>JAHLJT010008446.1:169127175-169314616 GCA_031308135.1 Acheta domesticus | reverse complement strand
AAATTACAGGGAATGAGCTGGACCGACCAGGCTGTGAATCAGCGACTCGCAAGACCCGCGTTGGCATCTCTTTTGTACCCATTGTCCGATGTTCAGGCCTCTTGAAACGATCAGTGTTTAGAGCGTGGCAATACAGTGGACACAATAGCACTTTTAAACTAAATGCCATAAAGAATTCTATTAAAATCCCTGGCGTTCCTCATCCCGCTCCTCTAGGCGTGAGGAAGTCATTTTAAACCGTGTTCGAATCGGACAACGCCACTTCTCACGGTTTCCTCCTTCGAGGTGATGAAACCCTCCCATCTGTGATTCATGCAGGACTATTCTTTCTGTGGAACCGTGCTCCTGCACTGTAAGAAATTAATTGGCAAACGACGAAGACATGACCTGGGCAACTCGCTACGGGAGGTTCTTGGGGATGACGATTCTGCACTCTCAAAACTTTTTGGGTTTTTGAGAGAAAAGCGGAGTAGATAATTTTATTTGAAAGATAAGTGCAATGTGTTTGGGCCCCTTTACAGCAGATCTACATTTATGATAAATTTTCACGTTCTTTTTTATTTGCTTTTTAATACTTTCTTTCTACCTTATGTACTGTACTACTTGACGCGGAATCCAAACCTTATTATTTAGAATATGTACATACTTTAAATCAGGGGGTAAGCTGCATTTGCAAACACCTACTAAATCTATTCCTTTTTAAATACTTGACATGGGCACCAATGACTACAGTAGTTGAAGCGCCCTAAAACCCTATTAACTAACTCGAGCTCCCTTCACCCAGGACCCCCGCTAAGGTCGAAGTGCGCATAACGCTTCGGAAATATTGACTCAATTAAACTGAAATAAGCAAGGCCCGACAAAATTGGATTTTCTCAGGGCAGCAATTGTCTTGGGCGCACGTGTCGCTTGTGTTCTTGATAGTTGCAAACTTAAATTCCAACGCCGATGTATAACTCCACGACAGAAAGGTTATATTGTGATTTGCAAGAACGCAGTCGCGAGATCCCGGCAGTTTGAAAAGATTGACTGAGCCATATCAAGTGAGCATGACATGGTAACCACGACAATAAGTTTCTCAGGAGGCATTTGTCTCGGCTTCATATGGGCGCTGCGCTCTGGGTAGCTGAAATACTTGAATTCCAAAAGGAATTGACACAAAGACCCCACTGTGGCACTGGCATCGTGCGTGCTCGCGCGGTCCCGTGCCTGGCCAAGGGTCGAGGCGCCGTGGGGGTCACATTCCTAATGCCGGTGAAATATTATTTTATGGTTTACTAGTTCATTGGTGTGTGTTTACGGACCTCAAACAAAACCCGTAATGGTATACTTAATACCCTTGCAGGCCGTTCTGATTCTTTATGCCCTAGGGTCTTTTGAATACTTTATGGCCCACTCTAATACCAACACAACACATACTACATTTGTTTGAATTCAATTTTGTAAAGATGCAAGCAAATACAGTAAATAATGGCATAATGCTCAGATAAGTAAAATAACTCGTTATAAACCGTATTTTGCTTGTTTTATATGAAAATGGAATTTTGGAATGTTCTCGTGAATTTATAATTGCCATCGATCACATATATTTCACTGTCACTTATCACCTTTTTTTAGAGACATAATGACTATATTCTTCTTGAATATTAGTAACCTAGTAATAAGATATATAATGCACATCGGCTAACATCATGTTTCTCATGACAAGCGTGAAAAAACAAATCCAATGATATACATATTGTCATATTGTTAGATAAGCATTTTTTGAGTAACTTTGATTTTTGTGACTAGGGTTTAACGGATATTTTGAATGAATTAGTAACAGTCCGCCACACAAGGTCGCATAGCACTCCACCGGCAAACGCGCTCGTGGGGCCGGGACGGGACGGGAAGGGATCTTAGTATTTGAAGATACGAAACATATGCCAAATATTCATAAACTGATGCAGGTTTTTTTCCTGAACTCTGCTTTCCATCCTTCCGTACATTCAATTGTTTTGTCTTTCTTTGGTTGAAGGAATTGAAGGATTGAAAATAAGGATTTGTCATAAACTATGTATTGTAATAAAATTGTTTATTACTTCAACTCCTTTTAATGAGGTTTTATATCACAGGATATTAATGGGATCTTAGTATTTGAAGATACGAAACATATGCCAAATATTCATAAAACTGATGCAGGTTTTTTCCTGAACTCTGCTTTCCATCCTTCCGTACATTCAATTGTTTTGTCTTTCTTTGGTTGAAGAATTGAAGGATTGAAAATAAGGATTTGTCATAACTATGTATTGTAATAAAATTGTTTATTACTTCAACTCCTTTTAATGAGGTTTTATATCACAGGATATTAATGGAATCTTGAAACAAAACACTATTAGAATAAATATTAAGACTGATCCATTGAGCAAATGCTGAGATGGCCCCTTGTTTTGCTTCTGGACGTAAATGTAGCTTCACTGTGCGCACGTTTTGTTGAGCACTCCTTTTGCTTGTAGTTCATTTACCGTTGAAATTGATTTTCTATAACTCGGGAACAAACGTTTTTCAAATGTTTTTATTTTTCTAAAATAATTATTTTCTAAATTCATTTTTTCGTTTTTTTGGGGGGGGGCTCAAGAAAATGTGCGCAGATAAATCTCTTTCCCCACACTTCATATACAGTTTTTACTGTTTTTTAACAATAAATAAATAAATAAATATGACTGTACAAAGAATATTGCACATTCTGAGCAAACACTTTAAATATTAATAAGCATATAATAATAACTTAGGGATGGAAACAAATTTATTTCAATACATACTACTTATGAAAATGGGGAAGGACTGAAAGCAGAGTTCAGGAAAAACCGCAACAGTTT
Source organism: Acheta domesticus (assembly GCA_031308135.1). Taxonomy (NCBI): domain Eukaryota; kingdom Metazoa; phylum Arthropoda; class Insecta; order Orthoptera; family Gryllidae; genus Acheta; species Acheta domesticus. The sequence continues at coordinate 169,311,758 of JAHLJT010008446.1, read as the reverse complement.
TGTGAATATTTGGAATATTTTCGTATATTCAAGTACTAAATTTCCTTCCCTTCTCCAAGCGCGCGTTTGCCGGTGGAGCGCTGCGTGACCTTGTATGGCAGACTGTTACAAGTACATTCAAAATATCCGTTAAACCCTAGTCGCAAAAATCAAAATTACTCAAAAAATGCTTATCTAATATATGACAATATGTATATCATTAGATTTCGTCTTTTTACGCTCGTCATGATAGACTGAAAAAATATGTATAGTTCCATTTGAAAAATACAAAGTTACCTCAAATATCTCGTTAAATACAAATGATAAACAGAAATGAATTCACGTATCAATTAGCCCATTTCCTCATTCATTTCTGTGAAAACTGCATTGCAATAACTTCAACCGTTCAAAAGTTACAGGAGGTGGTAAAGTTACATGACTCACCCTGTATATTACATACATATATATGTATTATATATAGTATATATATATGTATTATATATATATGTATTATATATATATGTATTATATATATATGTATTATATATATATATGTATTATATATATGTATGTATTATATATATGTATGTATTATATATATAAATAACATATGTACATTATATATACAGGACTTGATTTCAGGGGGAACACAAACTGGGCACCATTCCGGTACCACTTTGCTTATGAAATGGATCAGAAAATAGCATTGGGCCAACAGATGCATTATTACTTTGATTTTTAGATGAACCAACCTAGATGAATGCAAAATGTATAAACCCAATTTCCAATCTGAAATTCTTAGAAAGATAAATAGAATTTTGTGTTTTTTTGTTTTATTATGTCAATACATGAGTAACCAGTAATGGGAAACTTTTAATATTTTATCCCAGTAAATTTCTGACCTGCAGAATAAGCACAGAAATTTTGAATTGTGGAAACTTTCATAAAATGCTCATTGTTATTTTCTTGCAAATAATGTATTTTACCTGAATTGAGTCAAATTAAATTAAATCATTTAACACAAAGTAAACATATGATTAATTGAAAAGTACCTCTATCGTGTCTAAATATATATGAAATAAAATTGCTAAGATATGAGAAAAACCACAGTGAGATGTGAGATGAAAGAAAACCATTATACTAAAATGTGTTTATTGACAATATGCATATTTAAATTATATTTATTATAAAGTTTATTTATAATTATTAATTGAAAAATTAATAAAGAAAAACAATAAATTTATATTAAATTAATTAATGTGTCACGGGTTCCAGTAGCTAAAATTTTAGAAACTAAGTACTGTATGTTTTTGTGTGTGTGTGTGTGTGTGTGTGTGTGTCTAATTATATATATACGTGTGTGTGCGTGTGTGTATAGCACAAATGCATACTACACTGTGTGTGAAAATGTTCCGACAATAATTAAATAAGTATAAATGTTCCGACAATAAAACAAATTAAATAAGTTTGGTAAGTACATGTTATTATTGATCATTTTCTCTTAATTCTCTGGATAACCCGAATTTTCGTTAATCGTGGGTCAGCTCCGGCCCCAGATGATACAGTTGAAACACGTTTTAAGTAAAAACAAGCACACAAACAAACAAACAAACAAATTGAACATAGAACATACGTTTAGTCTGAAACTGAAGTTAGTAATTTATTCAATGTCAGTGGTGTGTAAGCATCAGCTTAGCTAGTGGATGGAATCTCTTTTTGCCTTGTCTCAATGATATAAATGGTTGTCTAAAATAAACTAACTATTATATAATTTCTCACTAAAATTTTTCTTTTCACCTTTCTATGTTTCCTTAAATGTTTTATGGAATTTATAATGTTGAATTAACTAAAGTCCTTTGCAAACTACGTAAAAATAACACCACTACACTGTGGTTTCTACATGGTAAAATCTAGGCACTTCCAAAATTTCAGTATATAATAATTACTGAAAATAAGGATCATAAATAATTTACAATCTTTTGCCTCTTTGTTTGGTAATTTTATCACAATGATTGTTTTGTATTAATATGGGCATACATAAAATTACATGAGAACCAGATGCAAGTAGGGAAGAAATAGAACAAATTTACACACCACAGTTTTATTAGTTGTTCAATCAACACTACATTTGGGTTAAAAGAGCAATCTTTGCAATTTCGAATAACTTAAATTTTATTCATATTTGTCTTGTATTTCTTTTTGAAATATATTCTCTTTGGCCAGTATCTAAAGACAAATTTTTCTTTTCTTAAAATTGTTTATTACAAAAAGATTGTGGTAGAATAATGTTCTCACGTGGTACAACAAAGTTGTGGTACAACAACGTTTAAGCGTTCAACATTATTTCTGGATGTGATTTCATTCCATCTTCAGGTTCTATATCATAGTAAATTTTAAATCCTTTTAAAATACTTTAAATGGTTTAACAATTCCTTTCAAATCTTAAATCAATCTGTACACATTATAAATTTGACCAGCTCACTTGTATAAAAGTGTAATTACTTCAAACAATTTTTTGAAGTTATTAAATGTTAATTCTGATTAAATTTTCTCAAGATATAACTTTTTTGATTTTTTTTTTTCTGTCAATATACAATTAAATTTCTTTGAACTCTTTTGTGCCAAGATTTTTGTTTTATTACAGTTTTTAGACAGTTTCATATGCTTTTGATTTACAACCTGGAGGGTCGATTTGGTAACCATGCTTTTTTACATTTGTTTTAATGTGTTTATAAACTATGTAATGTTGTCAAGATTGATTGAGGAATGATAGAAAATGTCATAGTATTGTTGGAAATCTGTATTACACATTCAATAATATTTTTTATTCAAGATAAAAATGCTTTATATGTCATAAAATAATAAATTGGGAATAAATTGGTCAATTCTCCTTGTTTGAGGAACATTTGTTTACATTTACTGGATTAAACTAGGGTTTGAAGACGTTCCTACAACAGGTAATAGTTATTATCTAGCTGATTTCAACTTTTCCCCCATAATCCATGAACGGCTTCTACAAACCATCATTTTTTTTTTCCAAGATAAGATTTGTTGGATTCTTCTGCAGTGAACTGATTTCTTTTTCCCTGTTAATGTCACCATAAACTGATTTCTTTTACCTGTTAATGTCAGCATAAGTCCAATAAAACCATTATCTATAACAATTGTTGTATGTCCCTAAAAACCGTCCGAGTATAAAAACATCGCCTTTCTTCAAAATTTTGCTTATACCCTTAGGAATAGGCAACATATGTTAGAACATATTAGTATTATTTTGAGTTCCTAAATGTGAATGATCAATTTCTATAATATACCCGTCAGTAGTGCAAATTTTTAAACCCAAATTGATGCTAAGATAGTAAATGTAAAAAATCGTTCTCCTGACTAGGAGAATTGAACAATTTGCTCGCAATTTAATACTTTATGACATATAAAGAATTTTTATTTTGAATAAAAATATTATTTAGTGTGTAATAAGGATTTCCCACAATACTAAGACATTTTCTATTATTTTTAATTAGTTTTGACAATATTGCATATTTATGGACATATTAAAACATTGTATTATTTTAGACACAGAAGTTTTCAAAAAGCATAGTTATAGAATTGATCCACCGGGTCGTAAATCAAATCCTAGACATTTGCCATTTGGAGCACTAAAAAGCATATGTTATTGTCTATATTTCATAAGTAGAACTATCTGAAATTTCTTCTAGATGTTTATGTATTAGGCGAATTTTTGTTAAAAAAAAATATTTTGGTTCACATTTTACAGAAAAAATATTTTAATCAGTTTATTACTTTATTTATGAACTGAGAGGCATCTACAAGTCAATTTTTTAACCAATTATTATGGCAAAGTTCATATTAGAAGCAAAGAAATACAATAAATACCATAAAGTTATTATATTCTTAATTTTTAACACGAAAAAAACTATTTTTTGCTGTAAGTTCTTACCGTGTAGATATTTGAGACCCATATTTTGAAAATATTATTTTCTACATCCAAATATCAGAGAAAAATCTGAGTTAAATTGCCAACTAAGTCTGGAAACCTCCCTTATCCACCTAGAGTCTTTAGTTGTATATTTACAGAAAATAATTTTAAAAGAGGTTGTCTTTAGAGAATTTAATTGGAATTAATATTTAATAACATCAAAAAATTATTTGAAATTTAATAATAAAGAGGCAGGAGGATTTGAATAGAGTGTAAACAAGAATTTTCACATAAAACTTTTTATTGATTTTTTTAACGTACAATGTATCTGAAATCATTTATATATTTCAATTAATAAAGGTAACATTAATGCATATAATGCTCCCCATAATTTTCAAAATAATTTCGGAAAACAGTAGGCACAATAAGTAAACAAATCCACTCAAAAAATAGAAAATAGATAGAAAAAGTAAATTTAAATACTGAAACAAAACTTTTGTTATATTTAACTTTCTTTGTATTGAAACATCACTTATTAAGATGATTCACTTCCTTACATTTTCCTTCTCATTGTATGCTGCAGGTTTGAGTTACGATGAAATGCAACCAACAAAATAATCTTATGAAACACATTAGTTAACAGTAAAACAAAAATGTAAACAATGTAATCACATTCTCAAAGCATTAATTTAAAAAATTAACTCGGTATTGATGAAAATTTTACTCAACCAGGTTGATCACTTCATTAATATTTTCTACTCAATTTACACTGCAAATTTGATAGACAAAATAACACATTCCAAACATATGGTAAACAATAAAGTAATTCAAAATAAAATTACAGTAACTTCGCCAAAAAATATGATTAAAAGTTGACTTAAATATTATATAAAACCTCAATCAACCAGGTTGTTCCCTTAACCTTTTGTTCACACTTTACACTAGAGTTTCAAGGGACCCAAAATAACACAACTCTGAACATGTTAAACAAAAAACAAATTCTAAATGAAAATTAGAATTACTTCATCAAGATATTCGTTAAAAAATAATTATTGAAGTATTAGTTAAAACTTAATCAAGTTGTACACATTCATAAATTTTTCTATTCACTTTATGCAGCAGATTTCTGCAACCACAAAATAACACAAACCAAACTTATTCCTGCCATTGAAACAAAATCCTCAATAAAAAATTTCAATGACTTTACCAAAATATTAGTTTGGAAAATTTACTCCTAGTATTTGTGTAAACAACATTCAATCAGATGGTTCATTTTTAAAGTGTTCCTACTCTTTTAATTCTGGTTAATTCAGTCAAAAAATAGCATGTGCAAATAATGTGTTAACCATTAAAATAAACACTTTTAAACACAAAAATTAAAATAACTTTATCAAAACATCTTTCAAAAACTGACTTTATGCAATTATGAAAACATTACTCAACTAAGTGGATGATTTCTTCATATTTTTTCTCCCTTTATGCTACAGATCTGATGGCCACAAAATAACACATTCGAAACATATGTTAACCAATGAAGCAAAATTCTAAATAAAATTTACAATAACTTCGCCAAGATATTAAAAAATTGACTTATGTATTAGTCAAAACATCAAACATTCAGGTTGTTAACTTAATTTTTTTTTTCAGATTTGAGTTACATAAAACACGTTCCAAAGATACATTAACCCATAAAATCATATTTTGTGTGGCCATTAAATGTGTTCACTACTGAAACAACTGGTATAGTATTTTAACAGTGATTGTCATCAATACAGCTGGTACAGCAACGAGAGCACTGTCATTTAGAAGTGATCCCAAAATGTGTATAATTGGGTTGTCCTCGGCCCTTTGTGAATTTTTTCTCGCACGTTTTAATTCCTTGAGAAAATCGGAATAACAGACAGAAGGATCTAAACCATATTTTTCTGATGGTCTTAGTGGCATTTCCTCTCTCAGTAATTTTCTTCTCAGAAAATTCACCAAAGTTGAAAATTGGTTTGTGTCGATTTCGTAAGTAATGGGATATTCAAAATCGGGAGTAGTTGAATCAGGCTCTTCATAATGTTCTTGAGAGTTCTGTGATCTCCTGGAATCCATTATAAGACGTAACATTCAAGCCTTTCACACTAATAAAATGTCCCAGAAATCCTTCAACTTCACGCTCTAACTCAAAGAATTTATCTTGCTGTTCCTGTGTTTAATAGCCTAACAATGTGCAACAATGGATTATTCTATTCGATTGATCAAAAAATATATCGATTATGTTTAGGCCGGCGAATGTGTATATCGATTATATCAAACGATGCACGTATGATTTTTTTGTGTCATGATCCTTGCAACTTATTTTATAAATGTTTCCATGAAATTGTTAACTAATATAACATTTTCATATCAATAATAATGATTAAATAAATATTTTATTCTGACGGTAAGGGCGGCATTCAGTCCCTTCTGAATTTGTTTTATGAGCCTTTGTTCTATTGCGTATTGGGACGCGCGTGACGCGGAAAGCCCAGAGATGGAAAAAACGCAGTTGTTATTTACGCAGTTTTTAAACGTATTTATTTCTAATGGCCGCATAAATGTAGGTCTGTGTGGTTATCTTGGATCATCAATCCGTTCTGTAATAAGTCACTAGAAGATAAACAGAAAATAATTATAAAATACTTTGAAATGGTCAGATTACATTTGCACACGTTTTGTTGAACATTCGTCTTGCTAGTAGTCGCTAATAACTCTACGTAGTTGATGCGACTTTAAATAAATCAAATTATCAAGTTTTAATCGAGATATTCATTCTCTTGGAGACAAACAATGACAAAAATTAAATTCAGTTTTTACTTTTTTGCTCTCTACTTATGGAGTATAGTGAAGATATGGTAATGCCTCAGAGGAAAACAAGGTTTTCTACCGTAAAACTCTTGTGCACGGGGGTTCTTGTACAGAAAAAATCGATAATACATGCTCCTATTTGTAAATAATATCTCCCTTTTGTATGTTGAATAGTCAGCATTCAATTTTTTGAGACCTTGATACCGAAAAATTAACTTACGCAAGACGTCTGTCCATCCATCAATTTGTGAACAACGCTAGCGGCTAGAACGCAGGCAGGATTTGCATCAGAACTGTTTTTCCGCGATCGATCTGGTTGATATCTTTAAATAAGGTCATACTTCATTATTTTCAAAATATGAGTGGTTGTCCCGTTATTTTGCGTTAAATAAAATCAATTTTAAAAATAAAATCTTCTTTAAAAAGGTTCCAATTTTTTCTCGGGTAGTGCGAAGTTCACGAGTAGAATCCCGACTAGAACTGTTGCTATTGCCTGGCCCCCAGGGTCACTAGCCCTCCGAAGACTCCTGTGAGCCAAATAAGTATGCTGCTTTCTTCTCCCCTGTACTGAAGATCTCACCTTCAGACAGGAAGTCGGTGATCACCTGTTGTGGCACCTATCCACGGGGGCGGATATATCTTTGCAGGTAGAGATAAGCAAACAGTCTGGTAACAATTCTCATCCAAAAACTCGACCGACAGGCAGTGGCCCTGAGGAACTTGCACTGGAAGACATTGCCTTCCCGAAAGCAGATTGGGTGCGATCCCCTAACGAGGAGGCCGCTGTAGTTGCAGAGATGAATCAAGAGCTTTCGGCCGTGACCGTCCTCTTTGATTGTTTCATCTGTTTTTGACACGGCCTGTTCCGACACCGCTGGTCGATTAAGACGGGACCAAGATTGTATTAAATCCCAGTCAGCTATGACGCCCGCAGACAACTACTAAAACTTGTCTTGACAGGGCCACATTATCTAGATAACCATCACTGTAAGGAAAACATTTCAACTTGGATAGGAACCTGGGTTACTTCTCAAACTAATGTAGATCAAGGGCTCGTTGAGAAGGGAAATGTAACTCTAAAGAAATATTCAATCCAGGACCAATTGGACGAGACTTACGCCATGTCAGTGGATATTTTGGGCGGCTCCTGTGTACCCACCATCACCAGTCCTAAAGGTTCCCATAGGCATGGGAGCAAATGCGCTAGGAAACGCTATTTACTTGCGCAGGACCTTTCCAAGAGTGATCTAGCGCTTTTGGAAAGGTGCATTTCAACGGGCATTGACTGTACTAGTGTCGACCAACAGCCCGTTAACAGGGATGAGGTTAATGACCTGTACAAATCCGTTTGGGGTAATACGCTCCCTGTCTCTCCGAAGTAAGAGATGATAAATTGCCGACACCTGAAATGGACCCAAACACTATTCTATCTGCGGTTCTGTGCTCTGCTGCAGAATGTGCAGAATGTTTTGGGGCATTATGGGCAAGCCCATTCGATCCGTGGTGAAGTTCAGTTCTCGCCAAAAAAGTTTCATACCCAAACCTGGCTGTCTCAGTAATGTTCATATTCCTCAAGCAGTCAGTGAAATGAAAAATGCAGAGGATGGTGTCGTTGCTGTATTAGATATATCCAAAATATTTGACACATTTCCTCTCACTGCGGTGTGGTTAACTCTGTCCAAGAAAGGTATCCCTAACACTTCTATCATTTGGTAATGAACTCTTAAGCTGACCGCTTCCCACAGTCATTCAGCACCCATTGAAAAGCAGGTGCCAGTTCGTGGAGGAGTTAAACATGGGGATCCTTGCCCCCACTCCTTTTTAATGTGGAGTGCCTGCTTGAGAAATTGGAAAACAAGTCAAGATACCCGCTATTGGAAAGGAGTGTGTCTGTGTTAGCATTTGCTGACGATCTGGTGCTGTTAGCAAAATATGCCCCTGGATCTCATGAACTAGTTGATATTGTGGTGGAATATCTTGGGGCCCTCGGAAAGGCATTGTCCATAGCTACATGTTCATCATTTCAAATTACAACCTTTGAACAATCCTGGTTCGTTGAGGACACCTGTCTGGGAAGATGTGAGGAGAGAATTTCTCTGGCCAGTAATGATCGTACCCTAACATACCTGGAAGTGAACTACTATATTTGGAACGTACCACCTAAAGTAGTGACAAGGCTTCAGATTGCGCATTTGAAACCCACTCAGTAGTAGGCATTACTTTATACCTACATAATGCCATATTACCTCTGCCAACTCTTTTTATCGATACCATCTATGTCGATGCTCACGGAAGCGGATGACCATACCAGAGGGGCAGTCAAACAGTTCCTACATCTGAATATGAGTACTACAGATGGCTTATTCTACCTGGGCAAGAGAGATGGAGGGCTAGGATTGCTGCTGCTCGCCCAACACGTTCCTAGGGTAGCGCTGAACCCAGGATTACGATGAGAAAAATCTGCAGATCCTATTTGCAGATGGCGGAGCTCCGGTCCGAGTTTCCACCAACGGACATTTAAAACCGGCGGAACACTGAGACTCAACTGGCCCTATACTGAACACGATTTAAGGGCTTATACGAAGAAATGCGCCGATGACGAGGTAGCCGCTTGGGAGAAGCTGGGATCCCAAGGGAGACGGTAAAGGCGCATATAAACGACCCGATTGAAAATGCCTTTTTGAAAGACTATAGTCTTCTGAAACCTGGTCTTTTTATCACGGCACTTCAATTGAGATCAAATACCGCTGCCAATAAATCTACTCTTAGTAGAGGAAGGCCCAGAGAGGATCGAAGTTGCAGGAAGCGCAATACAGCGATAGAAACTCTGAACCACATCCTGGATCAGTCCATTTTTACTAAGCCGACAACAATAAAGCGTCATGAACAGATAAAGAACTACATAGAGGGGAAGATGGTCGGAAATTCGGAAACCGTTGTGTCCACGGAAGCCACTTTGTCTGTTGCTGAAGGGGTTAAACTCAAACCTGGCCTTGTAATAAAAGGCCGGGAAGGAGTCCGCGTGGTCGATGTGACTGTCCGCAACGAGGATGCACGAGGATGGGTCTAGCCTTCTTAGAGCTCTCCTGAAAGCAGGAGAGGAAAAGGTAAAATACGAACCAGTCATTCCCCTGGCAGCCAAATTTTATGGAGTGCCCAACGCAAAATCCTGCCAGTGGTGCTTGGAACCTCTGGAGCTACGCCAAGATCGACAGTCAGTGCCCACAAGACGCTGAGGATCACGTCTCGAGGCGATCTACTATCTCGTTAATTGCTATCAGTATTTCTATTAAGCTCTACACCCAATTTGTAAATTACGATATATCAATTTAGCATTGCTGCTAGTAAGTGCGGAAAAGGAACTTCGTAGTCCCCTGGGGAAGTCTAGGGAGCCCAGGGAATCCTAAATTGCCTAGGAATTACTATGTTACCGAGTCTTTAAGTGGGAAGTGTATGCGCTTTACTGCTTAGCTAAATTCAAATCGCCTGTTTCGTCGCCCGAGATGATACCTTCTTTCTCCGCTAAGTGGTAAAAGGGGCTTAGCCAAATTTGCGTGATCAGACGGATGAGCGGGCCTAATGGTCCGAGTCTCGCCACGTAAAATAATGCATTAGCTCACTAACAATGAGTTTTTCTGCTGAAAATTTGCCGTTTTGCGACGCACGATTACAAAATTTTCTCTTCTTCTGAAGTACCTTCGTAAGTGCGAGGAAATAAAACTTCCTCTATGCTATTCCCATATATTGTGAACTCTCTTCCTGTGCGAAAATTGCAAAAATTACACGTTGGAACTTGCGTCTATACAATTACATTTTTAAGCGTATTCCCAAGTTTGTACTTTACGTTTCTTCTGTAGCGTAGGACCTGTGTTCGAGTCTCGTCGCGGAAAATAATTTTTTCTAGTTGAAAACACTTTTGCATGTTCATGTAGTCTAATATAGCAGAATAAGGAAGAAACAATGCGGGAAAGCATCTGCTGTTTTTGCGCCACAAGTTTCCTATACTTTGTTACATTCCGAGGAGAAACGTTAATAAAAACAATTTGGTGCAGTTTCTAAGAAAATATTTTTTTAGAAATCATATATATTTCAAGCGCAAATTACGCCAAAACTACTCGTTTTTTCAAAAAAAAGTAAATGATGATTTTTATAGAGCTGATTATTTACACGTTGTTTAAAGCAAAAATTGCTGTCTCCAATTTGGTGGTTTTGAAATGTTAACTTTTATAATTTTCGAATACACGCAGAGATAGCCAAAAATGGGACTAGCATCATACTTTTTACAGTCCCTTATTACATCTGAGGAGAAAATTTAAAGAAAAAAATTGGAGCGGTTTTTGAGAAAAAATGCTAATATATTTTTTAATTACACGAAAACCTCATATTTTCAAAAAAATTCATCACGAACTTATATAAAGATCTCTTTAAGGAACAAATTTCACTAAGGGAAAAAATATCGTCGATATTATAGCTGTAGAAAGGCGCCCAAAAAAATTGCACTTTTGCAATTTTCAGAAATTCGGGCAGTTCAATGAAGATGAGATCTGCACCATTCTGTTAAGTGTCCTATCCGATGACAGAGTTTAATCAGAACATTTGGTAGCATTTTTGAGAAAATTTTGAAAATGTTTTTGAGGCTTCATGTAAATTACCCTCAAAAAATCGATTGAAACTCCCAAAGCCCCGAGTTTGTTCAGATAGATCGAGGATTATCAATTTTGGGAAAAATCAGATGAACTGTTTAGGCGATAGTGTTGACCACAGACGAACAGACATGTTTTGCCGTCATTCGATTTTTCGGTGTCATCAAGACCATCGAAATATAGAATCAAGCTACACCACGTGTTAGATGAATTTTTTCTATAATTAGCAAAGGAATTTATCCACTCTTTCATTACCAGGGCCCGGCAATGAGTGTTTTTCTGCCGAAACTTCGCCGTTTTCCGGCGCACGATTACATAACTTTCTCTTACGAAGTACCTTCTTAAGGGCGAGGAAGTAAAAAAATCAATTTCCATTACATGTTCGTCTTCTTCTAATTCTTTTTGACCGTATCTTCTTTTTGATATCACAGGGAGAGTAACAGATCCTTAAAAAATGGCACATATCTCATTTTCGTTGGAATCTGAATTTTCGGAAATTGCAAGTTAGTAATAATGAGCTTAATGAAATTATGAGCTGTAGTTGCTCTACAAATTTGCAATGTTCGTCAGTCTGTCCGTTTGTCCGGGCTAATCTCGGGAACGGGTGAACCGATTTCTGTAGGATAGATCATCTTTTCGGGCATAATTTAGCCTACTTTTTCATATTATATTTTATTATATAAATAACAAAATTTGATGCGAAACTATAGTTATATTTCCATCTTAACGAATGTTGTTGGCACATTGCCTTCACAAAATTAGAAAAGTTACTACTTACATGAGATGTTGTAAAAAAACAGTGCCCCATCCTGTCCTCAAAACAAAATTTAAATGTGTACTCTTTCAGATTTTTCGCTAATATCTCGAAATCAGTGAGCACATTCTACAAAAGTTTATGAAAGCCCATGAAGGTCCCTTGTAAATTCAGTTTAATTCATTTCAATAGAGCAGTTACATTTTAAGTATATGAAATTCAAAATTCTAAATGAAAATTTTCCGGGAGTATACAACAATGCATCTTTCTTACAGTTGTCAATAGCAATGGTTTCAGCTACGATGATCATAGCAAACATGTCGTGACGGCACGGGACGGGCAGGACTGTCCAAATGGGTGAGAAAGGATGAAGACGGATAGGGTAGGAAGTAGAGCATTTTACTCGCTTGTACTCGCTCGAACGTCCCATCCTCGAGCATCTCATCCTCGAGTACAGGATACTCGAGCTTCGCATACTCGACTTTCCATTACTCGCGGGGCAGGAAGCCGTTATCGTAATGCTTTGACATATCGAAGATAAAACGTCCATCTCACGTGTTTCATTTTTAGCGGTAGAGGTTATGATGCAAAGTGCACCTAGAGGACAATTACAATAATATACAAATGTACTTTAAATAGTATTTTTTTTCAAAACCAATAATAAAGTTAAAATCTGAACTCCTGTGTCTTAGATAGTATAAAAAGAACACTGCGGACATGAATAGATATTCATATATAAGAGGGGCGCGGTATGCTATTGAATTTTCCAAGAATTAGATAGCAAAAGTCCTGTCTGGTAAACGGAAAATTAAATGCAAATGGCTCTTTTATTTATTTCGATATTCAAATTTTTCTTCACATAGGGGTAATAATAACAAATTTTCTTTCGATTTTAAGAATTAGCGAATATTTTAATATTGAATATTAATATTTTAATCATGTAGTTCCCAAAACCTTCCAAAATTATTGATAAACACGAAAAGGAAATACTTGTAAAAAGTACTTAATCTACGAAAATAATATATTGTGTAACTACTTTTATTCTAGAAATCTTTTTTCGAAAATGCTCATAATATAATACAAAATTGATATCTTTTATACGAAATAACAATACAAAACAAAAAATAAATAGGAGTTAAATTCACATAGTAAATATTTTACCATTCTCCAAAACAATTGTAGGACGGAATTACAAAAGTTCGACGTGGTAAGGCGCAACGCGTACGTGGGACGCAGTTTCACAGACGCACCCGAAAGAAGATGAGTGTCGCTTCAAAAGGCGTGGACGTTAGCTATCGAAAGGATGTGCAGATTTTCTGCTAATCACTACTATGACAATAACCAGTTCACATTTCGTGTTGCGCTCACCGTCTAATAAAATCTAAAACTAATAAAATCTGTTTCCAAACTTTACTTCTCACATCTTTTTACTTTAACGTGTATTCACTGTTGTGAAGTTTGTTTTGTATCATCTTTTTCTCTTCACTCTCCATCACTGTACGCCAAGTAGCACTTCGAGCTGATTTCGAGTATCGCATACTCGACCTAGTATCAGATGCTCTAATGAATTCAAGCAACGGACACTCGACCGAGTGAGTGCTCGTCGCACCTCAGAAACATCCAGCTGCCATAAGGAGAACTCTTTGGTGCAGCAAGCTTACTCGAGTAAAGTGCTCGAATCAAGGAGGTTATAATACATGGAGGCGGCATGGCCGACCTTTCCCATTGCGGAAAATGAAGCCAGCCCCTTGCAAGCTCGGTTAGGCTACCCGCTTTGCAATCAGCCCAAAAAGCCTGAAGTCTACCATTCCACCCATGTATTTTATTTATTCATAATTTAATATTTCCGTAAGAAAGATGTTTTAAATATAATTATTTGTAATTAACAGATAGAAATACTCAGATAATGAAGCAAAACTGACCTGGAAAATAAATTAAACCTCCCCAAAATTCATTGTCAGAAGAAATATTTTTGAAAATGGTTTCATTGATTGTGTAAAGCTGATAAGAATTTAATTTATGTACATCTTAAAAAAGGGGGGGCACAGTCTGAGTACAACAGCTTTTAGAAGGTTCAACAAGCAAGGAGTTGAAACTAATGTCACATAAATTGGTGTGAAAACTCCTAATCATGTTCCAAATTTGACATGAAGTAATGAAAATTGTAAATTTGGAAGGAGCCTGAATATTTAAAAATTCTGGAACGAAATGGTAACAAATTGCCTGAGCAAACCAAATAATAAAATTACATTCCAATTGCCTTGCACAGAAGCATTTAAGGCTTTAATAATGGAACTGAGGAGAAATCTATGGACAAGAACAAAATTTAAAATATGCTCAAATTTAGTTTTCCTGAAGCCAAATCAATTTGAATATGTTTTCAAAACAAATATTTTTCTAATGCAAATTCAATATTGTATTCGAAAAAACAAATATGTATAATTAATATAACCTTTCTTACAGGAACTCAAAGGGATTCAAGGAATTCAAAGAGGGAACACATTTAATTTTTTTTGTAATCAACCTTTTTTGCAAAAGGTAATCAGATAATACGAAATATTTTTTCAGATGTACAATTTTACGTATTTTAATGTTTACAATTGTGACATTACTATTAAATAACGCAAAACAATTTTACAAAAATTTTACTATGTAGAGGCGAGAATGTAAACAGTTTTAACTCAAAAACTCTCATTGCCAGGCCAGGTAAAAAAAGTGGGTAAATCTTGTTCTTATTTATAGTAAATGACTTCCTTGGATAGTATAAAGGATGCTTGAAAGAACAGTGCAGGTCTCATTTTTGTTGAAATCCCTGATTTTTTGAAAATTTCATTAGATCCGAATTGTATCTGAAGTCTTCCTACAATTCCAATGTTGAAGATAGTTTTTTGTTTGTTTGTTTTTTTAATGAAATATGATATTTAAAGACAGATCTTGAAATAAGGTCATGTACAATTTTATGAAAATATGAGTAGTCTCTGCAAAATTTTGCATGAAATATACAATATTTTTAAACAATTTTTTTCATAAAAATTACTGCAAATTTTTCTTAAAATTTTCATGTGTTTATGAAAATACTGCAAAAAACAAAAACAAAAAGCAAACAAAAATAATGCTAGTCTCCTTTCCAGCTCGCTCTCTGTATATTTTAAAAATTGCCAATTTAGAAATAACGCGAGAACATAAATTCTGTTGTAGCACAACTAGCTTGTATTTATACTTGTCAGAGTAGATCAAAATCTTCACATTTAATTAGAACTTATTTTAGTTGGTATAACTAATGTTTTCAATACAACTGATGACAGACTTACAGAGAGAAAAAGCAAAATCAAGTCAACAAAATAGTTACAGTGTGAAATTATTGATTTTTATTAACATTGATTCTCAATAATACTGCAGTATTTAATTTTCAAATTTTGTCAAGCATTAGTGGTGACTGCAGAGTCAACTGAGCATGCAATGTGTATGAGTAGTGCCCAAATGTTTATGACCTAAAATGTTGGAAATATGTAAGCATTTATGTCCTAAAAAATGTGAAAATATAACCGTAAATATGACTTGGAACATTTTTTAGGCATTTTCAAAACCTTCAAAATCTTGCCGCTGTTTATATGAAATA
The DNA here is from genome assembly GCA_031308135.1 of Acheta domesticus. Taxonomy (NCBI): domain Eukaryota; kingdom Metazoa; phylum Arthropoda; class Insecta; order Orthoptera; family Gryllidae; genus Acheta; species Acheta domesticus. The sequence goes on along the minus strand of JAHLJT010008446.1, from coordinate 169,295,994 downwards.
TACCTCCAAACAATTTATTTCACTGAGAAAAAATGTTCATTAAATGTTTTCTCCCAAGAATAAAAATAAATACCTCGCGGTACAGAGGAACGCAAAGCAATATACAGAAAGAATGTAGCTAGCAAGCCAAGACGCACTCCAATGTTTTGAACTACAAAACATGGCGGACACACCAGCGATTGTCTTCACTTTTGGGAGCCGATGTCGCCTCCATGTATTATAACCTCCTTGGCTCGAATGCAAGGCACTAGTAGGAAGGGCAGGAGAGGGAGGATTAGGTGGAATGGGATGAATAAGGACAAGCCACGGTGCATCAGATCGGGGCAGAGTCGAGTAGGGTAGGTATGGTATGGTCTGGACTCATCATACATCAAATTAATCCATTGTTTAATAGTTCATTTTGATTAATAAATACCCGGAAATCACAGCTAGTTCGAAATATATTTAGTTTGAAACTATCGATTGGCCTTGGTTTTCCATTCTCCTTTCGAAAAAATACAAAAGGATTTTAAGGGAAGTAAGATCTCATGCAAAAATAATGAAATATGATCGAGATATTTGAAGTAACAAAAGAAAAGCAATGTAGATTATCGTTAACAAATATGTTCAAATCACCTTCGTACTTTGTAGAGAATGTGGTTCTAAAGAATAATGAGAAAGAAGTAGCATTCCGGTAAAAGTTGCATGTCCTTTCATCCAACATTTTTCGAGAATTGCGAATGGTCTGGGAAGGGACAAAAACCCCAAATTCAACATCATTCATTTCCCCCAAAAAAATTGACACGATGTTTGTTTCTCAAACTACAAGTGAAATCATCAGGATAGTCATTAAACTAAGAAATAAATGTTCGGGTTTAGATGAATTTCCTGATTGTTTATTAAACATTTGTGCACCTGCCTTTATACACCCGTTAACTCCCAATTTCAATGCTTCATTATGCACAGGAATATTTCCAGATTTTTTTTAAAAAACTACAAAAATTAAGCTACTCTTTAAAAAAGCAACAAAAATTAAATTAAAAAATATCGATAAATTTCTTTTTTGTCAAATTTTTCAAAAATATCGGGGAAGTTCTGTATTCCGATGGAAACATTTCTCAGGAAAATCGTAGCTTTTTCAGATTCTCAACATGGATATAGAAGTCCACGGAAACAGCCATTTTTTTCTTTCCTAAAGATGTTGCTTCTCAAATGCACCTATTGGAATATTTTTAGAGCTTTCGAAAGCTTTTGACGTCATTAACCAAAACATTTTTCTCTCAAAATTTCTTTCATGTGGAATTCGTAGTATTCCCAACATTGGATATCCTCGTATCTTAAACATCGATCGCAAGGATTAGAAAGACCGTAAGGCACGAAAGAACATTATTTTCTCATCTTTCCCATTCTTAGCCAAATGAACATTGAGTCACGCAGCGTTCGATTTTAGGCACTATCCTAATTATGTTATACGTAAATGATAACCCTTCGTGCTTTAGGAACGGACGCACTGTTCTATTTGCTGACTGCTCTGTGCAAAAAAGAAACAAATAATACGAAGTTCAGAAGTTTCAAATTAATTTCGTAATAACAAATTTATAGTTAGCGAATGAGAAACCTATTTCAATGATTTTTGTATTTCAGCCTGACAATTGCATGCGTCATTGATAATGAACAATATGCAATTGGCTTATGTTAATGTAGCAAAATGCACTCATTCATAATTTTTTTCGAATTCTGTTAGGCTTCACTCAGATCGTTGCTTGTATTTTAGCAAATGTACACGCCTGAGATGTGATAACGTTCTGGAGAATCTCATCCAACAGTACCCAAAATTATCGATTGCCGAAAAATATATGAATAATAAGGAAATGCCATGTACGTAATTCTTTCAAGACTCTCTACTGAGCTTGGAATCTTACCATTGCATTGCCTATTTATTTACAAATCTGTAATTTTTGTCAAAACTAATTTAATACTTAACGGTGGGAACGTATTTTACGTGCATTACTAATATTCGTCGTAGAAATCATATTCACCAATTGTCAGTATCAATAGTGCAACGGTACGGGGTTTGTTCTCTGTTTCTGTGTAATTACTTACTTTACTTAATTACTTGACTTATTAATTATCTTTAGGTATAACTGCACGAGTATATGACATACGACCCTGAACCGTTCACAGAAAACGTTTAGGATCGTGGGGTGCGAACCCGCCTATAAAGGATACGGTATTTATCGTAATTGCGGATATTAATACGTAGCAAAAAATTTAGAAAACTAAAATTCTTATATAAAGGCCACCATAAATCTGCGTATTGGGTTATTCATTGAATATTACTAGCATCGTTGCTGCCTCTCACCAATGACATCGTTAATAAAACACATACAATAAAAAAAATACCCTTGAAACGAACAGTATTTTTTTTATTTATTTACGTCAAAAACAGTTAAAAACTGCGTATGACGTGCTATGGGGAGAAGTGAATTTTGTGCACGTTTTCATAATTCTGTGGTCTCTATCCTAAACCATATTCTAGTCGAATTTTGAATACAGAAAAGAGAGTTTTTTTCGAGTTTTGTTGACAAAATATTCGCTCCTATATAATAAAATATATTTTCAAAGGTAAATTAGCTATAAATTTCTGCCCTGAACCCTCATGTTCTTCATGAAAGAATAATACTTTTTGCCGCGATAATATGAAAAACGATAATTTGAATAACTATATTTCCCACTGAAATTCAGAAGACGTGCACAAATAATGAAGTTACATTTATGTCCAGAAGCAAAACAAGGGACCATCTCAGCATTTGCTCAAGGATCAGGGAAACTGGACGAAAAACCTGATCGAGATGGGGGCCATCAACCCAGAAACTGTGGTACAATACTTGTTACAGGTTCTTTAGAATTATACAGTCCAAATGATAAATAATTACATTAACTATCATTGTTAAAATTAATTCTACTTTCCTTTTTGATGCTCGGTATAGTCTCGAATTGTATAGAAACAGTTATGCAGCAGAAAAGATTTTACTTGGGACTTAAACTTTTCTATGGAATTTAATCGTTTAATGTCTTCTGGCAAAGTGTTGTAGAGTAATGTACATGAATTGTATGTGAATTTTTTGTAGTGAGCTGTTGATACTGCCACCTGGTGAATATGATTACTACGTCGTGTGTTATACTTATAGACATCGGCGTTTGCTGAAAATATATTCCCGTCCTTAAGTAAGTCATTTTTGACAAAAACTACTGATTCGTAAATCAGGAGACAAGGTAATGGTAAAATTCCTAGTTTAATAAAGAGTGACTTACAAGAATCACGTGGGTTGGATTTGCTTATTATTCGTACAATTCTTTTTTGTAATCTGAAAGTCTGTGAACTATAAGATGTGTTTCCCCAAAATATTATGCCATATCTCAGGCGGGAGTGAACATTGGCAAAATATACACAACGAGCTGTATGAAGGCTGACGGAATTTGAAAGAATTCTGAACGCGTAGCATAATGAGCTTAATTTTGTGTTCAATTCATTTAAGTGGGCATTCCATTTGAGGTTTGACTGAATTGATAGACCTAAAAATTTTGTTACATTAACATCAGTCAATGGCACACCGTTCATTTTCAATGGAGTACAGAATTTTTTATTTGATATGGAAAACTGCATTGAAACTGTTTTATTTTCATTTACTTTTAATTTGTTATTACGGAACCAATTTGAAACGTCTGATATTGTACTAGTAAAGTAAACAAAACAGTAAACTAAAGTACAGTAAACAAAACAACACAAAACATAAATATTTATATCATGCCCACTTAACATTCAAATACTCATTCATATTGCGCGCATTCCCTTTAACCATGGCCATATTACAATTACTTTTAAGAATTATTAGTTCTTTCTTTTGTTTCTCAAAAATACATAACTTGGTCTTCTTACATACGGTGTGCCGACAGTCAATCAAACAAAAAAATTAAAACACTTCCCTTTTGAAGCTTCGGCTTCGCTGGGCACCATATCATCTGTCCAACCAACTTTCATCATGTTGATTTCCACAGTTCAGGATCTCAATTATAAATAATCGTGATTTCTACCATTTACTTCACTAATAAAATCTCGACACAATCTAAAGACCTTCTCCTTTCGAGTCTCGACACCTTCTTAACTCGTACCGTCCTCTACGAAATCCGTTTGCCGTCTGGTACACTTGCTGCTTGCGTAAATAAATTGAATGGCTGGGTGTCTAATACCTCCCTTTATTTTACCTTTCGAATTCATCTAAAATCTGTTTTGTGACAAATTTGTTCCTACTTAGAAAAAGGGTGCGATGTCTCACATCACGGTTGACTTCAAAATTAAATCTAGGCAATTCCCAGCATGCTAATTGTTGCCAGCACATGTATTTGTGATATTTTTTCTCCCTATTATGAATCTGAATAAGAGATAACAACGAGCAAACCTCTGTGACGGTTTGTTACGGACTATCATGAGATTATAATATATCTTGTTAAACTGAATACAAAAGATTAATCTTTATTTATACGATGCCCGAAGTTGCACTCGAGTGGCTCACGCGCAGTTCCCGAGGTCAGTGATAGTGCAAAATGCTGTGCAGGCCTGTTCTGGACTGTCACTTCATGTGACATTATAGATTATATTTAATACAATATAGAAACAATAATAATAAAATTAGCAACACAAAAAACTGGCAGAAACGGATGAGACAAGACTTTTTGAACGCTATTTCATAGAACCTAGTACTCTGCTGCGAAACCTGAAGTCAATAATAAACGATACTAACTAGTTCAACGCGCGTCGTATCAGCTATAATAACTTGTGCAAGTTTGCCGATTTTGTGCTGATGGGGGCCGAAGGAAGACTTGTTTGAGCAATACACTTGTCATATTAACATCCTGGATTTGATTCTTTAATTCTGTTTCTCAAAATAATATTTCCGTTCTACAATTAGGAAACCAAAAATGTATGAAAATGTCAAGAAATTGTTCTTTGGGTGGCGATAGATAGCAGCTAGCAAGAGTATGTGGCAAGTCCGAATAGCTAGCCGAGACCAAAGGAAATAGAAAACTAATACGGGAAAGTCTGTGCCATTCTAAGTTACCACTAGTTTTTACTTTCTTATATATGTAGGTATTATACAGAGTAATATACGTAGTATAGAGAAAGTTATGTAATGCTGCGGAAAATAGATTTCGAGATTTCAACGCATATACACGTTTTGTCGCCTGATATCGAAAAAGGTTTTTTCAAAACGTCCATCCGTCCGTTTGTCTTTTCCTCCGTCTGTCAGTATGTGAACACCACTAGCACCTAAACCATACATAGGATGTTTTCCAAAATGCATATTCCCCAGTCGATCTGGCTCCACTTGAGGCGCCGCGATTTTGAAAATCGTTCCTTAAAATTTGGCGGTACTTTACAAGAAGCCCCCTGAATATTTTCAAAATTTTCTCAAAATTGGCTCCAAATTCTTTCTTTAAATTCCTTGTAAAAATAGAGCAAAATACACTTAAAATGGTGGCATATATGCGATTTTCACGGTTAACTCTGAATTTTCGAAAATTGCGAAAGATAGAATATTTTTCAGTGTCTTCCTTCTACTACAAAATTGAAGGTAGAGATTTTTCCTTCAAATAACATTTGTTCTCCATAATTAGTTATTTTGTTAAGGTCATGCACATTTCTTGAACATTTTAGTAGTTTTCGCGAAATATTGCGTGCAATTTGTGCAATTTTAAAAAAATTACCAAAACAAGATTTTCTCAAATGGTTCCAAATTTTTTCTTTAAACTTTTGGTAGTGATAGTGCTAAATGTTCTCTATGAGTTGACATAAACATCGGTTTGCTTTGTTCTTTTGTTTTTGCAAAAATTACAAAAAAATAATTCTTTTAACTAGCTTCTCTCTTCCCTAATACATACATTAGCGGCGATTTGTTCACATTATTGCATTTATAAGTACATGTGCTTTAAATAATGTCATAAAATTTCTCGAAAACTCAAACGTTCCCTATGAAACCGCACTCAAAATTCCGCATTTTCAGAAACGCTCAAACGCCATTTTCTCCACAAAAAAAGGCTACAATTTTTCTTCAAAGTTTTCGTTCATATAGTGATAATTGCACTCTTTGATATGTAAGATTCATTTTGATGCTGTTTTTTTTTTTCAAAAATTACACAACTGTCTTTTTTTTATATTTCTCACGCCGTTAATATACACATTTCCATCAATTTGTAAATACAATTGCATTTGTGAAGTACTTCAAATGACTTTCAATGATTTTTTCGGAAACTGAAAAATTTTGTTTTTAAAAAAGAGCTTCAAATTTCGCATTTACAGTAACACTTAACGGAATTTTCTTAAAAAGTCTCCAAATTTTTAATCAAAATTGCCATGTAGGACAAGGTTTTACTCTTCTTTACTATTCTTCAAGTAATATTTCTGTTCCAGAATTAGGAAAGCGAAAAACTGAGAAAATTTCAAACAAAATGTACTTTGGGCGGGGTAGATGGCAACTGGCCAGACTAGCTAGCTGGCCAGAATAGCTAGGCCAGACCAAATAAATTAGGAAACTAACTAGTACGAGAAAGTCTGTGCCATTCTGTAGCACCAATAGTTTATGATATTTGTTGATGAAAATGCGGCTTAGCAGTATCTATAACCGAAACAAAGCAACTTTCTACTTTCAAAGCAACACTACGAACTCTTGAATATTTATCTTTGTCCACCACTTTGTCCACAAAGAGATTGCATTTGTATAAGATGATTTCAAAGATGCCTTCTTGAAAAGTTAAACTTTCTATTTCTAATTCTTCAAGTTTGTAGTTTTGGAAGATTTTCCAGGTACAACTTTCAAGTTCTCTACTCTCTCTCTTTCTCTCTTTTCTCTCTCTCTCTCTCTCTCTCTCTCTCTCTCTCTCTCTCTCTCTCTCTCTAACAGAATCAAATGGAAAAAAATGAAAACTGGCTAAATCTGTAACCAAATTCTTTTGATCGAGATTTAAGATGCTGAGCAACAGATGGAAGATCATATTCAGCGTCACATACAGTTTCTACTATAGACTTCAAATGTGAAAAATGTGAAAGGGAATTTATTTCTAAATGTTCATTCCATAGTTTCTGTCTCTTCTGAAAAGCATTTATTGCACTGATCGTACCTGAAATGTTGCGACCTTTCCCTTAAAATTCATTATTTAATTAATTTAATGTTGAGATGATATGTGGCGGCGATGGTGTAACGGTTAGCGTATCGGACTGTTATACCCAAGTTCCAATCGAAGTCGTGGATTTTTAGGGACGAAAAAATCCTTCGTACGCCTTCCTTCGGAGGGGAAGTAAAGCCGTCTGTCCCATGTTCGTAGATTTACTTGCATGTAAAAGAACCTCAAGCCTAAATGCATCTGAGCTAAATTCAAAATCGCGTGTTTCGTCGCCCAAGGAAAACCTTCTTTCTCCGCTAGTTGGTGAAAGGAGCGTAGCGAAATTTGCGTGGTCAGACGGAAGAACAGGCCTAATGGTTTGAGTCTCGCCACGTAAAATAAGGCAATTCAATTCAATTGAATATCTACGAAAAATACTAGGTTTAGTAGTCAAGATATCATCAAGTTCCTGATGATATTGATCTGCAAATGATTTCAAAACATTTCTGACATCCAGAAGACAGCAGAATCGTTCGAGTGTTTTCCTTCTACTAAGCCATCGGATGTCTGCCTGAAGAATTACATAGCTCTACTCCGCATCTGATACATCCGAATGATTTCTAAATAATCTATGGCGAGTAGAAGACGATCTGATGAAATTTACTCCCCGAGTTACAACTTTCATTACATGGTCGAACTTCAAAACGTTTACGCGTAAAGCTTCCCGGTGGAGAGTGGAGTGAAATGAAATAAATTTTAGAAATGATCTATCTCTACCACAAATAGCAAGAAATCCATTATTCCTATTGTACGCGTGCGACGAAAACACGGCGAATTTCGACAGGAAAAAATTGTTCGTATCCTGATAACGAAAAAGTAGATTAATCCTCTTCCTATAGAGTATGAACTAGGGGACCCGGCAATGCTTCGCTATTGCAGTGCATTACACTTCACACGCTACTGGTCACGTGATTGGTAACCAATTTTCACACTACGTTCTGCAACAATTTTAATAGATGAAAGACTCTCTCACGAATGTGGGACTGTTCTTTGTCCTCGTTTGGACATGGTTGTGAAGTATCCTATTGTGAAAACGTTCTCCTTCAAGTTTGGCTATGCATTCGCTGTGATAATGTCTTGGGGAAATTTGATTTACTTGTGCGAGATAACGTTCAACCAATAATTCTGGCCAATATTTCACAATCGCAGGCGCAGAATATGCAGGGAAGACGCGCATAATACTGGAGGGTCCGGCGAGTTGCGTAGAGCTTCTGTTCGCGGGGCGCTTGAGTTAGCATAAACGCATAAAATCAAGGCGCGTCTATGTGTGACAATTGTTCGCACATTCCCGTTGCACTATGCCTACGTTCTTCGCGCAAGTGCAAGCAGTAAATTGGCTTTTGGCCTCAAAATTTTAGTTTTTAATGACCTAGAACGCTTCGTTTAGGTGTTATTTCACGATTCAGATTAAAAATTCTTACCGTGGCAAGCGGGTGGGATTTACGTGAAAGGTTAGTTTTTTATTCTACAGTGCCATCTAGCGCCATTTTTTTCGATATTTTAATAGTTATTCTGATATTCGGGGTGGAGATAAATCCAACAAAACAGAGAATTAAAATTGGTCCAGCCGCTTTTGAGTTATAAATGGTGTAACTAACATAACTTTGTTTTTATATCGAGATTAATAGTATCTCCTATTAAAAGCACGCGTTCCGAGGCACTGCATATGGCATTATGTTCAATTAGCAACCTGTAAACACATTTTATAGAATAAAATGCATGTACTCTTAGGCTCGGTCCTGACGTAGCGCTGCGTGGCAAGTCTGGAGTTGTCCCTCTTGAGAGTTCGCGCCCAAGTTAGAATGATCCGATCTCAACAAAACTGTGTGAAAACGCAATTCGAATTCATTCGAACTCATTCGAACAAAATTTGAGGGTGAGTGTTGAAAAATTTCGAAGTCGGAAAATAAAGAACACCATAAGGTCTCATGTTTGTTGAAATCCCTGATTTTTCAAAAATTGGAAAAGTGCAATGTTTTGGTTCCATCTTCCTGCAACTCCAATATTGACGATAGAGATTTTTTCCATAATGAAATATGTTCTTTAAAGACGGATCTTGAAATAAGGCAAAGTTCAATGTTTCGAAAATAATAGTCGTTTTTGTGTAATTTTCCGCGAAATATAGGCAAATAATAAAAAATGTTTAACAATTTTTTTCTCAAAATCCGTTTCCATTTTTTCTTCAAAATTTTCTTCGTATGTATCAAAGGACAGTAAGAAATATGGTTCTTGTCGCACTTGCGGCGAACCTCCGTATCTTCGGAAATTGCAAGCTAACATTTCTAAACTACAAAATCGAAGACTGAGATTTTCTCATTAGACAACAAAATATGCTCTAAACAATCAGCTCTTTAAAAGGTCAAGAACATTTTTTTGGAAAGCTAGTAATTTTGCGTAATTTGTGGTTGAAATTAATGCAATTAATAAAATAACATTTTCTGAAAAACTGCACAATTTTTTTTCTTCAAGAGCTGTAGCAGTGTAAGAGGGTGTAAAAATGCCCCAAAGCTTCAATTTTAAATAGAGGGCACTTTTAGTGTTATTTTGAAAGTCATCTTCCCAAAATCTAGAAACGATAGCCTGTTTATTTTGCAAGATATCAGAAAAAGTATGAATTTCGGCTTTTGGCTTTTTCATACCATTAGAGATACAATTCTGGAACAAATATGACACATATCTATACGTATCTTGCACAACTTTTTCAAAAACATTTGACGGGAAATTCAATTTTTAAATAATTATTAAATTATTATTCAATATTTTTCTATGTTTTATTTCTGGGGTGACGGCTTCAAAAAATTCATACAAATCGGTATTAAAGTGTTCTTTAGTACTGATTTCTTTCAGATTTGTCTTATTCATGCGTCATATTGAAAAATAGTGAAAAAAATAGTGAAAAATATTGCGAATTATTTTTTGGCGCCAAGATTACAATTTTCAAAATAAAAATTTTAAAAGTCATTGTAATTATGTTTTTGTGACCTGTTTTGAAGTGCAAAAATTAAAAATTATTTGTAATAATTTTAACTCAAGTCTTATTTCAATTTCTTTATTATTATTAAATCAAAATCTAGAAAGTTGTCGATGATGCTGGTCCATAATACGCAAATCAAAATGATGCCAGCATTTTGAAAAAGATTATGTCAAAAGACGACGGCTGAAATTCTGTGTTGAAACAGAGAGATATTTTTGTTTTAGACAGAGGTTTCAGAGATGATGAAAGTTGAACTGGAAGACCAAGGTTATACAGAGTGTCCCACCAACTATGGACCACCCCCCATAACTTCTAAACGGTTCAGGATATCAAAATGCAGTTTTCAATTAACAATGTGGAATCATGGGGCAAGTAACAAGGCGCAGAGAAATGTATCATATGTTAGTATTTTGATGGTAATTTGAGTATAAAATTAGACTTTCTGACATGTGATTTTGAAGTAAACGGTCTTTTCTTGTAGCAGCCCTTGCAACAGTCGCCGTTGGTAAAGATGGCCTTCGCGGCATCGAGACTGTTTCGTGGCGACATGGTGTGTGAGAGGGACGGCCGTGAGGGATAGAGGTGTAACTACAGCAAATTCATGGTCTTGACGTGAAGATCATATGAACAAAGTGTGATATGATAATGAATGATGATTATAATTTTACCTTTAATTTGCTAGCTCAGTTCTTTGGTTCTCTTGCTCTCTATACAGAGGAGCCTGGAAGTCTGAAATTGTTTATGTCCCGAAGGAATTACACACAACGTGGCACAACAATAATTTTTTTTATTAAGAATGGAATTTGAGATTAAAAATATAAAAATTCTCTTGCTTAATTTCATGCATTAAGTTCACTGTACCAAATTGTCTGGCGTTGTGAAACGATGGCCCCGCAGTTCGTAGCCCCTTGACTTCCGCGCCGAAAATCCGTCTGCTTCTTTCTTGCTGCTCACTTCTTGCACACTTGTTCCACAATTGTCCTCCCTATTCGCGTCGATGTCCAACTTTAATAATTCAGGTTACATACGCGCCCGCTACCACCAGGATGCCAGTCAACCACCAACTCTCCCTCGTCCAGGGCCCCCTTCTCGCGCGTCAACAACCTTCGTTACCTAGTAACCGCGACCGTCCAGATTGAAGCGCGGCGTTTGTTTTGTAATATTTTTGTATATTACAGCTCCGTCCGTCCAGATTAACGCGCGGCGTTTGTTCTGTAATATTTTGTATATTACAAAAGATCAATATGAACGATCGGAATGAGAGAGTTTTGGCATTTGTTCATCTGAATTGAACTTTTCTTCTACTGAAATACCAAAGCAACGATAATCAAAAAGAACAAAGTAAAAATAATTTGTAGGACGATAATCATAAAGGTCCTTTTCAAACTTACAAGAATCGAGCTCAGTGTATTTTCGCAGAAACAAGCTCTCGTTTTAAAACATGGAAAGGGAATGAATGATTAAATATTTTTATTGTAATATCTTAATTAATTCATTACATAATAGATAGGTGGACATTTTCTGACATTTTCTATTATTATTTATTGTTAATAAGCTTCTTATTTAAACGCGTACAAAAAGAACCAAGCAATACAAATTTTGAAATACCCTTGACAGTCTAACAGTGTAAATTAATAAACTTTAACACAAATGCACATCTGCAGTCACAACTGTTAATACCGACTGGAGAGTTTCTCACTTCATATTGCCATGTGCTGCCACAAACTTGAAAATCCAAGGTAGAAGACGGAAGTGTACTGTTTTCTTTTCCATAATGAACAGCAGTAGAGGTACAGTTGCGCAGTGGACGAATAATCATCTTAATTGTAAATTGAACTTGAAATGCAGTTAAATCAATGGAAAAAATCTCTTATTCTGATCGTTTGAAATTAGTGTTTTCTTAATGTGACCTTTGTGACAAGACCCTGGATTGCTTTAGTTAAGCCTCTTATCCCCCATTGCCACCCCTCTCAGTCTCCTCTCTCTCCACGCTAGTCTGACGCAGCGAAAGGCCACTTTTCAGGAAGGCGAGAGTTGCAAGGGCTGCTTCACGAAATATTGTCCGTTTAATTCAAATCACTTATCGGAAAATCTAATTTTATACTCAAATTACTATCAAAATACTAACATATGATACATCATTTTATTCCTCTTTTCATGATATATCCATTACTGGTGAAAAAAATATAGTTCCATTTAAAAAATCAAAAATGATTCAATTCCTCGAAAACTAGAAATATTATAGACAATTTCTTTACGGCATGTTACTTGCCCCCTGATTCCTCATTGTTAATCGAAAACTGCATTTCGATATCCTGAAACGTTTAGAAGTTATGGGGGTGGTCCATAGTTGGTGGGACACCTGTATAATGCTACTGCCCGCATTGAAAGGAAAGCACAAGCAGTTGACAACAAAAGATCGAATTAATCACGCTTGTAACTAAGTTCGCTGGCCACTTGAAGCACTCCATGGTGTATTGGATAAAAAATAGACTGTTACGTAATCAATTCGATAATAAACTTTTACCAAAGCGGGATTATTCAGTAAGATTGTATGCTTTTCAATCAACACTTTGACAAACATTTAATTCCGACCCAAGGTATCGTGGAAAAAATCATCAACCGGATGAGTGTCAGGAAAGATGATGAAATTCATCTTGCCACAAAACCTGAAAATGCCAATTGGGGACGTATAAATTGTCCCATTCAAAACATGACATCCGATTATCTAATTGACTTTCCAGAAATTAGTGAAAAATAATTAAAATTTTCTTCGACAGTCACTTATCAAGTGACTCAAATTATATCGAATAAAGTGGAAATGTGAAATGAAGATGATAATATTCATCTTAGCTTCTTAAAGGAAAAAGCTAATATTGTAAAATTTGAAATGCAATCGCTAAACAAAAAACAAGACATAGAAGTGTTTCATTGACTATAAACCACATACAATAGGAATATCTGGAATCTTACGAAATGCATGTGATTGCACTAATGGCAGACAAACTAATGGTTGTTCTCACTTAGCAGGGATTATATGCTATTTGTCAAATGCTCGGTATCTGTTCCGCAAAATTAAACCAGCTGAAAACTTGCGTCATATTTTTGATACTGATGAAATTGTGGTGACCATATTTGACGATACCGAAGAAAATTAAATTGAATGCGATTCAATGTGATTTTAAACGTTAGGCGTTATTTCTGAATGTTTCCACAACTATTAATTTTTTCCACAAAAATAGCAAAATTGTATGTTTTGATTTAATAGTAATAATAATAATAATAATAATAATAATAATAATAATAATAATAAAATAAATTGAAATTGGATTTGTGTTAAAATCATTTTAAATAATTTTTAATGTTTCACATCAATACAAATCACAAAAACATGATTTTTTTTATTTTTTACTTTTCGAAATTTGAATTTGGTGCCAAAAATAATCCGCAGTATTTTTGTTTGGTGAAATGATATGATTTTCATCCTGAAAAGTATTTTTCTGTAGAAAAGTGATGAATTATAAGCGTATAAATCTAAAGAGTTATAATTTTTTTCAATATGACGCACCAATTTAAAAAAATCAGAAAAAGCAGGAGTAAAGAACAGCCAATTTCTATAAATATTTTGGAGTCGTCACCCCAGAAATAAAACAGAAAAATACCGAATAATAATTTAATGATTATTATAAAAGTGAATTTCCCGCTTTTTTTGTAAAAGGTGTGCAAGATATGTGTAGATGTCAACTATGTGTCATATTTTTTTCAGAATTTTATCTCCGAATAATGGTATGGTGGTAATAATGGTAAAAATCAAAAAACAGAATTTGTAATTTTGCTGATATCTTAGGAAGTAATCAGGCTGTTTTAAGATTTTGAGAAAATGACTTTCAAAATAACACTAAACATACCCTCTATTCAAATTGAATTAAGTTTAAGGGCATTTTTACCGCCCTTATACTGCTACAGCCTTTTGTCCACGTATAGAAGAAGGGGCGCTTTAAAGACTGACGTTTCCTGTCAGCTAAATAAGACTAAAATTTCCTCCTTACTGCGCATACGCTTCCTCCCGTTGGTCCCTGAGAAAGAACAGTTCCCCAGAGTCTCATGCTGGCCGCTGCAAGACGGCCTTTGCAAGGTCAGGAGGGGAATGTCGAATGTAAGATTCATGTTCATACGTTCCTTTGAACACTAAATACGAGAATCATTTTCGTACAATTGGCACCGACAACTATAAAATAAATGCATTTCTAACAGTGAAAAATGTAAACTGTCTCTCAGATTTTCATGCTCAGTGAAGAGTCATGGAGAAATAACTTGGAAGGCGTTTGCTTATTATTCGTACGTTTTTTCTGCAATCTAAAATTTTGGATACTATAGGATGCGCTTTCCCAGAATATCACATCTCTGATGAAAATGTACGTTCGGGAAAGAACGCAACAAGCTGCATGAAGGGTGATTGAATTTCAAAAAGTTTTAAATGTATAACATAATTAAGTTAATTTAATGTTCAGTTCTTTTATATTGCGACAACCTCGTCTCCAGTTGGGCGCGGAAAACGTGGCTGCCGTTTCGCTCAGTGGGTAGAAGGGCGTGCCGAAAATGATGATAATGGTGGAAGTCGGTGGCTGGTAAGAAATAAGAGACTTGTAATCATGTTAACAAACAAGTGGCATTTATTCAGCAAAGAAAAGAAAAAAGGTCATGATAGTACCACTCATGTCGGCGAGCATGCTCTCCTCCCCAATTCCAAAATTACATGCACACAAAAAAATTGAAAGGTGAAATTATTACAATAAATTTAACAAACTTCCACGCTGATTCCTTCTTGATGGCCAAGCGCGGCCGGAAATCTTGGCTTCTCCGCCTGGTCAAAAGGTAATGGAAATTGTTCTCTCAACTGTTTATCTCTTTTGACCACGGGCGCGCCTGAAGGGCGTAGTACCGCCTTAGCGGGGCGACTTACAAAACCAACCAGCGGGTTGAATGACCTGGGCCGCCAGCTGGCGGGGAGGGCGTCGGGTTCGGCGCGCACTCTGAGGGCGCCGCTCGGAGGGGTAGAGCGAGCAGGTCGAATCAGGTAGCGGTGCCGGGCTCTTGAGTGTCGACCAAATACACAGCGCCGTTCACTCGCAGCTACTAATCACCAGATAATGTCTGCCTGACACAATGATCTCATCACCTTCAGTCCACTGCTCTGCACTTTGGAGATCGCGGCAAGTTCGTAAGAGATCTGATTACTTCATTATAACACTCTCAAGCACGAGTACGCGTCAGTCACTTTCCCTGCGCGATTCTGATTATAAATGAGGCGTCTCAAAATTCACGGTCTACGGCTATTTAGAGACCGCGCACATATTCTCCCCTGATGAATTTAAGCTTTCTCACAAGTTCAACACAGAGAAAAAATTATCTCTCCGGCGCCGGACGCCGCAATGATCACGACCGGCGTCTCTGACTGCCTCTTACGTTCTCTAACGATGCTGCGTCCGCGAAGTCCTTCGAGCCTCCCTTCCCCCACCAAATTCATCCAAAATGTTCTAGAACTTTCGAGAATTTTGCTTAAGTCCGGCGGCTATTGGCGAAAGGGTAATGCGTCGCAAAATAATTTCGTCCAATCATCGGAGGTTTTCGAGCCGAGAATTGAGAGAGAAACCTGCACTCGTTCCCTCTCACTTCAATTGTCTGTCAAAAGGGGTAGTAATTAATGGCCGGGGGAAGAAACTGAGAATCTCAAGGGAGGAGGTGGGCGAGGGGTGCCGCGGAAAAGTACCGGGGGGGCAGGCTCGGGCGCACGTGCAGCTCCCTGGCGTCTCGAACACTTGTGCGTGTCTAAAGGGGGGTGGGTCAGCGGGGACTCGGACAGAATCCTGGCGCCACCACCGATCTCTCTGTCGTGCTTCGTGGAGCAATTCTCGTGTTTGCAGCCGTAATTAAGTCGGTGCCACTACAATATGAACATTGCATTTGAATTTTTACTGAATTGAGAGACCCAGAAATGTTACCTTAATTACAATTGCGAATTATATATTGTTAATTTTCAACGGCGTGAGCGATTGCCTCTTTGAATAGCAAAACTGCATTGAAACTGTTTTTCCTTGTTTACTATTAATTTGTTACGAAACTTACTTTTGAAATTATTGTACTGTGTGTATTGATGATTTGTTGTAAAACAAGGCTTGGTTGTTCCCAAGTGATACTTAAGGGAATTTGTGTTTTAATTATTACTATTCCATATGTGGTGAATTTAAAACATCTGGCAAAATTGACGATTTTTTCCATTCGAATTGACCATAAAAAATGGATGTTCCTTTTGAAAGACAAAGTTGCCCCGCACATACGCACTCCATCTGGGGGCGGAGGCGGCCTGCTGAAGGGGGGCCGAAAGGCCTGAGATGCATTGCTCCCTCGAAAATATTATCTTTGTATTTCAAGGATATCCATCATACGGCACGAAATGTTTGAGTTAGTTTACCGGCGGAGATGGCTGAGGGCGACAACAGCTGTTGCCATTGCGGTGTTTCTGGCCGAGAGATTCTAGGTTTCGGGCGAAGACGGTGCCGGATTTTGAACACTAGATAGCTACGTCAAACTCACCCGCTGCATTGAAGAAACTTTTAGTTACTGGTTACTCTGATCGGAAGTTTTCCGCGGTTTCTCCGATTACCACCAGGGGAATGCCGGAGCAGTTTCTTAAGAAAAGGGCCACGGACCCGCGCACGACCTTTCCTTCCTCAACTTTGTCCCATTCTCTCCCCTTACACATTCAGTCCCTTTCAGGCACTAAACTACCACACGTGTGGGAGAGATCAGTCTGGAGTTTAGAGACGGGTCCAACTGGGAGGCGCCCCGCTGGCGGAAGTACGTGCAAGTAGGAAACCTTGCAAGCTGACGTGTAGGTTGGAGTAAGATTTCACGTTATAGCGAGGAAGGAACCTCCCGAGATATTGCATGCACTACGTCTACGGGACTTACGACCATAGCAGTTGCAAACACGAAATACCAACCAATCATCTCGAGCTAGTTTTATATCTAGTGTTTATGTATGAGGGTGTTGAATTCTCATATCTTCTTTTCTTTTCAGACTGCCCTGGAAAACTACACATTTCTACCCTTCAGCTTGTTCCTTGCAATCTTTTGGATTTTTACATACAAGAAAGTGCCAGAGACCAAGAATAAAACATTTGAAGAAATTCTAGCACTCTTTCGACAGGGAAATGGCAGGTAAGATTTTCTTGTCTGAAAATCTGATGTTTGATATTAAAGAAAATCAGGAAGAAAATGCATTTTAAGTTACAATTGTCATTGTGCGAGAAATTTACAAAGAATATTGACAATTGTCTGTAGCAGTTCGCGAAAAGAATGTCAATTTTATTTTGCCATCTGCTGTTACGAAATACTTTGTTTATGAGTTTTGTTTTCTTGTAATTAAAATTAGCATTATTTTACAATGTTGTATAAAAATATTTACTTTATGAAAAATATTGAAAAAAAATTCTGTTAACATTCCTTTTTATATTTTTTTAAAAATTTACTTCAGAACTTATTTTTGCCACTGGCAACATTCACAAGTTAGTTTTATTGTACAAATGTTAAAAAATGTATTATTGATATAATTGTTATTTAATGCAGATAAAAATATACTATTTCTGAAACTCATGTACAGATTTTTCATTACAATTCATTGTTATTTCTAGACATTGTAACTGCTTGAAATTCCATTTTTCTCTTAAATCTCGTACATTAACGAGAATTTGTTGCTATCACGAACCCACTAATGAAAACCACAGTGAATCGCAAACATCACCTCTTACTTAATGGTTAAAGTTTCAGAACACAATATGCGTTCTAAGCACGATCCCCGCGGAGAGTGGCCAAGACGAAGTAAATTACATTTTCAACCTGATATCGAGATGCAGGCCAATGAGATGTCGAAGATATAGAGTGAGTGAAAAGGAGTATTGAGTGGTTCAGTATCTGTGAGAATGCTCCGTGTTCGTATGAGACAGCACCTACAAAAGAGCCCGCATGAAATGTCACGTCCAAAACAGAAATGTCTTATGACCGTCAGCAGATCATGTCGAGATCATTTTGTTATCGGCAGGACAGCTTTTCCCGAGAGTTAAGCGTTTTAATTTTTTTTCGCTCGTGAGCTGATCTTTGGCTGGTAAGTGCCCAAAGCTGTACAGTCAACCCACAAACACAAGAACAAAAATGCAGATACTTATTGACTTACAGTCGTATTATTGCTACATTTACTACACAGAGAGTGGAATGTGTATGGAAATATAATTAATTAATAAATGTAATCCATATTTCTTTTCGAAACTATGGAACAGAGGAATGCCGTTAATTATCCACGAATGAATATTGCCTCTTGTTTAGAGACATACATGTAAATAAAATAGATTTGATCCATTTAGAAAACACCAGATAGTAAAATTCTAAAACCAATGCAATACACGTTAAATAACACACTTAAATGAACTAGCGGTACTACTGAAAGACATGAACTTTCTCTTGCTAGTTAGTTTCTTAGTAGCTTCAGTCTGGATAAAATAATACATCAAAATGTTTGTCATGCTATTTAGTATATTTAGCATTATTAGCACCAAACGTTTTCCAGAAAAAACTTTTGGTGCCATCTTTGAAATAATGTCTAATAAGTGTTTCTGAAAATGAGCAATATTGAGATAATTTTCACTGAAAAGGTTTAAGTTTTTTAGAAACATTCGAAATAAATTTAAGCACTTTTACTCACAAAGGCACTTGTGTTTTTAAAAACGCCCGTAAAGTACATATTCACGACATGTCTATTAAAAAACTACATTTGTCTGATTCTTGAAAACTGCATAAAAACGGGAGAGATGGCTCAGGGCATCAACTGATGTGTCTGCAGTCTCTCTAACCGAGAGTCAAGGTTCGAGTCCCGACGGTGGCAGGATTTTCGACACTCGTTTATCGGCTAGGTCGAATTCAGTCGCTGTCTGTAGGAGACTTTTTGCGGCTGGCTGCTCTGATATGTAGTTTTCCATGGTTTCTCCGATCAACACCAGGCGAATGCCGGAGCAGTTCCTTAACAAACGTGTCATGGTCCGCCCGCGATCATTCCCACCTTTTCCTTGTTCTATCCTCTCCCCTTTTACACATCTACACTACCCACATATACCGGGAGACCAGTCGGGAGTTTTGTCCCGACAGGGACGGTGTCCTGGTGGTGGGAGGTACCTGGTTGGGAAATACCTGCTAGCCGACGGTAGGTCTCGCCATCCAGCGGAGGAAGACCACTGCCATCTCACGAGGAAAACATGCATGACACTTGCGGGACTAATGTCCATTGTAGATGACGCGCCCGAAATCACTAACAGTCAATTAATCAATCATGCACCAAAAATGTGTGATATTTTTCTATCACATTAACTGCATTTATTCTTATCTGTACATATACTGCATCTGGTATTTTTTACTTATATTTTTTACTGTGTCTTAGAAGCCTGGAACAGGCTCGAAAAAAATACCAAAGGTTCCTCTTAAAACATAAATTGTTGTATATTTTTTTTCAGATTTGTTTGATTGCTGGGCTGCAGTTAAAAATATAAAAACTATTTCCCGCCTTTAAAACACCTGGACTTTCAATATACTTTGAAAATGACTGCAACGGTTCTGTGCATTTATTTTAGTGTTTATTATACATTTGTATACATTGTTGTAGCACCCAATAAAGTTTTGATTTTGGAATATACTTAAAAATTATCATTTTTTAAAGCTTTCTAATCCTTTGTATGTATCATACGCTAAGGAAAGATAATCGTGTTTGGCAGTTTATTAAATAATAATTCGGTTATATTTGAGGGATAATTGGGGGACATGTGGAAAAATGAAGGGCAAGAGGTTAGACCCAGATTTACAAGAACTGTTTTACTTGTCTCAGAACACAGACACTGGCACGAAAATAATCTTAAAACTTCATCTCAGAAAGCTTGTGAATTTTGTTCATATTTTTTTAATAGCTGGGTCATAGTTTTAAAAAAACTAAGACATTTGTAGTCAACCACTTGGCAGTTCGGCAGTTGCCGCGTCCTAGGCACGTGCGACCTTGCTTGAGGAGGAAGGCCACAGAATAGCAGCTAAAACATTGACAACTGAGCCTAGAACGCGGCGCCGCCACAGATAAATAGTAACGCATTGGTTGCAGAAGCCTGTGGTCTCACGTCTGTAGATGTTTCAGACTAGAGAAAAAGTTGTCTTTTCCTTTACCTAAGTATTTGTTCTTGAATACGTATAAATATGGAGACACTCGTACAATCTGTACACGTGCGAAAACTCTGCATTTTTGTAAATAATAATTGCACGAAAATTGAAAATTGATTTAATGTAGCACCCAACTGCAAACTCCCATCCCCCGAAAAGTAGTAAACACTAAAATAAATGCACAGAACCGTTGCAGTCATTTTCAAAGTAGGAAAAAAGAAAAAAAGGAAGAAAGTCCAGGTGTTTTAAAGGCGGGAAAATGGTTTTTTTTTTTTTAACTGCAGCCCGGCAATCGAAAAAATCTGAAAAAAATACACAACAATTTGTGTTTTAAGAGAAACCTTTGATATTTTTTTCGAGCCTGTTCCAGGTTTCTAAGACACAGTAAAAAATATTTCTTGATATTTTTTTTCGAAAATATTTTTTTGTGTTTGAATTTGGGCCTGAGAAAAAATTAAAAAATGTTTTTCTGATAGTCCAAGTTGTGTTCTATTTATCATATTTTTTTCAGTCTGATAAAGTAGTGTTCAGTTGTCGAAAAAAATTGAAATAAAAAAACACGTTTTTGGCTCTATAGGGGTGTGGGTGGTGGGACGGAGGCTAAGAAAACTTTCAAAAATATTATTTTCATGTTATAATTATAGTGTAACTACTCATGAAATTTGGTTGAGGGGAACTTTTTACCATCTTATCGGGGAGGACCCTTTCATTTGAAGAAAAATGTTGATCTTTAATATAGCGGAGGAAGACCCCGAAATTATTGTAGACATGTGCAATTCACGAATATTGAGGTGAATTCAAAGGAAATCGCACCTGTGTCATTTTATATCGGGATGTTTCCTTATCAGAGAAAAAATGGAAGAATACATTTGGAGCCACTTCTTAGAAAATTTTTGAAAATGTAGTCGAGGCTTCATGTAAATTATCCCCCCAAATCAAAATATCCGTTTCAAATTCAAGGGGTCGCAGCATTAGCCATATCGTTCGAGAAATAACAATTTTGGTAAAAATCCTACCTAAGGTTTAACCACTAGTGTTCACCATAGACGGAGAGGCACTTTCCGCTAAATAATTTTTTCCTTATGAAGGACCCATAAAAATAGGTTCTGACTAGACAAGATCTTAGACATAGTATTTATACGTACAGGAAAAAGAATTGTACACTTTCTGGGTATCGAAGAAGTACAAAACGATAAATCGTGAAATGATTATGATTATCTCTTGAAATTAACTCTAGAAAACAAAGATCCTTTTATTTTTGACTATTCGTCAAAAAAGTCTTAATTTTTTAGCCACGATGTTCTGCGTGTTGGTTACATGTATTTTCAGGTGTGTACATAAAATATTAGACATGGATTCATCTGGAATTAAAAATGACAAACTTTTTGGAAGATAGTGAATAAAAACTTTTCAAAATAAGTTACGAAGAAACAGTGAAATTTTATGAAAATCATAAAAAATCGAGTGTAAGTGAAATACATATAAGTAATAAGCACAAAATATAAAACAGATGGGAGAGAACTTACCAAACATGTTTAATTAAGCAAACATATTAATTGAAAAACTCATAATAATGTTTATAAATTTTTTTTTAAACTGATAATTCCAATATCTAAAACGGGAAACATTCCCATTATAAAACCATACGTCCTCACTGTTTGGAGAGAGAGGCAAGTGTGGGGAGAGGGGAGCGGAGTAACGCAAACAATAGACATTATTTTGAATGTATGTACAACAATGAAAGCAAGTAACAATTCAGTAGTGGAAGGGGGAAAGAACAGATTTAAACATAAGTGTACCAATAAAATTGCAAAAGCAGAAACAGAAACAATCATAAAATATACACATTTTATTTTTTCAGATTTATACAAACGTATTCTTTGCCAGAGCTCTGTGTATTGCTCACAAATTTTCAACAAAAGTAAATTTGTGTGCATAATGGTTTACCGCCGTACTTCACAATATTGTGGTGATAAATTACAAATGAATTTAATGTTGCAGTACTCTTCTTCGTCTTCGGCATTTTCCCCTTAGGAGGTTGCTGTTTTCACCCTCCACAACTCTTGGCCCTTCCAATCTTTCATAGCTTCCTGGAAGTGTTTTTCCATTTTAAAACTCAAAGACGTGCGGTGATTTCATTGTCTACTTCAGCTGCTAGCGACTTACCAGCTTCCCCCTCCTTTACCACATACAAAGTCGTGCATAAGGAGATTCTTTCCCACAACCGTGAAACACAATTTTTTTAGAAAATAAACAATTCAACATGCAACTTATCACTCCCACACAATATGTATTTTCATAAAATAAAAAGTAAATAGTAACTTACAGAACAAGATAATGAAATCTTCCTGCAAACGTTTTGGAAATTAATGGAAACTAAACTCCATTCTTGTTTCAAGACTAGCAAAATTCTCCATAGTTTTTTCGAAAAATGAATGTGTGTCGTATGTCCAGCAGTGATGATTCAATAGGCTAAAGAGAATGTTATTTTTTCACTAGTTCTGTTTCGATCATAGGTTTTTATTCGTTTCCACCACATCACGCACAGTCCTGCCATGCACACTGACTCTCTGAAGGGCAGGGTAGGCTATTTCAAAATTCGGGGAATGTAGTGTTCTGATCACATGTGTCAGAATTACCTTCCTCATAATAATTAATAAAATATCTAGGAAACATTCTGGTTCACTCTCATTACAGAGAGATATATGTACCCCAGATGTTGTAAACTTCTCGACAAACGCTACGGTAATTTATGCTGACAAAATTGCAATTTAAAATAATTATGAATTGTGGTACCATTGGCATACGAGTAAATGTGAGATGCCTTGTTTGCTCTCATCTGCTGTCTGGCTGGGAGAACTGCAATCACGAGGCAGACGAGACCTGGCCTTGAAGCAAGGGAGGGGGAGAACGTTATCTGTGCCTGGCTAGCTAGTTTCAGCATAGAATCTGCCGCGATTTCATTCCGCTCACCGCCTGCCTCTGGCCCAGTGAAAAGGAGTTCCAGCGAAGATTTCACAGCTGGGGTTGCGCGGTGGGCCGGCGCAAAGATCGCAGTAGATACAGTGGTAAAGATACAGTGGTGCAGTATTTTTGATCAAGTGACATATGGTTCATCCTAATTGTAATTTTCATTATTCATTAAATATTCTTTCTTGCTTATCCCAGCAGTGCTGGGGTTGCTGGGGTTGAATGCATGCCACTGCTAAAACTGGTATTCCTTTTCTTCTCCTCTCAGGTGGTTGCTACTTTAAGATCTTGTGTGGCCATCTGTTTCCCGACATTGATCATGTCCATACCATTGTAGTGCTCTATTTTCCATGGTCTTCGTAATAGAACAAATTATATTCATCATTCTCCATATTTCTTCATTTTGCACTCTGCTCCTGCGGAGTGAGTTGTAGGCATTGTCTCATGTCCTCCATTTCAACTGTCCTATTCTTATCTGTTATTTTTGTGTTTGTGGCCTCATTTCCGCTCCGTATAGTAATATATATTTTTTACTACACAGTGAAAACTTCTTTTGACATCTTGGCGGATATTGTTATTGCATAAACCCCGTGTTGCTTGCTTTCTTCCCCATAATTACTCTTGAGTTTATATATGTGGCACATGTACCCGAGTTATTTATTAAAGATCCAAGGTATTTGAAGGTGTTACTCATACATTCAGTTTAATTAAAATTTATTTCTAATCCCCACTTATATTTTCTGTGAGCATATACATCATATCCTCTTCATCTTGGGCAAAGATTACCTGGTTATCAGCAATTAGAAGGGAATGAAAACTGTCTCAAATTTTTATTCCCATTCCCTTTCATTTACCAGTTATATAGTGCTCGTTCTAGGTAATAATTGGACATTATAAGAAATAACTCACATCCTTGTTTTAGACTCTTTTTTAATATATTGTAGTTTATTTATCGTCTCATCGACATCAAGGTCATGAACGAATACACAGATAAATTTTACAATTACGAATGAATACATTCATTATAATACTTCAATACAATATACACAACATTAGTATTATTAGTAGTTCCTCCAAATGCAATTGTAAATATTAATTTCCTCAACGAAATCAATAATTCTGTTTTAGACTCTTGTTTATCGGAATGCTTCCAGTTGACTTATCTCCAATTTTAATTTGCGCTTCGGCATTTTTGTAAAGTTTAACCAGGTTGATCCATTTTTCTTTTATATCAACCCTTCTTATTGCTTCCCAAATCTTTTTTCTTGGGACACTATCATCTTTCTGGAGGTCTATAAAGATCACATAAATATTCATGTTTCTGGTTTTATGATTCTCTATAACTTGTCTGATACAATGAATGTTATCTAGGCATGATCGTCCTCGTCTAAAACCACACTGCTCTTCACTCAATACAGGGTACATCTTCAATTTTTTTACTCAAATTATTAGAAAACCATCTCGCTGTTGACGGTATGACTCTTTATTCCCATGTAATTAGCATATGATCATTTGTCTCCCTTTTTAAATATTGAAGAGATGAAAGATGCGTTCCATTCCACAAGTGGATCCTCTCCTGCTTCTATCTAATTGGACATCTTCTTTAGGTATCTCACAAACACAACTCCGCCATGTTTCAGGAGCTCCATTCTTATATTTCCCGGTCCTGGGACTTTATTGGTTTTTGCTTTGCATAGTGCCTTCTTAATATCATCCTCAGTTATTTCAAAATTGTTTTCCCCCAGATATATTATTTCTTCTTCTCCTGCACATTCAGATCTGCTTTCTTGTAGAAGCGTTGAGTAGTGATATATCCATTTTTGGAAGAGGATTCTTTGTACCATGCTTGTACACTAATTATTTCTTCTCGTTTTCTTTATAATTTTCCTGGCCTCAGATGATTTATTGTATCCTATCGTTCCATCGATGTGTGTACATAATCTGTCCCAGTGTTAATTTTTTTTCATTCTTATACCTGATTTAACTTTTTGACGAAACAGAACATATTTCTTGCTTGACTCTAGTGTTTTATCATTTAACAATTTCATATACTTTTTGTCTTCTCTTGAATCATTTCTCAGAAAACTTTTCGATATATTTCTTTTTTCTTTCTTCTTCCCCAAGGGCTTCCTTAGCTGCTTCCAAAATACTTTCCTTTATTTCTGTGGGATTGTGCCCCTTTTCCAAATTGAATTTGTTTCTCGGTTTATCTTGGTAGAGCATTTCACTCTATACTGATTTAAGAGGTCTGTGTTGAAGATCGATTCCTTGTTCTCTGTAAGTCTTGTCTATTTTTGGAGCGATTGACTTTATATTCGTAAAACATATCTTCCTCACTATCATGTGATGGTTTCTCAGGCTGTCTATAAATCCGCACATCCTTTAATAATGATTTTCTTATCCTCCCCAGTATCATTCAATCTATAATTTATTTACGTTGTCTTGTGGGATCTTTCCTTTTGTTTCCTTTGTGCCTTTATGTTGGAACATTGTGTTGTAACAAAAACTTTCTTGCTCCCTATATTGATCAATATGTCTATTTCTATTGTCGTTTACCACCTCTTCTCCAAAAGGCCCAACTACCTATTTTTCGTGATGTCCAACTCTGCAATTTAAATCTCCAATGACAATTAGTTCAACTTGCTTGCCCACTTCTTCCATAGTATCACCAAGCTCATCAAAGAAAGCCTCTATTTCTTCAATTAAAGCGTTGTCATTAACACCATATACTTCAATAAGAACCAAAGTACAATATTTGGTTTTGAATATTTAGTTCGTTTCTGATCAATCTTTCATTTATTTGTTCAAAATTTGTAACGTGTTTTCTGTATTTATAAGTATAGAGACGTCGGATTTTGCATTTTGCGATTTTGGTACTCCGCTCCAGATGTGATGGTAGTTTCCTAGTACTTCTTCTCCATGCCCCTTCTTTTAGGATTACAATATCCAGTTTCAATTTATCTATTTCTGCCATAACTTTTCGGTTTCGGTCTCAAACCTTGGACATTCCATGTGCCAATGAAGAGAGTCCTATTCCGTAGCCAAAGTCGTCGCCGGTTGACTATCCGTATCTGATGCTTTGGTATTGGGGAGAATGCACCTCAGATTTTTTTACAAAGAATGGGTTGTAGGCCCATTGCTCCAACCCTCCTCCTTTACCCGGGCCTGGGACCGGCAACGGCGGCTACTGAGCTACCCAATCCACTCATCCGCCCTAGGCGGATACAGTACTTGAGTACCCCCTACACAGTATTTGAGTAATTCCCAAGAGTGTGGATGTGCGGTTTCTTTACTCACTGTTCGACCACTTCCCTTACACCAATCGAGTCATATGAGGTGTTATTCGACGCGTCTTGGGGTCTCCTGATGGGAAACTAATAATTTGTTTTCAGATCCGGTCATAAGATTCAATGAAATTTCCAAAAACGTGTTTTTTCATGTTTTGGAGCTGCGATCTTAGGGAGTGAGCCACGAATTAAACCAACGCCACCCAAATAATCTATGTAGGTGGCGTTGACTAAACATTACCACGTGATTATTTTCAATCCACGATACCATAATTTTCTTCTATGAGGATGGCAACACTGATTTTGACAAACAAGCAATATCAAAAATTAATATCGCCCAGCAGAATTTGTTGTGAAGTCTTAAGAGTGAATTATTTCATGCGTATTTTTATAATAAATTTGCAAATTACCTTGAAACATTAAATTTGAAGAACATCAAGTGAATACGAAGAAAACAAGAACTGTAAGTAATACTAGAGAATACATTTTTAAGCGTAACAAAGATCGATTTTTAATATAAAGTGACTTACAACTTTCTTCACATAAACATACAAAATAGTAACCTTATATTCGCCTTCAGAACAGAAATCAGACCGAGTTGGTGGAGTTTTAAAATCTTAAAAAATAAGAGATCAGAATATGGAAGTTTTAAGCACCACAGGGGAATCAAATGTAGTAGAAGATTTAGCGTCAGAATTTCATAAACTAATTGAAAATTATCATTTCTTTGCATTACAGAATAACGCAGAAAAACAGCATACAGCTGATCATTTATGTTCATATTAGAAAACAAAATGTAAAAAAATATAGCTGTAGTAAATTCTAACTATTCTCATCATTCGTACCTGCAACACTTTTTTAGAGCGATTATAATGTTGAAATTTGCAATACTGCCATTTCATATCCCGCATGGAGGTAATCAGGGGCGTAACGTCCATAGATGCGCTGGAAGCGCCGCTTACCTTACAAATTTCCGTTAAGTATTTCCATCACAAAGTTTTATATTTTAAATGTAATAGTCCGCTTATCAAACTCGATGAAATGTTGGAACTTCTGTAGTTTCTACTGTGCCGGTCTCACGTGATCCTGTTTTTCACGCGCTTCTTCGTATTTCCCTCGCCCTGAAGATTGTCAGAGGGGGCTATCATAGTTCGAATAGGGCGGACGGCGCGTGAAATATTCTGTACCCTGTACGAGGCTACTAGAGGCCCTTAGGAGACGTCCGTGGTCCAGATGAAATAGTATGTTTTGCTTGTCAAAGACTGTGATTGAAACGAGACTACTGAACTGTGAATGAAGCGGAACAGCTACTATGATTCATTGGTAAGTCCAATGCCAGATCCTGGAAGAACATGTTCGAACAATGAAAGACATGAAAAGAATGCAATGTAACAGGTGTAGAAAATTTCAAACAATGCAAACAAACATTTTCATTTCGACAGGAGTCAAAATGACTTTATGGTTGTGATCCTAGGTTTAAATCATTTAAAGCTAATACATCAACACATTTGACAATCCAGATCAGCGTTCCATACACTCAGAAACACCAACCAACAATAAAAAGTTATTGTGAGAATTTCAAACGGCCGTGATGCGGCGTTGCCACTATTGTATTGCGACCTGATAATTCCTGAAACATTCTAGCAGAAGTGCACTAAATTTGAGTGCACCGAAAATGGAACCTGCGCCATTTTATCAGCGTTGGGTGCTCTATTCCGGAAAAGAATTAAGGATAAAATTTGGAACCTCTTCCGAGAAAATAAATTTTCAAAAATTGCTTTTAGTTCAAGCCAAATTACACGAAAACTAGTCTGACTTTTAAAAAAAATTAAAGGTGGCTTTATTTGAAAGTCCAACGTTATAGAATACATGTTATTACTATCTGTAATACAACAGCACATACTTTCTCGCATTATTTTTACATTTCTGTTTGAGATTGAACGTTGAGCGAGCAATCACAAACCGACAACTCACCAAGGCGAGAAAAGCATACCTTTTGCCGAGTAAGTCCTTGAGCAGCATTCCCAGGGGAGTTCAGCGCACCGTTCCCGGCGAGTGAGGGCGCGTCGGCCGAGCAGTATTTTCACGATCGCGGCACACTAATAAAATAGTCGCACTGTAGTTGTAGAAAAACACCCAAAAATTACACTTTTGCAATTTTCGAAAAATCTGGAATTTCAATGAACATGAGATCTCTTTAAACAACCATTACGCTATCTGAGGACAAAATTTAATAAAAAATGCGGAGTCATTTTTGAGAAAATTTTGAAAATGGTTTTGAGGCTTCTGTAAAACACAATATCTGTTTAAAACTCCCAAAGCCTCATGTTCATTCAGATCGATCGGGGAATATCAATTTTGGAGAAAATCCGCCGAACTGATTATGCCCTAGCGTTGATGACACACGGAGAGACGGACGGGCAGACGGCCGGACGGAAAGAGGGGCAGACGGCCGGACGGAAAGACGGGCAGACGGCCGGACGGAAAGACGGACAGACAGACGGACGGACGGACAGACAGACGGACTTACCGACAGACGGACTGACGGACAAACGGACAGACAGATGGACGTACAGACGAACGGACGGACAGGCGGGCGGACGGTTGCACGGACAGACGGTCAGGCAGATGGGCACACGGACGGACGGACAGACGGTCAGGCAGACAGACAGACAGGCAGACAGACAGACAGACAGACAGACAGACAGACAGACAGACTGACAGACAGGCAGACGGTCAGGCAGGCGGTCAGGCAGACGGTCAGACAGACAGACAGGCAGACAGACAGACAGGCAGACAGGCAGACAGACAGACAGGCAGACAGACAGGCAGACAGACAGACAGGCAGACAGACAGACAAACAGACAGACGTTTTGCCGTCAACCGATTTTTCGGTTTCGAGGACCCACAAATCATGGATTCCGCCTAAACCACATGTTTGAGGAACTAATTTACTATACTGGGTGTCTCCCTAACTGTGGGCCACTTTCATATCTTCTAAACGGTTAACGATAATAAAATACAGGTTTCGTTGAACAATGAGGAATCATGAGGCAAGTAATGTGCTGTACAGATATTATAATATTTTTTCGTTTTCGAGTAATTTAATTATTCTTTTAAATTGAACTACATATTTGTCTCACTAGAAATGGATAATCATAACTAGTGGTGCTACAAAATGTCACAAACTTTGCCGTAATAGGTTTCCATTTCCTTTGGTCTCGGCTAGCTATTCGGATTTGCCACATACTTTTGCCAGCTGCCATCTATTGCAGCCTAAAGTACATATTTTTACATTTTCTCAATTTTTGGGTTTCTAGAACGGAAATATTATTTTAAGAATATTAAAGAATATTAAAACTTCATCCTAAATGGCAATTTTCTTTGAAAAATTTGGACACGTATTTAGGAATGTGGCGTTTAAACGCTACTATAAATTCGAAATTTGAAGCTCTTTTTCACAGACAATTTTTCAGTTTTCGAAAAACTCGATTGGAAGTCATTTGAAGTACTTTAACTCACAAATACAATAGTGTGTACAAATTGCCGGAAATGTGCATATTAACGGTGTGAAAGATCTTTCAAAAAAATACATTTGTGTAATATTTGAAAAAACAAAAAACTACTTCAAAATGAACTTAACGTTAAGAGCTTAAGTTAGGAACTTAAAGAGCAATTAGCACTATCCGTTAGAAACGATAGAAAAAAATGGAGCTATTTATGCGAATACGGCGTATGAGCGTTTCCGAAAATGCGAAAATTTGAGCTAATTTTCACAGAAAATGGTTGAGTTTTCAACAACCTGTACTGGACATTATTTAAAGCACATGTACTGATATATATAATATGAACAAATTGCCGCTAATGTAAATATTAACGACGTAAGACAAGTCAAAAAATTACATTTTTGTATTTTTTCAAAAAACAAGAGAATAGAGCAGTATGGTGTTTATGTGATCTCATAGAGTTCATTTAGCACTATACCTACCAAATGTTTAAAGAAAAAATTTGCAGCCGTTTTTGAGAAAATCTTGGTTTTTTTAAATTGCACAAATTGCACGCAATATTGCCCGAAAACTACTAAAATTTTTGAAAAATGTACATAATCTTAACGAAAGAACTCACAATGGAGAACAAATTTCATTTGAAGGAAAAGTCTCTCACTTCAATTTTGTGCTTGTAGGAAGACGCCGAAATAAATTTTAAAAAATTGCAATTTTCGAATTTTCAGAGTTAATCGTAAAATCGGACCTATGTCACCTTTATAAGTGAATTTTATTCTGTTTTTACAAGAAATTTAGGGAACAAATTTGGAGCCGTTTGTAAGAAAATTTTGAATATGTCCGGGGGCTTCATGTAAAGTACCCCCAAATTTAATAGAATCTTTTTCAAAATCTCAAAGCTTCGATAGAAGCCAGATCGACAGTCGTTTCATAAATTTGAAAAAAATCCCACGTATGATTAAGTGCTAGTACTGTTAGACGGAGAGACGGACGTTTTGCTTTCAATCGGTTTTTCGGTATCAAGGAGCCACAAAACAGCGATGTGTTAACACCATGTGTTAGGGGATTTTTTCTTAATATATTAATTCATTTTATCTATTTTTTGTTATCTGTGCCCAGCAATGATTTTTTTCTACTGAAAATCCGCCGTTTCTTCGCGCAGCATTACATAGCTTTCCCTATACTCCGTATAGGGAAAGAGACATGTATACGGAAAGAGACATGTATATCTGAGACATGTATACGGGAAAGTAAAAAGGTGTCTTCATAATTGTAGCTATAGGAATTTTTTTTTTAATTTTTAATTTCCCTTACCCGGCGGACTTTTTTCAGAAAAAAATTCATTGCCGCACCCTGATAACGAAAAGTGGATAAATCCAGTTGCTAAATTAAGGGGGGAAATCCCTTATCACATGAAGCCAGAGTCCCTCTTTTGTGGGTCCTTGACACCGAAAAACCAATTGAAAGCAAAACGTCTGTCCGTCTGTCTGTCCGTCCGTGAACACTGCGCCTAAACCATACGTAGGATATTTTTCAAATTGGAAAGGTCCTAAGATCTGGCTCGAGTCGAAGCTTTGAGATTTTGAAAAAGATTCTATGAAATTTCGGGGTGCTTTACATGAAGCCCCCAGACATTTTCAAAATTTTCTCAAAACCCGATCCAAATTTTTTCTTTAAATTTTTGTTAAAACTGTTATGTCCTGCCACATTTCTTGGATTTGATAGTGGTATTAATTCTCTAAAACAAGGTTTATCAGCTGCATTTAATGTTTCTTCTCTTGCTGAATTTGCAGCAGGAATACAAAATATTCTCAGAATTTGCACCCATCTAAGCTAAACTACACATATTTTTATTTTCACAAAATGTGTATTCCTTAGTTAGAAGTGTAATGTTCGCGGCTTCTTTAATTTTGCGTTTCACTCTTCAATTCTTAAATCCAGTGGCGGCGTGCCAAGTGCCGAGCGCTTTTCATTCGTGACGTGACGTGACGTGACGGCGAGCGGAAAAGTGTCATGCTGGTTTGCCGTCTAGGGAATTTCGAAAGCCACGAGCGAAATCGTCGAAATCGAAATCGAGGACGCGAACGAACGAGGTGACTGGCGTGATGAATACCACAGAATTGCGTTCTTGAAGATATGGCGTGGGCTCAAACAATGTGCAGTTTTTAATCGCCGACGGCGAAGAGAGTAAACTTGGCGCAAGTGTATTCGCATCAGCCATGTTGCGCTCACCCGCCAGTCTCTGGCCAGGTATGGGGCGAGTATCTGAGACATAAAAGGGCATTGCATATTGAATGAATCATATTTGTCAACTCTATTTCAGAATAGAGTCTCTTCAGGGCCAGTCGCTCGGCCCACCTTTTAAGTGATTTTTCTCGCAATATCTTCTTCTCTTCTATATAAATAGAGAGAGAGAGAGAGAGAGAGAGAGATAGAGAGAGAGAGAAGATAGATAGATAGATAAGATAGATATCGTTAAATAACTCCTAAACGAGGCGTTCTAGGACCTTACAAACTAAATTTTTGAGGCCAAAGGCCTCAAAGAAATGTTTCTCACACCGTAATACAGAATGAACTCTTCTTGAACATTCTATTTCGTATTTGTTGGTACGGCGCTTTCCGATATTACCTCGCCTGCTCAGAGACGGTGACAAACGGAGATGGGAGAGGAAAGAGGGAGATGAAGGGCAGAACAACAACTGTCGGGTTTTCCTAGTACTTTCTATGTTTGGAACAGATGACACAGTGCTGTTGAACCGTGAGATGCATTTGAGATTGTGATCTGCAATTGTACTTCTCATTCGAGATTTACAAATTTTTAAAGAAGTAAAAAATTGCTCACAGTTGTTTGTTGATCCAAACATATACTTAACAATCACGCAGCATGCCGATGCAGTTTTGGAAAACGGTTTTGTGGGAAGTTCTTTTCCAAAATGCTCATGTTGTAGTATCGGTATGCAATAAAATTAAACTTCTTTGTATTGTGTTTTATTTTACTGTCAAAACAACATCAGAACATCAAAATACATCCAAAACGTACTTCTAGTGAGGCATTGTTTTCAGAGCACTGAAAACTTCCTTTCGTTCTTCTTGAGCGTACTTGTCGTTTTCATCAGCATGATTAACTGTATAATGCCATTTCAAATTAATTCACGTGATTGAGCACTTTTTTGTAAACTAAACATTTGGCATAGCTGCCGCAGTCGGCGAAAAGATAATTTTCTTCCCATGCTGCATTGGTAATTGTCGGTGTAGATGCTCTGGTCTGCGAAGTGCTCGCGCCGACTTCCATGTTTCCGCGACTGGAGTTTCTGGAACACTGTGACACAGGTTATCGCAAGGCGCGCAACGCTCGGGCTCCGATGTCCCGCTGTCGGCAGAAAAAAACGGCTCCGCGCTGCCGATTTGCTCTGCTTGAGCAGCCCTGCTCAACATCTAGGCCCCCTCTGGAGCAGAGTACCGACTTTCTCTCTGCTGTGACAATGCGTGACTTCCCAGCAAACAATGTTTCTCTAGTGTCCTGGCCACTCAGATTGACTGATTTGTCACTTAATAAAAATATTTTAGGCATGTTCAACAACGGAAGTTGCCATACAATCATCCCTCAAGAAATCTTGAGAAACTTGGGATGCATGGAAAGAGCCTGTGAAACCATAGACCTTGATAAACCATACAAGAGAAATATAGCCTGATTGTGTACCGTGGATCATTCTGTTCGAGCGTTATTTGATACAGTAACTCGGCACACATTTGAGGTTATAATTCAGGTTATAAAAAAATTTGTGAATTGCATACACTGATAACACATGAGTGTTTTCCTTAATTCAGGAATATACAGACCATAAATATATTAAACAATCTCCTGGCGTTTTACGGATCACAATCGTATGTAGACGCGCGACATCTTGCTCTCCACCCGGTAGCATCGCATACCCTCCCCCTCACGTGGGCCCAAAAGAAACTACAGTGACCCCCCCCCCCTCATGACCGCCCCTTCAACACGACCACCCCTCTTCCCGGTCACTTATTGTGTTGAAACCTGTTTTAGTCCAGTCAAATGGTAGAAAACCAGAGAAAGTTTTGATGTAGTTTTGATATTTGGGTCCTGTGTGTTTTTTGGATAGCTGAACACAAATATCAGGTTTGCCAACAAAAAGTTTGCCCGGAAACACGCATTTTAAGCAAAAAATGTGTAAAAATCGTGCCTTTTTCAATTGTTTTTCAAAATAACCCCAAACTCATCCATTTTCGTTAATAAATAATCCTGTATGGAACAAAAGAAGATAAAATTGCCTACATTTAATGTCATTAAGATTTTTTCTCCAGTTAACGGTTTAGCCGTGACGACACCGCGAAATTTCATGATAAAAGCGAAACACATGAAAAACTGGAATTATCTCGCTTAATGTCAATATAACTTTAAATATATCAATTTTTCGTAGATTTTAGTCTGTTATGAAATGAAAGATGATAAAATTGCCTACATTTGTTATATGTAAAAATGTTTCTTTTTGGATCAATGGTATAGCCGTTAGTGTGTAAAATATGCCTGGATGCTACTGTGAAAACGGCATTCAGCTTAACCTCCGTCATTCACTACCTCCTATACGTAATATACATCCAATGAAGTTGTATACAAATAAATACTGCGCCATGTGAATAAGTTTACATTTTAGTTGAAAAAAGGAAAGTTGGTACCTAATTAATAACATGAAAGAGAAAATTAATATTTTGGAAGAGGATCGTACCTTCAGTGACGCGTAGCTTTCGATGGCCCTGATTTTAAAAATATGTACATGTAGATAGCATTAGGGTTTTTGTTTTGTTTTTTGTTGTTGTTTTTACTAAATAACTGGTAAGTTATTTTGAACAATCTGAAAAATGTCCTAGTTTTTACATATTTTTTTACTTTAAAAACGTGTTTCCAGACACAGTAATTGTTGACAAACCTGAACACACTTTTTAAAGCATTCAAACTAGTAACATAGAAGCAATTCAGTGTCCAAGTTCAATACGTCATCAATTCATCTTGACATTAGACGATTGAAAAGAATTTGAATGGAGATGAACATTGTCTTTTTTACATTTGTAAATTGTAGTGTTTTGCACAAATGTTTGTTCCCGAGTTATAGAAAATCAATTTCAACGGTAAACGAACTGCTGATTTAATTTTTCTGCGTTGCTAACAAAATAGTAATGAACATCATTTCTACTCCTACCATTACAAGCAAGAGGAATGCTCAACAAAACGTGCGCACAGTGAAGCTACATTTACGTCCAGAAGCAAGAAAAGGGGTCATCTCAGCATTTGCTCAATGGATCAGCGAAAGTGGACAAAAACCTGATCGAGATGAGGGTCACTGACCCGGAAGCAAATGCAATTGGAACGTAATCGTTGAGTTACAGGCATGTAACTACTGTTTCATATTTCAGTTCCTGATATAATTATTTCATCTTGAAGATAGTGTCTTGCATTATCGTATAAACAATGCTGCAGCGTAATTATTTATCTTCTATAAAAATTCTGCTTATTTCAGGAATGATAAACGAAAAATGAAGCATGTTCAGACTATATACTTATCCCAACGTTGCGTAAACGCAAAATTATTGTAAATTATCAGTAATAAGCTATGTAAGGACTTATCTACATAAGGAATATTCTAAAACGATAAATGAAGGTTCAAGCAAGTTTGTCGAGTAATATTCTGTAAAAATAAGTATTGTGTAATAATTATATTAAAAATTGAATATCGGTAGCACATTACATTATCTCCAAGATTCAAAATTCAACGAAACCAAATTTACGCTCGGATATGAATGAAAAGTGCAAACACTGATCAAATAGCTTTCCTTCTTAGTGCGATAGTAATACAGAACAAATTTATATCGAATCATTTTTCTAATATATAGAGGAGAAGATCCAAATATGGATTAGCTTTTGATTTTTGAATGTAGATGGCACATTTTTGAACATATGGGGGAATTAAGAAGTTGAGCCGTTTGAGTGTAGTAATTTTATATTTTTTT
Organism: Acheta domesticus; assembly: GCA_031308135.1. Lineage (NCBI taxonomy): Eukaryota > Metazoa > Arthropoda > Insecta > Orthoptera > Gryllidae > Acheta > Acheta domesticus. The sequence continues at coordinate 169,259,788 of JAHLJT010008446.1, read as the reverse complement.
CAAATAGGATCATTTATTACAAAAAATGGATGGCTTTTTGAAATATTTTGAAAGAAACTGGGGAAAAGGCGTGATTTTTACACATTTTTTGCTTAAAATACGTTTCTGGCAAATTTTTGGATGGCAAACCTGATATTTGTGTCCAGCTATCCCCCCCAAAAAAACATAGGAAACAAATATGAAAACTACACCAAAAGTTTCCGCTATTTGCCCTTTTTTAGTATCGTTTGACTGGACTATTTAAAACTGCGGGTTTGGAAGTGCTGATTTGCTTGAAGGAACAGTGCTTGACAGCAGTCATGAAATCATCGAGGATTTGGGTAAGCTTGATTTAACGTTCATAATATAGACGAGCGAGTCGACTGTTTCAATAATAATGAAACTTGGGATGACGTGGTTTCGGAAGTTATCCCCGTCGACAACGATGAAGAAAGTGACGGCGAAAGTGATAGGTTTCAAGTTGAACTATTATTATTATTCGATGCATTCTCTAGCGTTAGAAGGCATAGGTTATTGGCAAATGAATTAAAAAACGACAAGTTAATAAATTTGTTAGGTAAGAAAAAGAATATCAAAATATTATTGTACTTGAACATGACTAAAATTGAATAATTATAATTTTATTCTAATTGTATACTTAAAAATACATGCACTTTGGCATGCCTAACTTAAAGAGTACCGGTAACTAAGAATTCTTAACTTAATACTGGGAAATGTTTTCCTTCTTGATTGTTTAATTTTGTTTTTCCATTCACGCATCATTCACGTTTTTTTAACATTATATAGTACATAACCATTCTACTCAATCACTCCGACTGCACTACGCTAGTAGCCACGGCACGGCCTTGACTCGAAGTGCCCGTGGCGCTGAGGCCCTCGGCCGTTGGCGTCTTCCCCTCCGCGCTCGGCTGCCTCCGCTTGCTCACAAGGTGGAAAAGGGCGTGGGGCAGCGCGCAAGGTGAACACGTTTTCAATGTTTTATTGTTTTACCTCACCAGGAAGGAGATGAGTGTCCAAATACATGAAACATTTGTTTTTGAGTCTCTTGTTATTGAGAGAGTTTAACTTTCATGTTATTAATGCCATTGCTCATATTGGAGAATGCTCAACATAAAACTTCCTCTTTATTAAAAGGCTACCATTCCAACTACCTCTCCCTTCCGCCATTGCATATTTTCTGGCTATACTACTACTTTTATACCTCATTTTCTAATTTTCAGTAACTACAGTTTTGCTATCTATTTTGACTGTTCCTTGAACAACTCTTTGTTAAATGTAAGCTCCAATGTACTTTGCATATAATATCCAGTTTAAAAATAGGAATAGTTTGTTTCCCATCCTAACATTTGCAAAGGCTTTTGCATTAGATACATATTTACAACTCCATATTGACTATAGAAAATGCATATGTTTCAAATGACTCAATACAGTACAGGAGAGTAATATCATCTTCATGGGGAATTACCAATTTTAAATATTTAATATTGCTAACGTTTTGAAAAGTATGGTATTGTTTCATGATATACCGTAAATCGGGGTCACTTTGTGCACACACTTTTAGAAAACTATTGTCTTAAACTATCTGGTGTTGTCTCTGTCAGTCGCGTAGATGGATCCATGATGCACATGCTGAGTGGTGCTATCTATTAAACCATTTAGAAACAGCATACTCATTACTATGTTCCCAAGTTTTTAGTTCTTAATTTTGCATAATTTTATGTTGTGCTCATGGAACTCGGAAAATGGGTGTTGCAACTCAGTATAGTAACTTGAAGGCTAAACGTACCGACGACTAGTCCTGTTTGCCGCCACCACTTGGCAACACCAAAATTAGCAAACATTACTTTACTAATAACGTCTGAACAAATGGTTTTCAATCAGCAAACGTATTTCTGTTTAACGCAGATATGCCTGAACATTTTTGCGACTTTTTTATTTTATTATGTGAAGAAAATATATCAGAACTAAAATATATAATTATTATTTCAATATGTCATTTTAACAATTTGTAGGAGGGTGTCCTTCTAGAAGGACAGTAGACATATGGGAGTACATTTCATACCACACTCAACACAAAGATACATTTTTCTTAAACGTAGAATTTTTATGAAGAAATATATTTTAATTGAATAAATAGATTATAGTATAACACAGAAAAAATAAATAAGAATATACTAAATTAATACTTTCAGACCTAGTGTGGAAGGTTACAAAACAACTCGTATACAACACAGCATCACATTTTTGTCATTTGTTTGATACCTTCTTGTGACACAACCTATGTCTTGTTTTCCCCTGAGACACAACTAAATTATTTTTACCATCATATCTCCAATCCTGCAGTATATTCGATGGTTCACTTCTTTTTTATTTGTGTTCTGTTGATTACGTACCTGCATTCAGTGCCATGGCAATTGGCCGAAAAAAGTAAGATGGTCCAATTTTCCCCTCAGTACTTCTGGACCTGCCAGGCATTTTGCTCTGCAATATCAATCATGTGAATAATAAGGAGAAAAAAATATTATTTTCTTCCTGGTGTGAATACTCGGTATAAGCTTAATTTTGATCAGAGCGGTCACCTCCTCCCATTCCAAACATACATAAGCAATACAGAAGGCCCGAGATCAAGTTCCTTATACACATCAGAGTGCAGTTTTAGCTCCCTGATATGACTCCATCTATAAAACATATCCTTCAGATGTAGGTTCAACCCAGAGTTTGTATCCATAAAAATGTAGTTTTCTACGAATATATTGTTTACATCTGTGGCGACATAATATGGCACCATTGTTTCGTCGACAGAGTGACATTCGATGTGCGATTCCATTTCTTCAAATATCTGTTTAGTAAAGTGAAAAGTGGTCTTACTCTTGCAAAGCGATCATTATTATAGAACAGTTCATTATCAAAACAATGAACATTTGACATTATGAATTGAGTCCATCTTTAGGCATTGCGACAGCTTCATTGCAGGTGTCTTTACATTTTTCTCAGGAAAGTCTTCTTCTTCGAACCTCATTGTACCCACTGAACGAAACGATTCCTAAAAATAATTTCATTTCTTCTTCAGTGACATCACCCAATTTCATTTCTTTAAAGACGCATACCTGTTAGTATGCCTCAATTCTACCAACAATTCCATTACATGATAAAAAGCCCAACAATATTTCATTTAGCCATGCTTTGTTAAAATCTCCTAATTACTGACCACTCCCTTTCAATTGGCATTTTTAATTGGCCTTTATTCCATTTAAAAATTTTGCTGTGAGATACACTAAGAGATTTAATTGGAGAATTTGAAGTAATGTTCATTGCAAGCCAGAATGAAGATTGTTTTGCAAAGTGACCGTCGACAGCATCATAATTTACATTGAATAGCTCCGCTGCAGCATTCAGCTGCGATTCAGAAAGATTTTTGGGTGAATCTGCATTTTCCTCTCCAAAGTCCTCATCCGTTACATGTTCAGTAGCTTTCACAGGGTTCATTATTGCAATTTTCACTTCATGTGGTAATTTGTCATTGTTATCACCATCATCCCCAAGTACTTAGAGCAGTAAGTTGAGAATAAAACCTCTGGAAGTACGGATGTTTGCATAATCAGCAATCTCAACTAACTACATCATCGTAAGAGTAATGTACCCTCAGATGCCTACTGTCCTTATGAAAGGACACCTAACTTTGCGAAATATGTGTGTCTATTTATATTGTAGAATTACAAATTCCATAGTAAGAAGTAAACATATGTAGTTCTGGCGTAATAATAAAGTGGATTAAGTAATTAATATATACCCCAATATTACAAAACTTAACTCTCAAGTTTTCAATGTGACGAAAATGACATGCCTTCCGAGACACCTGAATTCATCTTTCAAAATATGATACTGCAACATCCGATAATGCGTTGGATGGCGATGAGTAATGTTCTCAGTTCCTTTCACAGACAGAAAATTTGCAGAACTAGCCTCGAAAAGGCCTATAATTATTCTGTAGCGAAAAAATTGTAGGGAATAGAATTTAAGCTACGAAGCCCTTTTCCAAAAATCCAAAACTCATTTTCAAATTCCTCATAGTTCCAGAAAGACATTAAAAAAATGTGGATTTTTGGCGCGATGGGGATATGCTTCCTGAATCCAACGCCGTATCAATCGTCCAAATCGGATGAATAGGTGCGTCGTAAAGTGGAATTTGGCAAAATATGTCCCCTTTCCCCCGCGCCGCGCCGCGCCGCGCCGCCACGCCGTGGAACTAGCACGTTGGCGCGAGAGATGAACCGAGAGATGCAGCTGGCGCCTGTAAGCGGTAGGAGCGAGCCAGGCAAGCTTCGGCGGTTCTCTTGTTGCCCGATTAGGATCCATCATTTCGTGTTTTCGATATTTTCCGCATTTTAATATTACTTTTTTGCGCATATCAAGCTAGTTGTGATCTTCTGTAACTGAGTATCATAAAACTCAAAATATCGACTCCGATTTGGAACTGATTTTAAAAAGAAAATGAACTATTTGTGAAAAACTATGTGTTTAAATAAAATTTTACTTATATATTACTTCTAAGCACTTCCGTTGCCATGCCACTACCAGGTTGAATTAGCAGAGATTAACGAGCTCTCGTATTTTTCGGCTCGATTTTTCATCATGACGGTATTTGTCTCCTGTATTGAATTCACCTTGCGAAGCACTTTCCCAAATAAAATTGCCGAAGTTATTTTATAATTTCTTTGTACCATCGGAGAGATTTTATAGAGTGGTGAAATAGCGCGCTGGCAAGCTGCATCCTCAATCCAACGCTGCATCAAACATCGAAATGGGATTAACACACATATAGTAAGTGAAATGTGACAGAAAACCAACGTCAGCTACCCCATTTGCGGAACTGCCCGAAGACCTCATAGCATATGTACAATGTGCCTAATTCAAGCTGGGAACTGTAATTTTTAGGTTCATGATACCGTATTGTTTGTAGAGCCCGGCAAACCGCCATCTAATATCTATAGTTCTCCCGTGCTTTCTTTAAGATTCGCAGGACGAGTATGTTAGTCACCTGCTTTTTATTTGTGATGAAAAGATCTGCTCAAGACACAAAATAAATATAGATAGGAATTAGCTCCCTTTTTTAAGACAGTAAATGTAGTGAGTTACATAAATAGTAATTAAATTTCTTATTTATTAGAACCAACGTCTCGATAAGTGTTTCTTGTCATATTCAGGGTTTGTAGTACATTGTTACATCTAGAAAACAAATCCTGGAGATGACAAGAAACACTTGCCGAGACGTTGGATCTAATGAATAAGAAATTTAGTGTTTATATAATTCATTACATTTACTATCTTTAAAAAAGAAACTAGTTCCTCAATATGAACTAATAATAGACAGTATCCAAGAATAAAATTTAAAAAAATATATAGGTATCGGCAGATTCGGCAGTGTGTACATTACGTAGTTTCGAACGTCTCGAACTGTAAGTTATGTTAAAGTCAATTAAATGCACGCGTTATGTTTGTATGAAGGTGGGAAACAGTATTTCCCGAAAGTAATCCCCTTTTTGGTAAAATCAATGTAAATGAATAATGTGAAATTACGCAATAGCATTTCTGTCAGATGTTTTATTAAAATTTGGATGATGTCTTCCCATCCATTTTGTTCTAGAAAAAGTGGACTTAGTAATAGAATAGTTATCTGTAGAATTTGCAGCAACCAAACCCAGTAGGTCGTATTTTTCAATATATCGGCCACAATGACAAAAAAATGGAAACTTCGAACATGTTTTAAAACTAAGGAAACGTTTGTCACTCGAGTCATCTTCGATTAGTATGATGTAGACCACAATGTAAAGTAATATACACGACTTTCAAAATAAGAAAAAAAAGTAAATGCGACATTCTTCAATGCAATTGTTTCTGAAAAGCCTAAGAAAATGCATTAGAGCTTAGTTTAACAATTTAAAAACTCTTATTTTGTTTCTTTACTGTGGAATGACTGAATCACACCTGCGACTCAGTACGTTAGGCACGTCGGAATACCGACGCGCCCTGACTAGGTTTTGCTACTTGTGTTATACGTAATATTTATTATTATTATTATTATTATTATTATTATTATTATTATTATTATTCCATTACATCACGACTAAAGATGTTATGAGTCGGCTGAATATAAAGTCTACTCCAGGTTGCAACCAGCTACGTAAGGAGCAGATCCGGTGACTATCAGTGCCTCTACAATACTTTACGCAAAATGTGGGCTGTTCCAAATAAAGCGATTTCTTGCACTTCCCATTCTTTGAATTACCTGGGAGTTTAGACAAGTTCTTACTCAAATTTTGCGGAACAAATCCCAGAGCTCCGATAACTATCGGATGACCTGTGCTTTTACGCCCCCACATTCGGCTGATCTCGATTCCAAACTCTTGTATTTAATGCGTTTCTTTGCCTCCTGGTAACGACGTTTTGATCGCAAGGTACAGCAACATCGATAAGTAGACACGATTTTTTCGCCAAATCCCGGATAACTATATCCGGTTTGTTTGCCGCTATCGTGCGATCAGTTTGAATTTGTTGGTCGTACAATATCGTACACAATCCAACAGACGTCACCGGTTTTGGTGAGTGTTCGTACCACTTGGGGCGTGTTTTCGAACTCCGAGGGCGGTACAGATCTGCCAGTGGAGGTAGCTACACACCCTGTCATGTCTTTTAAGGTATTCGGTCTTTGCTAGGATTGGACAAGCTGAGACAATATGATCAATGGTTTCTACTTGCTCCAGGCAAATGCGGCATTTATCATCTTGGAAATTTTGAGAACCGCTTTATCGTAATGTGTTCTCAAGCCTGATCATGGGCAGCTAATACAAGTGCTTCCGATTCTGGCTTCATTCTTCCCCTTTTAAGCCAAATAAATGATTGATCTTTATTGATCTGCACCTTGTCCATACTTTTTAGGTATTGTCCGTGAGTGGTTTGTCTCTCCACGGTTTCTTTAACATTTTTTGTGTCTCACACTTCATGTTTAGCAGCATCAGAAGTTCAGTGTCTGTGTTATTCGACGTGTCTTGCCTAGTTTTCTTCGCAATGCTTCTAGCTACACTAACAATGGCTCTGTTTCCCATTCTTCGGTCAGATTTCATGACCTGCCTCATTAAAGGGTCATCTTGATGGCTGACTACATACTTTCCCATCCCGACTATTGCGTTGTGCCAGGAGGCCTCAATTTGTCTGAGGCCTCTTCCGCCTTCCTTACGTGACACATAAAGTCTATGTTATCAGCTCGAGGGTGGGCAACATGATGCATTGTTAGCAGTTTTCTGGTTTTTCGATCCATGGTGCGAATTTCCTGCTCAGTCCAGTCCACTAGTCCAAAACTGTATTCGGCTACAGGTACCGCCAAACTACCTATTGCAGAAATTTTATTCCTGGAATTCAGAACGGACTGCAAGACCAATCTCACTGTCCTGTAATACTCCCTACGAATTCTCTTTTTCATTGTGTCGTTCGAGATGGTTTCACATTCTTCAATGCCCAGATATTTGCAAGTTTTACCTGGCTCAAGATCTTGAATCACAGTGTGCGTATCAATTTCAATGTTCTCAGACGTTGTGAGTTTCCCTCTTTTTAAATTGATTTTTGCACACCTTGTCAAGACCAAACTTCATGCAGATGTCATTGCTAAAGTCATTCACGACAGACAGCATTTGGGAGAGAATCGCTTCATTCTTAGCAAACACTTTCAGATCATCCATGTAAAACAAATGTGATACTGGCCTTTCATCACCATGGAGCTTAAAACCAAAGTCAGCATGCGACAACTGTCTCGTTAGTGGATCTAACTAATGCAAAACAGCAGAGGGGATAGTGAATCTCCTTGAAAAATTCCCCATGTTAATCTGAATACTTTTGGTGTCTATTGCTTCCTTTCCGCTGTGTATTAGTAACTTGGTACTCCACGACTTCATACTAGCCTTGCAAAATTCAAAAGTCTAGGATGAAATCGATAGATCTCCAGTGTCTTCAAAATCCAGTCGTGTGGTACACTATCAAAGGCCTTTTGGTAGTCAATCCAAGCCATACTCAAATTACGTTTGCGTTTCTTTACATCATTGAAGATGACTTTATTCATGAGCAAGATTTCCTTACAGCCATAAGAGCCTTTACGACATCCTTTTTGTTCAGCTGGCATTAGATGTTCTTATCTAGATGTCTGTACATTTTGTCAGCTATGGCTGAAGTTATAACTTTGTACATTACTGGCAGACAAGTAATTGGCCTGTAGTTCTTCGCCAAAGAGCTGTCTACCGCTTTGGGTAGCAAATACGTGATGCCGCGTGTGAGCCATTCCGGGATTTCCTTTGGGTTTTCAAAAATTTTATTAACAGCCTTTGCTAGATGAGAATGTATTGATGTTAATTTCTTAATCCAATAAATCTGGATCTTATCAATCCCGGGGGACTTCCAGTTTCCCATGTTCTTAATTGCTTGGAAGAGGTCCTCTTCCGAGAATTGGTGAACATCTTCCACTGTTTCTACAAGTTCATCGGCAGCATCAACTTCAGATTGAAGCCAAGATGCGTCTTTGTTGTAGGATCTGCTCTCCTGTGTGTCATTTTCAATTTGGTATTTTTGTTCAACGTTGAATATTTTTCGTTGAACTTTAGAGGTGTGCCTTGATTTAGAAGATGCCTCAGCTAAGAGTGATATTTCGCGCCGGGTGTCGGCTATCCGTTTCATAATTCTGTTCATCCATGGGGGTACAGAGCTGTTTACTCTGTTTTGCTGTCGGCCGTCGGTGTTCTTGGCTGGCCCCAAAATTATCTGAGATACTAGATATCCAGTTGCATATATGATGTGATTGATTTCAGTAATATCTAGATCTCTGCCTGGAGTCTCCACCACCTCATTTAAGACAGAATTCACTTTTTATATCACTCTTTTAGCTTTGGCAGTTTCGTATATTCTTCTCAACGGTTCGCGAGATTCAAACGGAAGTTGACTAATTCTTTCTATCTCGCGCCGAAGGAGATTTCGCATTATGTCCTTATCGTGTAATTCATTGCCAGATTAATTTCACCACTGACGTGTGTTTCACTGGAAAGAGATGAAACTTCCACGGGATCATCATTTTCAAGTTCTACATGTTCGTCATGTGGATTGTTCAAGCGAAGTACATACTCCGCATTTCTCTCAATGTCTAGCAAGTTGTTCTGCTGTGAATTTTCCACTGCTGAGTATGTATCGTCGTTGACTGGCAAGCTTCTTTGAGTCTAGGGTAGGTCTCATATCTGGGTTCTGCTCTCTCCATACCTTGAAATCTTTATTTCTGAGCTCCCGTTTTTCGCTTTTGCGTAGTAAAAGCACCATATCACCTCCTTCAGTTCATCCCGCGTCCATCTCTGACGATGGCTCTGGGTCCCTGCGACTAACATCCGTGGGATGGCCAGACGTCGACAAGGTGACATTAGTTCGGTTTTCTGAGCGGCTATGGGACGTTGGTACAATAAGACACGTTAAGATTCGTTACATTTCTTGTTACATCCATTTTGCTCATTGGTTGTAAGGTGAGACGGTAGGCCCTATCCCATCAATGTTAAAACGAGCAACTTTGTGACCCATTTTCTCAGAAACTACTGAATAAATTTTAATGGATTTTGCACTACTTATTAAGAGATATATGAAGAGATTACTGATCCTCAGTTAAGTTGTTATCTCTTTCTGAAGCGATTTATTAATTTTTTTCCAAGAAACGAATTTTTCTTCAAGAAAATGTGCAAAAAAATTCCTAACACATGGACTAGAGAAGTAATAATCACGATTGAGGATCCACATTCTTAGTATAACGTGGTTTATCATCAGTAAAAATTTCATGCAGATAAATTTAATAGTTTCGGAGATAATGGGGCAAACGTTTCAAAATTTTAACTTCTGAGAAAATGGCACTCAAAATTTTCAGAGAAGCATATGTTAGGAAAACTTAGAATATTTTCACCAGAGAGTAACTACAGGCAGCCTACATCATAATAAGAGGTTTCACTATCTTTTAGACTAGCCTGAGTTTTTCTTTTCTTCTTTCTCGTCTCCTTTGGCATTTGTTGGTCATCATATTTTGCCTTCGCAGTGCGTAATCTGTCAAGTTCTCTACAAATATCAGCAAGGGTTTTTCCACGTGACACAGGTAATTTTTTCATAACTTCACATACGGCACAATTTCTATCATTATTTATTACAACAGACACTCCCTAATTGTAAAGTTCTGATACCAACAAAAGATATTTTGGTATTCTTATACAAATGGTGTTCTTGAATGCCTCACATTGTGTATTTTGCCATGTAGCCATCTCTGAAAAGTTATGTCTTCACTTGTATTATTTTCAACTTCGGTATTTACACTACGTTTTTTTCCTTTTAGACTGACTAGGAAGAGTTTCACATGCATTCGGACTCGTATTATCATTATTTTCGTGCTGCAAAGGATTTGATCTGATATGCTGATTTTCTTTGAAAATGCGTTGTTTAAAGATTCCTTACATTTCGCCATTGTAGAACATATGAGACATTTATTTTAATTTTGTAGACTATAACACATCATCAATTGTTAATAAATTGAACTTTACTATACCATAAAAACATCAAGTCAGGCTTCTATACGTGTGGAAAAATTGTTAACTAAATAATGCATTTACAAAAATTGGACTATCGCACAAACTGTTCTATCAGCACCCTGCAGACAAAATTCCTTACAAAAGTAAACAAAAACTAGCTTTCTGACAAAATTATAACAAGAGATATAAGACGTTGTATGCACGGAAGTACAGTAGTATTGCAGTCTGACAGTTGTCAGTGGAATCTTTAAAAATAAATTTCCTTCACTTACAGACGGAATAAATCAAGGAATTTGGTTAGAAACGTTCATAAAAGAACATATTATTTAATTATTCAAAAAAAGAAAATTCCATTTTTTTTTAAAAAAATTGGCCTACCGTCTCACCTTAAGTGAAGATTCACAGGGACGCAAGTTAGAGTTTACAGATCAAACTTAACCCTTGAGTTGTTGTCCTGCCATTCGTTATTGCGACCCACAGTGGCTTCGGAGCATCCCCCCGCAGGGCCCAGCAAGGGGGGTCCTCCGATCGCCTGTCGGCATTACTAAACCCTGCAGGAATTTCACTGGCTGCTGAAGGGCAGCCTTCTTCGCAGGCTAATGCAAGGGTCGGGCCTCCTCTCTAATCAGTGGCCTAGTGTGCCAACCCATTTTCTCTCCTGTACCCTCCATGGGCCGATAACAGAAAGTCCAAAGGTTTATGACTCTTCCCTCTTTACTTACTTCCCCTCTCCTCAAAATGGAGTACTTCTTCATCTGACCCCTCACCTTCAACCTATTCAGCATGGGAGGCCCTACCGGTAGCTAGGCTACCACTGACATAGCTCTCAGCCTCATGGGGGTACTCAAGCTCCAGCACCAACTGCAAGGTCGTGTACTCCCTAGGTGGAGTTGTTGTTATTATTATTATTATTATTATTATTATTATTATTATTATTCCCCTTCATCACGACTAAAGATGTTATGAGTCGGCTGAGTATAAAATCTTCTCCAGATTGCAACTAGCTACCTAAGGAGCAGATCTAGGGGCTGTCGGTGCCTCTACAATGCTTTGCGCAAAATGTGGGCTATTCCAAATAAAGCAATTTCTTGCACTTCCCAGTCTGTTGAATTACCGGGGAGTTTAGACAAGTTCTTTCTCAAATTTTGCGGAACAAATCCCAGAGCTCCGATAACTATCGGTACGACCTGTGCTTTACACTCCACATTCGGCTGATCTCGATTTCCAAACTCTTGTATTTAAGACGTTTCTCTGCCTCCTTGGTAACGACGTTTTGATTGCAAGGTACAGCAACATCGACAAATAAACACGATTTGTTCTCCAAATGCCGGATTACTATATCTGGTTTGTTTGCCGCTATGTGCGATCAGTTTGAATTTGTTGGTCGTACAATATCGTACACAATACATCAGACGTCACCGTTTATTATTATTATTATTATTATTGTTATTATTATTATTGTTATTATTACTGCAGTGAAACCTGTCCATGACCTGTACTGACATGTTATTTCACCTGTATAAAACGAAAACAAGAAACCACTACAACTGCCTTATATCCAAATGTCCCAAAATGCCCAATGTCCAAAAAGGAAATTAAACTGATTTTAAACTTCGCTTGGTCGAACTTCACTTTAGTGTTCACACTTCCGCGCTACTCTTTTCCTTTACTGGACTGAAACGTGTATCTTATTCTGAAATTTTGAGCTCAACTGTTGAAACATAGTAAGACGTGCGTACTCAAGTTTAGTATTTCAGTGTCAGCACAGAGCAGTAGAACAGCAGTGAATCTCATGGATTTGATATAGATTCTACACAGTACTTCAACAGTTATAATACTGTACCCCTTATCATACAGCTTGTTGTGGTAGAGAACGTATCACATGACACCCAGCAAAAAATTACAATGATGAGCAGAAAACAGTTGAAGAACAAGAAGCAAGTTACACGCCAATGATAGACTGATTTATAATTCTGTAAAGCGTTAATCGGGCCTAAAACTTTTCGCCGTAAATAAAAATTTCTCTGAACTTTATGAACAATTGTGTAGTGAAATAATGTGTGTAGACCAGTGCCATTCAGAGCAGACTGACAGACGTGTGAAGCTCTAATGGCAAAAAGTGTGGTGTGAATCTACAGAATTGACTAATGTGGTGTGGTATTCTACTGAATGAACTCTTCCTGAACATTCTTTTACATTTTTGCTGGTAAGGCGCTTCCCGATATTACCTCACCTGCTCAGAGACATGCAGAATGTGCAAGTAAATGTGAATGAGAGGGACAGAGAGCGGCAGAGACAGAGACACACAGAGACATACAGGACAGGGTGAGGGAGGGAGAGACAGTGAGAAACGGAGATGGGAGGGGAAAGAGGAAGACGAAGGGCAGAACAACGTCTGCCGGGTTTTCCTAGACATAATTTATACGTTAAAATGTGAAATAACATTGGATGATTGATACCATTGTCAGTTCCGTGTTCGAACAACGTGAACTCTAATTGAAGTATGTGCATCAAGAACACTATCTCCAGCCCAAGAGATTGCCCTAGTATTTCCTACACTTGTCCTAGTGTTTTATACGTGGAGAGACGTCCATACGCTACGTTAGGGCTCCTCCCCTTTCTTCCCTTACCCTCTTTCGGCGAGCTTAGGAAGCACTGACCCCTTGAGATGTATGTGAGCGCTCCAGTTTTCTGCATTCATGTTTTCCGGCTCAATTTGATTGTAATTATTTTCAGTTTTCTTTTGACAGTTAAACCATAATTATAAACTAATAAACACGGTCATTGTCGAATCAAATTATCCCCGGTATGTATATGTTAGATGTTCCTAAACCAGATGATTTTTGGACAATGTTTTAATTTTGAATATTGATGTTTAGGTTTACAGACCTTGTGCATGTCTTTGTTTTCCTCCTAGTCCGAATCTAGGAGAGAATGTGTTGATAATTCTGCGAGTTGTTAGCGAATAATGGCAGTATGCACACGTGTCGGACTGCTGGTATCAAAACCATTTTCGAATGTGGGGAGAGACCGTTCTGGGCGATGCCTATTTGTTGGCGGTCGCCCCGGTGAGGCAACGTCTGTGAGAATCCTTCCTTAGCGCTTGCTAGACCCAACTCTTCGCGGTGGCTGGATGCACAGAGAAAACGAATGCTTTAAAGTAACGAAATTAAGCGTTATTGGAGAAAAACGAAAGTAAATATTTGTACTCGTATTTTATAATTCACGAAACTTATCTTCACTTTCGGTATCTTCTGATTCTATTACAATTATAGTAATTGTGAAACTTCATCTTTGTATGTGATGCAGAAAATCTTTATTTCTGCGGGTCTGATTCAATTTGTCCACTGACAAACGATGGTGTACGTTGTTCTTCCATTGCACCTATGATGTGTGTGCGACGGGCAGTCCTCTCTTCACGGCCACCCACCGCAAAGAGCTGGGACAAAAAGATCGTGGGGAGTGGGTTCGGGATTTCCAAATCCGAAAAGGCACTGCGACTGTAGTTCGCAAATAGACAACTTTGCGAATCCTTCCCGCTCCACCTCCGCTTTCGCTTCTATTGTTCATTCTTGAGCCACCAAGCCACCTCAGTTTACGGTTCTTGTTGGAAGGATGACTGGGGGAAAGTCGGAATTATTGGACACACAATTTTTCAAGATAAATTCAGTTTTATACTTCTGTTACAAAGGAAACGAGAACTTCTGCCCCAGTTATAGCACCAGTAGTGTGATTTGTGAAAAAAAAGAAACTAAACTAATGGAGCTACAGAATGGCACAGACTCTCTCGTACTAGTTCGTATCCTAATAACTTTGCTCTGGGCTAGCTTTTTGGTTTTGCCCCACCCACTTTTCAGCTGCCATCTATTGCCGTCCTTATTACATTTTTTCACATTTTCTCACTTTTTCAGTTCCCTAATGGTAGAATTGAAACATGACTTTAAGAATATTATACAAGGGAAAACCTCATAAAATATGGACATTTTCTTGCAACATTTGGAGACGTGTTTTGAGAAAATGGCGTTTGAACGTTTCTGAAAATGCGGAACTTCTAGCTCGTTTTCACAGAAAACTTTTGAGTTTTGGAGAAACTTTATGAGATATCATTTAAAGCCAATGAAATAATGCATACAAATCGCGAATAATTTAAATACTAAAAACGTGAGATAATTGTAAAAAATATAATTGTGTAATTTTTGAAAAAAACAAAAGAATTCAGCATACGTTTGCGTCACTTTATACAGCACAATTTGCGCTTATCCCTAACAAAATTTTAAAGATAAAATTTGGAGCCGTTTTTGAGACATTTTTGTTTCCGATATTTTTTGTAATGCACATATTTCACGCAATATTGCACGAAAAGTAGAAACATTTTCAAAGAAATATGTGTGATGTCAATGAAAGATCTAATTAGGGAGAACAAATTTCATTTGAAGAAAAAAAATATCTTCAATATTGTAGTTGTGAGGAGACGGCGTGAAAAATTCAAACTTTTGTACCTTTCAAAAATTCAAAGTTAAAAGTAAAAATCGGACCTATACCCTCTTTAGAAGTGTATTTCGACATATTTTTAGAATCTAAAGAAAATATTTTGAGCAATTTTTTAGAAGTTTGAAAATGTCCCCGGGGCTTCGTATCAAGTATCCTCAAATTTTAAAAAATGTTTTTCAGACTAGCAGAGATTTGAGTTAGGCCAGATCGACCGGGGAATATTCATTTTCAAAAGAAATGTACGAATAGTTTAGGCACAGATTGTTTGTTAACAGATGGTCAGACGGTCTGATTTTTTGAAAAAAAGAAAAAATACTTTTTCGCTATCACGATGCTCCAAAACGTGTATTTCCATTGAAATCTTGATACAGATTTTCCTCAGCATTACGTAACTTTATGTATACTATGTATATTATTCCGTTTATACGTACGCATACGAGAAAGTAAAACTAATATTGAGAGGCGGAATGTATGGAAGGATGAACTGACGGATCACGCCACAAGAGAACCGCCGAAGTTTTCCTGGCTCGCTACTCGAACCGCTTACAGTTCTCCATGCTCCCTGCAGCCGCCCATACCGGGAGTCTTGCGACGGCAGTGATGGCGCGGCATGAGGGGGGGACGTAGTTTCCAAATTTCACTTTACGACGCACCTATTCATCCGATTTGGACGATTGATACGGCGTTGGATTCAGGAAGCATATCCCCATCGCGCTAGAAGCTCACATTTTTTAATTTCTTCCAGGAACTACGAGGAGCAATTGGAAAAATGATTTTTGGATTTTTTTGGAAAAAGGGCTTTGTAGCGTAAATTCTGTATTAAATATAAATCAAATGCTGCTTACTGATTGAAAATAGGATTATGTTTTCAGATGTTGTAAAGTCCCTTATGACAGTGCTGCGATCTTTTGAATTTACCTATCCTTTCGGTACATTTAGCCTTAAGGAGAATAAAGTAACTGTACTGTTTTACGGCATTATTCATTAATCTAGTGCTATAGCATCTACTGGCTGACTTTTTTGTATTGGAGAGAGAAATAAACTGATGGAAAATTAAGCGGTGTCTTTGTGCCAGTAGCTCTTAAATATTCCATGCGATATTCTCAAGTGTTTGACCCTTTTCTTTAAATTAGATAAATTATACTTTAGTTTCTTGTAAAAATGGGAAATTGTATGATTAACAATTAATGCAATAATGATCCCTCCAGTAATATCACTCGCAATTCATTATCTTCTCAATACATAACAGTAGGAGAATTCGTAACTGTGCAACATGAAGGAGAGCTGTCAAGTCACTGCCATTGACACCTACTTGTCACCTGGACGAGTCACTGCCATTGAAAGTGATTCGGCATTTCCGTCGAGGCAAAAATAGAGTTATCGCTTTCCTTAAAAGTTGTCCCAGTTTCTGTAGTTTTGTGACGAAGAAAAGCTCAAGAACGCGGATCTTGTTAGTTACGGTGAAGGGAATACGTCATGTTCGCCACATGTTCTTACCCCCAAGCATGGGATTTTAACTAGTCCCAGGGCATGGGGACACCGTTAGCTGGCCGGCAAAGTCGGACTATCTTCGCTATTCCAGAGCTAACTAGTGGTGCTATCAAAGCACATACTTTCTCGCATTGTTCCTAAATGCTCCGCAATATTATACTACTACATAAACCAGCAAAAGTGTTTTCAACTGGAAAAATATTTCTCCGCTCCAAAACGTGATCTCAAATCCTTAGAGTGAAGTTGCCGGCATTCATACCTCTATGACACATAAGCACGCATGGATCGAACTCGGGCCGAGGCATAAAAACGTAAATCCACGATTCATGTAAGAAAACACAAATAATTTGGGACAAGGTATAAAAATTTCACCATAGATATATTTTTTCCTTTCTCATTCAAATTTAAAACGTTAAATTCAACACAACACCAAAGCACATACATTTTGCATTGTTTCTAAATACTCCGTAATAACATACACCTACATAAACAAGCAAAAATGTTTTCAACCAGCAAGTTGTAGTTTTTTTCATTCCGACACCCTAACTCGTTCCTCTGAGTTCACGTGCTGGCACTGATACCACTACGCCACACAAGCTTAGTGCGCTGGAAAATTCGCCGTTTTTCGGCGCATGATTACAGAACTTTCTCTTGTTACGAAGAACTTCGTGAGGCGAGAAAGTAATAATAATTTCGGAACCGTTAGGGATATGTAAGTTGATCGCATTGCATTTCAGTTTAATGTTGATATATTCATAATTTTACTTAAATCGGTTCATACAGATGCCCACAATACAACTGATTTGACGTGACTTACGTTTCAGAAATCGAATAAAGAGTTGAAAAAATGTTTAAAAGTTGCAAATTGGGAAAGCACATACAGACAAATTCTATATATTTATCTGAATTGATTCTATTTTTGAGTAAAAGGACTTCAAATGATTTTCAAGAAAGTTTCTTAATAATAATAATAATAATAATAATAATAATAATAAAGTTTCCTTAATATTTTTTTTCTGCAACAACACATTCATCAAATTAAAATCCCTGTCTGGGATCCGAACCTGGCTCCTTTCGATGCGAAGCGCTCAATCCGAACACGCCTTAACCAGCTCGGCCATTCGAGTTACGTACTGGATACTTATATATTAGTCAAAACGTAATTATATCAGCTCTAGCATTAGGAAACCGGTAATTGAGAAAATGCGAAATAAAATGTCTTTAGAGCGACAAAGAAAGAGCAAGAGGCTGTGAAGAGCTTAAGGCTTACTACAAATGCTAGACCAGATTAAAGAGATAAGAAAACTACTGCGAGAAAGTCTGTGCCTTTCTATAGCACCACTAGTTTTTATATATTTGTATTTACCAAACTCTCTTACACACAAGGAGAAACTTAAATGAAAATATATCCTGTGGATATTCAGAAAATAATGTTTTTAGAAATTGCATATATCCCTGACCCTAAGCGAATCAGCTCATTTTTCAAAAAATATACATGACGCTTTTTTAAAAAGCTACTTTTTTTACAATAGACTACTAGACAATAGGCTGCAAAATAGCTATCTCCAATTTTGTAGTCTTGAAATGTTCATGTTATTTTGGCATTTTCGAAAAAATGGAACTATAGCTAAAAATGAGGGGAAAATGGGAAAAATATTCGTAAATTTCAAGTGCAAGTTATATAAAAACTACTGTTTTTTTTCAGAAAATTGTACATGACCTTTTTTAAAGCGCTAATTTTGTTCAACAGACTTTGTCTGAGGCAAAAATCTCTATCTACAATTTTGTAATTTTAAAAATATGTTTTTGCAATTTGCGAAAAACCGAGGAAATACTCGAATAGGATTAGCACCATATTTTTTTACCGTCCCCTTATTACAAAAATGAAAAAAATTAAAGAAAAATTTGGAGCGATTTTTGAGAAACAAAATTTTGGTAAATTTCAAGCGCAAGTTTCGCAAAAACTTCTCTTTTTTTCAAAAAATTGAACATGAACTTATGTAAAGTGCTAATTTTGTACAAGCGACTTTGTCTGAGGCAAAAAAAATCCATCTTCAATTTTGCAGTTTTCAAATTGTTTTTTTGCAATTTTCGAAAAATTGGGAATATCAACGAAGATGATACCTGCATCATTCTCTTAAACGTCATTCACACTATTTAACAACAAAATTTAATAAAAAAATGTGGAGCCTTTTTTTTTGAAAACTGTCCGAAGGGCTTCATTAAAGTACCCCTACAATTAAACTATCGGTTTCAAGTTCCAGGAGCTTCGACATCAGCCAAAACGATTGAGGAATATCAATTTTGAAGGAAATTGACTGAACGGTTTAGGCGCTAGCGTTGACCACAGAAGAACAGACAGACGGACGTTTTGCCGTCACGATTTATCCACTTTTTCGTTACCACAGCACGACAATGAGAAATTTTCTGGCGAAAATTCATTGGTTTTCTTACGAAGTATTCGTAAGGTGAGAAAGTAAAAAGTATTTGGGAGAAATGATACGCTTTCTGTTATCATCATCAATGACGTGTTTACGTAATACCTTAAAAAATATTAAACTTACGTTTTAAACTTGTGATACTGTTTCAATTCATTCCTTGCTACTCACAATAAATGTAGGTGGCATAGTTACCCCCTTCTGTGAGGCATGACTTTCTGCTAAGTTTAGATAACATTTATTGTTCAAAGACATTTATTTCAATATTTATCACCTCATAAAATAGAAGAACATGTTTTTAAATTTCCTTATACTAATACAATTTGTTAATTACCTGAAAAATAATCAAGTTATTTACTAAAATCTTCTGAAAGTGGCACAAAAAGCCATCCCGGTAATGATATTGGGATAGGTTTTCTAATGCTGATCCTTTTTACCCACATTTTTTGTAAACATTTCAATTTTTTTTCCCCATGATAAATAATTTTGTTGCGGTTGCTGTGATGCCTCTGTTATCCTTGTGGTCATATTTAATTTCTTTCCACTACTTCTTGCACGTTTTAGACATTTATATTTGAAGATATCTAATTGCCTGTGTTGCTTTTTTTGCCATCATAACAAAAGGGGGCAGTCTTTCGGGACAGTAGGTTGTATGGGTAAAGTAGGGCTGCTGTTGCCTTTGTTATATTTTTGACTTGCAGCATGAATGTAGGTATGTGATGTAATATGTAATTTCAGAGTTAGCACTTTGCATGCAAAATCATCTTCCATCTACATTTTAAGATACAGGTAATATCAGGGTTATGAAAGGTGCTGGCTGATATGGTTGTGCCATAGTAATTTTTATTAATACAGAATGTTGTTTTGGGTGTGATTGTAAGTGTATATATGGATATATGAATGTATGCAAATATACAATATATTAAGTATGTTGTATTATATATGTGAGTTAATGCACTTTAACATTTTTACATGATTATATACATGCATACCATTATAAATCAATTCTTGTTTCAATAAAATGAAAAAAAAAAATGTTAAAACCATTGTCATTGGCTGGGCTGGTCATGATTGCAACTTGTAGATCCCATGTAGTTGATTTGTCACTTTGTTCATTTATCAGTTCATGATTTTATTTTCATAGGCACATCTTTAATTTTGCATGACCTTTCTTGTATGAGCCTTTTTCAACTTATGTATTTGATATTTTTTCTTGTTTGTGGTGGAACAGTATTAATTTAAGCCAATCTTCATAAAAAACAAATTGACACCACTAAAACACCAATCAGAAAATAACCCCTAATATTGAGAAAAGGCATTTGATAAACTAGTGTAATTTCTATCAAAGCAAATTGATCCGTCCTTTTGATTGAATTTCTAGAGTTAGTTATAGATTAATGACAAAAATCATTATTACACTTTTCATATAGATTTGGCACTAAAAAATATTTTATCGTAAAGTGGGAGGAGGAGGATACATAACTGTCGCTCTGCAAGATCCATATAATTTGTCCTTTGTTGTATGCTGCACAGCAACTCCACCATACAATAAGATCCCTTCTCTTGGAAAAAATGAATACAGAGTATTAATATTCAATACTTGTAATATATGTTCTCTTTTTTGAGAACCACACAATGTTTTCTGTTACATATCAATGTGATACATGTGGATGCACTGCTTTGCAGTCTCGCTCCACCATCTGTTCTTGGAGATTTGGATCACTAGAAATATAAGTAATGAAATATGTGGATATTTTTTAATCTTATAATCTACTTAAGTGGCAGGATTCCATTTTGATGTAAAGTCTTTTTAATACTAATATCACAAAAATGGTGTCACATGATTTTTTTGTTGTTGTTGTTTAGAGAGTCTAAAGGCTCATTTTAATAGAATATTAAAGTTTCCTTTCTTTAATCATAGAATGTGCATAAAAATGTGTATCACTAATGAAACTTGTTAATTAGTTGAAGATCAACATGTGGATTATTGAATGATGATTTAGATTTTATAAACAAACTGGAAACCTGCTTCATTAGGTATAATGAATGGACCTACAATCAGCATATGAAGAAGAAAATCAACTTATTAAAAAAACTGCAGGCAAACACTGTCTTAATGTAAATGTGTTCAATTTCAGGGTTGATGAAATAACTGAATCATCTTGACTGGTACAGAAGAATGGCCTCATACAAGTGTGTGTTCGTCCACTTTTTGTAAATGAAAATATAATATATAATATTATACTAGAAAGACAATCTACTGTATAATTAAGAAATTACTTTAATGTTACAAACTTAAAGACCATTTAGTTTTCTCTATGCATATGTGGAATCCTGGAAAAACTGTTAAATTCTTTATATCTGCATCACACATCTGTATTAGGAGATTTCTAAAATGTCAAGACTGTGTTGACAAGGTATATTTTGCATATTATATATGTATATACACATTCATTCATTCATTATTCATTCATTCATACATACATGCATACACACACACATGCATACATGCATACATACATTCATTCATAGACGTTGAGGCATTTCAGGTGGGGAAAACACACTACAATCTTCTCCTTAAGTAGGTGAACAAATGTTTCGTGTCATGTGCTGCGAGACACTTCGTTAGTGCACAGCAGTTCTTGGCGATTTCTCTTGTGCTAATGGCAGCCAAAGCACTGAGGATATTTCGAAGTTTCGTCGAAGAGAAAAGTCTACCTGTTTGGATACAAAAAACGGAAACCAGAACTTGTGAATTATCCTAATTAGGTTGCATATTACGACAGCCCTGCGATCCTCCCCGACCCCGCCAGCTGTCTGTCAGAATTACAGCACACTTGCTGTTCGCAACACTCGCAAACGGCCTCCTGAGTCCGTAACTGTGCTTTGAAACTTACAGATGCGCTCAAAGTTCTGGTGATATTGTAAGCGACTACCCCCCGTTGCCGGGATAAGTCGCGTTACCGTGTCGGTATCCCTTCAGCGGAGAGCAGAGACTGGCGAAAATTTTTCATAGAGATAAGCCATTTTTATAGTGATCAGGAAGGTGTCTTAAGAGTAACTACTGAACTTCACTATCAGGAGATGACTCAGGAAATTAACAAGGCAAACGCACTGTCGTTTGGTTAATTGAAGCATTTACTAATTAATAATTTTAGATTCGGAATGCCTGAAACAAGCCTTGCGCAAACTTAACCTATATTTACAAGTGAATTTGACTGGCATTTCGTCAGGCAAACTGGTTAAATGAATTGTTTGTGATGATTTAACTCGAAAAGTTCCAAGGTCTTTGACCTACACACAGACGATATCCAGAGCTGGTGGGCGGAAACTTCGCTCTCACCAATTTGTGCGGAGCTGGACACAATGAGCAACGGCTGTATCTCTCGGTCGGCGGGATCAGAGACCGCTCGCCGCCATGCAGTCCTACCAAACGCTGCCGTCGCCTCCCTTCCACGCGCGCCGCCGCCTGCTTCCCTTGCTTTTAACGGGGTCGAGTGTTTGTACAATGCGCTTCTTGGTCAGGCGCCTCCCTCCAGCCAAGGAGCTTGCGGCTGGTTTGCCGCGTCGCTTCCCGACGCCACGCAACACTTGCGACTTGCAGTTAGACGCGATCGATGTCCACACTTTTCATTTCATCTGCGAGCATTGAAACAAATTCGTAATCCGTATTGCACTCACTTTACCAATCGAGGTTTATAAGAACAAATTTTAAGTCCTTGAATAAGTGCATAAGTTTACATGTGCCTGATCAGTCGGACTCCTCTTTGCATGTAACCTAACTCGCCCCTCTATCGTTTCCGTCGAAACTCGTCACGTAGTGACTGTCAAAGGTCAGTTCGGTTGCGTCGAATTTTAATTCTATGATAGCCCCATAGAATGTCAGGGTGTTCATGCGTGTTAGCTCTTCAGTCCTGTTGTCTGCAATGTCAAAAGAAAACTTCTGGCATCCCATTTCGCTCCGCGCGATGTGCACGCGTGCGTCGAGAATCCGATGAAAACGTGAAACTAGTGGTGCTAAAAACAGCACTTACTTTCTCGCCCGTATTTTCACGCAAAATTACGCGAAAAGAACTCAAATTTTAGAAAAATTGTACATGACCTTATTTCAAAATATATCATTAAGGAACAGATTCCATTAAAGGAAAAAATCTCCATCTTCAATATTTTAGTTGTAAATGAGTTGTAAACTCCGAAAAATTTGAATATTTGCTATTTTCGAAAAATCAGAGTTTTCAACATGAGACCTGTACCATTCTCTTAAACGTCCTTCACACTACCCAGCAACAAAATTTAATAAAAAACGATGGGGTCATTTTTGACGATGTTGAAAAATGTTCCAAGGGCTTCCTGTAAAGTACCCACCAGAATTAAAATATAGATTTCAAATTCAAGGGGTGACGACATCAGCCAGATTGATTCGAGAATATCAATTTTGGAGAAAATCGGCAGAACGGTTTAGCTGCTAGCGTTGTTCACAGACGGACAGAGACGTTTTGCCGTCAAGTGATTTTTCTGTATCAAGGACCCACAAAACATTGATTCTGACTACACCACGTTTTAAAGGATTTATTTTCTTCTAAATTTAGCGACTGGATTTATCCACTTTTTCGTGACCAGGGCTCTGTAATAAGTTGGTTTTTTCTGCCAAAACTTCGCTGTTTTTTCGTGCAGCATTACATAACTCTATTCCGTAGCGAGAAAGTAAAAATAGTCAACCTGACATGCTATTGCCTAGAAACCCCGCTCTCCGTAAAACCTAATTGCTTGTCCATCAGTGTGGTCCTGTTAGTCGTGCGTCCTCTGACACAATTCATTTAGAGATGGCCACTTCATGCAATGATAAGGGCATAAAAAGTTTGGAAATGTCTCGGTCATGTCCTTTCTCAATTATTTCTGAATGGTTTATTGGGGAGGGGGAATAGGCCTGTATAAGTGCGGAAAGTGTTGATTCATCTTCTGTCTGCCTCACAGCCTATAAGATATGTGTACCATCACAATTAGCCTACAGCCTGCAATGAAATTGGGAATTTACAAAAACCACTTTCTACTTGAATCTATTCTTTTGAGGCCTAAGTGATCATGGAATTATTTATTGTAACATTACGAGGAACACGCTGGTGTGTTTTTTCACCTGATAAGACTAGCCCTGAGATGACATACACCATGAGATGTTTCGTTTTATGTATCCGGTATAGATAGATACTATTCATTCAAAAAATGTGTAAAAAATTCATCAGCATGTCCTGCTTAATGAGATGAACCAATGTTCCTGATGTGATTTTACCGAAAATGCTTGGTTACTTTACAACAGTTTGTCGACGAAATCTGTTCCCACATGTTCAGAAGATCGTACTTCTGGTGACGATACTAAATAGGTACAGAGTGTCAAAAGTATTTGTGTACTGGGAAGGAAACAAGCGAACGACGAAATAATAATAATAATAATAATAATAATAATAATAATAATAATAATAATAATAACAACAACAACTACAACTCGCAAATTTGTAGTGGATGGAATTGAGAAGCGAATATCAGCAGCCTTGTATGGAATCAGATTAGGACAAGGTTCGTCAATGTCTCTAATGACAAGTTGAGAAACTCCAGGGTGGATTTCCAGGTGCTTACGTAAATGATCTCCCGAGATTATCACCGACGTTTCGTGTCTCAAAGTAGTGCAATTGTTTGCAAACGTTCCGAGGTACTGACTTTATTTATGTATCTAGGAACATTTGCATGTATGGCCTTATTTACTTGCTTATTTATTCATTCGTCAAAGAACAGTAAAAATACGACGCATGAGAAGTATAAGACTGCCACGGAATTCGAAAATCTCTCAAACATTTTCTGTAGGTTGAATTCATTTCTTTGAAAACGAAACTGTAAAATAATTACTAATTATAGTAGACTTACTCTATTTGTTAAAAGGAATATGATTTTGTTGACATACTGCTGTGCAATAATGAAGAATTTCACAATAAAATGATGCAAGAAATTTGTTCATCTCATTGTGCTGAACACGTTTAGTGGCTTTTACAAGTGAAATGACCTTCAGATGTAAACTTATGGCTTAGTTTACTGATGGTTTTCATTTCTTGAAATAACAAGAGAACATAAAACGTGATCCATTAAAATCACTGATATTAAGAAAACTAAGAAATAAAAGACAAAGTGGTTTATTTATTATTGATTCAAAGCATTATCTCTGTTTTAAGACTAAATTCTCTGTCTAACTATCTCTTTCTTTTCTTGGTAAATGGCTGAGATATAAGTTCCTATGTTATGACAAAGTGCTCCTTCCCTCATTTAAGAGCTTTGAGGGCATTTACTTGCCTAGCTTTACCCAGACCAGGTATGCTGACTCTTTTGCAGGAGCATGCTAAACTGTGTGAATGCGTTAGAGCAGCGCATGCCTCCAGCAGACCGCGCAAGCCATTATGGTGGCCGAGGAAAAGCCACACCCTGATTCATGTAAGCACTTAACCCCCCTCTCTCTAGCTCTCTATCTCTCTCGCTCTCTTTCACACTTTCTCTCACCCCTAAGTTTACTTTTTATATCTCCAAATTTATGTTGGGTGCCAGCGTGGAGATACCATTATTCCAAATTAATTTTCAATAATTTTTATTTTTAAAAATTATGATGCGAAGTTACATTTACACTTCTTTGCTCATAAGGAAGTATGCAAATTCATTAACTTAAGAATAGGGTTTTGTAAAAAAAAAAAAATGTATGTACACATGAAACATCAGTTGTGAAACACCACCACAATACTTTGCAACGTATTTCTCCTTGAGTTCCAGTTTATCTGGCACCTATCTTGAGTTTTATAACACATGCACCTGTCCTTTTATTTATGTAATGTTTGCCATGCTTCTGATATTTGGGTAGTATTACATATGTAGGAATGTAATTTGCCTTTTCATGACTGCATGATGCATTATATTTCGTCAGTAAATTCATAAATTGCAATGACCATGAACCAAATTCTTCTAGTAACTTTTGTTCTAATTTTTTGAATAAAATCCATGTTCAACACAGAAAATGTTTGGTAGGTAACACATTTGAGTTAGGTTTTGATTTTCTACATCAAAATAAGAAGGATATTGGAATGTTCCAACTGAAACTTTAGTCTTTGAATCATTACTGTGTTCCTAAAATTTTACCACAATGTAAAGTTCGTAATTATATTTGTATACATCTACATTATTCCTATGCTTTGTTTTTGCTCTCAGATATTCATATTATTACATAGGGTCCAATTAATTAAATGGAAAATACAATTATTCAGAAATAATATATTGTATTTGTATTTACATAATTAATAAATGTTTGCATAACTCCCTTATAAATATGTAACACCATAGAGGAAAGATACACTCTTTCCTCTATGGTCTCACGCAAATTATCTTAGCATGTGCTTGGGTTGACGTGTCCACGTATAAAAATTCAAATATATATGTATGTATTGTTAATAATGCTATTGTGTGTAGTACATACATAAAGCGCAGACATTATTTACCATCATAAAAATCTGCATGTTAAAATATTTATGAAAGGCATGACATTGCAATCAATTTTTATAGCAGTTTCATTTATTAATGTTTGCTTATGAATATGAAGCTTTTAATGCGAGTTAACTCATTAATATGCAGTTACATATTTGAATAACATTAAGGAAGCATTTTTTTTATTACTATTCTCATATATTGATAAAATTTATTTACATAAATATTTTTTAGCAAGTAGTTAACATTAATCATGTGAACTGTGCTTTGTCACAAGCACTGAAGACATCTGCTTTAACACTTTTGATCTTGATATAAAATTTAGTGGATGTGTACTTGAAAGTATTCTCTAGCTAATTTTGAGCAGCATTGGTGCATGGAATCATAGCATTCCTAAAACACTGTCCTTTTCACAAAACCCATAAAATATAAAATCATCTTCCTGGAAGTCACATAACTGTAGCATCTCCTGTAGTCGTATGTCAGGGAGGTTTTAAATATTTTACTATTTTATATCCAGTGCCGAGCCAGTTTGAAAGAAGAACAATTACAAGTAAATACAATCCACGGCGGCATTCTGCATATGCATCGATACCAGGTATGCGTTCATCCATAACGAGCACAATGTCGCACACTACACCCAGCAGCACTGAAATGAGAAAAAGAATAAATAAACAAACAGAAAACACTATCATTGAAAGTATTTGTCCACAATATTTCTCAGTTACATTGACATACTTTGCTGGAATACTAAGAGGCACAGAAATTTGCACTTTTCTATAGCAACCGCACGTTCTAGTGGTAAATATTACACATATCAAAAAATTACACATCTCATTACATTTACTTCTATTATTACCTGCTCATTGAATCATTTTAATTACTCAATATGAGTACAGAATGGCATAACATGGCATAACAAAACATGTCAGTTACTTGAATCAGTATGAATAACATTTAAAATTTGTTCTGTATATTGAACATCATAGATTGTGGTGTAAATACTCTATACTTTTTATTTTCACTGATCACACAGATTAGGAACATAGGTTTGTTCACTTTTTTTAAGATTTCCATTGAAAAATGAGATGTAATTTTAATTTAATTTAAAGAAATTAGAATCATTAGTCCTAAAATATTATTAAAGGAATCATTAGTCCTTACATATTATGAAGGAACAACATCAAACATATTTGTGATTCTGAGAGCTGCTTTATTCATTTTTATCTGTATCAATAGAAACTTCCTCATCCTCCTTTCCTGCATCCTCAAAAGCATGCTCTGTTTGGAAAATGTTATATGTTTGCATTGAATGTCTTTTTTTTTCTTCTTTTTCTTTTACTTTTTTTAAATTTTTTTTTTTTTTTTAAATCTTTAGTCTCAGGCTTGACATCATTCAGTGAGTAAAACACATCCACTGAAATCATTCACACATTTTACATTATGCTTGATGAATCTAATTGAATATATTATTTTATAATTTATTGTGTGAACTGACCTTATTAGCTGACATTCACTCGTGGCCTTTTTCCCCACCTCCCTTGTACATAAGTGACCACCTTGTCTCGTTTCAGCTGCCTCCGAGCGCTCTTCACGAGAGCTCGTGCCGGCGGTCAGGCCCCCCACCCCCGCTCCCTCCGCCACGCTTCCCGAACAACGCTGTTTGACAATGGGAAACTCTTAACATCGGTAATTTCTCCATGTTCACCCCACTTCCTCTGCTCTTGGCCATGCCAGGGGTTGAGGGCCAGCTCTACGACCTCATCTCGGACCGTGCAAGGCTTGTGTGTTGTACCTTCAACACAGTCTGCGACGTTCTTGCCATTGAGACTGTGGTTTGGTACTTCAAAAGGATGCTCAACAGTGAATGAAACAGTGCAGAATGAAGAAAGTGAAAAACTTGTTGAAATATTAAGTTGTTTTTAAGCGAAAGAAAAACAGAATAATAATCACAAAGAAAAACTGCAGGGATGTGAGAAATACTATGGTTTAAGTGAACCAGAATTGGCCTCCTCCCCATGTGTATGTTCTCAAGACCTTTATAGTTTTAGCAATTGAAAGACAATCCCTGTTCTTAATAGGTATATTTCTGAAGATAAGCGTGAAACTTTGGAAGGCAGAAAGTGCTGTACATTCCTCTAATATGATTGTTATAAGCAACAATTGAGCCATTATATTACTCTGCGGTGTAAGAAAGTATGTTGTGTCCAATTTTGCTGGTTGTGATGAACAAACGACAACTATGACCGTCGCAAGCAAGGATCAATAGACTAAGGAGACTATTTTTTCCCTTTTTATTTTCTACACATCATCATTACCAATTTTTTGTTTCTTCATCTTCTTTACATTTTTCTTTCTACTTCTTTTCTGCTTTCCACCACGTTTCTCCCTCTCTTGTGTCTTGAAATTATCTTTGTCTGCATATTGATTCACAGTCAATGTGGGGAAGATATTCGAATGTGTTCTGAAGAATATTAGAAAAAGAACATTTCATAATGAACAGTTATCATGCAGTTCAAGGTATTTAAACTAAGTATACTACTTTTATTACTGTAGGCTGAGATATGAATGGATTGGTGGAGCGAGAAATAGCAACAGCAAAAAAAATATTTTTCATAGAAGACATCTGTGCATCATATCTTTTCCATTTCCCACATCATTGTCTACAAATTCTCCTGAACACATTCAAAAGTAATTCAGTAATGAAGTAATTACAACCTAACCAAATTAAACCAGAGGTAGAACTTATTTTTTTCCATTTGTTCAGGAATGTCTGCATTTTATTCCGAGTCACTGTGTGCATGTACAGCAGTGTCAGGAGCATGACACCTTGTCCCCAATATTCCTTCATTGTTGTATGTGAAGAGGGAATGTGAGAGTGATTGATGAACAATGAAAATTATATTTAAATTAGTGGCACTAATAGTAATCCCATGACACAGTGCAAAATAAAACAATAAATAAAGATGAATTTTTTAAGTATAATACTGTTGTGTACATATACATCACGACTAATTCTAATTACATACACTGCCAGGACTCTAAAGCTAAACAGGATCAACAAGTTGGAACGAACCCGAGATATCTTCGCCTCTGTACATAATTTAATAGGAGAAGGATTTCTTCTCTTAAAAAGGACGGATCGGTGTTGTTGATTTTTTCATCTTGTGTACTAATGAAACTGACGTCACCAACGTTCAGGTGCTCAATTTTCAATAGTTGTCACCATGTAGCAAGCAAGATTTAGCATAGGTAGGCACAGCAGTTAAAAATGTAGTATATACAAAATGGTTTCTGTCCTCATCTCCCCATCATTTCATTCTGCTAAAGTCCATTACAGTCTTGTCTTGGTTTTCCCTGGAGCAGTAAAGCTGGTACGCCCGTGTGTTGCATGAGAGCACGCTGGCGATTCCCACGGGAGCCTGGGGCCAGCGGCTGATTGTCTGGCAACAAGCCTGCTCTACGCCAGTTGACCAACACATTCACCATCACTCAAGGAAACAAGGTGAACATTGAGTATTTTGGTTGAAGTATTAAAAATAAGATAAAATCTTGATGATGATAAATTGTGATATTGAAAGGTATATTGTGAGTTTAATATTCACAAGACCACGCACAGGCTGTCATAGAGAAGTGTATTTAACTTAACTTTATATATTATAAAAAAACATGCATGTGCATTAATAAAAGTATATAATATGCGTTCATGATTCCTAATTATACATATGCACCTATGCATATTGTACAGAAGCATGCTTTCATCCATCCATTTGTACATACAAACACGAAAAGAACACATGAAATATTTCATGCATTATGATACAAATGTTTATGTGTATATGTCATAATAGAAAACATGTGCATTCAAAATAATAGATTCATATTACTCATTGTATATAATTGTCATAACATATACTACTATAATGAATGCACAATATTTTACAATTATACACACACAAAATGTGTATAAATGTATTAATGCATATACATGTCAACTTTAAGATTAACAAGTTTCACTGAAATGTAGATAAAGGACTAATTCATGTGCTGGTTTTGAGAAGTAATGCTAAATTAATATTTCCTGAATCAATGTACAAATCAAATGCCTAAACTACTGTTGTTGATACAGGAAAGGAGATGGGTTTGAGTTGGAACAACTGTGTATGTGCTTCAGGTGCATGAGTGTTGTCATGGGACCAGCAATTCATCTGCCTGGGGCAAATAGTGAGCCACTCATTGTTTGGGGATTGTTGTGCATTGTTGTGAAGATGCATGATTTGGCTTCAGCTCCAAGCAAGTGGCTTAAAAGGCAAGAAAGATAAGATATATGTAAAAGAAAATCCTTATTGTGCACATATATATACACAGTTTGTTTTATGTATATATATGTTTACATGTAGGTGTATTACATGTACATTACATAAAAGATTAATAAATGCAAAAAAATAAAAATAAAAAACAATTTTAAAGTGTAATTTTAAAATTGAGGTATCATTTCTAGGGAAGGGAGAAAAAAGAAAACTGGTTTGCTCATAATCTTGTAGAATTGTAATATTCCATATGCTATTTCAGTTGGAAAATTAAATTGAAATGTCTTCAGTCACCAGTAATAATTTGTCAATCTAATAATTTTTAATATCATTGTTAATTTAGTCTACAGTGTGATGATAAATAAATTAACAAACTTTTATACAATTTTGCAAATTCTGTTGTTACACAAGAGAGCTTGATTCAGTGTTTCCAGAGCATGCAGTGTTAAAAAAAAATATTGGGCTTCCGAAAATGAATACACACTAACAACACTTATAAAATTATGCAGTGAAATTAAATTAAAACAACGATAAATGCAAATTGTATTTTCCCCATCAAGTATGGTTATGAAATTTAATGATTTTTAATCCATCTTTTCTATACACCCAAGTCTCACTTTTATTGAAGTCCTTATGCCTTTATCAGTCTAAATGAACCTGTGATGGCATTCATTACTCTGTCCTAATCATACACACAAGCATTCATATGTATGTTATGCCCACATACACATGTGTGTATAACATATCTATATTTATATACTTATATTTATTTATTCAATATGTACTCTCATACACATATATACAATATGTCTGTGTGCATGTGTAAATGTGTATGTTTGAACATATGGTTTTTCGTAAGTAAACATATACATGTGCATGTGTGTGTGCGTGTGTGTTTATGTATGTGTATACATATATACACATATCAAAATTATACACACTTACACATTTTTGTAAGTATGGAAATTCATATCATAAACATACACACATAACCACATATACTCATATACATACACACATATTCACATACAACATACATTCAGTACTTGTAAAGCAACAATTAAACCAAAATTATGTTTCTATTTTATGAGTGTTGCAAGGATCTTTTAGTTTTGAATTTGTCTACATAGATCTAATGAAAGAAGAACAATGTCAGTTTAATACAATTAGCACAAGAGTACTCTAGAAAATAGACACTTGAACAAAATGTCAACTATTGATTCTAGTAATGTGTCTCCAGATTTTATGAAAAGGAGAACAACGACGTTTCTCGGAACGGGAAATTTTATCCTTCTTATGATA
This sequence comes from Acheta domesticus, assembly GCA_031308135.1. NCBI lineage: Eukaryota > Metazoa > Arthropoda > Insecta > Orthoptera > Gryllidae > Acheta > Acheta domesticus. The sequence goes on along the minus strand of JAHLJT010008446.1, from coordinate 169,227,661 downwards.
ATCCAGGCCCCCCGTTTCTGGTCATGTCACAATGCAGTCAAATAAGACAAGTGTTATTCTAAATGTAAATATTGTTATGTACCTTAAATAAACTGTATTTCTGGCAAATGAATTATATAATGCTTGGGTTTCCCTTTTGTTTCATGACATTTCCGTGTATGTATGTAAAAGTACTATAGCCCAGTACCTATATTTGATTCCTAGATTAGACACTTATGGGGTTGGTTAGATATGTTGGGGAGAATGGCTGGGTTCCTTGGTAAAGCACACAAATGTATCAAAAGAATATTACTGGTATCGTAATCTTTTTATCATTATTATTATTATTATGTTTATAGTTATTATTATTATTATTTTTATATTCATTATTATTATATTTATTATTATTATTTTTATATTTATTATTATAGTCATATTCTGATATAGATATAAATTACTGTGGACTTGATATGGAACAAGGGCCACTGAATTATTGATAGCTCATTTCTTAATTTCTTCAATCATAATTTCTAACCCACATTGGGTGAAAGGGAGTAGATAGTGGAAACACTGTGTAGACTAATTTGAAAAGAACAAAATAAAATTTACAATTTTAATAACACATACATGCATGTGTTCTAACTTCCCTATTTTATAAGTAAAAAATGATTTAATGTGTGTGTAATGAATACAGACTCCAACAATGAATGCCTATTGTTGTGTAACTTGGTACTGGAGGTTGCAATCATGTAAGGAGTTGTAAAGAGTGTATGTACCAGTAAGGGTTTATAAATTCAATTTCTTTGGAACTGGATAGTGAGGACATTATTATATTATATAATTTATTTAATTTTATATGTCATCAACGGTGACCAAACATGTATGTGAATCTAAACAGTGTTCTGCTGCCTTACATAAGGTGGAAATCAAAGATGAGTAGCAACATAAGACAGGTTGTGTTGTGTCAATTTAATAGCAGATAAGCTCTTGCTGTACTGCTAAAGGATGATGAAATATGTAAAGTTCCATGAATGCAATAAAACTCTATCTCTATACAAGTATTGTTTTGAAAAATTGCTTCTCACCTGAATGCACCCCTTTACAATCAATAATTTAAAATATTTTATTAATGTACAATGAGTGTCATAGTTCTTTTGAGATTTACTTAACAAATATCCGATTATAATGTGAAAGAATCGGAGAGAGAAATGTTTTCATTAAACTTTGGTTTACGTTATTACATTTATTAACAATTTCTATATTTTAATGCTTTCAAATGTGATATGAATTAAAAAAGAAAATAAAATTACTGAATTATGAATTTTTTGACACATAACTAATTAAATGAACAACTCCTCATGAATGTATATTCATGAACATGCCCCCGCAGCATGCACACACACATACAATGAGTAACATCACGTGTAAATATGTTAACAAATAATAGTGCCTAAAATTATTCAAATGTAAACATAAATATGTGTGTATGTAATATATATATATACACACATACATACATACATACATACATACATAAATATACACATACACATACACACACATACATACATACACACATATACACATTTATGTTTTTCCTAATGTCAGTGCCAAGGACAAGTGGAACTTCTCAAAAATTGTCATTTTGGGGTTAAATGAAGAAATGTGTTTAGATAATATTCTATTTTACTAGCAAAAAGTTAATTAATGTAGTTTGCAAGACAGTCAGTATATAGAGAAAATCACTTTGTCTTTGGTTGTAAATACATGGCTTTGTTCAGGATGAAAACACTCTTACAAACTGACAATGTTGGATATGTCAGTTTGTTGTGCTCTGATGATATGTGTACTCATATGTTCACCAACAATTTACACTAAATAATTAAAATTTTCCCATTTTCTAAGGTAAATTAGAACATTTTCAAAGGATTCAGTAGGTGAGTGTTAAAGGAGTAAAAGAGTATTTAATATTACATGTAGTTTTTAAGAAATTTTAAACTTTTATACAAAGGGTGCAGCCAAATTAGCATGTGGAAAGGTCCCTTCAACTAATTTTATTATGTAGTGCATTAATGTCAGTATCAAAGAAAGTTAAGTGAAACATTTATATATAAACATCAAAAAGCTTATTTCAAAATAAAGTATATTTGAAAATTGTAGTTTCTTTGACAAACAAATCAGTGGGTGTAATTTTTTAGGTGTAAGTCAAAGCATAATAGTCCAAATATTTAAATTTCACAATAAATAAAATAATTTTAAAATACAATGCAGGAACAATATGCTCCAAACATTTTTGAAGTGATCATAGTACAATGACATTATATCAGAATGATGTAGAAACCGAAAATTAATCATCATCAATTTCAATTCTTAAAAATTCACATTATGGAACATGTTACAAATTTCATTGAATTTTGTAGTTTGAAAAAATTCACAAATATATCTGAAATAACTTGACGTTATTTAAGAATGTGGCCAAACTTTTTCTGATAATATAAAAGCAAAATAATGCAAATGTGAAAAACTTATTTAGGATGCACCACACACTGAGACTAAAAGGCTAAAAAATTAAGAAACCATAGCAGAAAAAATATGGTAAAAAAATGCCTCCAAACATATTGAATCAATTCCGTGAAACTAAACTTTAAGAAACTAAAATCTAAGATTCTCTAATGCTAGCACTCCAACTCTATTTCATGAAAAACAATTTTCTTAAATCCTTTTTTTCTACCTACTGTAAAAGATTTATCATCTGAAATGGATGAAAATGGTTTCAAGAATAATTAATAAAGAAAATCAAAATAAATTAATGAGATTTAAGAGAGAAATTTGGATTTTTTTTAAACAAATGCTAGAAAATCACACTTTTTAAAAATTTCAGTGTATTTCAGAGATGTTACCTCAGAAAAGTATATTTCATAAGTTTGCATGAAAGCTATACATGTGCATTTTTGTAGATTGTTTTTAATGATACAACATATTAAAAAATTAAAAATTAAATTGATTTCTCAAGGTTTTTGGTATATTTGTGTTTTAATATCATATCAAAATACAAGAAGTACAAGAATTTCCTCTTGCAAAAGTGAATTTAGAGACTATTAAATATGAATACAGCGTCAAGAGAAACTCCCGATATCTGTTAGTTGCCATTGGAGCTGTCAAATTACTATGTACTTAACTCTGCCAGCCACTCATGTGTTTTCTGAATCATAGGCACTCGAGGATTCCCCCATTACGAACAGGTGGGATGATACTTGGTAAATACCCAGTAGTTTCCAATGTATGTTATTTTGCAGGAGAAAATTTTTGTACTTGTTATTTTGGCATGGTTTTGAAACAGCAAAAACTGTGAGAAATCGTTTTTAATTTTTTTTTAAAGTATGATTTACCATTAAAAGAATGCATGTGCATATTCAAATTGTCTACCAATATGTAATTAATTTTGGTTTCTATGACTGGGAATTTACAAAGCCATTTTTATCCATTTCATATGTTAAAACTTTAACAGTAGGTATAAAAAGGAAATTAAAGAAAAAAACATTTTTAATTAAATTGGGGAGAGCCAAATGTATCCCATCCAAAGTCTATTCAATGTGTTTTGAGAACATATTTTCCCCATTTTATTCTGCTATAGCGTTTAATTACAACATTTCACTTAGATTAAAATTTGAATGTTTATGGACGTCATTTTCATGTGCTTCTTTGCCCACAGCCTTTGCTTATGAATTATATTTTTTTTAACTGTTCTTGAGTTATTTTGTGAATGTCTACTTTTAGAACTCTAATTGAAGATGATCTTTCTTACGTATTAGAGTAATATATTAGTATTGTAGGAGAGAAAAGTGTCTGTGATTAGACTAATCACTGCCAGATCAAAAATTATAATTGAGAGAATGATAGAAACATTGGAGATATTGTTTTAAAATTTCTGAGAACAATGACTATTTCTTTGAATAAAAAGAAATATATATAGTGGTTATAAAAATGTGTTAAAGTTAGTAGTAACTATTGTAAACATTAATATTCATGATCATTTTATTTCAAACAATAATAAGAACATAAATCCTGTTCATATATTACATTGTTTATAGCTATTTTTAGAAAATAAAAAAATTGTATTGTTTCAATATTACTACATTAAAACAGGTTTGTGTTTCCTGAATTTATTTATTTACATTGGGTTCATCCCTTTCATTGGATGATTATTTTTCAGTATGATAATTATTATCCTATCACATATGTGCAACACCTTAAATATGTACTTTTTGAAATCTTTGATTTCTGATGTAAATGTCTCTTGTTCAGTTATCAAAATATATTTCTTTGAATAAGACACTTTTTTAGGATTTAGATAGCATAAAATTAACTTTCTGAAATGAACAACATTTGAATAAATATTACTCATTTAATGCCATAATGTCAAAGCTCTTAATTTGGCCAAGTGATTGAAGAACAGAATTTGATAGTATATTATTATTAAGAAGATATAGGATATTTGGAGCTCTTTGTACTGGAATAATGGCATTTTCAAATTGTCAAAAAGAGCAGTTGTATTGATGTTGCACTACTGTATTTCATATGTCAACTTAAATTTCAAACACATCTGAAAAAAAGACTTTTTTTGAGTTGTGCCACTGTTACAGCATATGTAAACCATGGCATTGTAAAATGGAATAAAATATTTAATTATTTTAGTAAAACTTGTCTCAATATTGTCTTGCCTTAAATATTCTTGTTGCAAGAATAATAATTTCACAACCTGGAAGTAATCAATTTTTGGGTCAGTGGGAGAAATGGAGTTTTTTTTAAAAAGATTTTTGCTGTAATGAGATGGCAGCTTTTTTTCAGTGGACATAAAAATTACATAAAAGAAAGGAGAAACAGAAGCAACATGTATACAATTCATTTTATTGCACAGAATATCTTTCCGCTTTAACTTCGTAATAATTATTTATATGAAATAATTATTTGAAAATATTAGGGTTACCTTAATTTGATTACCTTGATTTGATTGATGAAAATATTAGGGTTACCTTTCAACATCAAATAGTTTTGAGGAAATATATCTGGCCATTTCAACAACAAAAGATCTCAATGAAAAATACAGTAAATACGATGCATTGCAGTATTAAATTTTTGTTATTTAGAAGGTAATATTGTGATAAAAAACAGTGAAATAAAATAGAGTATTCATACTTAACATTAGAAAATGTAATAAAGTGTTCAAAGTGACATGAAATGTTTTGATTCTTGGTGTGCTTCTATCTGGACATGTCAGATAAATGCTTAATTATGTAGGCCTCCTTGTTGGCATTATTTTTTTTTTATTTTTTATTCTTACCATTTTCAATCTAGCTTTCTTTATTGCTGCTTTCTCTGTGATGCAGTATTGTATCGGTTATCCATTGCTCATGTGTATTCACACGAGTGTATACTCCTGGTGTATTTTTTCTGCCACATCCTATCCCAAAACTGATAACACCCACTTGATACCACTGGCCATTTTCTTCACAAACTAAAGGGCCACCACCATCACCCTGGAAAAAAAAAAGGGTCAATGTTAAATGATGGCTTGTTATTTTTGAAGCACTAGATCAAAAGAATTTCCTATGCCACGCTCAACGTCCAGAATAATGTTTGTGCTCAAGTAGATACCAACATCATATAGATAAACCTTTAAGGTCCACATCTGCATAACTGATGATTTTGCTTATACTAATGAAATAAATCTACAAAAGATATAACTTCATTTTTGTTGCACATTAAGGCTGAAATTACTGCATGTGGTAAAAAATTAACTACAGTCAGAGTAAAAAGTGAGTGGACAGTAGATATTCTCTCTTTTTTGGGTCTGTAGAAACTGCTGTGAGAATGAACGACAACAGTCATCACAACAAAAATATTCATTTTCATAAAAGCCATCACAAAGCTACACCAATACATCAGTACCAATAAAAACAGGAAACACCAAGTCAAAAAGGAGTGCAAAAAGTCTTTGGGCACCTGGAAGTAAAAGGTTAACAATATTCATGACCTTATAGAAAATGGATCATTCCACTTCAAATCGCACAACTTTAAGGATAATTTGACCTTGATTTTTAAACTTTTTTTTCTGTGAAGAGTATAAGCAAAATATGAAACTTGTGTTTTTCATTTTTTTTTTCCAAATATAATTTTTGAAGATTATATTAATTTTCAAACTTTTCGAAAAAATGCTGGCATCACTAAAATTAATCATTTTTAACTAGTGTTGTAATTGTGACAAAAATTTAATTAATTAATTAAATTTAATTTAATTTTTTGCGACTTCAAAGGACAAAAGATGCTCTTTTATTTGATGTATGTATTGAATTCATTAAATTTTTTTAAAAACATTTTCCGACCTATTTTAATTTTTCCAATTTCTCCCAAAAATCGACAGTATTAAAATTTGAAAAAATACCACTGTAATCTCTGAAAAGTTCTACATAAGTCTGGTACGTTACAAAGTAAGACACCAAATGATTCTGAGAAATTAAATAAAATAAAGATGTTTACTTGCTGTTTTGCTAAAGCAAGTAGACATCTCTATTTGTAGGATCGCAAATTAGCAAACTAATAGTTAATGAACATTTTTGTTGAGTTGAGCGATGTTAAAGAAATTCATGGCTGTCTTTCACATGTGAAAATTTCTAGGCAACCAAAAGCCTGAGAAGTATCGTGATATTGTACGTGAACTCTTGAGATCATATCACCGTATGGGATGAAACATATCACTTAAACTACATTTTTGGAATGATCATTTGCACTTCCATATAACCTCAGCGCCGTTAGTGACGAACGGTTCCACCGGGATCTTCTTCTAATGGGAAAGCATTAAATTCTTCATTAAAATCAAAGAAATTGTAATAACGCAATGTTGTCTGACTAGTCCGGGACCTTACGAACTGAACGAAGCATCGCAAGAAATCGAAAAGGAAATATTTTTAAGAATGTTTCTTCATTTTCCTCAACACTTTATGTTGTGTTTTCGCAGTACACTTCTAGATCTGTTATTAGAGTCATTTTGCCTGATACATATAATGTATAGGAAGACATACGCATTTACGAAAACGATCGTCACATGAAAACTGAGGCCGATAGAGAAATTCTGAAATTAGATCTGGATTGAGAGACAAATTATTTTCCAGAAACATTGTGCTTTGTTCTTGTTACAGAAATTTTTTTGTAGACATGTGTTATCGAAGATACAAGAGATACACTTGCATACACGATGTGATTGATTTCAGTAATATGTAGATCTCTACCTGGGGTCTGTACCTCCTCACTGAATTCGTCTCTATCATTCTCTTAGCTTCAGTATTTTCGTTATTCTTCTTCATCGGTGAGATTCGAATGGAAGTAGACCAACTCTTTCTATCGCGATCAGAAAGGGATTTCGCATCATCTTTTATTGTAATAAATTTTTATTAGGGATTTTACCACTCAACTTCACCCCCTAAAATGGGGTAGCGGGCTACCTTGAAATCAAGCATAGCAGAATCAAACCAAACTAGTGTACTTTCTTAACTATTTATTACTAATTTATTAGTACCGCAAAATCTATTTTTTAACACTCATCTTCACCCCAAAAAAGGGGGTGGCGGTTAGCTTGTTATGAATGTAGAGCAGAATCAAACGAAATTAGAATTACATAATATGCCTTGTGTTTATAGTACCAGAATTTCCTAATATGCCTTGTGTTTATACTGGTTTCCGCACTTCCTCTTGAACATGAATTATTCGATGATAGTGATGACACTTTCTCTCTTCAATTTTCTCTCTCGCGTGTTGCTTCTACGTCGCAATAAAGTTTATTATAGTAACATTGGTTGCCCCCTTTCTCTGTTGTGAACTCTGTAGAGCACTGCGATAGCGTGTATAATTTCTGCAAGAATGAAGTACAAAATCTTGCGACATACCCGCAGACCAGAATGGGCGTTTTTAATGATGATATGTGGTATGGTGTGAGCACAAACAGTAGCTTTTCTTTTGCCAAGAGGCTTTGCATATGCGGCGTTGAGTCATCGTCGCCTACTTCAGCGAAGGAGCATTCATGAAAGTACCGGTAATGAACATTTCCCCACAGTGTGGGCATTGGCGTTCACCAATATCCCCTCGGTCGCACGCTGGACATGTTTCAAGTTTCATACGAGTACTACTATTTCCGCTTTCCACAATTACAGAAATAGTATTATCTGCAACGGTTATCAAGAACAATTCAATGAACGGGCAACAACATTCTTATTATATTAATAAATATTGTTTTTAAAATGTAAACAATCTTGTAAATACACAGATTTTAGTTATCATCTGACACAAAAACTTCATTCTACTTAATTCGTGTATTACCTGTATAAATGCCGGTTTCATTTTCATCTGCAGCAGCTGTATCTACCATGTTTAATTTCCCTTCTAAATAATTTAAATGACTTTGAATGAAAAAATCTGCTCTCAATGGTAGCTTATTCGGGAAAATGTGTTTTTCAATATTTTGAAGTCGTTCTCATTTGCAGAAGATGAAGCGAGTACTCTGGCGAAGCCAAATGCATCTCTGAAAACATTGAAATTACAAATTGCCTACATTTTGCACAAAATTTCACGAAAACTACTCGTATTTTCGAAAAAATTAACTATGAAAAAGTCTTTAAAAATAGATTTCACTTACGGAAAAATATATCTTCAATTATGTAATTGTAGCTAGGATGTAACATCGACAAAAAACATCCATGTTGCCTAGCATGGACGTTCCAAAGTAAAACAGATGTTAAAAACAGATCTACCAAAAGCCATTTGAACATTAATGTTTTATAGTATGTTTCTAGTTTTATCCTATGTTTTATAGTACCTTTCAGATTAAATTCGTGCGCAGCAAAATTTAATTTGCCAGAGGTCGTGCATACTATTTTATAATTAAAATGTAACTGAAAAGAAAGTTAAAAACGCCTCTTCATGTGTGATATGCAAGGAAAGACGAAAGAAATATCAGTGCATCATGATCATCTCGGGCGAGGAATAACAGTCTCTTGAAAGAGTGTAGTCAATATCGCGTTCGTGTGGACCGAAAACAGACAGTGGTACTACCAGTTATTATTTCATATTTTAACTTTTACAAAATTGTGATTGTGGGAATTTTTCATCGACGTTTAAAACATCGTAAACGTAAAAAATCGAGCTTAAAAAAGCAACGTTCAAGAAACATCGGCTTCAATACATTGATGTTTAAAACGTCGATATTTTTATAGAAACATGGATGTTTAGAAAACATCGACATCGATATTACATCCCTAGATGTAGCGAGGCGCCACGAAAAAAAATAAATTTAAAAAATTTCAATAAATCAGATATTTTAACGAACATGGGATCTGGACCTTTCTCTTTAGCTCCATTATGCAAACTGAGGTCGGAGTTTAATCAAAGAATTTTGAGAAATTTGTGAGAAAATTGTGAAAATGTTTTTGAGGGTTTAAGTAAATTATCTTCAAAAATCAAAGTATCCGTTTGAAACTCTCAAATCCTCGAGATCGTTTAGATCGATCGAAGAATATCAATTTTGGAGAAAATCGCATTAACGGTTTAGGCGCTAGCGTTGATCACAGACGGGAAAACAGACAGACAGACAGACAGACAGGTATTTGGCTGTCAGTGTCAGTGTAAGTTTCCTGACTCTCCACCCTCTCCGCGTCGCCACCAAATGGAGAGATGGCGCCTAACAAAAGATTTTCATTTATTTGTCAAAAACAGTAAAAACTGTATATGACATGTGGGGAAAGAGATTTATCTGCGCACATTTTTTTGAGGGCCAGAATTTAAAAAAAAAACACAAAAAAAACGAACAAATGAATTTAGAAAATCATTATTTTAGAAAAATAAAAATATTTGAAAAATGTTTGTTCCCGAGCTGTAGAAAATCAATTTCAACGGTAAATGAACTACAAGCAAAATGAGTGCTCAACAAAACGTGCGCACAGTGAAGCTACATTTACGTCCAGAAGCAAAACAAGGGGCCATCTCAGCATTTGCTCAATGGATCAGGGAAACGGGACAAAAACCTGATCGAGATGGGCCCCTAAGATCGTCCCCTACAAACGAAAGATTAACTAAATATTTTTTTATATCTTGACAGAATGAACTTCCTGAACATTTCTATTACATTTTTGCTGGTACGGCGCATCCCGATATTAACTCACCTGCTCAGAGACGTGCAGAATCTGCAAGTAAATGTGATTGAGAGGTAGAGAGCGGCAAGAGACAGAGACAGACAGGGACAGGGTGAGCGAGGGAGAAAGTGAGAAACGGAGATGGGAGGGGAAAAGGGAGATGAAGGGCAGAACGTCTGCCGGGTTTTCCTAGTCATGTAATATAACTATCATGTAGTGTAATCTAATTTGGTTTGACAACACTGCATGGCGAAAGGCGCAAGGTGTCATCCATAAATTACGTAACGCTTAAGGGGGAGGGAGAGGGTCTGAGGCAGCGTTACGCTGCGTTACATAGAGATGGTAATTTGAGTATAAAGTGCGTTATAAGGGGGAGGAGGAATTGAAAATACTCGAAATTTGTGTTATGTAATTTATGGACGGCCCCCAAGCGCAGGGATTCGATCTGACAACGCTAGTTCCGGCACTGCCATTATCGAGAACGAACGATACCGAACTTGGCCTGTTACCGGCATGCGCCAACCGCGTCGAAAGAATGCTGGAGGCGTCAACGGATCTCTTGCCACCGTTTATCGCTCAAATTCGAGACGGTTAGGCGGCATGTCCTGCTGAATGACGCAACTTGCTATTTGTGATTTGCCAGAGTTGTACGTTGACCAATGCGTAAGCAATCTAGCGTTACCTGTAGTTTTTGTACATACTCTTAGGCTTTTGGCATATTTGCAAAAATAATGAAAAGTAACAATTCTGACGAATCTTTATTTTGCCTATTATAAAGTTAGCAAAGCCAACCAAAGTGGAACTGTGGATGTTTTGTTGGTCAGAGATTTGGACAGAGGTCGCTCACCCTGTCCCTGTCTGTCTCTGTCTCTGCCGCTCTCTACCTCTCAATCACATTACTTGCAGATGTCTCTCTTGAATATTTCACGGAACAGAGTAACCATTTTGATTACTTTGAGGAATTGGCCATGGATATAACCAGAACTACATCTTATGAAAAATGCAATAAAATACAGCCAAAAGAAAAGTTTGGGCTGACGAAGACCGAAGTCGAGAAGTAATCTTTCCTGGCAGGGATGACCTTAAAATTAACACGTTTTTACCAATTTTAGACTCTTTTGTTTGTGACTTCAAGAAAATAAAAATGGCCTATGACGAGTTTCAAGACCAATTCTACTTCTTAACTCAGTTGTATGATCAGACAAATGTGGAAGAGGAATTGAGGGAAAAGGCCACCAATCTTTACCACGTTTACACATGATTTGGATTTGATTTCACTGAAGAATGCACCCACTTTCACAAGCACTGTGCTGTGGGATTGATTACCCATCTGATAAATCCTTGGAAGGAATTTCGAAATTTCTGAGGTATAATTCCTTACAAGATGTTTATCCCAATTTGGACATTACTTTAAGGATAAGATTGTGCAAACCTGCTACAAACTGCGAAGGAGAACGTAGTTTTTGCTTCCTTAGAAGAGCTAAGAACTATCTACGAAATGGTATTTCTGAATTAAGATTAAGCTCACGACCTTTACTTTGTATTAAGGCAAATTCAACTAAAACACTTTCATATGACGACATTATTAACGTGTTTGTCAATAAGAAATATCGTGAGAAAGCTATGCAAACTTGAACATGGGCGAAAGTATTAAATGTAATTCCTACTTACTAATAAACAGTATATTGTTTAGATATTAATCTTTGTAATAGTAAAGTCTGTATATCTTTCAAGAAATCAGTAATTAACTATATTTTTGTAATTACATTTCACTATGTAGAACAAATCAAATCAAATTTAACCCAATTTTCAATTACACAAAATATAGTCACTAGCATTTAAGTGTAAAAATACGTTTAAAAATGTGATCTCTGATCTCCAAGAACAAATGAATTATGTTCGAAACCCATTTTATTTTTTCATCGAATCTTCAAGATGTTAGTAGAAAAACTTACGTTACTATGTAACTTATTATGTAAACCATTAAAATTGTAATTTTATGTACACTAAATGAAAACTATTGTGCTTCAATGTTTAAAAAAGATGAAAACAATAATGAAATCTACCGTTTGTTGTATTAAACAAATGTATTGCGCAACTATGAACAATAAAAGGACGGCAAATGGACAGGCCAATAAAAGGAACGGAAATGGCCTACAGGCGGCATGCTCCTAAATCAGGGTATGTGTTTATCCACTTATCTTTGAATTGTTAACTATTAGAAGACAATAAGATAATTTCTAGTAGACAGAATGTTTCCAGAATACACACACGATAATAAGTTAAGTTAAATAAGTTACCTTTACATATTTTTAAAATGCATAACTCCCTCCTGAGAACTATGTAGACCTTGTATTTCTATTAAAATAATTTCAATAGCTTTGTAATGTCTTTATCAATTAATTTGTATTTTTTGCTTGAAATTAATCGTTACATTGACCAATAATGAGTTCTAGAGGGTAGACGGATAAACTTACAATGGATGTTTTTATGCGTATTTGTATTTCGGGGCGTCTAGGTGTATCACATTCCCATCTTTATGTACTTAGAACCGTGCGGACAATCCGGCAGGTTTTAAGAATGACTGACTTTTGAGCTTTCTGTGAGGAAGAGGATCTAATTTTTTCCGAAGACCATGTACCTTATATTTTTGTTAACAAGACCTGTTGCTGTTATTTTCTATTGGTAAGATTATAACTTAGACTACCTAATCTATACAAGATTTTGTGTTGATGGTTTCTTATAAATTACCAAAACTATCGTCTGTCCGTAGCGTATGACGTATTTACATAAAGGATTAGAAAGCTTTCAAAAATGATAATTTGTAACCACATTCCCAAGCCAAAATATTACTGCGTGCTACAACACGCATACAAATGTATAATAAACACTAAAATACATGCGCAGAATTGTTGAAGAAATTCTCAAAGTATATTTAAATTCCAGATGATTTAAAGTTGGGAAAATGTTTATTAAATATTTAACTACATCCCAGTAATGGAAAAAATCTGAAAAATTCACAACAATCGCGCCTAAGACAAACTTTTGAGATTTTTTCGTGCCTGTTCAAGGTTCTAAAACAGTAAAAAATTTTAATTATTTTTTTCAAAAATATTTTTTGTGTTTGAATTTGACCCTGATAAAATATCAAAAACATTTTTCTGAGAGTATAAAGTGTTTTCTTATTTATCATATTTTTTGGTACGATAAAATAATGTTAAGTTGACGAAACAAAATGAAAATACAGAAATGCGTTTTTTGCTGTAGAGGGGTGTGGGTGGTGGACGAGGACTAAGAAACCACTCAAAAATATTATTTTTATGTTAGAGTTATAGTGTAACAACTCATATGTCATTTGGTTGAGGGGTAATCCTTACCATCTTATCCGGGAGTAACCTTTCCGGTAGGGATTCATATTTTTTCTAAGACTTGATTTTGGGATTTATTTGCTCGTAAGAACCAATATTAAGTGTTTCTCTTTGTACAGCCCTCGTTTTTGGAATATAATGCCGGAATAAGTATTTTCCTAAAGCCTCCAATAGGCTTAGATTTTGGGAGGGTTTCACATTTTTTGTACGTTTTTTCATATTGTTTGCAATTTTGTACCTTACAAAATTGTGTTGTTTGTCAAATAAAAACAGTGTTAATTTTTTGTCTGTGAACAGCCCTGAATTTTGGAATATAAATGCCAGAATATTTTTTCTTAGAGCCTAAAATTATTATTAAATTTTGGGAAGGGTTTCAGATTTTTCCACGGTTTTTGGAGTTTGATGTTTATTTGCCCGTAAGAACCAATGTTAATTGTTTCTCTTTGTACAGCCCTGATTTGGAATATGAACGTGAGGATATTTTTTTTCTAAGAGTCTAAAATTATTCTTAAAATTGGGCGCTGCTAGCTTTAGTCTAAAGCTAGCAGCACCCACGATTTTGGGAAATCCAAAGGAACCTAAAATTCGGGAATATAGCATTAAATTAGCCTAAAAGTTTGGATATGGTTTGGTTGAGATTGATCTTTGGGCGCTGCTAGCTTTAGATGGTTGCGGATTCCTCTGTTTACACAACTGACTCACTATATCTGAAAAAAAAGGCTGTTCTATTTCAGGCAGGCCCTAGCAGTGTCAGTTGTTTATAAATAAACTCAACAGTCGCATTTCGTTTAAACATTAGCGCGCACGATTCTTCAGAAAAAGTAATTGGTAATATTTCTGAAAGGGGTGGGATTACAAAAAAAAAGTGTCACCTTTTTTCAACTCTAGAAATCATAAAAGGTTTCAAGTCGCTATAAAATGGTAATGTTTTGTGAGTGTGCGATTTGACGTGGAATGACTGAAATGGGGAAGTAAGAGACTTGAATCTTCTTCAATACTCCTCCACCGTCGCCAGCACCCCTTCGCTGTCAGTTGTCGTCTGAGCTCTGCAGAGATAGGATAACAGTGTTGAAATGATTTCGAGAAGGGAATGTACTGTTGAAGAATGCGTAGGAGTAATCCGTTGACACAATGAGTACCTACGCATCAATACGGGAGATATCTCAACGAACTGCCCGAAATCAAACGCGCACACTTCATTATAGACCGTTTTGGTGAAAGGAAAACGCACAAAGTAGCGCAGTAGTCACCCTCAAGTCCAGTGTGCAAAAAGAGCGGATTATTCTTTCAGTAGAGATGAATCCATAAACTAGTGTCTCGGTTTTGGCGACTGGCCATCTGGATAGCTGGAAAAGAGTTTTGCCCGGCACTGTGCGCAAAGTGTAATGCAATGCAATGCCTAACATGGACGTAATGCCGCAAAGAAGTTTTGTGAGTAAAGTGAATAGGCACAAATCCCTAATATTTGCAGAAAATCATGTCGGGTATGGAGGAAGATCGTATTTTCAGGCGAGGGAAAATTCTCCATTTTTGGGGTCGACGCATGGTATGAACATATTGATTGTGAGATGGAGACGCTAAACTTAATTCCCATCGTCAAACACGGCGATGTTTTGTTGCTCGTAAGGGAACGTATCAATGCTCGTATCAGTATCAGTGCCATTGGAAATTAATATGGATTTTAGATGGAGGCGAAGTGTGCAGTTTTTCGTAGTCAACTTCTGGTCGTATTCAAGACTGGTCGAACGACCGGGCCTTTCTTTATATAGTGACAAGGAGAAGGGGGCGATTAGAAATATTTTTCGTAGGGTGTGGTCTTTTACACTCTCAAAACCACACTAATTTTTCTGGTATTATTTGGTCACATTTTTTCAATAAATCTCTGAACACCTGAAGGCCGTATTGAAATTGTTAAGTTTGAGGAGGGGGATAAAAATAAAATGCATTCAATTTCGATCAATGTCTTGAAATAATTATGGCTATTGTCATTACTATCATTGCATGTTTTACAAGAACGCGTGCCCTTCTTTTGCTTAAAATTCAAAAGTCCTCGCTTCCAATCGTGTATCAATCGCTGTCATTTCAGCGTTCTACGCTTCGAAAAGAGTTATCTCTTTAGATGTGACGAAAGCAGTATTCAACCATGCGAGCCGAACCGTAGAGACTCTGGCCACTTGAGCAGCTCTGTTAGTCAACTTCCGGCCGGTGATTACGTACCCGGCGCCCACATTGAGCTCCAGGTAGGGTTACACCCTTATCATCAGGCGGTCACGAGCCAGATCAGCGTGAAGAGCTTTCTCCGATCTTTCGGAGCCCTTCGCGACAGCACCGACCGACAGGTCCGGAAGTTAGCGTAGCAGAGTTTTTTTTAAAAAATTGAAATTAATCTAAAATTTGTCACTTTTTGTAGCCAATTTGTTACACAAAAATTAAATTTGTCGCTCATCTGATTCCGCTATACCGATTCTGCTAACTTGATATGAAGTGGTCCCGACAAATATAAGAAACCAAGATTTTACAGAGATCAATAAAAAATAACTACATATAGGAAATTGTCGCTTGTTTGCTGCTAAATAGTTCCCTAAAATACATTTTGTTGCTCTGTAACTAATATCGGAAATTCAATTTTCCGCTAACTTGATGTAAAATTAGCCCAACAATTACAAGACAACTATATTCACCAAGAACTCTCCCAACTGGAGTTACGACCTGGAGTTAATGATACGGCTATCTACCGCGCCGTGGAGGTGGGTAACGGTCGCCGTACGTAGCTCGATACCACATTGCCGGCAGCTTTACTTCGTCTTGTGTGACGTGAAGTGGCAACGATTGTGGTTAACACGACGGCAGTCAAAGTGGCACTGGTGTCCATATAACTATCACCAACTCGTCCTCTCATTGACGACAATTTTGACACTACTATTCCTGACATTTCGCAAGGTCATGGCAGGCGACCTGAACGCCAAGTACGAGGAATGAGGTTGCGACACGACAGCAACGGTAGCTTACTCATAGGTTTCGTGCGGTCACACAACACAGTGGCACTTATCCTGCCTTCTACACCCACCCGTTTCCCCTCCAACCACCGCCTTCAAACCGAAATCCTAGATGTGGCACTCACATCCGGGAATATTCGAGTCAGCACTCCCAAACCCATTCCTTTCTCCCTCTGATCATATTCCTATAACTTTCGCAGTCGGTTGCCCCTGCGCTTCTAGGCAATGGGTCCCCACTGACTGGGATGAGTTTCGCCTCCAACTCACTTCACTACATTCGCAAACACAAGCTCCCCTTACAAAACTCACACAAGATGAACTTGTGTGAGTTTATCTCGACATGGTGCACACCTTCAACAAAGTGCCACAGAATACACTTATTACAAAACTTCGGCGCTGCCTTCTCCAAGACATAACCGAAAAGGTTAAGTCTTTCCCCACAAACCGTACATTCGTTGTAAATGTCGGCAAAGCGAGATCTTCAAAACGGATAATTGCGGCCGATGTTCCACAGGTCTCCGTCCTCTCCTCACCATTATTCTCGCTGTATGTCAATGACATAGCCTACCACATATACCGCAAATACGGCTCTTCTTCTATACTGACTACATCACCGTTTTAGCGAGATAAATAAATCTAGACCACAAACTCAAAATACAATATGATTGACCAAACACGTAGACCTGCCAATAGCATACAAAACATTATTGTCATCTCTCAAATAAAATAATATATTCCGGTCAACAAAAAAGCTTCAACCCTTTCCCGCCCGTATTTCAGTACTGCATATCGCCAGAAACCCTATTAATAGAGGAAAATTAATGAAAACTGCAGCGTTGTACAAAAACTGCCTACCCATTAGTGCCCCACGTTACCATCTGGTATCGGCAAAGGCGCAGGGGAGACGTTTCAATATCTGTGCAATAATTTGCAAATTTTATTTCTTCAATTGATGCAGAAATCCTAAAAGAAACATAACAAGTTTTTTCATTCCTGAATGCTAGATGCCATTTTACCCTGCCAGGGGACTCCAACGACACCTATGCGCACACGAACGACAACAATGGGCGAGCGCTATGCGAACAAAATCATTCTGAGCACTAATGGGTTAAAGTGCATATGTAAACGTATGGACATGAAATTTTCAGGATATGAAGAAAACGTTAATGAATGTATGCTAGCTTTCCACTCCTACGTTTTTTCTTGGTGATACTGCAAAACAACATTCCACCCGACAAAGATAAGTCACATTTTTTGCAATTCTAAGTAGTTTACACTCTTCTGCCTGATGTTGTTTTCTTCTCTAAAGAGCTGCAATATGCACGTCGACGGGTGCTATGGGCCTGTAGGGGAACTTCCTCGTGGGGCGCTTAGGGTGGGAATGGGTTAAGAGCTAGAAATCGTTATCGCCGAGCACCTCACGTGAAGAGTTGCTCAAGCCATGTCTTCGTCAGCTGTGAACAAAGTTCGTACAATGCAGGAGGACGTGTTCCACAGAAAGAACCGTCCTACATGAGTCGCAGATGGGAGAAGATTCAGTTCGAAGGAGGAAATTGTGAGAAAAGTGGCAATGACCAACCGAACACGGGTCAGAATTACTTCCTCAAGCCTAGAATGTTGGGATGACGAACGCTACGGAGTAACAGAATCCTTTATCACATTCAGTTGACAAGTGGTATTGTGCCACTCTAAAGATGGTTCGTTTCAAAAATCCTTAACATGGGACGATGAAACAGAAAGTATATTAATACGAGTCATCCGCGTCGCCGATTTCGCCGCCTGGTCAGCCAGCTCATTCCAGGCGATTCTCACGTGGCCTGGAAGCCATCAGGGTACCAGGCCATGTGAGAATCACCTGGAATGAGTCTACTGTCTCGCCTAGCGATGAATCAGGTTTCGAACTGATTTCGTCAGGTAGTCTGAGGAAGAACGCGGGGTCGTTTGAAGAGAGAATCAGAACAGAATTACTCGTCGCAACGACGCTGACTCGATGCATTTTAGGGCTTTGAGAATTGCATACATTTCGGCAACGAATATACTGCACTGAGAATGATTTGGTGGCCCTGATACAATAAAAACTACATCCCACTGCGTCATTGTACGATGAACCATTTGTGTACAAGAATAAATGATTCGGATAGGCTTCTCTCATACCCTGAAACTAACTGCATCTGGTAAACCAGAGTACTAGTAGTTTGCTGGGGAAGATTGGAAAGTCTGAGGTCAATATTGGGGAGGAGGAGTTTCCAAGGGTTATCGGGTCACAGGAGTGGGAAGATCGACATTGAGTTCTCACAAAAAAATTCGCAATTGAATACCTGGGGGCTGGGGTAGCGATGTTCGAAGAATGTACGTGGACTCATATTTTGGGTGGGTGATTAAACCGCGACGATGATGGTTAAAGAGTCTTGACACTTTAGCACCGTAAGACGCTAAAAATATATCTCACCTTATTTTTAAGGATGGCTCCCCAGCGTCACCTAGTATGCACTCGATTCGGCTGGTGCGACATGCACCTGTTGAGAAGCGGATACCAGCGCGGGGTATGCTGTTGATGGGTCGAAGAGTGGAAGGAGCTACAGAACCATACACTTTACTACCGCAATCCAAAGCTGAGCGAATGAGTGCTCTATACGTATAACCGCAATAGGGTAATGCGGTCGGCTTCACATTACATGCCACTAAGCATTCGGAGAAGATTGAGGGGGAGACGCATCTGTTTTGTAGTGTTCGGATATGAGCACGCCACGTGAGGGACTCGTCAAAAGTGAGCCCCATGGACCTGGCATAGTCGGCGAATGGAAGCAGATTTTCTCCCAAATAAAGGATTGGATCGCTATGCAAGTGGTATATTCCGCAGAAGTGCCCAACAGTACATTTAGTAGGCGAGAAGTTAAAACCTGATGACATGCACCATTCATGGAGCTTGTTGAGCACCAGTTGGAGTTGCCTCTGGATCACACTAATGCTGCTAGACGAACAAAAATTTGCAAAATCATCTACAAACCGCGAAGCGTTTACAGGTTCTCGCACGTCCGACGCTATACTATTTACGGCAATGGCAAACAGAGTGACAATTAGCACCGAACAATGGGGGGCGCCGTTTTCAACAGGGCAACTGCTAGACAGTTTGTCACCGACGCGATCTGAAAAATGTATTCTGATTTTATTCTAATCTTCTCTGAAAGATCTATTGGATAATAAATTTTGGAGCAATAAGGGGAGCTTCCCCCTCAATCCCCACGAGTGCAAGATTCGCAAAGTGAACCTCCAAGTGATGCCGTAGGCATTTTCTATATCTAATAATATGGCCACAAGGTGTCGTATCAGTACGAACGAGGTTGAAATTTCAGTTGCCAAAGCAACGAGATGATCCGAAGTTGACCGGTGTTTCCTGAATCCGCACTGGCAAACCAGTGGTGTGAGTTTTCTGCACTCAGAAGTCCAGACCAAACGCTGGTTTACCATACGTTCCAGCATTTTGCAAACGTAGCTGGTGAAAACCAGAGGACGGTAGTTCGATGGCAACGACCGATTCTTTCCGTTCTTCAGAGCTGGGATAACTATGGCTTCTTTAACTTGTCCCGCGGGAGAGAAAATCCATTAAGATTTCAGAATAAGAGAGCCGTTTTTAAGTCATTAAGGGGACTTTTTCTTCTCATTTTCCCTTTTCCGCCTCTGCTGCCCGAAGAGGCGAGTGTCCATCCCGACTGAATTTTCCTCCGAGGCAGACTCATCCTTACCACTGCTCGACATTCTGAGAGATCGCTCAGAGCGAGTCTCAGGAGTCAGGGTAGGTGGTCGGAGTTTGGAGGATCTGTCATTTTTTAGCTTGTTCGGGCCAGAAGGCCGAGTGACGTCAACCTTCTTGCGGGGCTGAGACATGGATTCTTGGTCTGACTTCCTCTGTGTAGCTTTCTTGGGTGGTGTTTTATATTTGGAGGGAATTATTATTTTCCCATCTTACAGAGGCGATGTCTCCTCAGGGAAGTCCACTGGGGATACCTGGCAACAGTAGTGAGCTACTGGTGGAGTAGCAGGTGAAGTCTGAACACTCGTCATTGCTTTCACCGTATTCGCCAGAGTGCTAGAGAAATAATGCCTGATTCCACAGGGTTCTTCATCAGGTATCGGTGTTTGGCTACCGGAAAAGACACATTCTCTGTCACTCTAATCTTTGGATCTTCCTCTCTCTCAGATATGTGAGCCACTTGTTCGAGTTGGCCGCATGGTCTCCATCACAATTTACACAGTGGAGTGGTGATGCACAGGGGTTCGGATCATGCGCGGATTTACCGCACTTTGAGCAAGCAGGGCCATGCACTTTTGTTGGGTAAGGCCGAACCACTGACTCTGAAAGCAGCGCAGGGGGTTTGGCACATACTGCCGCACGTGAAGATTATAATATTCACAACTAATTCTCTCTGGGAGAGAAGGGAGATTAAATGTCAGGATCAATGTGGGTGTAGGGACTTCTCTCCCGTTCTCCTCCTCTCCTTCCTCCCTCCAGGAGGAAGAGATAAGTTCGTCCGGAAGAGATAAACACCTCCGTGACGCCGTGACTCTTAAAGAAGAAGATAAGTTCGTCCTCATTTTCTGACGCAAAGTCTTCATAATTGACCACTCCCTTACATAGGTTAAGGGTAGGGTGAGAGTTTACTTACACTCGGATGTCGGCAATTTGCTTAGTTTTAATATTCTTATCTATCTGTTTGCCGGTGCGCGCTTCAAAAAGACTAACACCATTTCTTTGTCGCACGACCGCTTGGAGCTTACCAAAACTGTCCTCAAGGGCTCACGCGAGGCGGACCGCACTGACACTTTTGAACGTTTTCTCTATTTCAACACATGACATCAAGAGAAACCGAGGCTTTCTTGATCTATCCTCCTCCCGAAGGAAGAAGCTATTTAACTGTACCGTCGATCACATCGCCTCTTGCGGAAGAGGAGAAGGGGTTTGTTTTTTGCTCCATAGGACTGAAGCAGATTCGTCCCCGTGCTCCCCACTCACCATGGAGTCCAACAAGGGGCACCCCTACTGGTGTGCCAGGGTTAACACGGAGATATAGTAGGGGGGTGTCACAGCGCTGCCCCGCCGTGGATCCTTCCTCTCACCCTGCAGTTCAGTACAAGATGTAGTCCGAGCCGATTGATCGCGAGTGGGTTAGCTCCCGACTGCCCGTCTAGAGAGACAGAGGCCAAAGCGAGTGTGTTGAAAGCTACAAGGAATATTCCCCAAAATACGTAAACAACGTATCTCTTAGTGCAAGGCAGAAAGTAACACCAGGACTAGTTGGGAAAAAAACAGGACCCTTAACTTCCAGGACACACATTCCCTCCGGTCATGCGTGGATTTACCGCACTTTGCGAAGCAGGGCTTACGGTCATGCACCGTTGTTGAGTACGGCCAAACCACTGACACTTAAAACAACGCAGGGGGCTTGGTACATACTACCGCACGTGAATATAAAGATTCAAACTACAGAGATTAGAAAACTAAGTTCTGCGAGAAAGTCTGTGTCATTCTATAGCACCACTAGTTGATGTATTTATTTCCCGTCCATTATTACACACGTGGAGATAATTTAAAGAAAAAAATTGGAGCGGTTTTTGCGAAATTTCTTTTTGTAATTTTGAAGCGAAGATTACGCAAAAACGACTCTTTTTTCAGAAAATTCTACATAACCTCTTTTAAAGATCTAATTTTGTACATGCGACTTTGTTTGAAGTAAAAATCGCTGTCTACAATTTTGTAGTTTAAAAAAGATTTTGCAATTTTCAAAAAACCAAGTATTTCCCAGAAGTAGGACTAAGGTTGTATTTTTTATCGCCCTTCATTACATAAGTGAAGAAAATTTAAAGAAAAAATTTGGAGCGTTTTTTAAGAAACATTTTTTGTAAATATGAATCGCAATTTTCGCAAAAACTACTCGTTTTTTCAAAAAATGATATATGACCTTATTTAAAGCGCTAATTTTGTACAACCGACTTTGTTTAAGGTGAAAATCTCTATCTTCAATTTTGCAGTTTTCAAAATGTTTTTTTGCAATTTTCGAAAAATTGGGGATATCAACGAAAATGGTACCTACATCATTCCCTTAAACGTTCTTTTCACTATGCAACAACAAAATATAATCAAAAAATTTGAAGCCATTTTCTTTTAACTTTGAAAATCTCCGACGGGCTTCATGTAAAGTACCCCCAAATATTAAAATATAGGTTTCGAATTCCAGGGGCCTTGAGACGAGTAAAAACGATCGAGGAATATCAATTTTGAAGAAAATCGGCTGAACGGTTTAACGTTATCGGCTGAATGTTAACGGGGCCGGTTTCACCAATGCTTGTTAACACGCTAACCAGACGTTAGGAGATTTTAACGGCCCGTTAGAGAAGATACGTGTTTCACTAAACTTCAACGCTTGTTAACTTTCCGTTAAAGTTAACGCGCGATATCTGCTCCGTTAGCAGCAGTTAACGCTTGGTGGGCAGCGCAGCGCAGTTTGAGGAAAATGGAAAGAGCTCTGCAGTATGTACTGGAAGATGACGAATTGGAAAGCCTGGAAATGCCATCTGTGCCTCCACCTGTTTTCAGGGAAAGAAGAAATTATTTTTATATTTATTTTTAGCACCATCAGTTTTTCTGTTCGTAATAATCTTATAATTGTGGAGCAAGTCTACAAGAATTTTTTTCTTCTGCCGAAAAATTGGCGGATCTGCTTCTTTTCGACATGGCAATTATAACCCAAAACAACAAAACTTGTACAAGCACCACAATAGAATGGTGGAGAATGTGTATACTGGTGTATATCGAGTTTTGTTTCTTTATTCTGTCAGCAGAGAACTCATTCTCCACAGAGTTTCCAGTTCACGGCCTTCTAAAAGCAAATATTCATGCACTTTGTACACCCATTAAAGTTAACTAGGGATTAGCTTACAGAAGCCGTGGAAACGTAGGTGAAACGGAACAAATCTTAACGGAGACGTTAATTTTTACGGCTTGTTTACTAACGTCACGTTAGATGTATGTTGGTGAAACCGGCCCTTAGGCGCTAGCGTTGCCCACAGACGGACGTTTCGACGTCAATCGACTTTGCAGTATCAAGAAGCAACAATACATGGATTTTGACTACACCACGAAGTAGAGGATTTTCCCCCTAAATTTAGCAACAGGTTTTTATCCATTTTTTTCCTCACCAGACTCCAGCTATAAGAGTTTTTCTGGCGAAAATTAGCCGTTTTCCGGCGCACGATTACATAACTTTCTCTTCTTACGAAGTATTCGTAAGGCGAGAAAGAAAAAACGTGTGATCTGTTCCTATTCACCCCGTTTTACGGTGAAATAAAACTTTCTAGCTCTACAATGCAGGGAATGGAAAAATGGAATTCCGCGTCGTGCTGGCCAATTTCTGTGAATTACGTGTCATTGTTGTGACATGATTTAGCTGTGTGAAAAGAAGTTATAATTGTAAAATTTATGTTGATATTTGCGTGAAAATATTTGGTTTTCGCACCAAATGCTCTACCATTTATAATGAGTAGACCCCGGAACTACAGGAACTAAAAAATTAAAATTATGCATGCAATCATGCACTTAAACTCGGCAATATATGCACTTAAAATAGCCAACGTACGCGCTTAAAACTCAGAATTTGCTCTAAACAAAAATATAGTGAGCAACAGATAATATTTATTTATATAAATAATTATTTTACACTGTTGTACAAGACAGTATTTTCAAACATTATAATAAACAAAAAAGATATTAAGCAACGAAAATATCTTACTTCGACCAACTTCCAAGCAAAATCCTGGAATATATGCCCTTAAATAAACCGCATAAACAAAAATATGCAGTTAATGAAAAAGTCCCAGAATATGCAATTATGTCAAATAAAAATGGGCGACTTTTGTTTTATTTTTGGTGATAAGTAAAGTTGTAAACATTTCCTTTCGATATGCGCCATCACTAAAAATATGCAATTGCATGAAGTTCCGCGAATGAGTACGTGATGTTACAATTACACTTCATGTGAAAGTATTAGCCAGTACTTCTGTTTGCGATGAATTTCGCAGCTGTTTTTTATAAATCACTCCTCAGAATGCCCAGTGAGGTATGTTATATACCATTTAAAATCATCTGATCCCTAAAAAATTAAAATTAACTTAATATTACAAATCGTATAATATTAGTAATTTTATTAGTTTGTTAGTATTAGAGTTACTGTGTATGATGTAATATTACTAACCGATAAACAAGTTGGAATCTGAATACAGATGAAAATAAGCGTTTTTGCAAATAATTGATATTATTCGCCAAGCGAATGCACATGGTTTTGACAATGCTGCTCTGGCAACAGCGCTTCTGTATAGTTGGCTGCAAATACTGTAACAGTCAAGTGTATTCCCGTTTCATTTGTCAAAGTAAGAAATGATTGCTGATCCTGACTATCGAAAAGAATGCAGATATGCATCACAGGCTCTTTGTTTGAATTGGACGTTTCTAGTAATAGCTGAGGTGCGAGTAGCACAGAAAATGGAATAACTTACTTCAATATTACGTAGCTGTTTGAAATATGTGCGAGAAAGTATGTGCAGTTGTAGCTCCACTAGTTTTGTTTTAACTTTGCCCTCGGATAGCGTAAAGGACCGGACGGTTAAGAGAATAGTGCAGATTTCATGTTCATTGAAATCCCTTTTTTAAAAACCGAAAATTGTAATAGTGCATGTGGGGGCGCCTTCCTACAACTATAATATTGAAGAGAGAGATTTTTTTCTTAATGAAATCTGTTCTTTAGGATCTTGAATTAAGGCAATGTTCAACTTTTCGAAAATACGAGCCGTTTTCGTGTAATTTTGCGTTAAATGTAGGTAATTTAATTTTTTAAAGAATTTTTTAAAACATTTTTTTTCTTAAAAACAGCTCCAAATTTTTTCTTTAAATTTCTTGTAAGAATAGAGTAAAATACACTTATAAAGGTGGCATAGGTCCGATTTTTACGGTTAACTCTGAATTTTCGAAAATTGCAAAATTTTGAATTTTTTCTGCGTCTTCCTACAACTACAAAATTGAAGATTGAGATTTTTACTTAAAAAAATTGTTCTCCATAGTTCCTTCTTTCATTAAGGTCATGTATATTTTTTGAAAATTTTAGTAGTTTTTGCCCAATATATTATGTGCAATTTTAAAAAATTACAAAAACAAGATTTTCTCAAAAACGGCTCCAAATGTTTTCTTTAAAGATGACATAAATGCCATATTGCTATATTCTTTTGTTTTCTCAAAAATTACAAAAATGTAATTATCTTGAAATATCTCTCACACTGTTAATATGCACATTTCCAGCAATTTGTATACACTATTGTATTTGTGAGTTAATGTGTTTCAAATAACTTGAAGTTTTTCATAAACTCAAAAATGTTTTGTGAAAAAGTGTTTCAATTTCGAATTTACAGTAGCACTTATGCCATTTTCTTCAAAACGGCTCCAAAATTTTCAAAGAAAATTGCCATTTAAGATGGGGTTTTACTGTTCTTTAATATTCTTAAAATAATATTTCCATTCTACAATTAGGAAACTGAAAAATTAAGAAAATGTCAAAAAAATGTACATTGGGCAGCGATAGATGGCAGCTGGTAACAGTGTATGGCAAGTCCAAATAGCTAGCCAAGACCAGAAATCTAATACAGGAAAGTCTGTGCCATTCAGTAGCATCACTAGTTTGTTTATGAAATTCACTAGGTTTGAGCATGAACTATTTGTTGTTCCACCTGTCTTTCATTAGGATCACAATATGTTTCCAAATATCACTGGATGTGTAGGAGCTTTTAATAATTCCATCGGAGTTTTCTCCAGTAGCCAATTCAGCCTCAAGTTTTGCAATTTCACTGCAGAGAATTCCTGCTTCCTCAGGAACCCATTGGACCACAACTGACTTTCCTGCTTTGACAATATGAAGGCGTAGTTCATGAATGATAATTAGCCCCTACCATTTCAAGATTGTGGGAGTTATTGCTGATGATCTGAATTGTTGATAATGTTTTAATTACTTTGTAGGTCAATTTCTTGACCATTAATAACTCTTATATGTGATTTGATAGTTCATATTTAGTTCTTTAGTTTTTTAACTCAGGACATTGTATTAACAAAGGAACAATGGTGATAGGTGTCATACACTTTTCACAGAGTTAAGAAAGTTCTTTTGTTTCAATATGCTTGTGTGTTGGTAGTGTATGTCCAATTCTTAAACGAGACAATTTGATGTCTTCTTATTATTAGATAAGGGTCACAGTCTTCAAGGGTAGATTTCCTAATTAAAAATAATTTACTTGGTGGAGATTTCTTCCATTTCATGCCCCAGAATCTCTTTAGTTTTTGGTTTAAAACTTTTTTAATATATTTATATATTTTGAAGTTAGAGATAAAGTTGTAGCATGCTTTGCACCTTTGTCTATTATTTTATCATCATTAATACCACAGTGGGAAGGAATCCATATAAAAGTAGTAGCTTTGTTTTCATTTAGTAAATCATAGTAGAGATTTAAAGATTTAGTAATTATTGGATCATGATTTTATGAATTTTTAAAACTTTCTAATATACTTGAGAGTCAGTGTAAATCACAAATTTTGAGTCAGCTGATTCTATGATATTGAAGCATTGTATTTTATCATTGATCATTAAAGCATTTCTGTGCCATTATTGGTAATAGAATTATCAGTGAATATTTTGATATATTTTGATATATAATAAGTACACATTTCTTTGAAGAGTTATTGAAATATTCAAGAACTAATATAATTTTTCTTGAATATTTTAAGACTAGTATTAATGCCTAATTGAGATTGGAGTGATACAGGTCTGTTGGTTTTAATATTCAAATTTACTTGGGAAAATGTAAAGTCAATTTCTTCAAGATATTTTGTTAGTAATATATACTGGTGTAGGCAATGTAGACTTTTTTGTGTATTGAGATAAAAATCTTGATGATAAAGCATTTTTAAATACTGGATTATGCTGAATGCCATATGTAGACTATACTGGAGTGAACTGAGTTTACAGTAATTTATTTAAATTGTGAAGTTTGACTGATTGATATAAAATAGATCCATAATAAATTTTAGAGCAAATTAGAGCTCTATAGGTATTCAGAATTACATTTTTGTCAGCACCCCTCAATGTAGAAGATAATGACTTGATGATGTACATCCGTTGCAGTCATTCACTTTTTAATATGTTAATATATGGTAGCTAAGATAAGGAATTTAAAAATTTACCTATTTGCGGATGACATTAATGTTTTATTGAGTGGAAAAAATATTCAAATTTCTTAACAATAATTACAGAAATGTATTCAATTAACACATGTTTGGTCTTGGTTTTAAATTCTCTGAATCAAAAACTAAATGCTTTCTTTTCAACAAGAAAAATAATCTACATGAAAAAATTACAACTTAATTTGGATTCTGAAGAAATTAATCATGTTAAGGAAATCACCATTCCACATTCTCTGCAATCAATTTCAAACCTTATAATGGAATCTTCTATAGAGTAGAATTGAAGATCAGAATACCTATTAATATTGTAAAACAGACATTGAATTTACATTTCAATTAAAATATTGCAATTTAAAGAACAAGACACTCTCAACAAATTTGAGTCCAAAACAATCAAAAGAGAAATCAGGTTACCAACCAGTATTACAATAGAAACATTGGATTTAAAAGTGAGATAACTTATGGCAGATTCAATAGTGTTTGGGAGCAATAATCAAATAGATTACAAAATTTTGGATTAAAAATCCTCTAACATAGCATTTATTGAAAGGCACTGTATTGGGAGTGAACATGACCAGATGAATTCAATAGTAGCAAAATAGCTGAAAGTGAACATCCAAACAAAAATAAATGGTGAAAAAGCATTGGCATAACACATAGCGATCAAACCATGTTACCCATAGATCATGGAAATACTAGGAGTAGAATTAAAAATGTGGATACCAGATAATACCATAACCAGACAGTACATTTACATGTAAATTGAAATTTTGCAATTTTGAATAAAATAATAAACATAACCACAGCACAAATTTAGAGGTGATCCACTAGAAATAAGGATCAGGTTACCAGACACTATTGTGCAACAAACATTGGATTTACATGTGAGTTAAATTATCGCATCCATGATGGTGTTAGGGAGTGATGCCAAAAAATGTATAATAAACAAGGCAACTAATAATATATGATAATAACAGGACATATTGGGGTTGTGTAAACAAAGCACTTATATGTCTACATGCTTTTTTTCTTTTTACACCAGCTCTGAGGATGAAATAAAAACATTCCAAAATGGCAAACTAATGGTTTAATTTTTTCTACTCACTCCAACCAAATCCTGTGAACTACATTCCTAATCATCATCATCATCATCATCATCATCATCATCATCATCATCATCAGGGAGTGGATTTCTAAGATTTTGCATATTTTTATCCATTGTTTCAGTGCATAGTTAAGTGAAATTTCTTGATATTTGGTTAGTATATGATGCTATGTAGATTAATATGTTAGTGCATATTTGTGTATATTAGGCTGATTTTTCCTGTTGTTGCATATTTTTGTAATTCTAGGAGCACAGTTTGCATTTCTCATTAAAACAGAGGGTTATCTCTAAACCGTTTCACCTTTTCACAGAATCTATTTATTTGTGAGCGTTCATCGATTACAAAGAGCTTGCACTTCTTTTCTTTTCTGTAGATGATAAAATACTTGTGCAAATATAGGAAATTTCTTGATACCATATTTTATAAACTAAGAAGATGAAATACAACAAGCCAAACAATGTACTTCACTAAGGTGAGTATTTTCTTTAATTATTTCTCCTAGAAGTAAGGTAGATTATATTGTTTGCACAAAAATTTATCTTTTCATTCCAAGCATGCTTTACCTGAATTTTACCAAGGGGTCATCCATAAATTACGCAACATTATAGGAGGAGGGAGAGCCTTGTGGCAGCTCTTGGTTAGCGTGCTCACTTTCCACTGCGCGGCCCTGAGTTTGATTCCAAATCGGGAGACTTTAGTGTGCATTTTCCTAGCAATGTCCCAGTATATGTTGCCGTGTGATGATTCGATGAGAAAATTCAATTCTCAGATTGAGAAGACCGGAATACAGTGTGGGGATGTCTATGTGCTAACCACACGTCCCCCCTTAACCCATGGCCATGAGGCAGGGACGTCGTCAGTAGGCCTGAGCCCTTTCATGGGCTATCGAGCCAAGTATACACACATACACACGAGGGGGGAAGAAGGGGGTCTGAGGCAGCATTACGCTGCATTACATAGAGATAGGGAAGTGCATTACAAGGGGGAGATGTGGTATTGAAAATACTTGAAATTTGTGTTACATAATTTATGGACAGCCTCCAACTAAGGTTTATAGAGGAAATGAAATATTGTTAATTTTAATTGCATATTTAACCCATTTTATCCCAAATTAATTTTTTGTAACTTTTTGAATTTGTTTATATATTAACAACATAAAATAGTTCTGAGGAGAAAATTGTGAGAGTAACTGGGACTTTATCAATTGTTGTTTACGAAAAATTGCATGTTCCAAAAATGAAACAGTGGGATCGAATGGGTAGCATGTTTTTAAAAACTATATATAATTTTTAATTGTGTTATTTATTGTTTTATAAAGATAAATATATTAAAAATAATAAAAATGATATTTTAAATTATATTCTATGAAATATTTAAAAATGATTCTGCATGTAGAGGAATGTTGAACGACTTGCATTTTCTATGTGTTTTTCTTACAATGCCCACATCTAGACTGCTTGTTATGAGCCACAATTAAATGATCGAGCTCATCATATCTCACATCATTAAGCACACTCTTGCACAAGGATCTAGAGATGATCATCCTAATGGAGAACTTGTAAATTTCTGGAAGTAACACGTAGTAATTCGCCTTGTAAAACGGATGGGTTTTCCCATAATGTTCTGCTTGGTGTCCTTTCCATAATAGGATAATACCACTTCCTCAAAACACATTTTTTTTCGTTTGTAAAATCACGAAGCCACTGCTCGTTTAGGGTTTTCCATAAAGAGCAAACTTCAGCAAATTTATCTGAACTTGATAAATGTGAATTATCGGACATGTGAAAATTAATTTTCAAGAAAATTATTTCTGCAACAGTGAATTCAAAACAAAAGTCATTCTTATGACTGGTATATAAATTAATAAGCTGTACTATTATATTTAAAACTTCATTATCATCAAATAATTCAACCAAGTGCACAGGCATCATTTCTTCTTCCGTAAAAGAGAGCAAAGTCCATTCTTTTGGGGGATCCTCCTGAATGTTTATGAGGAGCCATTTTCGAATATTTTTCCCTTTCATTACAATTATCTGATTTTGATACCACTTGTATACGTCTTCCATCTGAAGTTTCATAATGCTGTCTATAATTCAGTGCTATTTCAAGTTCTGAACTCGGGGCCGAAACAACATCAGCAACAAAAGACATACATTGCCAAAGTGGCATTCTAACCTGAAAATATGTAATATTGAGGAAGTGGATACTGAATGTGCCAACTAAATAAATTATAATTCCACAGTCTTCTATAATAATTTGGAAGTCAGTTCTCTTGAGCACCTTAGCTTGTGTACATACTCTTAGCTGATTCCTGCTGAGGTTATTAAAATTTCGATCTTCGTCACCCACTGAATCCACCTCAGAAAGGAAATGATTCTCTGGAGAAGAAATAAAAACTTCTGCGTACAATAATAGTCTTCTTCTTTCAGAATGCTAATGACCTTGTCGACAATTAAGCTAAAAAGGCAAAATAAAACATGCAGGCCATTCGATCCCACTGTTCCAAAAATGGAACATCAAACTTTATTACATAATTTCTGGGGTAGGTTTCAGTCAAATGATAGGATGATAGGTTCTTCATCAAAATACATGTTTTCTTCAATGTTTACGAATACTGATATGCAAATACATCACATTGACTGTAATTACATAATTACTCTTTCTTTTCAGACACCTTCTCAGCAAATAGGCGTATTTTTAAGCTATTATTCTTCCTTGTCACTGAGATTTCTTGAAATGTGAGCATGTAAACCAGACAACTAATCCTTCCTCTCAATAGTTAAGGGAACTAGCACGGAAAAGAGAGCGAATAATGACATTTTTGAGATAAAAGAAAAAATGTTCCAAAAATGGAACAGTAGGATCAAATGGGTTAAGTGCATATTTCAGAATTTTCAGGTCGCAAATGCATATTTTTAAAAGCATATTTCAAAATTGTTTAGGGCATAAAAATCCTCTCACCAATCAGCATCATCATCATCCATCATCATTATTATCATCATCATTATCATTATTATTATGAGATAAAAGATGGAGTAATGTGATGCTGTTGCCCTACATACATAGTAGCAAATTTAGTGTTGAAGAGGCTTTTTTTGGCTTAGTAGTGCAGTGAAAGAAAAAAAAAATGGAGATGCTCTAAATTTAGGTTAGGAAACATTGCAAATTCTCCTAACCCTTTTGGAAATGTTTTAGATGAAATCAATAAACAAATAGACACCCTCATTAGTAGCATGAGTGAAAAAGGACAAGTAAAGACTTCTTAAGTGAAAAATATGATGGTGTAATAGAAGAATTAGAGGAACTAAAAGAAATCAAAGAAATGAAGACAAAGACGGGAAAAATAGATAGTACTATAATATAGACAGTACTATACTAAAAATGTACAGTACTATACAAACTAAACAGCAATGTTTGGATAGAGATATAGATATCAGTGGAATAAACTGTGATAATTCAGATGTAGTGAAAAAAAGTGTAATTAAATTTCTTAGTAAAGTGTGTATTGAAAACATAAGTGAAAGTGAAATCAAGAGAAAATTAGTTGTAAAGAAAAAAAACAAAGCACACACACAAAAGTAATTATTAACTTCAACTCTATAATTCTAATCAATATATGAACTCAATCAATCAATAAAAATCAACTCAGTATCATGCAAAAATTCTGTGGAAAGCCAAAAATAAGGAAAAGGATAAAAAAGTTTTATTCAAACAGGGCAAAAATGGAAAAAAAATTTCATCAGAGAAAATGAGGACAGTAATGTGATAAGAAGTAGATGTGAGGAAGATTTAGATAAAATAAGAAATGTATTGGTAAGACTAAGAACTAATTATGAACATTTCATTTATAACCAATTTAGAAATTCAGGAAACCAAAAATTTTAATTACATAAATAATTTTAGTCAGGTAATAAAATCAAATAAAGAAAAGTTATTCATATAAATGTAAGATCAATTAGAAAGCACTGGAATTAATTTTGTGGAATAACAAATGATAGCCTGAAAAACATAGATGTGATTGTAATGAATGAAATTAGTGTGATGATGTGTAATGATGAAATTAGTGAAAAAGAATGATGACCTTTCAGAATATCATTTGCCAAATTTTAAAAGATATATAAAAATGAGAAGAAGAAGATGGAGGAGGTGTAATGTTATTTGTAAAATAAATGTACAAATTTGAACTTTTTGATTTGATAAGTTATGTTTGTGGTAATAACAGATCATTTAGAAATAAACAACAATACAAGTAAGTATTAGCAATTTTATAGACTGACAGATAAAAGTAAAATTCCCTAATTACCAAAACTAGATAAAATTTTAAAAAACAGATATAAATAAACAAAATTATGAATGGAGACTGTATTAAAGATATTTGCAACGATGAAAAAATTACAATTGATTATTTGGATTCATTGCTAAATCAGAAGCTGGTGCATTTTCTTAAAAATTACAATTGTTTTGAAATAAGAAATGGTAAAGCTGTAAACGCATGCTTAGATCACATAGCTGTAAATGGAAATTAAAAAAATATAATCCTATTCAAATTGGAAAGTAAAATAACAGATCATTATTTAATCAGAATCTCATATAACATCACAAGTAAAAAAAATGTTTCTTGATAATAAAACCCAAAAAATATATATTTATAAGTAAGAGCAAACCCCAGAAAGAACTAATGAATATAAATAAAACTAGTCTTCAAAACTTACCAGCTAATGAAATGTACAATTTAATTAAAAACATCTTTGATAACTCATTAGTTTCAAAAGAATTAAACATTAATGGAAGAAAGGTAATATTTAACCCTGGATAAACTCTGAAATTAATGAATTGATAAAACAAAGAGATAATATTTTTAAAAGATGAAAGAAGACTTCAGTTAAAAATAAAGAATTAAAAGACACTTTAGAATGAATTATAAAAAAATCAGTAACAATATAATATACTGAATCCATAGATTAAAGAAAGAATATTTTAACAAATTATTTGGAAGTAACAGACATGACAGTTAACCCTTCAGTGGTCATGTGGATTACTATTGTAATCCAGTCTTATTTATTTGCTGTTTGCAGCAAGAGTTGACAAACTTTTGGCATGGACTTTCAGCGCTTTTTAGAGAAGGTCCCAGCTTTTTAATTATAGTAAAATATGACTCATATGATAACTGCTACACTAGCAACAAGCACCAGAAACATCTTGGATTACAATAGTAATCCGTGCAACCACTCGCGGTTCAGTTTCTGAGTTAAGCTCATATCATGAATATCACTGTAATCATTGCTATGAATGTTCACGCAAAGAAAACAATGAAGAAAAATTGACTAGAAGGGAATTCTTAAAGGATCCTTATGAAATCAGAAATGAAAAGGAGCATCAAGAGAAAACTGTATCGACAGCAATAAGAACACACGGGAGACCTATTGGGAATTTGAGAAGGGACCAAGGGGTCAGGGGAGTCACCAAAGGGCAACGTAAGACGTTGTTAATTGTTATCTCTGTAGACGTCAACAAAACAAGAGCACTCGACAGTACTGCGTAAATTGTGTCCTGTGGGTGTGCCCAGAACACATTATGAAAATCTGTGTGAGATGTTCATCTGATATTGACATTGTAACACAATCAGAATAGAGACTCCAGATGTTTAAACAATTTTAAGCAGTTTGTTAAACTGCTTTGTTTAATAATGATAATGCAAAGTGTATCAAGAGCACAAAATATATAGAGCATAAGACTTTTCAAAAACAAACATCATCATCATCATCTTCTTCTTCTGTTCCTCCTCCTCCTCTAGCTCTATAGCCCTTTGTTGGCCTCAGCTTCCTGCACCACAGCATTCCATCTTCTTCTGTCTTCCACTATCTTCTTCCAGTTCTTCACCTTCATGAAGTTAAGGTCTTTCAACTCATCATCTTTCTATCTTTTTTTGGGATGGCTTCTCCTCTGTTTTGAGAAGAGGTAACCTTCTAATACCTTTTTAGGCATTCTTGATTGTTTCATTCTTTCTTTATGTCCTACCCATCTAATCCATTGTGCTTTAATAAATCTGATAATATCTTTTTCTTCCAATATTAAATTGATCTCATCATTGCACTTACATCTCCAGATCTTGGTCTTTGATAGGTCCATATACTTTCCGTATTATTTTGCATTCAAATCACCTTAACTCATTTGCATCATTTTTTGTTAATGTCCAGGCATCTGCATCATATGTTACCACAGGACATATTGAGGTTTTATATATTTTCATTTTCGTGTAATGTGTCATTAATTTATTTCTTAATATTTGCATATTTATATAATATGCTTTATTCCCTGCCTTTACACATTCTTTGATGCTATCCCTCATATCATTCTGATTACTAATAAGGGTTCCTAAATACTTGAAGTTGGTAACTCCTTCAAAGGTTTTATTCAATATTTTCATATTTTGGGGGATCCTTCTTTTATCTGATGTGGAAAGTACCATATCTTCTTCTTCTTCTTCTTCCTTGACAAGTTTTGGGAACTAATGGCCCATTCCAAAACTCAGAACTGCTCTGACCACCTCATTGTAGGTCTGCCTACATCTCTGTAGCCCTTAGGTTTATATGACAAAGCTAACTTTGGTAATCTCCATCCTCTTTACATGTTGGAACCATTTTTGTTGGTATCTTTTAATATCATTTACTGCATTATCAATATTTAACCTTGACCTTATGTCTTCATTTGGAACTCTGTCCCTCAAGGTTAGACCTAGTAGAGCTCTTAAGAAGTTCATTTGGGAAGCTTCTAGTCTTCTTTCATCGTTTTTCCTGAGTGTCCATGTTTCACTGGTGAAGCAGAGAGTGGGTTGAGATATCACATTGTGAAATTCCATTAGGGTGCTATTCAACACATGCCTCTTCATAAAGCCATTCAGGTTATTACATTTACTTGCATTCTCTTGCAATTCGAGGTTGATGTCATTTGATATTTTGCAGCCAAGGTAAGTGAAGTTGGATACTTGTTCAATAATTTGATTGTTGATAACAATTTTTATTCTTCTCAAATATTTACCATGATATGCCATAGCCTTATTTTTTTGACTGTAAATCCTTAAGTTATAACTCTGTAGTACTCAGTTCAGGCACGATATATTTCTTTGGATATCGTCTTCCGAGGTAGCCAAAAGAACTTGATCATCTGCATAAGTCAGATGTGTGATTTGTTTGCTTCTTGATATTGGTAGACCTCTTGGATTCATGGTTATCCAGAGATCCATAATTTTGTTCATGTATATATTGAAGAGGGCTGAGTACAAACCACTTCCTTGTCTTAATCTTTTGCTGACTTTTAGAGGATCTGATGTTTTGCAATCATTCACCTTAATACAAATTTCAGTATTCTGGTACATGTTTTTAATGGCATTTATCACATTTCCTGGAATGTCACAGCTCTCTAAAATATACCATAATTTTGATCTGTTTACATCAGCTTTGCAATAATCCAAGAATAGCATGTACATATGCAGATTGTATTCTCTGCATTTCTCTAACATCTGTTTCAGAGTGAAAATTGCATCACAACAGCTTCTTCCTTTCCTGAACCCATTAACCTCTTCCTGAAGAATATTCTCCATATCCTTGTTAAGTTTCTATTTCAATATTGTGGTATACAATTTTGAAGCTGTTGACAATAAGGAGATCTCACGATAATTATCACAGTCTTCTTTTGGGCCTTTTTTATGTATATTGATTATTAAGGCTTTGCTCCAATTTGTCGGTACTTTGCTTTCAGTTCAAAGAATGTTAAAGAATTTTAATAAGGACCTTTTCATCTGATCTGCATATTTCTATAATTCCATTGGAAAATCATCCAGTGCCACGGATTTCGTAGTTTTGCTTTTCTGCAGAGCTAATTCTAACTCATCCATTGTTATATCTTCATTATCTGGCATTTTCTGTCCCCACATTGAGAATAAAAGTTTCCTGTAAGGTTCAACCCATTTTTGTTCTGAGATAAAATATACATGTGCCATTCATTCTTGGACATTTTTGGAAATTTTAAAGCCAATTCTTTGGGCGCCAGTGATATGCTCTAACCTTTTGCAGAAGATCTCCCAACTTTTCTTATGCACTTTTCTGGATAACAGGCGTGTTTTAGCTCTCAATTGTTTACACTCAATATAGCCTTCTGGTTTCTTTGTATTCAAACATCTCCGATATGCATCTTTCTTGAACTTGATATTTGCTTTGATTTCCTCATTCCTTATTTTCAGTCTTCCAGGTCTTCAAGTCCATTGGTAACTAAGGCATTCTGCTGCTAACTGTAGCACACAATTCACTAGGCTCTTCTAATCAGATTCTACATTGCCTGAGAGTGGTTTCAGATGGTAATTCACTCGTTTTTCATACAAGCCTCTTATGCTGACTTGCTCAAACAGCTAGACTTTCAGCTTCTTTGGAGGGATTCTGCTTCTTACTCTTTATATATCTATAAGGAAGGTGAAAACTACTTTGTAGTAGAAAATGATCAGAGCTAATTTCTGGACCTCTGTACACTCTAGTATTTGTGATAAGCGATCTCAATTTGCTGTTTATAGTCACATAATCGAAAATTGATTGCATATCTAGGGAGCATACCTATTCCCCCCCTAGGGAGTACACGACCATGTCATTGGTGGTGGAGCTTGAGTACGCCCATGATCCTCAGAGCTGTGCTGATGGTAGCATAGCTACTGGTAGGGCCTCCCTGGCCGGACAGGTCAAAGGAGAGGGGCCAGACAAAGAAGTACTCCAAAAGAGGACCTAACTGCCAGAAAAGGATCCACAAAAGAGGACCTGAATGGCAGCTCTGACATAGACCTTTGTCATGGAGAAGAGAGCCTTGAAAAAAATATTCCTAACCTCGGGATGTTCAGAGGTCCCTTCCACAGGGTTATGTGTGAAGTCTTCAATGGTCGGAGCAACAGCAATGAAGCTGGTGTGAAGAGCAGAAGAAATAACCCTATTCATGGGGTTAGTACATGTAATGGGTCAGGTAAGGATCTGCAGCCTTTGCTGGCAACCTGCCTAGAGGAAGTAAACCTTGAAATAAAACAGTGCAAGCCTGGAGGCACAAAGGTGGCAGCCATCAGGATACCTAGCTATAGGTCGATAGCTTGTACTAGGGAATTTGTTTTACTCAAAAGACTCGGAAAAGAAGCCAGACTGCACCAAATGTTGACGACAATGGCAAGAACAATGGAAAGTATCATGTAGATCATTTTATTCTATTACTATTCCACTTTTCTTTCTATTTCTTCATAATATGTTATTAATCTTTTGTTTCTAGCTATTATGCTAATATCATTTGCATATGTTCATATTTGTACTGATTTATAAAATATCATAGTGTTGTGAGTTAACTTTTGTATTATACTATGTAGTGCTATAATAAAGAGAGTAGCTGATAGATTGTCTCCTTGCTTTACTCCTGTCTCTATTGTAATAGTTTTACTCTTTTTGTTACCACATTTCGTTACTGCTTTTGTATTTTTGTATTTTTCATTCTCATGTTAATCAGATTTATCAATTTTTCTGGTATTCCTGTTATAGAGTGTTTCATAAAGGTTCTTCCTATTTATACAATCAAATACTAGTTTATAATCCACAAATAATAGGTGATATCTATATCATGTTGTTGAAATTTTTCAATAATTTGTCTTACTACAAATATTTGATCCATTGTACCTTTATTAGGTCGAAATCCTCATTGGTATTCTCCAATAATTTTCTCAGAATACTTTCCAAGTCTCTGATTTATTATTCCTGATAATACTTTGTAAACAACATTCAGTAGAGTAATTCCCCTATAATTTTCACATGCCAATCTATCTCCTTTTTTGAATATTGGACATTTCATTCCACTTTCCCATTTCTCTGGCATGTTTTCTTCATCCCATATTTTGCCTATTAATCTACATATAGCCTTTTCCAAAGCAATACATCCATTTTTAATTAATTCCCCTTGTATTTGACCTTTGCCAGGTGCCGTATTGTTTTTTATTCTTTTTATCATATGTGCCACTTCTTTTTGTTCAGGTTTATTTTCTTCACCTCCTATTTCTCTTGTTCCGATATTACTTTCCTTGCTTATCTTGTCCCTATATTCTATTTTCTTGTTTAACAGATACTGTGCGCATCTATCTATTACTTCTTCTTCATTACTAAGTATATTTCCATTCTTATCTTTACATATTCTATACTTTATTTGAAGACCTTTTTCCATATTATTCATGGAAGCTTAGAATTTTCTAATCTCACTTCCTTTATTTAGCTCTTCTATTTCTTGGAATTGTTTTCTTAGCATATTTTTCTTTCTCTGCCTGCATATGATATTACCCTTCTTTCTGGCATTCTTGTAATTCTTGTATTCTTCTTTATTATTTCTTGTAAGTCTCTGCAACATCATTCTTCAGGTTTCATTTTTAATTTCTATTGCCTTTCTGCAATCTTCATCAAAACAGTTGTTCCTCTTCCATTTTTTTCTTTGGCTATTTGCAGTTTTTTTATTCTCTCTTCCATTCTTCCTCTATATCATCTTTTTCAGTTTGTTGCTCCAGAAGGTCCTTTTTTCTCTAGTTGATAAGTGCCTTACCTCTTCTTTCTTAAATTAATTTATTTCCAATTGCTTTGTAATAACCTTTTCTTTATTTTTTATTTTCAATAGTTTTTCTCTCACTACTGCTGTCACTAGGTAATGGTCAGAGTCACAATTTGGGCTTCTAGAACTTCGAACATTGATAATGGATGATGAATATCTTCCATTAACAAGTCAATGGTCAATCTGATTAACTGTTTCTGTGTCTGGCGATATCCACGTTCCTATTTAGTATTCTTATATGTTCTTAAACTGCTGTTGTGAGGTTAGGGTGAATCAAACGCGTGCATTGTATTTCATTAAACTAGTTATTTTACTTTTTTGCTGTTCAAGTGGGGCGTGTGTGATATCATGGGAGGAAATTTTGATGCTTAACTTTTGCATATTTACAAACCATGAATCTAGAACACGCAATTACTCAAAAATACTACTTTTTATTGGAGAGAATGTCGTAACGAGAGAATGTCGAAGGCGGTGTTACGGATGAATTTAGAAGAAACAAAACCGCGTCTGGAATATCCCTCAGAAATAAGTCAATGCCCATGCCCAGTAGTTGATAGCTTTAAGAGTTTATGCTGCAGGACATTTCCTCCGGCCATTGCTAATGGAATTTTGTCGTCACAGAGAGCGATTGCATAATTAAAAGATCGTTCCTTTGGCTATGCCCATAGTATGTGGTATTTCTATGGGGTGCCGAAGCCTAACCAAAAATACATTTTTTCTACAATAGCTAACTTTTCTGGAGATACAGAGATGACAGACTGCACACATGGGCCAATTTTGTCTTCAGAGGAATTAAATTAGAACGATTCAGAAATAGAAAAATGTATTTCTTCGTAAATGTGCAAATATGTGAATTTCATCATGTGCCAACCACGAAGTCTACCAAATCTACTGTAGACTTCGTGCCAACCTACCGAATATAATAGTGCATACCTCATCAGTCAACAGGTTCAATAGTCAATGCGGAACCGCGTTGTAGCCTGACATAGTCGCCAAGTTCTGTACGAGGAGAAAAAATCGACACACGATCCTTGACGAATCATCAAAGCTAACGGAGCGTCAATTCTAACAGAAACGTGTTGGTGAAAAGTAACGATGCGTCAATATTTTGACGTTCGTCAAAATGACGATCGTCAAGACAGATTGACGAGTGTTGATGAAATCCACAGATCTTCTCTTCAAGCGTATTCTAGCAAACCATTCACGTATCTTATCATATTCCAATATACTCTCTTGTTTTCTTGGTCAGTATAAAACCTGTGCCATAAAGTCCTGGTCTTTCCTCACTAATATATATATATATATATATATATATATATATATATATATATATATATTAGTGACATTTGATAGAAATTCAAAGGCCCACGCACGCCCACGCAACGTACGCGACGCCAGGGAACAGTATGTTCCGTAAGTAAGCACGGCGATAGTCGCGGGAGCGCGACCTGGCAGCAGCCCGTGAAAACCTCCGGCCAGCCGCACGCAAGGGATTTCGACGCGCGCAGCTGCTCGCTAGGGGAGGGGGGGAGCGAAGGAACTCTCCCCTACATTTGAGGAGAGGTGCTGATAAATACCGCCGACAGCCAAAGAAAAGGGCTCTTGTCGCTTGCCACCGCGCACTTAGTTATTATTCATCAGCTACTCTCTCGACATCTACAGTTACTTAGGAGTTTCACAGTAGATGCTGTGTTAGCTAGAATACGTCGGAATAGTTCTAGTGCATTCCGGGAGACTGTGTCGGAAATAGGGCACGAAAGTTATCAAAGTTGAATAATTAGAACGTTTCGAGCAGAAATTAATAGTAAAACGCTGTGAATTCGGAAGTGAAGTTGAGTGGCGTGAGATTGCGATCACTGCAATCTAATACGTGCAGCAGGACTAAACGCTTTACTGCTTATACGTAGCTGCACTGTACGCAAAAGAACTTTTTATTCTCATTGCTATAAATTGCGACGTGCATTGTCTACGCACGGAAGCGTACCAACGAGGGCAGGACGGATCTGGACGAGACGGGACAAGACGGACCTGGACGGGACGAGCTGTGTGTTCCGGAACGAGAAGAAGAGACGAAGAAGTCGGCGAATTACGTGCGACGCACTGACGAGAGCCGGCTCCCCGCCGCGTGTAATCCACGCCTGTGAACGCCGCCGCCGCCGATCGCTTCGCTGCCGCAACGGTGCAACCGCCAGGGTCAGGTAACCGCCGAACGGAAGGGAAGGCCAAGGTTGGCGTAGGTTACGGATTTCGTGCGGCGCGCTCAGAACGCCGTTTGTGTGCTAGCCGAATAAATAGAGAGAATTTGTGCCTTGCCAGACTATGAACAGAAAAACTAGTAAAATTCAATTGCTTTAATGATCAAAGATCTGAGAAAGAGAAAGACATTTGTAATTATAAGGGATTATGTCTTGTAATGTTTTTAAAGGGTCATGTTTATTTTGTAAGAAAGAATTTAATGTTAATATTGTATAAAGTAGTTGAATGGTATAGCAGACTGTGCACAAGTCAGAATAAGGTTCAGGCAAATGTTATTTTGCAATTTAAGTAAATTCAGTTCTTAATCCGCCAAAGACGGACAAGTATTTTGAGTGTATCAACAACATTACAATTAATAATAATTTATTTTGTTTGATTTTTTTTGATTTCTATTAAATTCATGTTTTGAATTATTATTTGTGT
This sequence comes from Acheta domesticus, assembly GCA_031308135.1. Taxonomy (NCBI): domain Eukaryota; kingdom Metazoa; phylum Arthropoda; class Insecta; order Orthoptera; family Gryllidae; genus Acheta; species Acheta domesticus. The sequence continues at coordinate 169,185,478 of JAHLJT010008446.1, read as the reverse complement.
GTGTGTTTGGTCAGCCCTTGTCACTTGTAAGATCCTGCTCCCCTGAGATTTTCAAAGCTCGTTTTCAAGCATTCGTCCTGCGCGTCTGCCTATGAGCGACTACGCATAAGGGAGAAGCGTCAGAATGTGTGTGTATATATATATATATACACACATACACACACACACACACACACACACACATATATATAATATATATATATATATATATATATATATATATATATATATATATACAGCGTGAGTCACGTAACTTTAGCACCTCCTGTAACTTTTGAACGGTTGACGTTATTGCAATGCAGTTTTCACGGAAGCGCATGAGGGAAAGGGGCTAATTGATACGTGCATTAATTTCTATTTTATCTCTTGTATTTTACGAGATTTTTTAGTTAACTTTGTTTTTTCAAATGGAACTATACATATTTTTTCAGTCCACCATGACGAGCGTAAAAAGACAAATCCAATGATGTACATATTGCCATATGTTAGATAAGCATTTTTTGATTAATTTTTATTTTTGCGACTGGGGTTTAACGGACATTTTGAATAGTCCACTACACAAGGTCGCGCAGCGCTCCACCAGCACACGTGCGCCCGGAGAAAGGAAGGGAAGGAAAGGGATCTTATTTGAAAATACGAAACATAGTATTCCAAATATTCACAAAACCATTGCAGTTTTTTCCTGAACTGTGCTTTCCATTCTTCCGCATTTTCAGATTTTCGTCTTTCTTTGATTGAAGGAATTAAAGGATGGAAAATAAGGATTTGTCATAAGTTTTGTATCGTAATAAAATTGTTTACAACTTCAACTCCATTTAATGGGGTTTCATAAGGTAAGTATTAATGGGATCTTGAAACAAAGCACAATAAGAATAAATAATTAAAACTGTACAAAAATATTGCATATTTTGAGAAAACAATTTCAATGTTAATAAGAATATAATAATAACTTAGGGATAGAAATACTCTTATTTCAATAAATACTACTTAAGACATCCGTATTTTCAATCCCTAAGAAACAAAATATCTGAAAATGGATCAGGATGGAAAGGAGAGTTCAGGAAAAAAGCAACAGTTTTGTGAATATTTTTCGTATCCTCAAGTACTAAAATCCCTTCCCTTACCCGACCCTGCGTTTGCTGGGGGAGCGCTGCGTGACCTTGTGGGGCTGACAGTTACAATGAAAATATCCGTTAAACACTAGTCGCAAAAAAATCACAATTACTCAAAAAAATGCTTATCTAACCTTATCTAACATATGACAATATTTATATCTTTGAATTTGTCTTTTTACGCTTGTCATGATAGACTGAAAAATATGTATAGTCCTATTTGAAAAACAAAGTTACCTCAAATATCTCGTAAAATACAAGTGATAAAAGAGAAATCAATACACATATCAATTAGCCCCATTCCCTCAGTTCACTTCCGTGAAAACTGCATTGCAATATATATATATATATATATATATATATATATATATATATATATAATGACGCTACATTATCGCTAATATATATATATATATATATATATATATATATATATATATTAGTGAGCAGGTAATTTATTCGCGAGATTGTCTTTCTCTAGCCTTTAGCAATACAATGCTCAACTGCAAAGCAGCAGTGCCTGTTGGTCCGCGGGAGGTATTTCATTTCCGTCCTACCGCCCATATTTGGGAAGCATTCCCCTATCCGCCACCTGGGGACGCGTCCTCTAGTGGTTACAGGCTCCCCGAGGAGCCCCCGGATGTCAACAAAGGGCAACGTGGGACATTGTTATTTGTTATCTCTGTAGACGTCAACAAAACAAGAGCACTCGACTGTACTGCGTAATTGTGTCCTGTGGGTGTGCCCAGAACACGTTATGAAAATCTATGTAAGATGTTCATCTGATGTTGACATTGTAACACAGTCAGAATAGAGGCTCTAGAACAATTTTATTCAAACTGCTTTGTTTAATAATGATAATGCAAAGTGTATCAAGTGCACAAAACATATAGGGCGTAAGACTTTTCAAAAACAAGCATCTATTTGCATATATTTGTTTAAAGGCGGTATACACGTAATTTTGTGTAGCATTTCACAGAATTTGTAATATACTAACGTTCAAATAAATTAATGGTATTTTATAACAGTTCAGTGATTTAGAAACCATTACTCGTTTATATTTGAACTAAAAGACGATTTGTCCGTAATATATTTTTAATGAGATTTTTTAAATAATGGATTACAATTGTAATCCATGCGACCACTTGCGTTGCAAATTTGAGTGCTACCACTGAAATATTAAAAACACTTGAAAAACAATAAATTAACAACTTGGTGAACCAGAAAAATATTTAGACGAAATTATGATAACAGGAAACAATAGTGTGGGAATTAGATTATTCAGGATTGTTCAAGAAACACTGAAGCTTAATTTTAAAGAGAAAGTATAATTGTGATTAAGTTGGTAATTAGTTAAGGTATTAATTGGAAATAGAAAGTTGCGTTGTTCGAAGTTAATAATGTTACAAAGAGTCATTTCAGAACTCGCACATTACGCGGCGCAGAACGTGGGACGCAGCTGTAGAAGCGATCAGCCGCTTCGCCCGCATACCCGACACCCTTCTCGAATGCCATAAAATTCGACCTTGCGCTCACAAAGGATCTACAGCCCCTTTGCAGAAACTGAGTCAACTACACGCCTTTTGAGGGCCCAACTGCATATTTCAGCTTCCTTTCTGTGTTTGAAGTTATTTTCTCTGTACTTTCGTTGTAACCCAGCTAGAATAGCAATTCCATGTTAGTTATTGTCTGTATTACTAGTAAATTTTAATGTTTCTTATTTTACATTAAATATTATCTAGTTAGCATGTTGATTTTCTTCTACTGTGAGAATGCGAGATTAATATTAGAATTTCGTAAATTCCTTTGATGTATTTCTTTAATTTTTTCTTATTCGTCAATTGTTAACACAAATATTGTTATTAATTAATTTTTCTTCAATTTATTCAAATAAAATCTTAGCAAACGTATTTTCATCTATTTTAAAAGTCATTTTAAACACAATTTTCTTAACATTTTTTAAATGATCGAAGTCACTGTTAATTTCGTCCTATTAAATCTTCTTAATGCAAGCTTATCTTATGGCTTATTAATATGAATTAAAGCACATCGTAATATCCAATATTTGTTTCACATCATTTTGTAACTTATCTACTTTATTGCTTATTCATGCTCACCTTTGATTACAAATTTGATTTAATTTAAACCCAACTGATTGAACAAGGAATTTTAAGTCTGATATAAAATGTTTTTGTTAAGAAAAATATGAATTTTAGTGGATACTTGTCATTGTTAATCTAGATGTTAATGGAGATAGTCTTTTACAAATTTTGGTTGAATTTCTAATCAACAGCAAAGGCTTAGTTTACTAATATTATTATTCATAGTTTCGGTATCATGAAGACTGCAGCGGCCACTCTTTTTTTTTTAAGAGCACAGGCTGGACTACATTATTTTTTATTAAGTTCCTTTCAGAGATTCAATGGATTAAATGGCTAGAAAAAGAAAAAAGCCTCTTTATGTTGCTCTGATTAGGTAATATTATTTTTAGTTATATTTGTGTAGATCTCTCCCGGTCACCCTTGCATGTATATTTAATATTGAAATTGATGTAGGTTCTTCCTGTTATCCTGGTATATGTTTTATTTAATATGCATTGGCCATAAAGAATCAATAAATGTTCATTCCAGGAATTAAAACTTTAGCATAAATACATTTATTATACATTTATTGGTAGCACAATGTGCCTTGTCAAGAGCAATATAATATGGCAATGGTTGACAATTGCAGAAATGATATATATGTTAAATAATTGCCATGAACACAAAAAGTGACATACAAAAACTTAAATTTATAAGACGTTAATACTGCACCAACTTCCGTAATTGTATATTTTTTTGCGAATCCCACTGTTCATTCTATTATTTGAAATCTTTATCATTGGTATAATTCCTTAACGTATCTAAATGTGCTGCCCTCCATAATTGCCGAATTGTAACCACTAGGTTTGACAAGCCTTCAACGTTTTTTGATGTTATGCTCTGATGTAAAGCCAAATGTAAATATTTATACCAATAAATTTGTATTCCATTGTTTTATATCAATTTGTATACCCTTGTCAACCGTTGCCATAATTGTATTGCTCTTGACAAGGCATTTACTGAATGTGCGAAACGTTGAGCTACCAATAAATGTAATTATGCTAAAGTTTTAATTCCTGGAATCAACATTGATTGATCCTTTATGGTCAGTACATATTAAATCGTACCATTTGCGCATCTAAATCGTATATTTAATAATTAATTTCATGGTTACCGCTACTACTATAATGGTTCGGATAGAGGAGTTGTTGTAGATGAATGATATTGAATATATCTTTGTGATAAAAGAGAGCGGGGTTAAGAGCACTTAGCTTGTCATTCACTATTTATTTTGCTTTGTTGTTGATGGAAACAAAAAGAGAGAGTAATGAGAATTCACATTAATTTTATTAGTGTTGAGAGTTAGGAAATAGCGTAGCCATTGCTTTTGATGTATCGAATAAGCTATCATTTGATGTTAGAGATCTAATTTGTTTCAGATTCTAATCATTTGTTTAAAAGTTGTTTCCTTTGTTCTACCAGGCACTTGTAGAATTACTATCTTCTTAAAAAACTTTATAAATTACCTTGTGCCTTAAATAATTCGTTACCCATTGATAATTATTTGATACTATACGACATGTTGATCTCTTAATATGAAAAGAAAATCCCATTTATTCAATTTCTTTTTAACATCTTTGTCCCATTTTGTGTTATGTTTGCTTGCATTGATTTTCACTCTAATTCCTTTGCAGTAAAGCTTAACTAGCATTAGGTAATGTATTGTAGTCCTTTATTGACAATTCTTCCTAAGCTGTTGTTTAACTACCCCTATATTTTATGTAGTCAATTATTTTCTATTTTAGTTAGCATTCATGATATCTTTGTGTGTTTTACGATCTAACATATCGCTTTGTCTCATTAGACAAAGCTAATTATTACAATATTGTTCTTCAATAATTGATTATAATGTTTACCATTATTTTTTAAAGATAAGGTTTACCGAGTCTATAGGTATCTCAGTTCTCATGGTTGTACCACTTGTCAGTGACTATTCGCTCAGCTAGTATCTGTTAGTATTCTAAGTTTTGATTTGTGTTATCATAAATTCTTTATTATATCTTACTCATATATCTTGGTAGATTTAACATCAGTTACATTACCCAATTTAGTTTTTTTAACATGTCAAAGTTGTTGCCATAACTACAACGCTCGTTTACATTATATTTTACCTGATTTGACGTGCCTTCTACTTTTATTTGGTTACCACTCCCAATTTTTAGATTACAAAATATGTCCCTTTTTACGTACGAGGAGAAAATTTTAAGAAAAAATGGAGCGTTTTTTGAGAAAAAATGTCTGTATTTTGCGTTAAATTACTCGGAAACTACACATATTTTCCAAAAATTGAACATGAACTTATCTAAAGATCCGTCTTTAAGGAATAGATTTCATTAGGGAAAAAATCTATATCTTCAACATTATAGTTGTAGGAAGATGCCCTGAAAAAATTGCGTTTTTTCAATTTTCAAATATGTGTCATTCCAGTCAGCAAGAACAAACTTTCAGTAAAACCTGTATCAAATTCACCTGAAATGCCTAAGGAAGTTTTTCTCCAAAAGGCACCTACGACTGAGTAGTTTATCACCTGCCAGCTAGCAGAGGCGCTGCAACAATGAATTTTTGTGGCGGGTTGCATACTGCCCCTTTCGGCTTAAGTGAGTTTTTAATGATCATTTTTGTTCCTTTAAAGTTATCATCAAGAAAATTTAATAGATTCTAGAACATCCTAAATGCAATATTATTGCAGATTTTTATAATTTTAAAAAGGTTGACTTCCGAGTAATGCGTTTTTAAAAAGTTTTATATTGTTGTATGCCAAGAATAGCACGATATAAATTTGATATTTATTGAATAATTTAACTAAGTATCTTATATATATTCGCAAATTTTTAGAATTTGTAGAAACGTATATATGAGGGCAAACAAAAATTGAAAACTATACGGATGTTCACAAGAAGTCTTAAGTTTTAAGAGTGCATGTTGCCGAACAATCAGTTAGAAAATTTTAATATTGTACCTCAACGATGTAGGTATCAAGAAAAATAATATCTCGAAGTATTTTCAAATTTGAAGGAGTCATGTCATAAAAACCTACCTTTTTGGAATGACCCATTGTTCTCATTTCTAGTTGAAAAGAGAATCATAAGAGACTTGTCAGTATGGTCCCTTAGAAAAAATCCTATATCTTTTTATGTTTCAATCAGTTATTATCATATGACAAGTGGCCTTACAAGGCTGAAACCCAGACATCTCTTCCAAAGGCATATGGTGGGTAATTCTGTCATTCGTGAAAATATGACTTCTAGAGGCTTCATTGTTACGACTACTGTTGTTGCAGAAGCGTTAATTTATGAAAGAGGGAAGAATGATTACGACAGGTGAATGAACAACAAGAAATATCGGGGGAATAGAAATCACGACCCTTGGATTCAAGAACTTCCTCACCTTCCCAGTTTTGGCTGCCCGGATCTTCAGTAATTCACGATATTGTAATGCAACCCATCCGGAATCCGTGTACAACACACACAATAGATGCCTAATTCTGTGGCGGACTCTAACCCATACGCACTACGGGGGGCCAGTTTATCTATGTGAGTGCACCTCACATAGCCCACCACGGTGGGCTGTGTCGCGTGACATCGCGGTGTTTGGCGCCAGCCAGAGTTGTCAGCAGCGGCGGTGAAGCGAAGGCACCGTACTCACCTGACAAGGTGTGTCGTCGCCCTCCGCTGGACTCCTGATGGAATGCCACACCGCCACACAATTTACTGTCAATCTCCTACAGGTGAGATGTAGGAACGTACGCATACGGTAGCACATGATATTCTTATCTTATTCAGGGGGCGGCCGACACTGGGTTTGAATAGAAGTGGAAATCTTCGGTCCTTTTTAAATGAAAAGAAGTAGTACATTAACGCCCATATTCTCAATACCGTATAATACGAGAATTATCGTCGAGTTTAGATAATTCGTGAATTAAAACAAAAATCCTTATTCACAAGGCCGGATTGGTTGTGATCCGCGGATTACACTCCCCGATTCTGAGCCGTGGGTTATACCTCCGATTTCGGCGTACAATTCGCGAATTACCCTTGGATACCCAATTATCCAACATGGATGACAGATACGATATGTTTGCTGCTGAAGATCTCCAGTATCTTCAAAGCATTGAGAGACGTTCAGTATTCATTCCTGAAACAGGAATAATGATTTGGACGATTTGGACGAGGTGGATTTCAAGCGAAGATACAGATTCAACAAATCTACTATTGAGGAACTGGTGTCGCTGCTGAGTTCTCGATTGAACTCTCTTACCGGCAGAAATCATTCCCTTTCAGCAGCTGAAAAAGTTTTAGCTGCTGTTAGATTCTTTGCATTTGGTAGCCACCAAATAAATATTGGAGACGCACATCAAATTAGTCAGCCTTCAGCCAGTAGAGCAATAAACGACGTAGCAAAGGGTCTGGCGGAATTACGTCCTCGATTTGTTTATCTACCACAAACAGAAGCAGACAGAATAGAAGTGAGTTTTACATTTTCATTTTGTTGTTTGCAAACTAAATTAATTTTAATGAGGCCTCACACTTTTGAACATTTTTGAAAATGTACAGTAATGTTACTTTTTGCTTCCAAAGAATTATATTTGTAATTTTGACCATTGACATTCAACATTTGATTTTGAATAATTAAGAAACGAATCATTTTAACAGGTCAATTATATGTTTACTGCAAGGGGATGCATCTGTGGATTTGATGAAATTTCTTGAAAAACTTCAATTTATTGTTTTCATCGTTATAAATAAGATAGCACTTTATAGAATCTTGTCGCCGAGTCAGATTCGTCTGAGGTGCATTTAAATGCCCAAAATGATGATTTAAATGTAATATGCCCTGTGTGCCACGACCCCATTTTGCACACTAGTATTATTTTCCGAATATTAGTAGAATAATATTTGAATTTTCCCGGTGTTTTTTTAAGGAACTTGTTGTAGAGTCCTTGAAGAACACCCGAATGCTGGAAATTAATGCGGGAAACATAATATTGTTACAGTGAGTGCAGTGTCATTCTTGTTATGAGTGTCATTCTTGAATAAAGTGCCCTGGTGTTAATCCTTTGTTTCGTAATAGTAATATTCTTGTAGAAGATTCATTAGCGTTTGTGATTTCTATTTTATTAGCATTTTTTAGTTACTTTGAGTTTCCTTGAATATGTATTCAGATCTTTTCGCTATAAGTGTAAATAATTTTTGGGGAAATAGTTGTAGGTTATGTCGTAGTTGTTTCAGTATTTTATAGGATAAAAGGGAGAAGAAAAACCTAGTCATAAAAATAACATGAAAACTGCTCTTGATTCACAAGTTGTAATAATAGTTTCTGTGTATAGAAGATTTGATTTTGATGGAATATTAGAAAGCTGCACTAGGGGGAAGGGCCAAAATGCTAATGAATCACTCCACAGTGTGTTTTGGTCCATATGTCCAAAGGAAACATTTGTTTTAAAAAAATTGGATTATTGTATCATCAGAAGCTATCTATGAGTTTAACATGGGATGCCAAATGACTCAAAATGATCAAAATTCAATTATAGGAAGTCCATCCAGTTGAAACATCACAGAAAATAAGTACAAAAGCGTGACCTATGCAATCTCAAACGTAGGGTTGAAGCCAGTTACCATCAATAAAATCTAGCAGGAAAGAAACTTAAATTATCCAAAATTAGAAAAAAACAATTCAAAGAGATAGTAGAAGTCCCCACTTATGCTGCTGGTAGTTTTTAGAGTAATTCAGAGCCACACTATACATGTATATCTTTAAATTAATTTTTCCACAAATTAGCGTAATTAAATCATCCCTTTGGCAACAATTTTTCAAATATACTGTTAAGATTTTTACAGTATAATAATATAAAATATATAATATAATTAAATACATAAATAGTATAATAATAAAGAAAAAAATTTGCTTTTTAGAATGCCCAGATTGATTTAGTTTTACTTCTGTGTTCAAGTAAACATACAAATAGAGGGAAAAATCAGCATATTTTCTTTTCATAATTCAATTTTTTTTAAATAAAAAAAACTGTAAAAGTAATTTATGTAATATTCAGCAATACAAGCATTTTCTTCTTACATGTCTGAAGTTTATGTGGTTAAAATATTAAAGTGATCAACAAATATTTGGACCTATTAGAGTATTTTTTAACAAAAGTTGCAAAAATATAAAAAAAACTTTTTATTAAATACAAAATAACTTGGTACAATTTTTACCATTAATGTGTTCATTATGTGGTAAAATATTGAGATTTGAAAAAAAATTCCTTTCAGAAATTCTATTTTTACAGATACCTGATTAATTATTTTTTCATTGCAGATCAGTCAAAAGTTCTACAGGGAATTCAATTTTCCTGCTGTATATGGTGCTCTAGATTGCACTTTAATTAAAATTATTAATCCAGGGGGTGCTCGAGCTGAAACTTTCAGATGTAGAAAAGGCTTCTTTGCACTAAATGTGCAAACATTGAGTGATCCTGATTTGTACATCAGAAATTTGGTTGTTCGATGGCCAGGAAGTACTCATGATAGCATGATATTTGATAACTCTTATCTCAGGGCACATCTGGAAACAGAGGTGCCCCAGTAAGTATCATGTGTTAGGTGACAGTGGTTATCCACTTAGGTCTTATTTGATGACACCCTTTTTGAATCCTGCAAATGGTTATCAAATGAGGTAAATAACTAAATAATTTTTTTTTATTAATTATATTATTTGCTTTTGAGTAACCTCATATAGAAAATGAAGTTTAATTTTATTTCTGCTTATGAAGAAAAATGGAATTTTACTGATTTCATTTTTTCAAATCTTAATGAGGGTTGAAATGTTATGTCATGATCATCCAAATATTATAAATTCCATTTTAAAGTGTGCATTACAAAAATTTTGAAAAATCATTTAATTTATTAGGTATAATGCTGCTCACAGGCTTGGCCAGAAATGTGGTTGAGAGGCAATACGGTGTGTGGAAACGTAGGTTTGCATGCATCTCTTCCCCTCTTAGATGCAGATTGGAGAATGCACAAGTAATCATTGTGGCCACTGCTGTACTCCATAATTTGGCTATCACTCTTGGTGATACTTATGAAGAAAGTGAGATACAACAAGAAATTGACAATTTTCAAAATAATGAACATCAATTAGCTGGAATTGCCAAAAGAAATGCCCTAGTTGCAAATTTTTTTACTTACTGAGAGGTAATTTACGGAGGATATACTACACTCCTTTTATCATATTTTTTAATTTATTTTTTCTCCTTACTGAAAGAAAAGATAATAATCATTTAAATGACAAATTCTTGTGCATTGTTAATTTTAAATATTGTTTGTAGGTAATATTTTCTCTGCTGATGTGCTTTTGTTCTGCTGACAATGGAATTGAAGCAAGGACCCTGGGGTAGAACATGTGCCTTCAGTATTTCTTTTGTCAAACTGGTATCTTTGCCAAAAACCTACTTCAAACAACTCACTGAAATTGCTTTTTACTTCAGCATCAAAACCAAATTGTCTCTGAATATTTTACCATTCCTATCCTTGAGTGATAAAACTCCACTGGGTTATCTATTGCAGTTGTTATTATTATTATTATTATTATTATTGAATAAATATGTTAGTTCCAGTATTGTATAACTATTAGTTACTTTATTTAAATTTTAAGGGTGTTCGGCCACTGAATAGGGTCATGGAAGCCTGTGATTGCATTTATTAAAAATTGTATACTTTTGCCTAATAAATCTAATTGTGCTTCTTTTCTGTCAAATTTATTGCTTTTAAATGAACGTTTTGACACAATTCTTACTACTTTCATGTACTTGCATGTCTTTTTTGATTTAATTTTACTCATCATGAGAGAACATCAATCTTATTGTAAATTATACATATTCTAAGACAACGTTCTTTCCAATACTCAAAACAAATGTTTGTAGGTATTATTAACATACTCATCATGGAAATAAATGGAAAGACAAATTGTAGCTTTTCAATGAATAGCAGTCAAATGGAGCGAAATCAATTAAAAGGATATAAAGACTGAATATAATAATGTCAGACAGAAAAGATAAATAAACCCTTTATTAATTATTATTATTATTATTAAGTTACATTCAGTTTGATTGATGGAATTTGATTTAATAAGTCAAATAATTTTAATTATGAATTCAGTAATTTTTTTTTCTTGCTTTCATAATATTCAAATTTTGCATTCTGAGCCTTTAGCTCTGTAGACAGAACCTGTAATTTCAGGTCGTGTTTCTCCTTCTTGAATTCATGTTCTTTCTTCCTCAACTCAAGTTCCTCTTCCCTGATCCTTTTCAGTTGAACAGTTTCTTGCTCAACAGCAATCTTCCGAGCTTTCACTCCTTCTTTCAGAGCTTCAGAAGCTTGAAACGAAGCATTTGGTTTCCTCTTTTTAGTGTTTCTTAGTGGAATTCTTAATGGAATTTCCTCTCTCTCTTGCTGCTGCTTCTGCTGATCACACTCTTTTGCTGCATTTGCCATTTCCTATTTGGAAAGAAAACATTCTTATTTATGTAATAATTTATTTGTTACTTATTCTAAATATAACTTACTGATGAGAATGTAATAATAGTAAAATAGAATTGAAACTCAGATTTTATCACTGCCATGAAAAGTTTATTAACATTGACAAACCTTGTGTGATTTCTCTTCAAAGCTTTCAAGGTCACTAAACCATTAATATTATAGTGACATTACCAAAGATTCATTAGATTTTGGAAACCTTTAATGCCCACTGAATCAATTTGACTCAATTTGTTGGCAAGTTAAACAGGTTACAATTAGATTTTTAAAAAATACAAAACTATTGAAATGCACTAATATTTGGTTCAGTTTCAGAGAAAAAAAAGATTGGATAATTTTCAACTTATTCACTTTTTTTTAAAACTATTTTTGCAACAAAAATAACATTACCTAATTTCATTTGCAATTTTGCCATGCATTGCCAAATGTCAACAGAATGCTAAGATTATAGGCTTGAACTGAATTATTATAAAATCTAAAGCAATTAGTATGTTTCAATTGCTTTCCTTTTCCAGCAGCTCTTATAAAACTTTACAGTCCAAATATCCGAAACCTTACTATGGAAATATATTCATGAATGAGAAGAAATATTGCTCAAACCTTTGTTAACATTGCAACCATAATCGAGTGAGTCAATGTGTATTCACAAGAATGTACATAAATAAAGGATCTAATGTAACTAGGCAGGGCAAGGCAAATACTTAAAGTAAGGCAAGTCAACATTAATTATTGACATTGAATTATCTTTCTTTAAATTCAAGATATTTAACAGAATTAAAATTTTTTAAATTCATAAGAGATCATGTTATAGCTTACGTCACTTTCATTGATCACGCTAATACGTTCTCCTGCTTCATTTCCTGGATTTACATTAGAATCACCTGGAAATAAAATCATTATTCTTCTTTATATATATGGAATCTGATTCATAAAATCTTAAACTATAATATGTTCATGAAAGAAATCATAAGCATTAACATTTTTAAAACTTTTTGGTATTTATATTTGGGAGTATTGTATGTGAAAAGTAATCAATGTTGAAAATATTACACTTATACACTATGTTCCATTGAGGCAAATATAATATTCCATTTTCATTCTAATGAAGAAATCCAAACAATAGCTTTGGCAAAACTTGGCCAAAACACTTAATTTCAGTTATGCTAAACATGTTATTAATTTATTACTAAACATCATTTATCATAATTTTTAATATATAAATTTAAGTGCAATTGTATGTACTATGACAATTGGGTTAATTTCTTTTTGAAATAATGTGTTGGCACTCTTTGAGGTGAAATTATTTTATGTATTAGTGTTAAATATTATAAATATTGGCAGTCTTCAAAAAATTAATTGGACATAATTATATGATAGTTTACACTGATAGTCACTGAGAATATAGTCAATTATTTTATTACCTAAATGTACTTAAAAATGTTGAAATATTTTTTGGACACATCCTCTGATCAGAGTTCAAAATAACAAACATATTTGTACTGTTGTACACTATTACACTCAAATAAGAGCCAAGATTTCTATTTACTAATATTGTTGAATGGTAATTGAAACTATTAGAAAATGGAATTAAACACACAGTCCTCAAGGTAGTGTATAAAACATGCACTAGCTTTAGCAACTATCTACTAAAACAAAAACACTTACTTTGAGACCTGATAACAGCATTTTCGTAATCGAAATCGCAGTCGTATACACACTCTACAGGCTGAATGAGAGATGCCGTTAGTCTTTCATCTAAAGGAGAAGAGAGCATTGTTGCTGTACCTCCTCCTGTTGCAAATATGCGTACTTTATCAGCACTCTTGTTTTGTTGGGCAATCCTCTTCATATTTTTATACTTTGTTTTCAGTTGTTTAACCGATCGCTTCACGGCACTTACAGAATTAAAATCATTTTCCAAGTTAAGCCATGCCTCATCTTTTTTACTGTTGGTCACAGCGTTTGTTATTCTACACTCAATAACATTCCTATATTTGTCCACCAAATTTGTTAAAATTTCCATTTCCTGAACCGAAAAGTTTGTTTTATTGCTATTAGAAGCCATGGCAGAGAACACTGACGCGACGCGAATTGAAATTGAACACAGCGCGTGCAAGTGGGCTGTAACCACTGTTTACCAAACTGACTCAACAGCCAATCATTTTTACTCTAACATTCTGGCCAAGGGTAATTCTCGAATCCGCCAATTCTCTGATGACCGCGGTTTGTGAATAAGAGCAGAGAGTTATCCGAGTGTTAATCTAATCCGCGAATTCCTCGATTCTCAGATTATTTTTGAAGTAATCCATGATTGAGAATACGGCCGTTAATGTATTATCAGAAGGTCAGACACTAGAATGATTAAAATTAATAAATGAATTTTTCTTTCCCCATAAAAATACCCCAAACTTATAATTAACTACCTTTAACTTATTCCTAGCATGCACATACGATTTATGATATTTTATAATGCTTTGTAATCTTCACTGCATGTTATACTTGTGTTTAGGTTGGCTTACCTGCATGTAATATGCAACTAGTTTGGAGTTCGGAATCGAGGGATGACGTCAGCCAGGTAACAAAAGAGTTGTTTGATTTAATTCGCAATTACCTGTCCCGAATAAGGTATTTTCAATACGTTCAGTGGCAACTGACTGAGTGATAAAGCATTCTACATTGGCGACGAGATAAAAGGGAGTGAAAATGTGTTCTGTGCATGTGTATACTTGGGTTTTTAATAAAGTGACACTGCACTGTCTACACCAGACCTGCACAACGCCTGCTCCCGCGGACATTCTGCACTTGCGAGCCTGCCCGCGGCAGCGCCGAAAGTGCAAGTAGTGGGGAGTAGGAAGCTTTGCGGGGAGGGGAGAAGTCTGACGTAGCACGACGCGGCGCGTAGATTGAATGCCTGAGCATTTAATATGCTTCAAAATTTATGCCCATTTGTTTACGTCTACGTATTTCAAGTTACCAAGGTCATAATTCACTTTACGTTCTGTGCACTACTGTATATCCATCTTTGTATCCACCACTGTATGTATTTTCATTTCCTATTTTTTTAAAAGAAAATAACATGCTCATTGTGAGTCTTAAGCATTATTTTAAAGCAATAGCTTTAAAATATATGCTTATATGTATAAGAAAATATATTATTTAATTCTATCTAAATAAAAATTGCAATTTAATAATTGATTGTTGACCAGGAATGTTATAGTCTCCAAATCATAGAAAAATGAACAAAATCATGAGAGCAATCTCACATCAAGATTGACATAAAAATAGAATATGTGGCAATTCCAAGAAGGGTAATGTTTAATAGCACATTTGTGACCATTTTCTCTATTATAAAACTGAACAAAAGAGATCATCGAGCAAACTTCTGTGACGATATGTTATGAATAATCATAAGATAATCATGGGTATACGTTTATTTATTTATTTTTCAAAAAACAGTAAAAAACTGTATATGACGTGTGGGAAAGAAATTTATCTGCGCACATTTTCTTGAGGGCCAGATTTAAAAAAAACTTACGAAAATAGAAAACGAAAAAATGAATTTAGAAAATAATTATTTAGAAAAATAAAAATTTTGAAAAATTTTTGTTTCCGAGTTATAGAAAATCAATTTCAACCGTAAATGAACTACAAGCAAAAGGAGTGCTCAACAAAACGTGCGCACAGTGAAGCTACATTTACGTCCAGAAGCAAAACAAGGGGCCATCTCAGCATTTGCTCAATGGATCAGGGAAAATGGACAAAAACCTGATCGAGATGGGGGTCATTGACCCGGAAGCTGAAGTACATTACTTGTTACAGGCGTATTAAATATTTTTTAAAAATGTATACAATGCAAACGTAAACTAATTCATTACATATCTTTGTTTTGTTACAATAAACATTATTTTTCTTTTTCACGATCAGTATAGTCTCTAATTGTATAGAAACAGTTTTGCAGCAGAAAAGATTCTACTTTTCACTTAAATTTGTGCAATGGTTTTAATTGTTTAATGTCATCTGGCAATGCGTTGTAAAGTAACGTACATGTATTGTATGTTGATTTCTTGTACTGAGCTGTTGATACTGACACTTGATGCACGTGATTTCTACGGCGTGTGTTGTAATTATAAATATCAATATTGAATGAAAATATGTTCCCTCCGTTAAGTAGGTCATTTTTGACAAATATTACAGATTCGTAAATAAATAGACAAGGAGATTCCCAGATAAATAGACAAGTAAGATTCCCAGCTCAATGAAAAGAGGCTTGCAGGAATCACGTGGAAGGAATCACGTATTGTTAAATAGAATGCAAAGGGCTTTATATTTTTAGACGATGTCGTAAACGACTCTAAATTCTTGTCAGAAATTAGAACAGAAAAGAATCATGATTTTTTTCAAGAACAATATGTTTTTGCTTTGAGAGAACCGTCTTATTCAATTAAACATAGTTAATAAAAAATTGTTTATTGCTGTCATCATCAAACAAAATCAATTCAGTATCAAAATTTTGTGTTTAGCACAACACTAAATTTGTAATTACATCGTAGCAAAGCGAATTACATTATCAGCCCTACAAGCAATTGTAATACTTGGTGTCGAAATCTAATACGTATAATTCGTTGTAGTTTCATATTTTGTCCTGTCATACACCGAGAACAAACATTTGCAATATAGTACAAAAGGCAATATTACTTGAACTGTATATGACCGTCATGTTCTTGCCGATTGCTCTTTAAATTTACGCGCTATCTTTCGAATTGCGCATTCTGATTGGTGGTCCCCACTCCTAGATTGGGTCTCATCCCCACCCTTCATCGATTTCCTCATATGCCCCCGAGTTGCCCGCGCTCAGCTCCTGACGTCAGTGAAAGTGCAAAATGCTGTGCAGGTCTAGTCTTCACGATGGAATATCTCACGGCATTTTGCTTCTTTCTCGGTTGTGCCGCTAGATATAGTATCATCGTAAGCACTGCTTGATACGGTCGCAATCGTGAATCATGAATTCAAAACTAGATTTGAAGTGGGGTTATCATCAAGTGGAGCTGGACGAAGAATCGCGTGGTATTACATTTATCACGGAAGAGGGACTTTTAGATACAAAAGGTTGATGTTTGGAATTAGTTGTGCACCGGAAATGTATCACCGAATTATGATTCAAGTTTTACAAGGATGTGAGGGCGTCACTATTTTCAAGGATGATATCATGATTCGTGGCAAGAACATGCAAGAATAAGGAGAACATACAAGAACACTGAAGGTAATTGTAGAAAGATTTAGTGAAGAGGGACGTATTCTGATTAAAACAAAATGCAAATTTCGACAGTCAGAAATCGTGTATCTAAGACATCACATCTCAGAAAAAGGCATAAAACCATCGGAAACTAGTCAAGAAACGTCAATTTCGACGACCCGGAGAATGGAGAAGAAGTCAGGAGTTTTTTTAGGGCTGATCAATTTTTGCGGACGTTTCATTCCCAATTTGTCTTCAAGGAGTGAACTTGAATGTCAACTGACAAGGAGGAACGTAGCTTTCAGATGGGGGAAAAGCGAAGAGGATACGTTTCAGGACTTGTGAGTGATACGACCGGAAGATTTGGGATTTTACGACAAGAATGCAAACCAAAGTGATCGCAGACGCCAGTCAGGTAGGACTTGGAGCGGTTCTTGTTCAAATACAAAAAAGAGGGCCTCGTGCAATTCGATACGGAAGTAAGACATTATCTGATGTTCAAAGGAGGTACTCTCAAAGTGAAAAGGAAACCATGTCTTTGGTTTGGACATGTGAGAAGTTTCATCTATATCTCTATGGGAAGGATTTTGAACTTGCAAAGGGCCACAAACCACTTGAAACAATTTTCGCTCCAAAATCAAGACCGTGTGCTAGAATCGAAAGATGGGTATTCGAATAAGTTTAAAGTTGTATACAAGAAAGGGAAATCTAATATAGCGGATCCTTTGTCAAGATAATTGGGGACACGACATGTTCCTCAAAAGACTTCCCTTTTCGAAGGACAAGTTCGCAGAATTGTAGAGGCTTCAGTTTCAAAGCACTGCTCAATAGAGGAACTCGAAGATGCCACAAGACAGAATTCCGAATTGCAGCAGTTACGAAAGGGTATGGACACAAAGACTTGGATTTCAGAAATGAGAAAGTACGAGCTCTTAAAGGAGGAGTTAACTATAGTTGGAGGACTTTTTGTAAGAGGCACACGAATCATCATACCGAAAGCCCTGCAAGAGAAAATATTGCGAATAGCACGTGAAGGACATTTCGGTATTGTCGGGATGAAGCAACGACTGGGGACAAAAGTTTGATGGAAAATAATGGATAAAGATGCTGAAAAGTGGGTGAAAACATGCCATGGGTGTCAGATCCTCTAGGACCAGTAACGAGAATTCAACTGCCACAAAAAAACGTGTCAACAAATTTCCATTGACTGCCAAGGACCGCTAAGGTCAATACATTATTAGTTGTCGAGGACTATTACAGTCGTTATTTGGATGTGGAGATTACACGGATGATCGCAACACAGAATCTTGTACATAGAGTGCAGGCGATCTTCGCTAAGTTCCCTGAAGTTCTAATTAGTGGCAACGCTGGGGGATTCAAAAACGAGGGGTGAGACACGTTCCTCCGAGAATATGGAGTAGAACATCGATTCACCTCTTTGGCTACAAGCAAATAGAGAAGTCGAGAGACAAAATAGATCCATCTTGAAGAGGCTTCGCATTGCTCAAGCGGAAGGTTTACCTTGGAAAGACGAATTATATTCTTACCTATTGGCTTATCGTGAAACACAACATTCGACTACCGGAATCGCATCTGCAGAACTCATATTTTACTCTCCGTGAAATGTTGCCGAATTGCCACTCACAATCAGAATGTCACGTATCTTGGAGAGAGTAGGGTACTCTTCATTCCGACCCAACACACATTGTAGTTTTGCATTAACACATTCACCAACTTCACCATGTACAGTCTTTAACTCACTTTCAACCTTTTTCACCAGAATGTTTTCACCACAATGTTAGAAAATACATTGTGAAACAGTAAATTCAAGATTTATGTATTTATAGGTATAAGAACAGGAAAAAGCATTTAAAATAGATTTTGTGAAAGAATTTTCTCTTACAATTAAAATAGATTTGCCCACGAGGGTTACAAATATGAGAATCATTGTTTAAATTTTTTGTGTAATTTGTTATTTTACTAGTCTTGTCAGAGGGTGTAATCGTACACATTGTTTTGCTTGATTTGTAATTTAATTTTTCAAGTATACAAATGATTGTGTTTCTGTTATGGTGTATATATTCCGATTCAAACAGAATGGCACTTCAAGGCCACGAGCTGGACGGAGAGGGGGGACATAGTCATCTAATCGCAAGCTTTGTTACGACTTAAATGTTTGGTATCGGAGCTCCCGATTGCATGATCATGTCCCTTTCTCCTTCCAGCTCGTGACCTTGAAGTGCCACTGTATTTAAATCAGAGTATACTGACCAGAGTGTTTCGCAGAACGTTCGTTCATTTTTACCCGTTAAACAAACGCCAATTGTTCTCTTATGTATTCTTTCTTCCGGTAGCCTCAAAGAACTCCGAGAACCTTCCTTGATGTAATAGCAATAAGTTATTTCAATCATTTTAAAAATTAACAAAAAAGTCGCAACATTTCTTTTTCATTACTATTACGAGGGCAATTTTTCAACCCCCGATCGAGCCTTTAAAACTCTACGCAAGTAGGAGAAGCAGTGGGTAATTGCGCATCTTGTTTACCATAACTTCTGCCAATTCCGACGCCATGTCGCCAATTTAAGCTGAACGCGAAGGCACGCGAAGGTTGATGCAATTGACGCTCTTGCCAAGTGCGAGCTGCATTTTGCTATTCTCTAGGCATAGCTACACACTTCTGGCAAGTCTATTTGCTTTCCGCAAGATAAAGGGAATAATACAGCAGAAATACACAAAAAATGAGCCACGTATGCGGTGTAAGCTTTCAAACAAATGAGGAATGCTGACTTCTGGAGATGCCGTTATTCAAGGCAACGTTGACCCTAACAATGCTGTTGTAACCAAACAACATCTGGAGCAGATGGGTCGTGCTTGATCATACGGCGAATAGCCCGACTTAGCGGGCGAGTGATTTTCATCTCTTCCTCGCGTTGGAGAATTGACTGGGAGGCTGATGCTTTCAGGCCAACCAGAAGCTTCAAAACAAAGTTGAGATCCATATCGCATCAGTGACGACAATGTTTGACGAAGAGGGAACCGAAAAGCTTCTTCGCAGATCAGATAAATGCCTCAATATCCACGGCGGTTTACCGGGAGAGATAGCTCAGGGCATCAACTGATATCATTGTAGTCCCTCTGACCGGGAGGTCCTAGGTTCGAGTCCCGACGGTGGGAGGATTTTCGGTGGCAAAAGGTTATAACAGGGCCGTCATGGGGATCGTAGCACTTGTGGAAGATAAAACAGGGTTGGCACCTTGAACTTTGGTTTTTATCCTAAGGTCCTAAGATCCCTCAGGTCCATAAATCTGGATACGCCAGATACGTTGCCTTCCGGCCTGCCTAATTTGCAATATAAAAGAAGGCCATGCCACCACCTTAAAGACAAAACTTAGGTTTAAGTTAGCTTTAGTATTACAAAACGATTAAAAATCACAGAGCGGAGCAAAGGATTGTGGCGATTAACGTGTGAAAATTTGAATCGACTAAACGTGCTTAGTGCGGGGCACTGAGTTGCACTGTGAATTGGACTCATCAAGCCAGTGGACCCTTGACTCAGGGGAGTATAATGAGTAGGGCGTCGGCCCATCCCAGGTGCAGGGTAGCAGGTAACCGGTACCCTTTGTTAAGGAAATTGTATTCCCGATGGAACTGCGCGCCGTGTCGGCCTGCAGTTGTGTCGTGTGTTTGTAACGGGTCCTATTTAGGTATCGCTGTGCATGAGCAGCGTATGTGTGTGCTGTCCTTCCCATTGCTGTGGAACGTGGAACGAGCGGTCGCCTCCGCTGCGCTCCACGCTGCCCGGCGTCGCGTCGCGTCGCGTCGCGTCGGGTCGCAGGAGCGCCGAGCTGCGTCTGCCAGGGCAGGCTCCCCAGCGCGGGGCACCGGAATATCCTTTTCAATGACTAGAGGAGAAGTTCTCTCCCCTGCATTGTCGACGGTGCGGCGAGCCACGTGCCCGAGGACAATAATGACGCCGCTCAGAAATCAGGGCCGGGCGGGCGACCGTCTCCGCCTAGGTGCCAGGCCCCCTTGCGCGACGTGCTACGGGAACGCACTTCGGCCAACGGCGTCTGCCCGCCCCGTTTTCCCCCCTTTCCACCGGGGCGCTCCAGGGCGACTTGCAAAATTTCATTAAAATGGTGTCAGGAAACTTGGGTTATTCCAGCGAACGTTCCCAGTTTTACTCTTGGAAGCTTCGGGCGGGCATTGTGAATCTTCCCGTAAGGGCGTCCGATGGGGAGCTGCCCTTGTCGATGCGGGTAGCGCCGGAGGACTAGGGGCGGTTCGTGGTTGGAATGGCCTCCAGGAGCTGGCCGCCCCTCCTGGCGCTCGCCTTCCACTTTCGAGATCGCTCGCCGGGGAATACAGCGTGTCTTTCTATCAAAGTTTGATGAGGCGCTGTTTTCAAGAGGTGTTATTAATCGCGCAACCTTTCTTGACCGATGACCTTGCTTCCCCTCTCTGACACAATAAACGGTTGAAGGCAACAGCTCGCAGCGAGCACTGATGACAACATTCCAAACACATCTTCACTGCCGCGAAATATAAACTATTTTCTGTTGAAGACGAGAATTTCTGGCCGTGATTTTCTCCAAAAAAATCTAAAGAAATGACCGAAGCAGGTGAAGATCCATCACAGGAAATACCTCGAACTCCGGAGAAATTTACAACGCAAATTATTGAGAAAGTTGCGAAGGCATAACTGATTCTCCAGATTGGCATTTCTTCATAAAATCTAGTGGCCGATTTCGTAACTAGTACCCCCACTCTACCTGCATTTCTTCAATCCATCAGTTAAGAAAGATTGTGCGAGTAATACGCAGCACGACGTCGCAAATGCAGGGTCTCGTTTGAGCTAGTGGGAGGGCGAGCGGTATCAACATTACATTACAATATATTAATACGTACAATTTTGAGCAGAGAAAAAATGTAGAAAATGTCCGTAAAATGTTCTTTTCAAATATTGTTAATATCGAATGTTGCAAGGCGAATTGTACTTACATCACAAGCATCCATTTCTTCGGCCCCAGCACAAATTGAAGTGCTTGGTAAATGATAATTCGGTCCAAATTGTTTTCGCAGAGCTGCCTCACACTCAGCGTTCTGCCACAGCGGCACAGGCACCTCCTTCAAAACCACCGAATGTTCCGTTACTGAAACAAAAGTCAACAAAATTATAATAAATGTTTATTTTCATTTTTAGTTCCTCACATACTACTTACGTGACATACCGAAAAATTAGATACAATTAAATTGATAGTGGCAAAATGATATGAGGAATGCAGAAGCATGTCTACGGTACGGTAGATATGGCACGCGCCCTGGGCTCCACTCACAGAGAGATTTAGATTATACCCATTAAAACAATAACAAACCTAATTTGCGGTGTCCTGAGAGGGGTGCAAATTCCATGCTCGCCCTGAGCGCCCTTATACGCCTCTCAACGAATGGTCCCAGGAAAATGGAATGAAAATAAATCCAGATAAAAGCAAAACAATTAGCTTTACGAAGGTTCGAACACAGGAAACTCTCCATTACACAAAAACAACAATACTGATAATGATAATAATAATGTTTTGATATTTTTCTAATAAATAATAACATGATAAGGAACCATTCACGACATGGACGAAGTCCAGTAAGTTGTGTTGTTCAGAGCGGTGGAAAGAATGAATTCGTACCAACATTCTATCATTTGTTTTGTGAGTTCTCGTGTCTCTGCTAGATGATGGGGCCGACAATCCCTGAAACTGTTGCCGAATAAGTCTCATAAAATAAATTATTATTCCAAGATTTGTCCGTCTTTAAATATGTATCTATGGACCCTAATTCCTTCATAATATACAATTGATATACAAGACAAGCTAAATAGATTCAAAGAAGAACTAATTTACAACATATAGGAACAAGATTAATCCACTTTTTCATTACGAGGGCTCATCAATAAGAATTTTTCTGTAGAAAAATCGCCGATTTGCGGCGCATGATTGTAATAATTTCTCTTCTTAGGAAGTAAGGCGAGAAAAAATTCATATGTGTAATGTGAATACTCCTTTAATTGTGATGCTATGAATACATGGTAAATACTTTGAATAATTTGAGTAAAATTGAAAAAATGTTGAAAGGAGATCTGCATGATTCCCAGAACATCGGTGAGTTTGTATCGTCTGCCGAAAGCTAATTCTTAGTGCAATTGCTCTGATCCATGGTTTCTCCGAATACTTCCAGGCGAATTCCGGAAGAGCAATGGGTACTATTGTTGTCGGACCATGAGCTATCTTACTATCTCAAACAGTGGACTTTTTGAGACAAATAACGGGAGGGAAACGAATGGAACAGGAAAACGTGAATCTGATTTAGGCCTGGGTCTGATTTCTTCTCAGCGTGTTTCAGTGCAGCAGTTGTGTAACTCTTCGAGACAGACTCAGTCGGCAATCCGTCTCCTATACTGTTGGCCTGCACAGCATTTTGCACTTTCATTGACTTCGGGAGCTGCGCGCGAGCCTCTCGAGTACAAATGCGGAAGGGTAAGGAAGGGTGGGGAATTAGACTCATTCTAGGAGTGGGGGCCACCAATGAGAATGCGCAATTAGAACGCGCACCAATGAGAATGCGCAATCGCCGAGAACATGACGTACTGTTACATTCAGTTCAAGAAATATTGTCTTTTGCATTATATTGGTGTTTATATTGTTGGTTGTCGATAGATGACAATGTGAAGTATGAACCTAAAACGACTTAGTAATACATTTTTGATTTAGATACAAAGTATTATAATTGATTGTACGGCTGATAACGCAATTAACTTCGCTATGATGTAATCACAAAATTAGTGTGGTGCTAAAGAAATGTAATATTAAATCGTTTTTGTTTGATGATGACAATAATAAACCATTTTCTCAATATCTATTTTTAATTGAATAAGACGGTTCTATCGAAGGCACAATTTTGTCACAAAACAAATTTTAGAGGAGTTAAAGGTAAGACAAAGGGAGGTATTAGACGCCCAGTCGTTCAATCCAGCCTGCGCGCCACGTCATCCACAACGAAGGCTGCTCCCCTCCTCGCTAAGCTGCCTATCCCCACTACTTGCACCGTCGCCACTCTCGTGGGCAGACGTCCGGATCTTGAGTGTAGAATGACCGCGGAAGCAGGCGTTGTGTAGGCCTGCTATCCCCGCTCTTTCAGATACTTAAAAACATTTTCAGCATAGTTCTAAGTTTTGGAAAACGTGTGCAACCTCCATTAAAAGCTCCAAAGGGATTTCACGAAATCCGTTTAACGGAATCTCACATACTGCTGATTTTTAAAATGTTTACCTTCAGTTCGACGCCCCCAGCCTGTTATTAAGCAATGTGTTGGGTGATCCGTGCTCATTGTTATGTTATGAAAAGGGCCACCTGGCTGGGGAAGGCAGACGACGTCAATGTGAGGCCTTCGTTGAGCCGGTTGGCGGAGTTCTAGGAGTGCTATATCATGTGCCAATGTCGAATTGTTGAACGCAGGATATAGCACTATTCTTGAGACATCATACTCTTCGTGTACTAGTGCTTCTTGGGTTGATGTCACGTCATATTCACCTAGTCGCACTTTTAAGCTGACGCCTTTTTCCCTCGCACTGCAACATAAATATTGGAAAAACTATACAGAGGAAGCCATTTCAGGAGTAAATATTCAGCGTCATCATGTTCCCCTTAATATTAGTAATAAATATTTCCTTTTCGGTGTCAACCGAAGAGGTATGAACACCCGTAGAAAACGTAATATAGCGAGCCAAAATGAAACTCATGCACTTAATTGGACAGGCAAATATCCAGTCAAAGTTATATATGATAATTGGTTTTCTGGTGGATGATTTTAAATAAACGAAATACTAGGAAATAAAAAGAAAACAATATATTGTAAACCACTTTCATATTTAAATAAAAAATAAAATATACTAATAAAACAAATTTAACAAAATAATACTCATACAGCTCATACTTTAAGCCGTACGCACTATTTTCGCATCGACCACTTTGAGCAAAGGCAAGACCAACTCCACAAGTTCCACGCGTGGAAAACACTTCCAGAAGTTAAGTTTGATCTTGAGTGAGTTACGAAGTTTTTTTGGAAAACATTTTCCAAAGGGGTCAGAAGTCGATGGAGCGAAACCTTATGATTCCCCACCATAGTCCCGAGTAACATGTTTACTTTTGATGAAAGATTTCAAGTGAATTTTAGTAAACGCATGCGCAGAGCAGCTCTGTCGACCCAGAAGCCCTTCTAGGCATCCACGCGTTTATATCGTTTATGGAGTCGAAGAGAGGATCTTTCTCTCCGCAAAGTTGTTGAAGTGTTGAAGAGGCCACCCTCAAAAGCGCAAGACATCACTCGGCGTTTTTGGAAAGACAATCGAATATAAATCGAATTTTTACCATTGCAGGATATATCCTGAGAATGATTAAATATGGATTGTGAGAAAAGTGAAGAGATATCCTATGTTCAGAGCGCCTAAGTTGACTGAGCTAGGAAAAAATTAAGAAACATCTGTCATCAACAAACGATTAGAAATGTTCTAAGTGAACATAAATATCACGGCGGAACACGTAGGAACAAATCTTTTGTTGTAACAAAAGTAAACCAACGCAAGAGGAAACAGATCACACGAACGTATAGTACACTTCCCCCAAGAACAAGTTTCATATGAGTTTCATATTCGCTACCATGGGCAATCTTAGGCAATCTTAGACTATCCTCAGGGACGGTTCTTTAAAAGGTTCACAGGTTCACGCAACACCCAAAAAACTGAAGAAAATAGAATATACACTTCGTTATTACAAGATCATTAATAGTATAACTTTTTTCTGCTCCTTTGTATAATTTTCACACCAGTATAACATTGACGAACCGATGTGGCTACATGGCTGTTCACGTTCTCGAAACAACATCTTGCTCAGACCGTTTCATAAGGACCATTGGGTACCACGTGACTTCGCTTCTGTGTTATCATAGGGCGCTTTCATCGCCTCATGTTCACACTTACGCCGTGAACTCCGCTTGGCGCAGCACTCGGGTAATCACGCCACCCAACTCGAAACGAAGTCTCCGGCGCGCTGTCAGTAAAACAGTGTCCTCGATACGTTACTCCGAAACGCAAGTTTTGTTTCTGATGTGGATGGTGAGGGCCGTCTTAAAATCCGTGTAAAAATGTAATTTACATCTCGGGTTCAAATAGTATTTAAGTTATGGTGTCTGTGCATCCTGGTGTTCAATTATTTCTCTAAAATGAACAAAGTTATGAATCCTATTGGAAAAAAGTTTAGCTACGATGGTATTCTTGACATCACGAATGAAATGATCACGATCAATCATTTGGTCCGGATCAGCCTGTACTGAAAATTGAAACAACTGTGAAATCAGCAAAACGAGAATTTCGTCGACGATTCAGTCCTAATATTTATTCGACATATAAGCTGAACGATAATTTTCAACAATGAAGCGGATAAAAACATTTCATAGAAATATAATGACATCCAAGCGATTGTGCGCCCTAACAATGCTGTCATTAAAGAAGCAACTTATCCGTGAAACCAGTAACTTCAATGAATTAGTGATGGAGAAATTTGTGCATCGGATTTTCAATTCATTGGATTTTCAATTTAAGTAAACAAGGTAAGTTTATAATTTCCACATGTGTGGTTAGATTGATCAAATGAATGATAAATGTTTCGTTCTGTTTGTTGCCTAATGAAACTTGAGGCTACGTATAGAAGCGTAAAAGACAAAATTAATATATAGCAATAAGCGAGAATTAAGTTTTATTTTGAAGATTGGTTATTAATGTTATAAATAGTATTAATTTTTTTACAAGCTGGTCAGGTCATTGCTGTAGCATTGTAAGACAGCGTGCTCCTTGACCGCAGAAAAGCCGTCGGCCAACGTCCACATATCAATCGTGTGTATTGAAAGGAATGCGATATCCGGACGTGCTGCGTAGGCCGACCTGTCGCCGGCATCGGATGTTGCGCTGACCTCAGCTGGATTTCGGAGCGGATTCTTGTACTGAGCTGTTGATAACTTGATGAACGTGATTTCTACGACGTGCGTTGTAATTATAAACATCAATATTGCATGAAAATATGTTACCACCGTTAAGTAAGTCAGTTTGGATAAATATTACAGATTCGTAAATAAATAGACAAAGCAATGGTAAGATTCCAAGTTCAATGAAAAGAGGCTGCCAGGGATCACGTGGAAGGCATTTGTCATTAATAGAATAATTTTCTTTTTCAATCTAAAGGTCTGAGTTCTACAGAATGAGCTTCCCCAGAATATTATGCCATATCTCAGGCGGGAATGTACATTTGAAAAATAAACGCAACGAGCTGCATGAAGGCCGACAGAAGGCTGACAAAATGTGAGTTAACGGATGTATAAAGGCAGGTGCACAAGTTTTTAACAAACAATCCGGAAATTCATCTAAGCCAAATTAATATTTATTTTTTTAGTTTACTGACTATTCTAAGGATTTCGTTGGGAGAAGTTTCGGAAATAAATATCATATCGGAATTTTTTTGGGAAGCGTACGATGTTGAATTTTGTGGTTTTATTCCCTTCGTGAGATCAGACGCACTATAGAATAGTGTTCGTTGAAGAGATTCGCACCTTTTTCGGATTACTCGTTTCTCTGTCATTATCCTTTAAAATAACATTCTCTACACGGTATCGAGATGATGTGGTTGTATTTTTTACGATATTCCACATTGCTTTAGTTTTGTTACTAGCGTTCAAAATATTTATTAAAAAAATATTTACTAGCGTTCAAAATATTTATCGGTGAGCCAGAAATTGATTATAAACATATTTTTTTGTGAACATCGTTTCGTCGAATCGGTGGCTGGAAGTGCAATAATGCTAGTTCAACGAAAACGAGACCGGCACTATTCTTTTAAGCGTTCCATGTTCTGTCGGTGAAAAAATATTGAAGAAAAAATTTGGAGTGGTATTTGAGAAAATGTTTTTTATAAATTGCATTAATTTCAAACACAAATTCTGTGAAAATTACTTGCTTTTTCAAAGAAATGTTTATGACCTTTTAAAGAGCTTATTTTCGTGGATATATTTTGTTGAAGGCAAATATCTTTATCTGCAATTTTGTAGTTTTTAATGATATAGTTTTGCAATTTGCGAAAACACGGAGTGCCCCGGAAATGAGACCAGCACCACATGTTAGCATATTTGGAGAGGTATGTCGACAAAATTTATAGAAAAAAAATTGGAGCAAGTTTTGTTTTTGAAAAATTGTTTAAAAAAATTAAAGATTGCCTATATTCACGTAAAATTATACCGGCAAAGATGGCTCAGAACGTCAAATGATGTGCCTCTGTCCAGGTGGTTCGTTGGCAGAATTTTCGACTCTAGCTTGTCAGCTAGGTCGAATTCAACCGCTATCTGGAGGAGAATTCTAGCGACCGGCTGCTTTCATCGGTAGATATCCGTGGTTCCTGCGATCAACACCAGGCGAATACCGGACCGGTACTCTAACAATCGGGCTATGGCCCGCAATCTTTCGTTCCTCTTCCTTGCCCTTTCCTTACTCCTTACTAACACGCACTCACATGCACACTACACTACCACATGTCGGGAGCTTAAAGCGTGTCTCGGCTGGAGCGGTGCCCCGTTCATGGGCGATACGTGGGTGGGTAAATCCCTGCAAGCGCCGAATCTCGCCAGCCAGTGGGGTAAGATAGCAAACATCTCCCGCGATAAAACTTGCCCAACACTTACGGGATAATGACTTGAGCAATTGGCGCGACCGGAATCACAATTGCGCGAAAATTACTCATATTTTTGACAAATTGGTCCCGATCTTATTTAAAGATCTGTCTTTCAACAACAGATTTCAGTAAGGAAAAAATATCAATCATCAGTATTGTAGTTGTAAGAAGACGCCGAATCGCAACTTTTGTAATTTTCGAAAAATCGGTGATTTCAATGAAAATGGGACGACCACCACCGTTTTTAAACACTGAGGACAAAATTTAATCAAAAAATTTTGCTATTTTTGAGAAAATTTTGAAAATGCTATTTTTGAGAAAATTTCGTATAAAGTGCACTCAAAATCCAAATATTCGTTTCGAACTCAAACGGTCTCGAGTTTATTCAAATCGATTTGAAGAAAATTTGAAGAATTAATTTTGAAGAAAATCGGCTGAACGATTTAGTCGGTATTGTTGGCCACACAAAAGCGGACGGCTGGACAAACAGACGCACGGTCAGCAATCGATTTTTCAGAATCAAGGACCCACAAAAGGGATTTTGTGTAATGCGTTAGAGAATGTAATTTACTTTCTATATATGTATGTATCCATTACCAGGACCCGACATTAAGAGTCTTTCTGTCGAAAATTCGCCGTTTTCCGCCGCACTATTACAATACTTTCTCTTCTTATGAAGCTAGCGCGAGTAACTAAAATGTATCAAAATAAGCAAGACAAGTCGTAACAAATAACAATAGTTATTTGTTCCTTGTTACTATGATCCAAATTCTTATTCGTAAAGAAAACAAAGCCAAAGTAGTCAAAAAGCTAGGAGACAATAACCAAGTTCAAATGCTAGTAACAGAAGATAAAATATGCATTCAAATCACCAGAGTTCTGGAAGAGTATCAACTGTGGACGTAAGCACGGTTCGGCATGGCAGGTATTAATTCACAAACGACACTACAACTCGTAACCACTTCAAAACTAGTCTGTCTTCTGAAGCGCCGGCTAGCTTGTTATACTGTCGTCGCTGCTGCCAGCCCAGACTCGCTCCACGGCTCGGCCCTTGGAGCGTGAATCGCCACGTCGAATTCTGTTGCTGCAATATAGAGCGTGTGCCGATATGGCCACCCGCGCGAACTCAAACGTTCGCCATACAGCATAAATCTTCAAAAATGTCATTGTAGGACGGGATCCAAATTATATAGAAGTTTTGCAATATTCGAAAATTCAGAGATTTTACTGAAAAATCCAATCTGAGCCATATTATCTGTTCTATTTCAGCAAAAAAGTATACGAAAAATGTCGATCCAATTTTTGAGAAAATTTCCAAAATGCCTTGTGTACTATATGGAAAGTACCTCCAAAATAAAAGACCCATTTCAAATTTGGTGGGGGCGTCTCATCACTAAAATCGGTTGGGTAATATCCTTTTTGGTGCAAGGTTTAGGCTGTTAACGAATGGTTGGACAGACGTTTTGAGAAAAAACACCTTTTCGGTTTCAAGGACTTCTTAAAACAAATATTTTGGTTACATTAAGTATATGAGAAAGTCGTGTACTTTTTAGGTGAAAGGGAT
Organism: Acheta domesticus; assembly: GCA_031308135.1. Taxonomy (NCBI): domain Eukaryota; kingdom Metazoa; phylum Arthropoda; class Insecta; order Orthoptera; family Gryllidae; genus Acheta; species Acheta domesticus. Next base: position 169,155,138 of record JAHLJT010008446.1, on the reverse strand, counting down.
ATATTTCATAACTTTCTCTGTACAGAGACGAAATCTATTCCTTAATATCCAAAAATTTTAATCTTTTCATACACTTTTTGTAAACATTAATTGTTTTCCTGTAATTTTGAGTTATTCAAATTATAGTAAATTTTCCAAATTTCTTCAAAAAGTTTTCATAAAAACTCCAATTGAATAATTAATTTCAGAAACACCACATCTTCAGGAAAGTAAACTTCAGTAAACTGAAAAAAAACTGTCCTAAGACATTAATATAAGTCATATTCACAGTGTTTGTATTTTAATACATGTATTTTGGGTTCTTCCACTTGTTTAAAGAGAAATAAATGTATTTACACAGTTAGACGTGTCAAAATCGACAAAAAAGTTTATTGGAGATGTATTGTTTCTTAAATGACTGACGTAATGCGGAATTAATACGCACAAAATAACGGTAAGAAATAATATAAGAAGGAAAAAACCGATTTATTGCAAGAAATATTTGATATGCCTTTAATGTAAACAATGTTACAACATTACTTACGATATTTTTGTATTATTTTCATAAATTTTTTCACTACATTTTTTCATTTTCATCCTTGTCGATAGTTGGCCAGGTAAATTTTGAGTAACACTCATCAACTATATCTTCAGGAATATAGTCTTTTAGTTTTCTGAGATCAATGACTTTTTTATGTTTATTCGTACACAATGCTGTGGGTAAGCACATGCTTTAGGACGTTCTGGAGTGCCAGCAACCGATTTTTTCAAGTCAAAACTGTGTTCAGTTAGTTCATTAATGAAATGTTTTGCTTTAACTTCATCCACATGTTTGTTAGACTGTGTGAGCTTCATGAAACTCTAAATGTTGAATTTTTGTTTGTTTTCCCTCGAAATGCTTCTTGCTTGAGTCTCAGTCGACACAACATTCTTTGTATAGTACTATGGCCACCATGAATACAAATCCTTCACCTTTTCACTTTCCACGCGTTCTACTTGAAATTTGTTCGGAACTACTGTTGAATGAAGCATTAGTTCCGCATATTATTTCATGCAACTGCTTATTGCTGCTCTGCGCCAGTGCCTCCACTCGCTACAAAGTCAGTTGAGAAATAACTTATCTCCGAGAGATGTCGTGTTCCTCAAAAGACTGCAAATTTTAACATCTCATTGTTATGTATATAACATTGTATGTTATAACATCTCATTGTTTCCATTGGAGATGTGATATTTTACGTGTAATGGATGAGGTTATCCCTAACCAGTAAATCTGAATGTATAACTCAATTTTGAAAACAAAAATGGAGATGAAGTGATTCTCAAATGACTGATTAAATTTTTCTTTAAACGTTTTGTTACGATATACAACAATGTACTAAATAATTTTTCACGTTTATACAATATAGTAAATTATTCGTGACGTTTTAGTAGCAAGTTTTATATTTTCAAAAATTAAACATTTGTAATCATCTTGCCTGTAAGTATTTGCATTAGAAATGTGTTTAATAATTCAATGCGTATTTGGACACAAATCCTTTAAATTTGAGATATTTTTCTATAGCATTGAAAAACTGAAACTCATTATAAGTACTTATAATAATTAGTACGTCTGATTTCCATTAAAATCTGTAAAAATTTCGAAACTGTGGGAACCTTCGAAATTTGAACAAATATCTCCCGCTTCTTCTGCTAAAGAGAGTTTATCAAGAGATGGCTGAATAACTGTTGAGATAAAAAACTGCAATATTACACCATTACATAAACGTAATAAATATTACGAGAATGTACAGTATATGCTGTTGTTTCTGAACCCTTTCGTGGGTTGTGGGAAGCATGTTTCCCACTTCATAAAAGGCTCTAAAGAGCTCTTTGGAAGCGTTCTTCCCGCCTCTGTAATGTACTGTCATCTAGCTTTGACTACCAGAATAATTTCTGCATAGTGTATAGTTCCCGCTTGTCTGTTGATTGGAGGCCGCGTGGTTGTAAAGTGTCAGTGCTGTCAGTATTGACGTGAACCGGGACCAGCTCTAAGCCCCCGATCTATCTCCCGGCAAGTGTGGTAGTGAAGTACAAATAGGTGCGAGGTGCGCAAGTGACGGGTGAGAATAGGACAAGGATGAGGAAGGAATGATCGCGGTCCGTGGCCCGTTTGTGGGGATACTGCTCCTGCATTTGCTTAGCATTGATCGGAGAAACCAAGGAAAATCAACGACGAGAGCAGCCGTCCGCAATAATGTTTTTTCCGGACGACCGTTGAACTCGACCTAGATTTGTAGCTAGTGTCGAAAATCTTGCCATTGTTAGAGCTCGAACACTAGCACCTCACGAGGCACTGCAGTGACAAATATATGCCCTGAGCTACCGCTGTCGGTGTCCTTACATCATAATAACGTATTTCTTTACGTTGGGAATTGTTTGTGGGTTGACCAAAATAGGATTTTTTAGTCTCCTGTGTATGCATTGACTCATTATTGCATGACTGTGCACTCTTTGCACAGTCTTCAGATTTAATTAGAGTCATGGTTAAGTAAGAGTAAATTATCGTTGTGATATCTTTTCTTCATTCGCAATATTATAAATTTTCAATGGGTAGACATTTCCACAGTCAATCAATTTTTCTGCTTCTTTTTCCTTCAGAAGATCCTCTATATTTTCCTTATCTGTCATCTCGTCAACATAAGGATGAATATGCACAGCATCAATCATACTTGCAGAAATAAGGTCATCTTCCTCCAGAAAGAAGTTCAGCAGTTGACAGATGCCTTTATTTAACCAAATTATTGAGAAGGGAATTTCAGTTTGAAAAGAAAGGGAAAATTTCTGCGGTGAAATGGATGGATAACCGGCCTGTGACTTTCCTTCCATAATCCTAGAGAAACTACCATTTTAAAGAGTAAAAAACAAAGATGGCATGTCTTCAGAGATTTATTGTCTGGAAGTAGTGGGAGAATACAATAAATGGGCGATGTCGATAAATTGATGATACGCAATTGGTAGACGCTCTGTAAAATAGTGGCATTTAGTGTATTATCTAATTGATCTGCCCATCGTTAAGTTTTATTTTTGTGGTAAGCAATAAGAGACAAGCAGGGCATGAACAATTGACCTACAGGATAAGACTTGCCAGACAGTTAATTGCCAGATTCTCCACAAAAACGTCGCGGGCCTAAGCCTATGTTCCTTGCCAAAAGAAGAAAGTTCCAGTGACGTCCGCTTGACTTGATGTCAGTCAAAGTTAGGGGGCACATACAGGAGATACCGTTATTTTAGCACAAAAGCTGCTGAGTAAAGAACTAAATGCAGGGTACACAAACAAATGCAGGGTTCTCCTCTTTGTAAATCCGTGTTTAGGATTTTCCATGGCAAATAAATATAAATGAAATTAATTTTTGCAATTATTATTAATGTAATTATTAATAAATATTTTAAAGATAGTTTTTATGTAGTTGATGACAATTTTTTTCCTATCCAAAAAGGTTACGTGGTAAGAATATTTCCCACCTCCCAAGTATTCATGCATGCTACAGTTTAATAAATCAATTTAAATTCCAAGGAACAGCATATTTCTTCATCATTTTCCGTCTTCATCAAAACATTAAATCTGGATAATTTTTTTTGCTCGCGAATAGGCCGACTTGGTCAACGTGTGTATGCATCATGCACTTACCGGGGCTCATTAACATTATCTCGGTGGCAGGTGCATGTAATTTATCAAGGGATCAGCATTTAGCTGGATCCGATTTTTATCCCCAGGGTTCTTAGCTCTGGTATGGATGATAAAATTATGATAATGAGGGATGAAAGGACAACACACTCATACAGAAAAACACAAATACACTCATGACCGAGTCGGGACTCAAACCCGCGATCTTTCGGTCCGAGATCGCCACCGCACTACTGACTTAGTGATCTCGGCCATCGGATAAACTATTTATTTATATATTTTTATTCATTAATTTTCATTCATTCGTCCATTCACTCATTTATTTACTTGTATATTTCTTTACTTATGTCTATACTTACTAATCGTCTACACAGTGAGCAGCCGTCAACACCCAGTTTTTGTCCACAAGCGATGCGCCGCATACGTAGAGGTCATCAGGTTTCTCCAATATAGCTGCCTAAAACATAAGATATATTTCTGTCGAATCATCCAATCAATCTTTTCACTTTTTGAAGTGATCATTAGTTGTGAAGAGTAAGTATGAAAATAAATATTGAAAAGCAATCACGATGTTTCACTGCTAATAACAAAATAAAAACATGTGTAACCGTAAGAAATGTAGTTGCACAGAAACCGCAGAGACGAGTGGACGGATGGACGAACAAATGCGAATGATGGATGGACCGACACAACGACAAACGCAAGACAAAATTTAAGGAGAAATGACAGGGGAAACGACGGGAGAAACGACAAGAGAAACGACAGGAGAAACGACAGGCGAAACGTCAGGCGAAACGATAGATGCACAGACAGACGAAACGACAGACGAAACGACAGACGAAACGACAGGCGAAACAATAGGCGAAACGACAGGCGAAACGACAGACGCACCGACAGACGAGATAGACTGATGGACGGATAGACGTACGGACAGACGGACGGAATGACGGACGAGGCGAACGGATGGACCGATGGACGGACGGATGGACGGATAGACGGACGGAATGACGGACGAGGCGTACCTACAAACGAAACGACAGACTCACCGACAGACGCACCGACAGACGAGATGGACTGATGGACAGATAGACGTACGGACAGACTAACGGAATGACGGACGAGGCGAACGGATGGACTGATGAACGGACGGATGGACGGACAGACGGACGGAATGACGGACGAGGCGCACTGACAAACGAAACGACAGACGAAACGACAGACGTACCGACAGACGTGGCGGATGGAGAGATGGACGGACAGACGGACAGGCAGACGGACTGGCAGACGGACTGGCAGACGGACTGGCAGACGGACAGACAGACGGACAGACAGATGGACAGGCAGACTGACAGACGGACGGACGGACAGACAGACGGACAGTCCGTCCGTCTCTCCGTCTGTCCGTCCGTCTTCCGTCTGTCTGTGTGATATTTACAGTTTGAGAAAATTTGAGTGCATTAAAAGATTTAGAGTTCTAATAGTGTGAAATTTTGTAGATGTAGTTTCCTTGAAACTATCAAACTTGTATGAACTAATCCGACGTTGCGTAAAAAATATTAAGTACCACCTAGTGCCAATTTTTCCCGTTTTCCCTCTCATGGAATGAAAAATATTTCCTCTCGAATTTCTACATTTTAGAATAGAACATTTATTTTGCTACTTGGAATATTTGAATACATGGAATATTTGCGATGGTAGCATTTGCTCAATAGTTACAAATACACCAAAGAAACGATCAAACAAATATTATAATATTTTCATATTACTAAAATTTTACAAAAATAATATATATTTATCCTTTCATGCTAATGCTTATCTAATATAAAATAACAATAATGATACAAAAAATTTAATGGTAACATAGGGTAGAGCATACAGTGATGGGCATTTTAGTGGTAATCAATGTGTTTTATTACGGGTTTAATTGTTTATTTTATCAAGAGAAAAATCATAGTAGGCAAATAAATTACTGCATATGTGTACTTTTTTGAGGGTAGAAAGTTAAATAGTTGAACATTATAATTCACATTTATAAAATATGAATATAAAATAGGCAGAAAATATAGTGATGGGCACTTACTGCTGCTTCTTTCCATCTTGTAAATGCCTATAAAAGTGCTCGGCTGACAAATGTCCTTGTTTCTTTCACATTCAATATGTGTATTTAAACTTTGAATGGATGAATATGTTATTCTTTATGCAGAATTGACGATTCTTTTCCTGAACTTACCCCGATTACTATTTTCCTCTAAGCGGTGTGTTTTCTGCTCATAATTCTGCTTGTCTATTCCTTCAGTGCGATTTCCAAATAACACGTTTCCTACAGATTTAGTGGTACTGATATTGTGGTTATTCCTCTCATGTTCTACAGGAAAAACTACCTTATTTATTTTCTTCTTCCTTCTTTGTGTGTTGTCAGGGACTTTCTTTCTTTCTCTCTCTTCCTTGGCCTTTTTTTCGTTTACTTTTGCATCTGATTTTGCCTTGTGTAAAGTTTTACATTGTCTGAAAGTTATCACATACGGCATTCATTGAACATTGCGTTTGTTTTCCCTTTTTGGTATTTCTGGCCATATCAATCAATTAATGTTGGAACATTCGAACGTCGCAGCTCACAACTTTCGAGAACGTCAGTTGGAGACGGTGTTCTCGGCTGTAGAGGTTCAAAGTTTGGTGATGTACTAAGAGGTGCCGATGACTGTTGCACTATCTTGTGCTGGCACTTGATCTGGCTGTTCAGAATGTGTTTCCGTATTGGGATGCATATCCAGACCACCCCACTCTGAATCCACTTTTGCTTCCTCTCAAATTTCTTCATATAACTTAAACAAAACTAAAAATTCCACGCTATATTCTTCTTTTTCCACTATTTTCTTAATGTTATTGAACTTCGACACTCTTTCTTCTCCGACAATATCGCAGAATTTTTCAAGTGTCAATGGTTTGTGTTGTGATTACAATGTTTTCATTATCCACATTTGATGCGATGTCACTGTACATCCGCCCTACATATTTAGTGAAGTCATTACTCTCAGGGCTCCAGGTAACAAAGCCACAAACTCCAAAGTTTCTTGCTTAATTATGCTACATTCTCCAATACCGGAGCGAAGTCTTTTCTAATGAGTCTCAGAATTATGTTATCAGCGACATGTTAGCACTCGTTTCTTGAAACAGTAATGGGCATGTTCAAATTTCAGTGATAGGCACAGTGACCATCACTGTTCAAAATCATTCTAAAAGAATATTTTCGCTTAACAAGGCAAACAAGGTTTGAAAATTCGATATTAACATTACAGCAATGCACAAAAAATAAGTTCTTCACGTTACAGTCATGGGCACTCTATGCCCATCATTGTCCTGCACGTCAGAATTATTTACAGTTATACAGTTATGGTATTACTTACAGTTATGGTCACTACCTTTTTCTGGTTATGGACCGCTCTGAGAAGGTGAAAACACATGAGAAAACGTAGATTATGAACCTGGCTACACTACGCACAGGGCGGATTGCAATTAAAAATAGACGAATTGACTTAAATCCTTAATAACTGGTTACATCTCCGCTAACGAATCCACAACGTTTAGATGCACAGAAGACACGTGGAGCACACCACTAACTATTGAAGCGTACCTACACTCACTGTGGGGCCACATTCAATTCATATTCTGGGGTTGCAAACTTAAAGACACGCACGATACAGAGATTACATTCAGAGGGCGCTGTTGGAAAATCTTATTATTACCCCCCTTATAGTTGCTGTGCCAATGCCATCTACAATTAAGTGTAGACCTAATTTTATTTTTTTTACATTCTGAGGGAAAATCTCCAGCACTGTTGCAGGAAATTCGTTCCAATTGTATATTGTTTTGTTTACAAATGATAATTTACCTACATGTGTTCTCTGTTGTTGTTTTTTGCCGAATTTTGTACCAATTATCCTTCGGTGCAACGTATGTTGGTTGTGATAATCTAGCACGCACTTCCCCCCACGGACGATTACCTTATTGATTTGAATGACGCACGACGACGCGATTTCTCTCTGCGTTTTTTCAGGTTCCCACGATATAAATTCAGAATTAGAACGTTCTATCCTAACATATTTTGCGGCATATTTTTGTACTATTTAGAGATATTTTATTTGCCCTAAACGATGTGAGTCCCAACATATGGAGCCATATTCCAAAATCGGCCGTACCAGAGATGTATATCCTTACTCTCTTGATTTTCCACTTCCTTTCGTAAGTACATCAATAATTAAGTGCCTTTTTCACTTCATACTTTTCACGCCTTTTCACTACATAATTTACATGTTCTGCCCATCCCAGATCCTCATTCAGTACAATTCCCAAATATTTACAGCATTTAGCCCTCGGAATATACTGATTTCCCAATTTATATTTGATGTCGTGTGTCTTTCTAGAACGCGCAAAGCTGATAATATTGTACTTAATGGGATTTAATTTAATTTCATTTGCGGTAACCCATGATTATAGCCTATCTAAATAAGCCTGAAAAAGTTCTCTATCACTTGTGTTTTTAATTTCCCAATAAATTATACAATCGTCTGCAAAAGACGTATTTTTTATTCAATTCCCTGCCAAATATCATTGATATACGCTAAAAATAACATCGGACCTTGGGCACATCCCTATGGTACTCCGGACGTTACTTCTGCCCTCCAAGAGAAATTAGATCCAATTCGCACCCGTTGAGAAATTCTCGAATACAGAAAGCAATTTTTCTGTCTATGTTAAGATTACTAATGTTGTGGATTAATTTATCATGGGGAACGAGGCCGAACTCTTTGGTGAAATCTATAATAATTGCGTGAATGACGGAACCTACATTGAGAGAATCAACAATGTCCGGACTGACAGTGACTGACTCTCACGTGAATATCATTTTCTAAAACCGTGTTGACCTTCGTAAATAATATTATTTTTCCAAATTTCGCGTAAGTATTCTGCCACCAAATGTTCACTATATGCTTACACACTACACACGTAAGACTTACTGGGCGATAATTTTCGACAAATTGACGCGAGTCTCCTTTGAAAATTGGTACCATCAAGGCACCTCTCCAATCCTGAGGAATACATGAATTGTTTATTGATATCTCGAAAAGCCGCAATAAATACAATAATGTAGCTTCCCCTCCTAGCTTGAGAATTTCCCCCGAAATTCCGTCCGGACCTTTGGATTTATTATTACCTATTTTGGCAATTCTGGCAATGCATTGAGAGCAATTTTGGCAGTGCTCTCCGATTTAGTACAAGTTTCTCCCACGCATTCGTTTACGTCGATCTTCCTTTTATATGTATAATCTGACCCGAAAAGCTGATTAAATATATTTATTTTGTTTCTCGTCATTAATTTATTTTATATATTTATTTATTTTTTATAATTACATTATTATTATATTATAATTATAATATAATAATAATATTCTTTATATTATAATTATAGTATATTTTTACATTATATCTTCTTAGATGATTAAGTATTACGTGACCTAAAGATTAACATTTTGCGACTCATGATTGATTCGAAGTTTCCTTTAACATTGCAAGATATGTCAAGGTTTGCAAGGTACCCTAAGCGATCAAAAGTATCGTGGCTAAATGACACGTGGCTGAAAATTACTTACCAGTTCGTGGCGCCCTCCATCGGTAATGCTGGAATTCAATAGGGTGTTGGCCCACCCTTAACTTTGATGACAGCTTCCACTCTCGCAGGCATACTTTCAGTCAGGTGCGGGATGGTATCTTGGGGAATGACAGTCCATTTTCACGGAGTGTTGCACTGAGGAGAGGTATGGAGGTAGGTCGGTGAGGCGTGGCGATGAGTCGACGTTCCAAAACATCCCAAAGGTGTTCAATAGGATTCAAGTCAGGACTCTGTGCAGGCCAGTCCATTACAGGGATGTTATTGTCGTGTGATCACTCCGCCACAGGCCGTGCAGTATGAACAGATGCTCGATAGTGTTGAAAGATGCAGTCGCCATCCCCGAATTGCTCTTCAACAGGGAAGCCAGAAGGTGTTTAAAACATCAACGTAGGCCTCTGCCGTGATAGTGCGACGCAAACCAACAAGGGGTGCAAGCCCGCTCCATGAAAAACACGACCACATCATAACACCATCGTCTCCGAATTTCACTGTTGGCACTATACACGCTGACAGATGACGCTCACCGGGCATTCGCCATACCCACATCCTGCCATCGGATCACCACACTGTGTACCGTGATTCGTCACTCTACACCATGTTTTCCACTGTTCAATCGTCCAATGTTTACGCTCCTTACTCCAAGCGAGGCGTCGTTCGGCATTTACCTGCGTGATGTGTGGGTTATGAACAGCCGTTCGACCATGCAATCCAAGTTTTCTCACCTCTCCCTAACTGTCATAATACTTGGAGTGGATCCTGATGCAGTTTGGAATTCCTGTGTGATGGTCTGGATAGATGTCTGCCTATTACACTTTACGACCCTCTTCAACTGTCGGCGGTCTCTGTCAGTCAACAGACGGGGTCGGCCTATGCGTGTTTGTGCTGTACGTGTCCCTTCATGCTTCCACTTCACTAGCCCATCAGAAACAGTGGCCCTAGGGAAAGTTTAGGAGTGTGAAAATCTCGCGTAAAGACTTCTGACACAGGTGACACCCAATCACCTGACCTCGTTCGAAGTCCGAGAGTTTAGCGGAGCGCCCCATTCTGCCCTTTCACGATGCCTAATGACTACTGCCGTTGCTGATATGGAGTACCTGGCAGTAGGTGGCAGCACAATGCACCTAAAATGAAAACGTATGTTTTTGGACGTGTTCGGATACTTTTGATCTCTTAGTGTATATTGAATTGGGTTTAATTTAAAAAGTCATTTAAATCCATATAATACACTTTACAAAAATTACAAAATGCGGAAGAATGAAGAGTAAAGTTCCATAAATAGAATTTTCTGCTGTTCTGAGAATACGGTCACACCCTCTCTGGCGTTGACTGGACTGCCAGCAACTTGGACAAGACATTCAAAATTCATTAGTGATGAGTCGCAAAAATCTTCTTGTTTTGTGGCCATCATAATAAACTCAACATATGAAACAAAGTGACGTCAATATCCCGTAAAATACAAAATTATCAAAAATGTTTACGTGTTTACCCAATTCCTCGTGCCTTCCGTGAAAACTACAATGCAATATTTTCAACCGTTCAAATACGACATAGATCAAGTTACGTGACTCACTATGTAGACTGATGTTCATAATCGAATGGTGCTCACGGTGCGGTCTTTTTGTGCGGGGTAAGTCTGGACACCCAGTATATAAATCGATACTGTTTTGAAAACAAACCAGTATTTTTCAAAATTTCTTTTGAAAATAAATACTAGTACTAACTGCCAATCTATTCGGGATTTCAGCGTAATCACTGCATAAACTTACATGCCAAGGCCATTCTGCAGGATCTGCAACACCTTCCTGCCCAGAATCAGGTCCCTTGTGACCACATCGTTTCTTGGATCCAAATGAAGCTGGCTGAATGTCTTGCGAAGACACTTCCGCTGGCACAAAGCAGCACACATTCGTTTCCGAGAGTCCACAGTAACTGAACGGCGATCCACCGCTGCAGAAACATTTCCATTGACAATTAAAAAAACATTTTTTATTACAAAATTAATAATATGAGAATAATATGCAGTGTTATAATGCTTGTAAATTAACATAATTCACTGCTATCAAAGTATTAATCCAATAAAACTGCACCTATGAAAATATTTAAAATAATATTATTGCACAAGAATGTTACATTATTCCAAATATTAACTATTAGTAGGAAAGAAGCCTCGAACAAAAATGAATTTACACACGGTAGTTTTATCACTGGATAAACTTACCTTTTTTCAATTTTTTACAATAAAGTTATCATTTTAGAAACGTGATTAGAGCATGGTGTAAAACCCTTAAGTAACTTTTTGTGTGATCAGGTAATCAAAGGGACTTGAACGCGACAATCCAAGAAAGAACTTGAATCAATCATCACAGAAGAACAAGATAAAACTGAGGAAATGAATATTCTGAAAGAACAATAAAATTATTCTGATATAAAAGTGCACTGCAGAAATTTGATATCCTTGCTATTTTTCCAGGAAGGTTCTAACGCTAATAGAGGTATGGAACCATCAATGTTGCGAGTGACATGATTCATCAGAAGCAAATTGACTGGGATGACGGGGATCTCCCACCTTCAAGAGAGTTAGTTACATGTCCTCTACTAGGAAATGATTGGTTTATGTCAACTGTGTCCCTGGGAGGGGCTCCCAGGGACACAGTTGACATAATCTCTAAGTAATTCGTTTTCAGTTTTCACATTTTGAATTGTTCTAATCGAGATATTCACGTCCAATAATTTGAAAAAGAAAACTTGGGTTGGCATGCAGCATCTGCAATGGCAATAATCATCACAGATGACGTGCCGGTAGTCAATTATCAAGCTAACCAACCGACGAGGGTTGGGAAATGCGTGGATTTCATAACCACCAGTTGAATTCAGATAACGTTCAGATAACGTTTACACAAGAACGCATTTGTGAACGCTGAGGGTATGGTATTTGATTCCTTTAGTTCGGTAAAGTAGGCCAACCTCCTTTGGCGGTAGACCAGCGCGAGACGTTCTCCGCCCTGACCATCTGACCGCTAGACGGACCGACCACAAGTCGCCGTTCGGAGGTTCGAAGTGTGAAATAATGCCTCTGCAGAGTATTTCACGTATTTTAAGTTTCCAAACGACGAAATATTAAGATGAGCTGCTGAACGGATCTGCTGAACGGATTCCATGAGAATGCTCATTGCCACTCAATGGTAAGTGAGACATTGCTCTCGTGAGGTTACATCCACATTACTCTTCTCGAATAACATAAGTATTTTTAACGTATAATTTATGATTCGTTGCAAGTTTATCATTTGGCGGTACACGAATGTGTGTCTTTGTAAATCCAGTACATACTTAGTTTGGAAAATGAGAGTATTCTGCAGTGAGAGTATTTGGCAATTGTACCGAATCTTTATAAAAAGAAAGTTTTCGAACCTCTGAATTTCTGTTGAAACTTGGTTATGTTGATCATGATATTTCGTTGTTGATGAAAATACGCAGTAAAAATATTAAAAAATGTTGAAATGTGTTTCTCAGAGAAGTTGATTAATACAGTTAAGACTAACAGAAAACCTTACCATGCCGAATGTTTATACAAAGGGCACTGCAATATGATGTGCAACTTGAAGTCGTTGAATGTGTGCTTAGCGAAGGATGAGTAAATGAAGGACTTTTTTAAAATCAAGTTGCCGACTTAATGATGTCTTTAAAAAACGCATTTCATTAAAGAAAAAATCTATCTTTAATATTGTAGTTGTTGAATTTGGAACTAAGCAATTTTCAAAAAAAATCAGGGATTTCAATTAAAATAAGAGCCTATGCCATTCTTTTAAGAGTATTTTACACTATCAGAGGAAAAAGATTAATCAAAAGTCCTCGAGACTTTTTGAGTAAATTTTGAAAATGTATACGAGGGTCAAGATGAAAGATATAGATTGCCGTTTCCAATGCAACTAGGTTGTCTAAGGTTGATAGATTTCTTCCAAACCCAATTTGTGTTTGGGTCAACAGATGTTTATACTCCAAGATCCAGACCAAACGCTGATTCACCATGCGCTGTAGCACTCTGCATACATAGTTTGTTAGAGGAATGGGTCGATAGCTTGATGGCAACGGTCAATCTTTCCCCTCTTTGAAAAGTCGCCATGTAGCAGGGTTGGTATGTTCTTCCCAGATATGGTTGTAGAGCCGGAGGAGAAATTGCATGACCATATTGAGAGGAAGTTGTGGCATTTAGTTACGGATTTCGTCCGTACCTGGGGCGGTTCTTTTCGCAATTCCCACAGCAGAGCTCATTTCACAAACGGAGAGTGAGTTCAATTCGCGCTCGAAAAATTCAATGCGCGGTTTTCATTCTATGTTTAAGCAAAAAGAAATCTTGAACCTCGTAGCTCTCTGAACTCGACATGTTTTGGTGATGAGCGGCAAATTCCTTACAACTGCGTCTCGAGCTGTAATCGTCCTGACCATTTTGAAGAAGACCTGGCACTTAGTTTATAGAAGAATATCCCTTCCTCCGCACCCGACGTGGTGGTGCATGGCAATTCAGGGAGGAGACGTATGCTCTCTACGATGAATTCTAACTTTCTAAAAGGGTCTCCTCGCCTCCGCTCTGGACTTCTTGTACTTGATTAAGCTATCGGCGGTCGGGCCAACGCCTTCTTACGGGCACTGATCGCCCTTAGGCAGATCGAGTTCCACCATGACACAAAGGTGTGCCGCGATTCCCTTGTAATTTAACCCATTAAGCACGTTGGACACTCCAGTGAAGAGGTCGAGTCAAACCACGACCAAGCCCATTAATGTGGATGATAATGGGGTAATAGTCGCTTCCATAAAAGTGGTCTAGAATGGACCATTGCAGAACGACTACAAGAGAAGGGCTGCATAGAGCTAGATCGATACACGTGCTCGAGACTGTGGGTATGACGAAATGGGTTGGTTCACCAGAATTCAGAATAACGAAGTTCGCGGTGTCTGTTACCGATTCCAATATGTTGCCTTCCGGACAAGTGCGGGAAGAGCTCCAAGACGACTATTGGCATTTACATCCCCGACTATGAAGAACGGTGAGGGCAGTTGGCTTATTAAGACCATAAGTTCATCAGCTAATACACTCTGCCCTGGAGGGGTATAAATGTTGCAGACAGTGAATTTGAGGGATGGGAGGTACACCTACAAACACACACACACACACACTGTTTTGAAAGTCGGTCTGAAGAAGTACCTCTGTAGACAGTAGTGAATCGTGAACCGATATATCAACTACGTCATGAACACTGAGACCATCAACAACGAACCTTTAAGGCGAAAATACGCGAAGGGGAAATGGACATGGTGGAATGAGGTGAGTTTCTTGTAAACTTATCATCAGAAGATTGTAATGGGACCACAACAGTTTTAGATTGTCCCTTCGCGAGGAGAAACCATTCATATTCCATGACAGGAGAGCCATGATGGTATTACGTTTTTTTATTCTTTTTTCGATGCTGTGTCCCTAATTTAGCGAGCATCTAGCCCCCCTAGCAGTGCCAGGGAGATTCGGCTTAGGAGGAAAGTCCCGTTAAGGAGTAAATTATATAATAATAATAAAGACATTTTATTATTATTATTATTATTATTATTATTATATAATTTACTCCTTAATGGGACTTTCCTCCTAAGCAGAATCCCCCTGGCACTGCTAGGGGGGCTAGATGTTCGCTCAGTGCAGAAATCCGAAGTCGTAAATAGTCGGAGCTTTGATAAAGAGCACTCGGTAATCTTGTCTGAGGCAGATACCTGACTCACATCGACTTCCATCGAGAGATGTTTAGTTGCATTTAAATATGGTAGACTGCGACGGCCGAGCTTTTCTGTAGTTTTTTTAAAAATTTGGTTGGGATGATCACTCTCTCACTTTGTAGGGGTGCGGTATCCATCGGTAGTTCCACTCGGGACACCTGACACGAGAAGTTTACGACTTGGGGGGGGGATCTCGCTGCCGTTTTCGGGGTCTTTGCTATCACGGCGCTAGAAAAAGACAAGAAAATTCTACCGGGTCTCTTGCCTGGTACAGACATTTCTCCTCAGGGAAGGACAGATTCTCCACGACTCTGGATTTCATCTTCTGGATTTCTCTCCTTCAGGAAGGTAAGGCACTGGTTGGAATTGGCCGGATTGTCACCTTGGCAGTTTACTCAATGCGGTGGTGTAGCGTAAGCTTAAGCTTCGTGCGTAGATTTTCCGCACTTTTCGCACTTCGGGCTTTCTTCCATTCCCTCTTTGCTGTGTATGGCCGAACCTCTGGCACTTAAAACAGTGCAAATGGTTAGGCACATAATTCCGCACACGGAGGTCATAGAAACCGCACCGCAGGAGATTCTTTCAGGGAGAGATAGAAGATCGAATGTCAGAATCAGAGTAGAAGAGGGGATTTCTCGTTCATGCTCCTTCCTCTTGATTCTGTAAACTTCGGTCACACCTTGGCTCTTAAAGAACGAGACTACTTCCTTATTCTCTGCTGCAAAATCCTCTAGGTTGACCCCTTGGAAAGGTTAAGTGTTGGGTGGATGGTCACTTTCACGCGGAGGCCGGCAATCTCCTTGTTTTTCCGAATCTTTTCAATTTGGTCATTGGCGCGTGCTTCGAAATGAATGGTACCATTTCTTTGTCGCACCACGGCTTGGAGTTTCCCATCTGCTTCATTAATAGCGCGCGCCAAACGAACAGTTCTAACATTGTTATAAGATTTACGTCCTCGGCACATACTGTGAGGAGGAAACGAGACTTCTTCGCTCTATCTTGATTCTTTAAATAGAAGCTATTCAAATCAATATTTCGCTCCGGACATCTTCTCTTCCTTGCGGAATACAGCAGATGGGTATGATTTAGTATCCATACGATGGATAGTAATTCATCTTCATGCTCCCCACACATCATAGAGTCCAACACGGGGACACCCCTAAAGTAGCAGCATTGACACGAAGGTATTGTGGGGGATATCATAGCGCTACCCTGTCAAGAATGCCCCCCCTCACCCTAGAATTCAATACAAGACCTAGTCCGAGCCAATTGACCGGGAGTGGGGTAGCTCCCGATTGCCCGTCTAGAAGAGGCAGAAGCCAAAGAGAGTGTGTTGGGAAATACAAGGTGCAGAGACTTCCCCTCGGTCACCAGGGCTCACCGGTGTTCTCACAGTGATAGAATGTGTCTACCCACAAGGATCCAAGGCGACAATCAGGAATGCATACACAGCCCCTCAACCCACAGGTCACTCATTCCCTTTGACACGGGTCGCCATCCAGGTCAAACACATGGGTGGGCGTTCAGCATACAGAGAAGGCCAGTGAGGAAGAAAAAAATGGGGTGATAAAAGAATATACACTTCGAGTTTTCTCTCTTGGCGCACGAGGGTGTGTCAATAAAATGGAATATCTCACGGTATTTCGCGTCGTTCTCGGTTGTGCCGCTAGGAGTCGCATGCTCGCGACTATATCGAGCAGTGCTGGCGATCAAGCGATTCCTGACAGCACAACGGAAAACAACGCGAAATACCGTGAGATATTCCATTTTGATGACACCCCTGTGCGCCAAGAAAGAAAAACCGAAGTATATGTGTTATGAAAATCAAGAGTATGCCAGTGGCGTAGCGTCAAGGGACGCTAAGATGCTGAGCATCCCAACGTAAAATATTAATCAAAGAAGCCTAAATATTGTATTGATAATCTTCCAAGTGAATGAAACACATTCAGCGAAACACGTTTTGTATTAATTTTAAAGTGATTTCATATGATTGAATTCCGCGCGTTTATACAAGCTGGCCTCTGATTGCTTGGATGCTAAAATGCTTCTAGCATCTCCCGCGAGATTGCGACGAGCAATGACACATGCGCAGACGACGAGGTTCTCCCCTCCCCTCTTCACCCCTGCCGATGGATTTTCGAGTCCTGTAAAGCAGCATACGGTTGAGAAAAGGCTTGAGCAAGTTGCTCGTTTGTGCACGAGAGCGCAGCACACTTGAGATCAGAGAAATATTTTTCTTACTCAGTCGTGATTCTATGCTTGGTCATGGGCACAAGCAGTAGATATAGTGCTTGCGTACTAATTCTCAATTAATATCTAAGAAGTTGAATTCGTACTTAAACATATGATATTTTATTTTGGTTCGAAATATATCAATTCACAAGTGATCTCATTGTCAATCGCGCATGAGAACTAAAGCAGAGCTATTTCATAATTTGTTTTCAAGAAGTCTCCTGACATAAATCTGTTGAAGTAGTGTAACATTTGTTTCAATAACCTAAATTCTAGAGAACATTAAGAATCATGATGTCTTCAGTTCGCGTTATTGTTGAGCATCCCCAAATGCGTCACGTCACTGGAGTATGCTTTCATCTTTATGGAGAAAGGATTACTTGAGAGTCTTCTCTGCATTACCCGACAGAACGTGGACCAACCCACCTCGACGGGAATTCTCATCTGTCTCGTGCAACATTATATACGATGGTTTTGCCGAAATCTAAACAAATACTATCTTTTAGGAGGCTCCACTTCAAGATTTCTTACCCTTCTTTTATTATTTCCTTAAAATTATTATGAAAATATATTCGGAGCAAAAACAATACTAGATATAAATAAATAATTACCTCATTACGCAGGTCCAGTATTCCATACAGTCACAACCATGGGATCCGTGAAGATTCGTTGCATTTGCTTCACTCATTTGTGGGGCATAAGGAAATGCTATAAATAAAATGTATAAGCGATAGAAGATGATGGATATTTTCCCAGCAACAAAATGCAACCTGTAACAAATAATAAAAAGTTTTAAAACAAAAAATAATAACAAACTTCTGAAAAAGTTTACGCTAAATTTTGAAACAAAAACCACGGCTTTCCCAGCATTTTGCAAAAGATTGCAAGAACAGTTCCATCACTGTCGGATCCAGGGGAGGCATGGGGTCCATGGCCCCCCAAAAGGCCTAGAGTTTTCGTTTACCTTCCTTTGTTTGGCAAAAATGATTTAAATATTTATGTTCGAATTATGTAATTATTTAAACAATAATATTGTGTAGTATATTTACAGTACATAAATAATATACAAAATAATAACAAATATGTTTGTTTAACAGAAATCTACATTGTCCGCCCCCAAATGATCGGCTGTATCCGTCCCTGAGTTTCATGCGGGTAGCCCCCGTTTCACCCCAATTCTAACACACAGACTGGTATGGTATCCGTATCAATAAGGGAAGTTGACCCGTCCTTTCTGAAACGGGCGGGCCGAGCGGGATGACGGTTCTGGGGGTATTCAGGCCTCTATTGTAGATTGCTGTAAGGTTGAAGTTCTTTTTTACTTTCCCGTATACAATACGTACGTATAGTATAGGGAATGTTCTGTAATGTTGAGCGACCCTAAACGGCGGATTTGGGCCGAAAACTCTTATTACAAGGTTTGTATGAATAAATCCAGTTGCTAAATTTAAAAAAATCCTAACACGTGGGTGCAAACAGAATCCCTGTTTTGCAGGTCCTTAATATCGAAAACCCAATTGAAAGCAAAACGTCTGCCCGTCTGTCTGTCCGGCTGTCTTGTGAACAACGCTAGCGACTATAACGTTCAGCCGATTTTCTCCAAAATTGATACTCCCGATCGATCTCGCAGATCTAATGGCCCCTTGAATTTGGAACCGTTATTTTAATTTTGGGGGTACTTTACATGAAGCCCCTGGGTCATTTTCAAATTTTCAAAATGGCGCCAACGATGTTGACTAAATTTTGTTGTTGGATAGTCTGAAGGTCATTTAAGAGAATAGCGTAGGTCCCATGTTAGTTGAAAACTATGATTTTTCGAAAATTGAAAGAATTCAAAATTTTTTCGGCATATTGCTACAACTACAATTATGAAGATACAATTTTTCTTCTTAATGAAATATGTTCATAAAAAAGAGATCTTCAAATAAGGTCAAGTTCAATTTTTCAAAAACATAAGTACTAATTTGGAGGAAAATTTTTGTCAAACATACACCATTTTTTATTTTCTTTAAACCATTTTTTTCTTAAAAACCGCGCCATGTTTTTTTATTAATAGGGACCTGAGATAGCATAACAAATCTTCAAATAAGGTCATGTTGAAGTTTTTGAAAATCTGAGTAGTTTTTCTATAATTTCCTGACAAACATAATAGCTCGCTCGGAATTTTCTGCGCTTCGTTTTCGGCTTCTTCTCACAACCACAATTGTGAAAAACACATTTTTTTTTCAATGAAATGTAATTATCAAAACTACATCTTCGACTAAGGTCATGCATAATTTTTGAAAATACGAATTTTCTCTAATTTCGTGACAAACATAACAGCCCTCTGCGAATTTACTGTGCTTTAGGCAGCTGGATGAATCGTGAAATAGAATTTACAATTTTGTATATTATTTCTTTGTTCGTTTCTTACATTCGACCTTTTGTTATACATTTACACATTAATCTTTTAGAAATTATTTAATTTGAAATATTTGAAATAATTTGCTAGCTCTTCAGGGAGTATCAACAATGCAGGGAACGCAACAAGGGAATTCCGTTTCGCGGTCGCGAATTTCTGTGAATTACGTGTCATTGTTGTGACTTGATATAACTGTATGAAAAGGAGTTATAATTGTCAAATTTATGTAGATATTTGCATGAAAATATTTAGCTACACAAAATGCTGTACTATTTTTAATGAGTAAAGTATTTGTTGCATGATTTTAGAATACTCTTTTAGAATACCCAGTTCAAGTTAACAAAACTTTTGTATTATACTTTTTGTAGTTGTAGAATTCACATAGTTTTGACAACATTGCGATGGAAACAGTAAGTCATTCGCTTCTTGGTTGAATTGGACGTTTTCACAATAATAGCTCAGATGTTAGCAGCGCAGAAAAGTGCAATATTTCAATCCTACGTAGCTCTTTCCAATGACACGGGAAAGTATGTGCTGTTTGTAGCACCACTAGTTTTTCATTGGTACAATTGCTGTATACATTATTTTCCGCTTTTACGCATAGACGGGCAGTACCAAAACCCTGTTTCGTTACTTGATTATAAAACTTTGAAAAACTTATCTTATTATCTTGTCCATGCTATAGCAACAGAGGCAATTGTTGAATCTACACAGAGATCTGTGATGCATTAGGCACGTTCGCTGAAGATAATTAACTGAAAGGAGAAATTAGAAGGGAAGCGGAGAATATCTCAATTAAAATGCGGGAGTTTGAATTTGTCTTTCAAAATATGGAACGAAACTGACAACTTTTTTTTCGCAGAAGCCAAGCACTTCAGTCAGGAATTGAATTTAAAAATTTGCTCTGATATTTATGTGTGTGTGTCAGATTATTTACATTAGTTGAGAGATAATTTTGACCGTTTTGAAAATGTGGTAAAAGATATTTTGCCCAATGTGTACTATAAAACTTCTCATTAGCTGAAGCGAATAAGAATAATAACAGCTAACGATGACAGTACATCAAAGATTGTGTTCACTCCAAGGAAATATTTTCGTATTTCCGTATTCTCGTTTATAATTGATAGCCTAAAACTCAAATGAAGAGAAGTACAATCTGTAGAAAGGTATCGGACCAAATATAAAAAAATGTGGGGCTGTGAATGTCATTTTAGGTACCTAGGGTCTGAAAACAAGTCACTAAAATATAATGGATCGTACGATAGCGTCAACCAAACCGGATATTATTATCCGGGATTTGGAGAACAAATCGTGTCCACTTGTAGATGTTGCTGTGCCATACGATCAAAACGTCGTAACCAAGGTGGCAGAGAAACGTCTTAAATCCGAGAGTTTGAAAATCTAGATCAGCCGAATGTGGGGCGTAAAAGCATAGGTCGTCCCGATAGTTATCGGTGCTCTGGGATTTGTTCCGCAAAATTCGTGTAAGATCTTGGCTAAACTCCCAGGTCATTCAAAAGACTGTGAAGTACAAGACACTTCATTCGGAACAATCCACACACTACGCAAAGTATTGTAGTAACCGATAGTCCATAGATCTAGTCCTTAGGAAGATGATTGCAACCAAGAGTAGACTTTATAATCAACCGAACCATAAGATATTTGGTCGCGAATAATAGTAATACTAATGTGAATAATAATAATAATAATAATAATAATAATAATAATAATAATAATGGCTAATGGTAGCTGAAAAGCTAAAAGAGAAAATCCAAGCATGGGCTCAACGAATAAGACGGTACAAACGTAGAGAAGATTTCCGTGTACAGAACCGGTTGTTTGAAACAGACGCGAAGAGATTCTATCGCAGTCTGACTCAAAAACAAAATGGCAATGCTGCCCTCCTTCAAAAGATGACGTCGAAACATTTTGGGCAGGAATCTGGGAGGAAACCAGATCCTACAACAAGACGCATCGTGGCTCCAATCTGAAGTTGATGCTGCCAATGGACTCGTGGAAACAGTGGAACATGTCCAAGGATTCTCGAAAGAGGACCTATGCCAAACAATTAAGAACATGGGAAACTGGAAATCCCCTGGGGTTGATAAGATCCACATTTATTGGATTAAGAAATTAACAGCATTACATTCCATCTAGCAAAGGCTGTTAATAAAATTTTAGAAAACCCTAAGGAACTCCCGGAATGGCTCACTCGCGGCATCACGTATTTGCTACCAAAGCAGGAGACAGCTCTTTGGCGAAGAACTACAGGCCAATTACTTGCCTGCCAGTAATGGACAAACTTATAACCGCAGCCATAGCTGACAAAATGTATAGGCACCTAGAGAAGAACCATCTGTTGCCAGTTGAACAGAAAGGATGTCGTAAAGGTTCCTATGGCTGTAAGGAAATCTTGCTTCTGAATAAAATAATTTTGAATGATGTAAAGAAACGAAAACGTAATTTAAGCATGGCTTGGATTGACTACCAGAAGGCCTTTGACAGTGTACCACACGATTGGATTTTGAAGACCCTGGAGATCTATCGATTTCATCCTAGACTTATTGAGTTTTGCAAGGCTAGTATAACGTCGTGGAGCACCAGTTTACTAATCCACAGCGGAAAGGGAGTAGTAGAAACAAGAAGTATTCAGATTAACAGGGGAATTTTTCAAGGAGATTCACTCTCCCCTCTGCTGTTTTGCATTAGTTTAATCCCTCTATCGAGGCAGTAACTGTCGCACATCTGACTTTGGTTACAAGATCCATGGTGATGAAAGACCTGTGTCACATTTATTTTACATGGATGATCTGAAAGTGTTTGCTAAGAATAAAGCGATTCTCTCCCAAACGCTGTCTGTCATCAATGATTTTAGCAATGACATCTGCATGAAGTTTGGTCTTGACAAGTGTGCAAAAGTCAACTTAAAAAGAGGCAAAATGACCACGTCTGAGAACATTGAAGTTGATAGACACACTGTGATTCAAGATCTTGAGCCCGGTAAAACTTACAAATATCTGAGTATTGAAGAATATGAGACCATCTCGAATGACACAATGAAAGAGAGAATTCGCAAGGAGTATTATAGACGAGTGAGACTTGTCCTGCAGTCCGCTCTGAACTCAAGGAATAAATATCAGCAATTGGTAGTTTGGCGGTGGCTGTAGCCGAATACAGTTTCGGACTAGTAGACTGGACTGAACAGAAAATTCGCATCATGGATCGAAAAACCAGAAAACTGCTTACAATGCATCATGTTGCCCACCCCCGAGCTGATGTACATAGACTTTATGTGTCACGTAAGGAAGGAGGAAGAGGCCTGAGGCAAATTGAAGCCTCCTGGCACAATGCAATAACCGGGATGGGAAAGTATGTAGTCAGCCATCAAGATGACCCTCTAATGAGGCAGGTCATGAAATCTGACCGAAGAATGGAAACAGAGGCATTGTAAGTGTAGCAAGAAGCATTGCGAACAAGACTATGCAAGACACCCAGAATGACAGAGACACTGAACTTCTGATGCTACTAACATGAATTTGAGACACAGAAAAGTTAAAGAAATCGTGGAGACACAAACCACTCCACGAACAATACCTAAAAGAATGGACAAGGTGCCGATCATAAAGATCAATCATTTATGTGGCTTAAAAGGGGAAGAATGAAGCCAGAATCGGAAGCACTTGTAATAGCTGCCCAAGATCAGGCTTTGAGAACACCGACATATGATAAAGCGGTTCTCAAAATTTCCCAAGATGATAAATGCCGCATTTGTTCAGGAACACGTAGAAAACCATCGATCATATTGTCTCAGCTTGTCCAATCCTAGCAAAAACCGAACACATGAAAAGACACGACAAGGTGTGTAGCTACCTCCACTGGCAGATCTGTACCGCCCTCGAAGTTCCGAACACAAGCCCCAAGTGGTACGAACACTCACCGAAACCGATGACGTCTCTTGGATTGTGTACGATATTGTACGACCAACAAATTCAAACTGATCGCACGATAGCGGCAAACAAACCGGATATTGGAGAACAAATCGTGTTTTACTTGTGGATGTTGCTGTACCTTGCGATCAAAACGTCGTTACCAAGGAGGCAGAGAAACGTCTTAAATACAAGAGTTTGGAAATCAAGATCAGCCGAATGTGGGCGTAAATGCACAGGTCGTCCCAATTGTTATCGGAGCTCTGGGATTTGTTCCGCAAAATTTGTGTAAGAACTTGTCTAAACTCCCAGGTAGTCCAAAAGACTGGGAAGTGCAAGAAATAGCTTTATTTGGAACAGCCCACATTTTGCGCAAAGTATTGTAGAGGCACCCACAGTCCCTAGATCTGCTCCTTAGGTAGCTGGTTGCAACCTGGAGTAGATTTTATATTCAGCCGACACATAAATCTTAAGTCGTGATTTAGAGGAATAAAAATAACAATAATAATAATAATAATAATAATAATAATAATACCCCCAGGGCTTAACGTTGGGATTTAAAATAGATTCAGCATGGAAATGCTAATTCCCAAAAAGTAAGAAGTCACGTGCACTTACCCCCGGGAAAATCTGACTGGGCCACGATTGGTACAGTTGAATGTTTCGCGTGGTTCTAATATGACCGCATTCGAAAATCTATATATCAAAACACTATGTAAACTGCGTATGTTTCGAGGTACGTATTGAATGGAGTAAAGCTCAATTACGTTGAAGTCCTTCACCCCTGGAGCACTTTACAAAATACGTTTATGACTTTGTTTTCAATAGAAGCACCAACAACGAAATTAGATAAAAAATAATGAAACTATATAAATTACGATTGGTTTACCAAACTTTACAATGATCTCAAAGTTAAATATAAAAATAATAAACAAACTAAAAATAATGAAGTGCGTTCACAAAAGTAAACAAAAACAAAGATTACATACATCAGATGCAAACCCATCGCGAATAAAATTATAATTTTGCGTGTATTAATCAATAAATTGTCTTACTATAAAAAGCATGATGCATATGAAAATGTTAACTTTATTTTAAAATGTATGTAGTACGTTTCTAATATTTTGGGTAAAGTATTATAAAGAATAGTACATGATGTGTAGGTATCCAGTGGTGAGTGCTAGAGACAGATTACTGGCGAAGTTGATGAACGGGAGTCGGCCCCCTACTAGCTCGTGTATTGTACACATGAACTGCACTTAATTTACAGTAAAATAACTCAGCTCTGAATTTACAATACTACAGATAAGAACTTGAATAATCTGCAAAACTATATACAATATCTTAAGATATGAATATGTTGTACGGCGTCCGTTTTGTGTAATAATTCAATTAAATTCATATATTAGACATTTACATTTTCTTTTCTTCAGAAACAGAAGAGAGCCCCGTCCCCATTAGCTCGGATGGATATTAAACACTATTTATGAATATAGTATGAACTTGACAAAAACGTACGCCTTCCATTACGCAAGTTTATTTTCACAAAAAGTACTGATTTGTGAATATACACGACAATGGCGAAATTTGCACTTTAATGAATACTGGCAATGAACACAAGGATGATTCGTATTCATTATTTTTACTACTTATTTATGGAACCTCAAAGTTTCTAATTTTGCTATCATACGTGTATCTTCGTTTCTGAAACAATTTGTATGGTATAATTTTTTTATTTAAATTTTAAGCAGTATATTCAAAAGAAAAAAATGAGGCGATATTACAATAAAACATTTTTGAAAATTGTAACGACACAGCACATTCTGCACACATAAAGGAACTGCGCCAATTGCACTTAATTTCAAATGTATTTCTGTATTTTGATGAAAGCTTATTATATCGAGAAAATAATTGGCGGCTATTTCATTATCAAAATCTCGTTTTTTACCTAACAAAACATCGCAATGGTGAAAGGCTAAAAGGAGAATATTGGTTGTTAAATACTCTAGGTTATCAGGTCAATTGACAAAGAATTGCTAGGTCGTTCTACGTTCTCGTTCTAATTTCTGAAAAATGAAACGAAATGAACGCAGGAAAGAATGGTAAAAAAGGTTCTTACCTGGCTGTAAACATCATCAGGTGAACTTCAGTGAATGTTTCGTTTAACGGGATGTACGATGTAAGCACCGCTCTGTGATTCTGACACGGCAGTGGAGAGTTGCTACGACCTTGCGAGGTTTCCCCTTCTCCGAAACTTGTTCTCCCCCCCCTCAGTCTGACTCCTGGTGGAGTAAAAAAGTCTGTCTAGCAGTGAGCTGTTAAGAAGACACATTATCACATTTTGTAGCTGTATGAAATACTTTATTTGGAATAAACATTGTTGTTTCGTATATCAAGCATTTATGTTATATCTATACACTCTTTCTTACACGTTACCTAATACATGTCTTCAAAAAATCTGACACGTAATCCGGTGCGTTTACTCTCATTCCAAGTTCTTTCTGTTAAGGCCCCCTGACAATGCAGAATAATATTAATAATAATGATTGTGCTTGTTAGCGCTGTTTTCACAAGAGAAATGGTGCGAGAGTTGCATAAATCTGCTCCAGGTTGCAGTCAGGTTTGTAATAATAGGCATTGTACGCGCTCAATGAGCGCTCGGAATTGCTTTAAAACATTTTAGGACGTATTGCACAAAACCAGGTAAAACCGTTCGTGAAACTTTCATTAAGGAACTCCCCATGAAAATTCAAAAGCGACAAAAAAAATTTTTGAACTTTTCTGTGACTGATCTGAGTGACTCTATAATGCGATTTTTCTAAGTCTGCCCCTCAAGACCTTATGGCCATGATGGAATATCACACTGCATTTCGTATCTTTCTCCGTTGTGCCACTAGAAATCGCATGATCGCAAGCACTGCTCGATAGGTCACGATCATGCGATATTTGGCGGCACGACTGAGAACGTCGCGAAATAGAGTGACATATTCCATTCTGAAGACGGGCCTTGACGGGCAAAGTTAGAAAAATCGCAGTATAAAAGCAATGCAAAACGTCTCTCGCGGGCACTTTCAAACTTCTCGGAGAGCGAGGATTGTGAGACAAAATAAGCCATGTCCAAAAAAATACTTGTACAGATATTCTTGGTGCATAAAATATAATTTGTTTTCAACTTACTGTCTCGTAGACGTAGCACAGAGACCGTACAATACTAATGTTTTGTGTTGATGCAGAAAATTTATATTAAGATTTTGTCGGAAATGCATGTTTTATCTGCCCAGTTATAAAAAAAAACTGTTTTTTACCATCTCGCAAACTACTTCGTAGTATAAAGAAAGTTATGAAATGCTGCAGCAAAATATGCGATTTTTTTCAGCAACACACATTTTAACTTTCTCGCTACCGCTTACGCAGTAGAAAGAAAGTTACGTAATGCTGCGGGGAAAAGCGGCAAATTTTCAGCAAAAAAACAAACAAACTATTATTGCCGGGCCCTAGGAACGAAAAAGTGGATAAATCCAATCGCTAAATTTAGAAAAATCCTGTAATATATGGTGTAGCTACAATCCATATTTTGTGCGTAAACCGTTCAGCCCATTTTCTCCAAAATTGACATTCGCCTATCGATCTGGCTGATATCGCAGCCTCTTGAGTTTGAAACCGACATGTTAATTTTGAGAGGCTACTTGACTGAAGCCCCTGGGACATTTTCAAAATTAACAAAAAAAGGCTCCAACGCTTTTTATTAAACTTTTTTATTAATGGATGTCAAACATAGGAAATTTTCTTTCTTAAAAATTGCCACGAAGATTTTTCCTTAAATTAGGACCTTATTGTATGTGATTTGTTTATTTGAGTATATTTGGTGTAATTTGGCGTCATAGTCGTCCACTTCGAATTTCCCGCGCTTTGGGAACATAATATGAGAGGTGCTTGGAAGCAGTAGAATGCTACGAAAGTTAGAATTTGTATGTGATTTCATATCTCTTCGTTCTTTTCTAACACTCGAGCTTTTGCTATACGTTTACAAATTAATCTTTAGAAATTATTTAAAACCTATTTGATAATCCAAATTTTTGTTCGTGTTGCGAGGAATTATACTATTACATAACCATTACCAAGGGCGAGAAAGTATGTGTTCTTTTATCACCACTAATTTAGGTACTTAATACCGAAAAAGTAGTTAATTCTTTTTCCTAAGGCGTTGTCAAGTCAGAATCCACGTTTAATGCGTCCTTGAATTGGTTTAAGATAAACCGTCCGTTCGTTCGTCTGTGGACAACATACTCCTTAATAGTTCATAGCATTTTCTGCGATCGATGTGGCCAAACTCGAG
>JAHLJT010008446.1:169041115-169126175 GCA_031308135.1 Acheta domesticus | reverse complement strand
TTTAACCATACTAGGATTTTTTTCCAAATTGAAGAAACCCCTGTTGATCTGGCTCGAGTCGAAATTTTTAGATCTCTTTGAAACCTCAAAAGTTTTCTGTGAAAAAGAGCTTCAAATTTCGCATTTTACTAGCGCTTAAACATCATTTTTTTTAAACGTCACCAAATTTTTCAAAGAAAATTGCTATTTAGGACGAGGTTTTTGTGTTCTTTAAAACTCTAAAATTAATATTTCCGTTCCACCATTAGGAAACGGAAAATTAAGAAAATGCCAAAAAATGTACTTTGGGCGGCGATAGATGACAGTTGGCACGAGTATGTGACAATTCCGAATAGCTAGCCCAGACTCAAGAAATAGAAAACTAATAGGGGAAAGTCTGTGCCATTCTGTAGCACCACTAGTTTTAATTTTAATCTCATTTGAGAATTTGAAATCGGACAGGTATTATTTTATTTTAATGGATCATTTCTTTGCCTTAAAGAGAAAAATGGGAATTAATATAGGAAACTTTGTGACAATAATTGTCAAATTACTTCTCCCAAAGGCTATCGTGAGCCAGGGATCCAGTGACGTACCTGCCATTCCGTCGCATTGTACAACCTTTACTTTGAAATCTCGCGCCAGTTTCTCTGGACGCAGTGCCCGCGAGCTCTAGTAAGCTTGTTACCTTGTCCGCGACCTTCACAAGTCTGCGTTAGAGGAACTAATTTACTACTTGTAGGAGTAAGAATTATCTAAACATTCTGCATCAGGAACTCACAATACGAGTTCTTTCGGTCAAATAATCACCACTTTTCGCGGCAGCATTACGATACTTTTTACTTTCTCGTATACGTACTACTTATATACGGATAAATAAACGCAGTATTGAAAAAGCTATGTAATGTTCGGAAAATCGAATCGAAATCATCGATGTCGTTTTGTGTTTTTTTTCTTCAAAACGTCCGTCAATCTGTCTGTCCGTCCGTCTGTGAACGCCACCGGCAACTAAAACGAACGTATAGTTTTTTCCACAATGGATATTCCCCGGTCCATCTGGCTCGACTCAGAGCTTGATTTCAATTTTGCAAAAATCATTCATCAAGTACCTGAAGTGCCCTGGGACATTTTCAAAATTTCCTCGAAATGGCTCCAAATATTTTATTTAAATTTTTGAAAGAATAGAGTGAAATACACTTTCATGTGAATACATTTATAAGGTGGAATAGGTCCGTTTTTCACTGTTAACTCTTGAATTTTCGAAAATTTGAAAAATTTGGAATTATTCGGCTAATTCCTATTACAAAACTTGAAGATGCAGATTTTTCCTTGAGTAAAATTTTATCTCCATAGTTCTTTTCTTAAGGTCATGTACATTTTTTGAATGTTTAGTACTTTTCGCGCAACATGGCGTGCATTATATGCAATATTAAAAAAATAACAAAAACAAATTTTCTCGAACACGACTCCAAATTTTTTCTTTAATCTTTTGTAGGAATAGTGCTAAATGTACTCTATGAGATGACATAAAGCCATTTTGCTCTATTCTTTTGGGTTTCAAAAATTATGAAAATGTAATTTTGTTGACTTCTCTCACGTCGTTAATATTTACATTAATGGTGATTATTTAGGTTATTGGATTTATGAGTACATGTACTTTGAATGTTGTCTTATACAGTTTCTCGAAAATTCAAAAGTTTTCTGTGAAAAAGAGCATCAAATTTCACATTTCAGAAACGCTCAAACGGAATTTCACAAAGACGGCTCCAATTTTTTTCTTCAAACTTTTTGAAGGGGTAGTTCGAATTACACTGTTTAATATGAGATAAAAACCATTTTCTGTATTCTTTTGTTTTTATTTTACTTTAAACTTTTATTTTACATGGGGTGACGATGGATGGCAGCTGGAAAAAGGATGGGGCATAACCCAAAAGACTGCCCAGACCAACGAAATTAGGAATCGATCTAGTACGAAAATTGTTCAGTTCTGTAGCACTACTTGAAAGTCAATATATATATATATATATATATATATATATATATATATATATATATATATATATATATATATATATATATATTCAATTGTATCCAGTATTTTAGGTTGGAAAATGGATGCCAAAATAAACTGCTAGATTCTTTTAAATGTTTAGCTGAAATTTCAGAAAATGTATAATACTCGTGTAACTTTACGTTTGGGCTTGGAATGAGTAATGTATACTGCGATTTGGTCTAACTCTGCTTCTGAAAACCCGTCTTCACAATGGAGTCTGTCACAGTATTTCGCGTCATTCTCAGTCACGCCGCTAGGTATCGCATGATTGCGACCGTATCAAGTAAGGCGCTGTAAAGAGAGAGACTGTTTATAGAGTCTTAGTATCAAGCGGTGCTTGCGATCATGCCACTCCTAGCGGCAGGGCCGAGAAAGACGCGAAATGCCGTGTGATATTCCATCGTTGCCATAGGGGCTCGAGAGGCACAGTTAGAAAAATCGCAGTATAGTTTCATTAGTGCAGACAATACAAATGAAAATTTGGGTGTACACAGGTCAGCTTACATTTTGGTAAAAAATGAAAACACTAATCTTCTGAAAGAGAATGTTTAGCATACGTGCTTAACACAGCCAGACGGCGTGTGTTGTATTATAAATATCAATATTGCATGAAAATATCAATGGTCTCAGGGAAAAACTTGATAAGTCGAAATTTTGTGCAAATCGAATAAATATATTTATGGAAGATAATCACAATTAACAAAGAGAGTGGAAGAGAATCATAATTATGGAAGAGTATCATAATTATGGAAGAGAATCATAATTATGGAAGAAAATCATAATTATGGAAGAGAACCATAATTTATGGAAGAGAATCATAATTTCGATTTATCAAATTTTTCCCCGTGACCATCGATATGTTCCCTCCGTTAAGTAGGTCATTTTTGACATATATTACAGATTCGTAAAGCCAATGGTAAGATTCGCAAGGCAATGGTAAGATTCCAAGCTCAATGAAAAGAGGCCTTGCAGGGATCACGTGGAAGGCATTTTTTTCATTATTCGAATAATTTTCTTTTGCATTCTGAAAGTCTGAGTACTACAGGATGAGCTTCCCCAGAATATTATGCCATATCTCAGGTGGGAATGTACCTTTACAAAATAAACTCAACGAGCTGCATGGAGGCTGACAGAATTTGAAAGAATTCTGAATGCGTAACATAATTAACTTAATTTAGTGTTTAATTATGTTATATGTACATTCCATTTGAGGTTTGATTTAATTGAGAGACCTAGAAATTTTGTTACCTCAACATCAGCTAATTGCATATTGTCCATTTTCAATGGAACATGCGATTGCCAGTTTGAAATGCAAAAATGCATTGAGGCAGTTTTTCTTTCGTTAACAATTAATTTGTTATTATTAAACCAATTTGAAACTTCCGAAATCGTACTACTTACTGCTTCTTTTTTGCAAAGAACGTTCGTGTCATCGGCAAACAGATCCGTTCTTCCCTTTTTTAATAGATGAGGGCATATCGTTTACATATAACAGAAAGGGGATAGGCCCTACGATCGAACCTTGCGGGATTCCATGCTCAATTGGCAAAAAATTGGAAACATAAGTATGTAATGTCCTTTCGTGCCAGTATGGTATTTCTACTTTGTGAATCCGATGTTTAAGGTACGAAGTTATCCAATCTAGGGCAATACCACAAATTCCATACGAAGGTAATTTTGAGAGCAAGATGTTATGGTCAATAACGTCAAAAGCTTTGGAGAGATCTAAGAATATTCCAATGGGTGCTTAATTTTGGTCCATTGATGAAGCAACATCTTTGAGAAAAAATGGCAGTTTCCGTAGATTTTGATTTTCTAAACCGTGTTCTGAGTATGAAAACGCTTTGTTTTTCCTGAAAAAAGTTCCATTCGTGAGTAGAAAAGCCTCTATAATATTTTTGAGAAAACTGACAAAAGAGAAATTGGCCGATAATTTTGAATTTAACTTTTGTTACCTTTTTTAAAAAGTGGCTTAAATTTTTTCTGTTTTGAAAATATCTGGAAATATTCCTGTACGTAAAGAAGCATTGAAAATGTGAGTTAACGGATGTATAAAGGCAGGTGCACAAGTTTTTAATAAACAATCCGGAAATTCATCTAAACCAGATGAATATTTATTTTTAGTTTACTGACTATTCTGAGGATTTCGTTGAGAGAAGTTTCGGAAATAAACATTGTATCGGAAATTTTTTGGGAAGCGTAAGATGTTGAATTTTGTTGTTTTAGTCCCTTCGTGAGATCAGACGGAATTTTAGAAAGTGTGTATTGAAGAGATTGGCAACTTTTTCCGTGTTACTCATTTCTCATTCATTTTCCTTTAAAATAACATTATCTTCAAGGTATCGAAATGATGGGGTTGTATTTTTTACGATATCCCACATTGCTTTAGCTTTTTTACCAGCGTTCAAAATATCCTGACTATTTTTCATTACGGCACTTACTCGAAGGATGATCGGGGAAAATTGGAATTATTTGGACACATACGATTTTTCGAGACAAATTCAATTTTTATACTTCTGTTACGGAGGAAACGAGAACGTCAGCCCCAGTTAGAGAACAAAAGAATAGAGCAAAATGATGTTTATGTCATCTTATGCAATACAATTAGCACTATCCCTACCAGAAGTTTAAAGAAGAAACTTGGAGCCGGTTTTGAGAAATTTTGGTTTTCGATATTTTTGTGTAATGCACATATTTCGCGCAAAATTACAAGAAAACTACTAAAATTTACAAAGAAATGTGTATGACGGCAATGAAAGAACTAATTAGAAAAAACAAATTTCGTTTGAAGAAAATGTCTCTATCTTCAATATTGTAATTGTGAGGAGACGATGAGAAAAAATCGAACTTTTGTAACTTACAAACATTAAAAGTTAACAGTAAAAATCGGACCTATGCCATCTTTAGAAGTGTATTTCAATCTATTGTTACAAAGAAATTAAATTGGAGCCATTTTTGAGAACATTTTGAAAATATCCCTAAATTTTAAAGATATTTTTCAAACTAGCAGAGCTTTGAGTCAGCCAGATCGTTCGGGGAATAATCATTTTCGAACAAATTCTACGAATACTAAAGATGCTAGTATTGTTCACAGATGGACAGACGGAGGACGTTCTGAAGAAGAGAGAAAACATAACAAAACAAAACCCTTTTTCTGTAGCAGTGGGTCCCAAACCTGTATTTCCGTTGAAATCCAGGAAACGATTTTCCACAGCATTACATAACTTTATGCTACGTATATTACTTCTTATATACGTACGTACACGAGAAATGTGGAAGCATTGTCTAACGATTCCCAGTTGAGCCATCTGCCCAGCCCAGTTGAACAATCTGCTTCCCTGCCTCGCTTCCCCTACCGCCCGTGCCTCCATGTCCCCTGCGTGCGCCCAGAGGAAACATGTCATCGTGCTATAAACCCTAATTTAAAAAAAGTATTCCCGGAACTATGAAAAGCAATTTGAAAAATGTTTTAGTTGTTTTTTTTAAAAGAGCTGCACAGCGTCAATTCTGTATTAAACACGAATCAAATGCTGTTTACGGATAGAAAATCGGACCATTTGTAATGTGAATTCCATTATGTCAGTGCACCGATCTATTGAATTTTCCCACAATTATTTATCGGTATATTTAGCCATAATTGTCATCCGAAGGAGATTAGTAGTCAGACTAATAATATTTTTATCTGTTAATTTTATCTGTCAAATTAATTAGTTTATGTACTATTGGCCTTATTATTTTCAATTTTGAAAATTTTCTAATTTTTTCAGATTTAGTGACTCCAACTATTCCTCAATTTAATGTTTCATTTGAGATCGGCAACTTATTTGACTTTTTGTCAACTTTTCAGGATTTTTTGCCAATATACACCGGCTCCAAAATAAAATTCCTAGAGCCATGGAAAAGTGCTGATGCAATTGAGTTTTCTTTAGAGTGGATTATATTTTTATAGTTAAATACCAGTTCATTATTTTTTCTCTTGGGATTGGCAATTAATTCACAAAATTTTAAAAAAACATTTAATTGGAAAACCAAAAATAAAATCAGGCTGAAGTAGAGAACACAGTACAACTTAAGGAAGTCATTTAAACAAACTAGGTAAGATTTTCATTTCCAGTATATTGAATCCAAGATGAATGAACCCAGATCTTAAACACAGGATACACCACTAGTAAACTGTATATGACATTTGTTTAACAAAACTTAGTACAGTTTATACAAGTTGTTTATGACGTGCAAATTTTCAAAATATTCTTTTTTCAGGTGATACAAGTGAATGAACATCATTGTAGCTGATGTAGTTCTACACACATTGACCTTGACATAAAACATTTGTGAAGCATGCTGATTTTGGTAAACTGGTTAAATACCAGTATTTGTCCAGTAATCAGACAGGGCAAATTTTCAATTGTCTGTTAGCAACAAAATAGAAAATTTATACTTACATTCAGTACAATACTTCATCAACCTGTATTCTTCTTTTGGTGATTGGAAGAGGTTGTTTGAATGGATAAGGTGCAACAAAGAAAAATAATACACATATCCAATTAAAAATATGATTTATTGCTTTTATGAGGTAATTCAAATATATATTATCTATAAGTTAAGGATTATAAATTACTTCATCTCAAAATTGGGTGTTTGAATGGATGAGGAGCAAAGCCACAAAAATAAAACACACATATCCAATTAAAAATATGATTTATTGCTTTCATGAGCTAATTGTGAATATATAATTCAAGCAGGTTATAAATGACTGTATCTCAAAATTGAATAATAAATATTTTCATTTTATCTCAAAGAAGAAATCTGTATTGCCGTTTTCCCTGTCTTAGCAAGGGCATTTTTCTTGTCTAATGAGTATTTATTGGTTCTATCCTAAAAGATATATAAATGCTACAGTACACAATTATGTAGTTAGCCTCTTTTGGACATAGCTGCATGTGACATTTTAATTTGTCCTACTGATGTAGACTTACTCTTCATGTACATGTGTTAAACACACAGTCATCTATTCCATTTGCAAAATTATCTACGATCTTTTAGATAAATTATTTTAGTTAAGTATAGCATCATCTAAACTGCCTCCTAATAAAATGAAATTATTTATTGCTTTGTACAGATCATGTTACAATATTATGGGGTGTCTGATTTTTAAGGAACTCAAGATACCTTGATTAACTACAATATTATTTATATTGAGTTAGCATCATTATTTCCCTGGCATAACTTTTACTTGTGGCCTGAGACATGCTTTGGGAGATATTGACTCTTGATTGGGTGGTGAAAAATGATGAATTAACTGGCAAATTCAGCCATCTCATCTTAATAATTTGAATGCACATATTTCTTATATAGGGTTGAGGTAGGTAGGTAATATCCATATTTTTCATAAAATGGGCTTGCCACAGATTGGGAGTCATTATTTAGGTGATTTGGTGGAGAGTATATGGGGGAGCTGAAATATATCTTAAAATGACTATGAGCAAATAGTTTCATTAACAGCTATTTGCTTTCATTGAACCTGTACCTTGTGTGTGTTTAACTGCGTGTACTTTCCTTCGTCAAAATAAAATATGCATTTACTTAATACACAATTCTTATATCAATACCTAATCGGAATTGAAACTAGAAAGTGATTAAGAACACAAATTAATTCTTTATAGTAAAAGTTATTAAAAGTTCAGATCAAATAATAATAATAAAAAAATAATAATGATAGTAAATAATAATAATAATTTGTATTTGATAACAGTACATGATTTTTAACAAAAAAAATGGAATATTCCTTGCTGTGGGATTAGCAGCACAATATTTGCACAATATTCTGTACAAAATTATATAGGTAATTAACATTATTAGAGTATTTTTTTAAAATATACCATTTATAGATGGAAATGGCATGGTTATAGAGATAAGGAGAATTTTTCATCACTGCCTTCTATTTAACATTGGTGAAATGTTGAACTGCATGGTAAATGTGTTTTCAACATTCGTCTTCAATTTTTAATGATAAGAAATTATTAATAAGGAAAGTTAGAATCAGAAATTCCTATATTTAGCACTGATAAATTATACACCAGATTCAGGGACATATTGGCACAAAATTATCAGCACTTGCTCTGTTTTTCACATAGTTCCCTTTTTAATGTATAAAACAATTCTGATGAAATTCTCATTTACACAGGTAAACATGAAATCACACATCATCTTTAAATTGTGTTTATCAAATACATAATAAGAGAAGCATCCTACAACACAAGAAAAATGAAGTTTGCATTTTCCTGTGCAGTTTCGGCTGTATGAGGTGAGTGTAAGCACACATCACATACAATATATCATCATTACAACAATGAAGAATATACTTTTGATATCTAATGCTTTTCCCACACAATAAAACTGGCATTAAAACTTCACATAGAAATAAATTTAGACAAAATTCATTTAATGCTCACTATATTGTGAAACAAGTTGTTTAAACATGGAATTGTTGGGCAAAGAATGTACAAGATACAAAATACTATTTTTAGTAAAATTATTTTAGTACACTAATATCCTAAATAAAGAAATGAATGTGAATTTTGAAATATATTTTCTTTTAATACATTTGTCATCAGAGAAATGATTAAATATTGAACATCATTTGTGAATTTGGGTAAAATTCAGAGATTCAGCTATATTTTTACTGAGAGCACCATTTCATGGATCACTGTTTTCTAATCTGATGAAAGAATTGGAATTTTCAATTTTTTTACTTGAATCATTTGTTCTAGTAGAGACAAAACTATAGAATATCTTTAAAATTCACATTTTCATTTGCAACTTCAGAATTTCAAATACATATAAATACATATTCATCAAAATCTTGGAATTGAGAATTCATCTCATATGAGAATATTAGGATTTTTAAAAATGTTTATTAAAATCACACTTGATCATACTACTCCCATGAATAAACGGGTAGTGGTAGAATTGTTGTATTAAGATTATACTTTTTTTTCAGAGGGCAGCTAACCAAAAAAATAAATAAATATTTTTTAAATTAGTACTTTGTGTTTTTTTTATTGTTTTCTGAAGCCAATATATTTCCTTGTCAATATGGTACCTCTTACAGAATGTTTTTGATGCAATGAGGAGGTTATCTCAAACATGTTGTAATAAAGATATCTACTTAATTTAAGCTATTTAATGTAAGATTTATGTTATTTTTGTATTATGAAGTTATGCATAGGAAAGAAGTTAAAGAAATTTTTCTAGTCTTATGTGACAAGAATATTTTTCAATGGTTTTATAGCATTGTCCCTACTAAATTCAAATGACATTCAATTGAATCAGTGAAAGGTTTGAGAAATAGAACAATCATTGTTGTACTGTTCACTGAGCACGTGAAACATGTTGTTTCAATATTTGCATTGTAATTGTTCTTACATTATTTGGCCTACATTGAAGAAGTCATTTATTCTCTGAATACACAATTCCAATAATCTCAAAATGGACGGAAATATGATCCATTTTGTCTTAATTTTTGGATAACTTTAACTATTACCCCTGTACTAATTCTAATGATATTATTAATAATTTGTAATATTTATCACAGCAATACACATAATGAATGACTCTGATAGAGATATTTCATTGTTTCAAGTGCATCTATTTATCATGCCTTTAGATGTGTTGTTTTAGTTTTGACTCTACAAGTATATTAATGTACATGTATTAATGACATTATATTTATGCACAAGTTGCTTTCAAGAAAACGTTTAAGTAATCTACATTTCTATAGTTTGAAATGTGTGCCATAATACTTGTTCCATCTTACTGATTAACGTTTCTGAATTTATAATTTGTTAGATGTGTGTATATCAAGACTCATATTCAGTAAATAAGAGATTGCTACACACTACTCCTGAGGGTTAAAACTGACTCTCACGGTATCGAATTGTTATGATGAATCCTTCAGAGAGAACTTTAAGTAACTGTGGACAGATTGGTGTATTTTAATTCTATGAAGCAATATTCAGAATTATGTATGCAAGAAGAGTCAATGTTTATTGAAAGTCAATGTATGTAATTAAGTGTCCAAACTTCTATTTGATGAGTGGTCAATCAGGCTTCTAGAACTCTTTCTATTGGAATTTTGGAGGAAAAGTTTTCAAATCCAAACAGAAACTGATAACAATAATGTATTATGTTTTGTCTTGCAGAATTTAGGCAAGAAGTGCCACTTCCTGCTCTGCATCTGTCTGACTATCTAGTGATCAGTCCAACCCAGCTGAAACCTCAATGTAACAGCAGCAGCAATAATGAAGCTACCAGGTAATTTGAAGGAAGTGAGGTTGTTGGTCATTACTTTCCTCTCCCATTGAGAAGCCTAACTGACCTTATGAGTAACACTTGTCATTTCATGAATGCAATCACTTAATACCTCCCATACCCTCACCAGTTTGCACCCAATTGCTCCAGCCACAGGCTGCAACATTTTTGCAGAAAACAAATTTCTCTTACTCCACCTGGTATCAAACTTGGGTCCTTGCACATGGAAAGTGAGCACCATTGCCATGAGCCATACAGAAGCTTTAATTTTACATGGAATTTTAAACTTTTTTGTAATTGATACTCTATTTTTCTACATCCTTGGTATTTCATCCCATTAAGTGTGTACGTGCTCAGAGTATCACTAGTTTTCCACTTTCTACAAGTGGACTACCCATTTGCTATAAGTGATCTGTGTGTGGTGATATCTAGTAAAGTTTTTTTTGATCTTCATTTTTACACTGAAGTCATTAATAATGAAATGGACAAGACAAGGACAAGAGATTTAGGGAAAGCAGATAAGAAATTAAACTAAATAAAAATCATTTCATAGACATAATGAGTCTTATTGAGACGTTTCCTACACTTGCAAAAAAGAAGGTCAGACAAGAGTGCATCTAAGTACTGTAGTGTCATATCTACAACCCCTAACCCTTTAGTTGAGGCCACGTTTTGTGATACATTGTTAAGAATTGTGAACTGAGTGCTGAAAAAGGGTAAGTTTGATTTTTATTTCTTAATATCAATTACTAATTACACTGACGAGTTAATGTTTCACAAACATTTAGCAATTTAGCAACACATTGTAGTTCTTCTCATTGTCAGTGATTGGTATTTTATTAACCCAGATTCTCAAGCTACATTTTCTGCACATTTCAATATTAGTTCAGTATATTGATAACTTTATATTTTGTTGCAACCAAAAGTTAAATGTATATACACACTTGAACTATAGATCAAAATATATTTGCGCTTCACTCATACAATTAAACATTGCTTTGCACCTTGAAAGAAAATGGATTCATTGATTCAAGTAAAGTTTTCTATGAAATTAATATATCAGAAATTACAATGAATCAAAAAATTAAATAACATTAAAAAATAAGATTCAAATTGATTCTGAAAGATTTAGATAGGTACAGTATTTGTAACAGGCAGAATTTGGACACCATGGTTTCTCTTTTCACATAGAACTGACTTTTTCAGAATGGCTTCTTCTATTTCAGGAAGTGTGAAATTAACTTTCTTAATTAGAAAAATATTGTCTGTTCATTATAAAAATATTAATCAAATCTGTTTTAAAATAACAAATGATGGGAAAAATCATTTTTAGCCATAATCCACAATTTTCAGAATTGTATCGACACTATTCAATATGACCACTCCCTGGTTAGAGGCAGTCCACACTGAATTTACATTCAGAAATCCAGAATTTCATCAGAACAGAATGTAGCTAACTGATGAAACATTCATGTGAGATGCTACATGTCTAATTGCTTTGGAGCTAAATGAGGTGCTTGTGCATCACTTTGGGTGTACATATTGTGGCAAGGAGTACATTCAGAACAATGGCGTGAAAATAACGAAACCAAACACTTATATTGAAATGTATCAAATGAAATCAAGAAAAAATATTAATATTCTTATATAATAAACAGGCAAGTAGGTTCCACATAGCAAGTCAGCAAGTGAAGTTCTAAGCTAAGTTAAGAGCCCCCAAAACAATTAATTATTCAAGAAATAAAATCTTGAAAGAGCATCTGCTGAGTGTAGGCCGAAATTTCTACGAAGTGCATCTGACAACAGTGCTCCAACAATTGGACTGCGGGGAGACCGCAGAGACGGGAACTGCACTCGCGGTCACTAATAGAAAGCTCTTTAAACTGCGAGAGGAATAGGAGGAGTGTCATGCCAAAATAACGTGATGATAATGACGTAGACAGGGGAAACGGGAGAACCCCAAGAACATCAGATTTGCAGCCCGGGACCCAGAAGAGGTGAGCGCTTGACCTCCACTCATCGAGGCGATCCACGAGGGCTGTTTCCAACGAATGTTCAAAAAGCATATCTTGAAAGATATGAGTGCACGAAGATGTAGTGGTAAGGACCTCGCTGACACGTAGTAGCGGTTCATCCTTCACCGATGTTACCAATAAAGTGGATCCAACCCGGTCGACTCCGCCATGAGTCCCACCACCACACGGCTTCTAGACTTGTCCGCCGCTCCCACAAGATCGCAGAAGGCGCCAGGTCGGGGAGGACAGCAGCTCATGCTAGGACAACGGGGCGAGGCGCACCACCTGACAGTGGGGAGTGTTGGGGGATACACGCACGTTTTACATTACATTTCCATAAAACGAATTTAAACGTAACAGACGTACACTGCACTTTTATATCTTTGACCCCGTGAATGAGTTGATATTAATGAAAAACTTTCACAAGAGATAAATATATGATTATATGATCTGCGATTATTTGAACTAGTATTCCAGTGGAAACGAACTAATAAACTTATTTGATGTTAATCAATAATCTCAAATCATTTTTATAGCGTTAATAATTGGACAATTTGTCTCGTTAGGGTTTTGTGATTTTACGAAAATTACGATACCTTCGTAAATACACATACTCTCATATTCACACACTCAGCAACTCTGGTGTAGCCAAGTCAATGGCAGAGACATGGCGTGGGACAGCGTTGGTTCTTGTTATGTTAAAATAAATTAATTGCACGTGTTAAATTAATTTAAACCCTAAGATGATAATAAATAATTGCTCAAACGTTGTTTCGACAAAAACAGTGTACATAAAAATGTGAAATTATACAAATAGATTGTTGCCGAGTATTTTATTTGGATGATGTTTTCCCATCCATTTGATTGACCTAAAAAAATGTTCTTATAATAAAATAAGTAAATTTCATGTAAGATTAAGTAGCTCCGATTTCTTTCGCCGAACTGAGAAATTTTAAAGGATGGCGTGATTTGAGTCCGGACACTGAAGAAAATTGACGCGAATGTAATTGTAATGCATTCACTTAAACCGTTTGTGTTAGTGAGACAATCCTTTTATCCCGCACAAGTCATATAATTTGCCATGATTATGAATTGAAATATCTGGCGTTGTTTGTTATAATTAAATTTCTTAAAAACTTTTCCGGCCATCTTCAATGACATGATAAAATAAATTTCTAAATTACCAATTGTACAAAAAGAACAACAAATATAAATGAAGTAACTTGATTTGGTACATAAATATATCACTTATATTTCTTCTTCTCCATGTACAATTACTAATCCAGAAATTTCTGATTTTTTTGTAGCATTGAAGGTATCTGCAATGCAACCAAAAATGTTTCATTAAAATTAAATTAAAAAGAAATTTAATGAAAACACGCCAGATATTTCAATTTCTAATAACGAGAATATCATATATACCACACCACTTCTTACTAATTTTGCACAGCAATGAAACCAAGGAAACGAGGAATATTAGTAGAAACTAAAATTGTCCAAATAACTTTACTATCCGTACCTGTCGTACACGGCCGCGAAATTTTAAAAGGAAGACTGGAAACTGGAAGTATCTGTGATTCAGGATCTGTTCGAGAAAGAGTCAGGTGGTTACTTTTCCCTCGAAAATCTTTGAGATGGTTGACTAACAATATTGCCTTATGTATCGCAACTGCCCACTTTCCTCCGCAAGATGCCTTTAGTTTATTCCCTTGCAGTGGGCGCAAGATCAGAATTGAAGGGCTGAAAATTATAAGGGTATTATCTGACACTTTGACAAATTAATATAAACATGTTTATTGTATTTTGTGCATAGAATATGGTCTGCCATTTTATTTTCATCTATCTCACATCTAAAAACGCCAAATGTGATAATGATGATCTTGAACCCCCCTTGTGTCAAAATATTGCAAGGGTACTATCTGTTTCCGTGATTCCACAACTGTAGGATTTTAGGCGTACTATCTTTGCTGCAGCCAATAGGAAGCAAGGATTGTTTTTGTTAATAAAAAGGAAATTGTCAATATTAAAATTGAAAATCGAAAATTGAGGTTTTTAAAGAATGAAACTAGTGGTGCTAAAACAGCACGTACTACTTTCTCGCCCATACTTTCACCCCAAAAGTACTCAAAAAATACTAAAATTTTGGAAAAATTGTACATGACCTTATTACAAAATCTATCTTTAAGAAACATATTTCAATATGGGGAAAATCTCTATCTTCATAATTGCAGTTGTAGGGAGACGCCGAAACAATTTTTAATTTTTGCAATTTTCGAAAAATCAGAATTTTCAATGAAAATTAGACCTGCACCATTTTAAACGTCCTTCACACTATCGAAAAACAAAATTTAATCTAAAACAAAAGAGCAATTTTGTTTTGAAAATGTCCCAGGGGCTTCATGTAAAGTACTCCCAAAATTAAAATATCGGTTTCAAATTCAAAGGGCGGCGACATCAGCCAGATCAATTGACGAATATCAATTTCGAGAAAATAGGCTGAACGGTTTAGCCGCTAGCGCTGTTTACAGACAGACGGACAGATGTTTTTGCCATCATTCGATTTTTCGGTATCAAGGACCACAAAACATGGATTCTGGCTATATCACGTGTTAGAGGATTTTTTTCTAAATTTAGCAACTGGATTTATCCGCATTTTCATTACCAGTGCCCTGTAGTAAGAGTTTTTCTGCCAAAAATTCGCCATTTTTTCGCGCACCATTACATCATTTTCTCTCTACTCCGTAGCGAGAAAATAAAAACAAGTTATTGATGTTAATATTTAAATGATTTTAATATCTAAATAAAAGAAACTCCTAACCTTGCAACTTTCTCAAGACAATGATTAAGATGAAAAGAAGGATTTGAATTCCATTGTAGTACGGGACTAGTAATGTAAAACAATAAATTTACGTTAATACTGCTTTGCATTTTTTTGAAAAACTGTTTAATAAATATCAGCCTAGCAAAATTATTTCTCAATGTGGAGATGTGATTATATTACAATTCGTACCCTTCTAATTTTACAGAGAACCCGAAGGAACAAGGTTACAATAAAAATTATTTTAAACAGGCGAATAAAGTTAACGGTAGTCGTTAAATGTTACAAATAAACCTATCAGACTTTGCCTTCAGTGAATATCTTACGCATTTTAAAGTATTAAGTGAGATACAGAATTATAAACTTTGTTTTCATTGTACTGTAAAACTGTGAAAACGCAGTGAATACCCTTGTAACTCTCAACCCTTCAATTTTTTCTGTGTGTGTGTGGGGAGGGGGAGGCTAAAAGTGTAGTCCAACCGACTTGATATTTTCAAGAACTTTTCATGTACGGTGAATTCAAAATTTATTTTTATCCGTCGACTTATAATTTTTAATCACGTACATAATATATGTATAGATCAACCTTCGTTTCTATAGAAAATTAATACAAACTGTATTTGCGAATATGTCATCAGTGTCTGGGGGAGATGAAGCCCTATAAACCACTTTGGGTGCGCCACTGTTTCCTTGTAATTGATTTGCAGTTAATATAAGAAATTAGTAAAGGAAATATGCTTGTAG
This sequence comes from Acheta domesticus, assembly GCA_031308135.1. NCBI lineage: Eukaryota > Metazoa > Arthropoda > Insecta > Orthoptera > Gryllidae > Acheta > Acheta domesticus. The sequence goes on along the minus strand of JAHLJT010008446.1, from coordinate 169,110,256 downwards.
GACATAACTAAAAATAGTATTTTTTAAATTTAAGAGCAAACATGCATTAAAGAGAAACCGCACTGACAAAAGAGTCTTGAAAATGATGATGTAGAAATCCAAAGTAAACTGACATTATTTGAAAAAATTACCCATTAAATAATGTGAAATTATAAACAAAACGCAACCAAGGTAAGCATTGACATCACCTTACCACGCCAAAATGGGTAATGAATTAACCTAAGACGGTTCACTTTTTAAGCAAAGAGAAATTCCTTCCAATTTTTAAAATGTTATTGATCTTATTTTTTGAAAAGCTAAAACTATTGAATTCTCGGTAAATATCCTGAATTTGTGGCTTCTTTTGTGACGCGAGAACTTTCTTTTTCCTACCGATATCATGATACTTGCGCTAAAATCTTAACATGATTTTCAAATATTTCGTACCATTTCAATTTTCTGATGTACGCACTCACTGCGGGCAAGAACAATAAATTCAATACACAATATAGTAGACCTCACTATATTTTCAGCATTTGTTAATAACAACACAAACGATATATCTTTACAAATGAAAATAACATTGCAGCTTTCATTGAACGTGTTTAACGTTAACGTTTATTTGAACGTGAAGTAATTTCATACACTTTCCTTTGCTGACCTCGGAAATTCTCGTTGACACTTTGTTCTCTTGTCCTTGTTTTACTCGCGTAGTCTCAACATTTATTTATTTATGTGACGTCAAAACAGTTGGTGACGTACTATGGAAAGAATGCCGTACGGGTGCACTCTTACAATAGGGAAAATGTATATTTCTCAAAATCTTTACTGAATTTTGTAAATTCATTCCTGTGCACGAAATAATTCAAATAATAAAAACTCAGAATATTTGGGACGACATATTTTAGAGTAAAACTGATTCGAACCTGGGGAGAAACCATTTGTCTTACGAACACCAATGAGAATACCTAATTGAGATTATAAATTTGGTAATCTTGAGTCTGTGAGTGTTGTGCTTCTTGAGCTTATGTGGTCGGATATTTCCTTTTAGTTACGTGCGTTGATGTGACGCAATGTGGCGTGGCAGCCATGTTAAAGCAGACGACTGAAATCTGCGAGAAGTGGATGCGTAGATGGTCACTCACTATTTTAGCGAAGTGTCAAATAATCTATTGTTTAATTTCAAAGCCAAAAACGTAAGAAAAACGTCCGCTTTATTGAAGATTTTCAATACTTATTGTAAAGTTTTTCTTTACAGAAAGATTTTTTAATTATTTTTCAGATAGCATCTGTAATATACCAATTTAATGCTATTGACTACGTCCAAATATGTTGCCAAACTAAAGAAAACAATGGTGAATTGTTTGAAAAATGTATGAGCGTTACGTTCTTGACGAAAAACAACACGTCACTAAAAGTCTGTGAGACAACTGCCTGCACACAAATCAAATTTTGAAATACGCATGAAACACTTAATGAGCCGTTCACAGACGCTAATTGAGAGAATGGAGCTACGCATGGACGTCGCTGGCAAGGGGCGGGGGCAAGATTGGGACACCTTCCATTATTTTAAGTACATCCAATAGTTTTTATTCTTATTTCACTTTTTACCAAAGACACTTTCAGTACAACAAACAATAACTGTATTAGTTACCGTAAATTTGGGGAAGCTTTGAAAGATTTTAGTAAATAACTTGTTTATTTTTCACATAATTATCAAAGTTATAACAGTATACGAAATTTAAAAACATGCTTTGTCTATTTTATGTGGTGATAATTATTGAAATAAATGTTTTTTGAACAAAAATGTTACTTAAACTTGGCATAAAGTTACCTCATAGGATTCATGTTTCACCCCTTCTTCGCGATTGCTTTGTAGCAAGAAATGAATCAGTGTTACAAAGTTTAAACTTTATTTAAGAATATTTGGCAAGTTATTAAGGAAACATTTTGACATTGGCAATGATAACAGAAGCGTGTCATTTTCCGCAAATTCTTTTTAGCTCTGAATTACTGAAGAGTTCTCTTTTTGATCTGAACTCAGGGTTTTGAATTTTTTTGATTATATTTTCATATTTGTAAAATAAACTCATCCCTATTCTGCGGTCATTTCCGAAACTCCTTGCATTTCTGCAAGACATTTATCCGTACATAATCACTTTCAGTGGCAGTGACTTTTCCAGGAAACAACTCACCATGGAAACAACGTACTGCACCATTGCAAATTCTCCTGTTATGAATTGAGAAGATAATGAATTGTGAGTGCTATTACGGGGGAAATCATCACTGAATTAATTGTTAATAGTACAATTTCCCGTTTTCACAAGAAACTCAATATTTAATTTAACTAATTTAAAGAGAAAGGTCAAAAACTTTAAAATATTACATTGAATATTCAAGAACTACTGATACAAAGACACCCCTTCATTTTCCATCAGTTTATTTCTCTCTCAAATACAAAACAACAAAAAAAAAGAAAGTCAGAGAGTGGAAACTATAGTACTAGATTAACGAATAAGGCTGTAAAAGAGTGCACTTACTTTATTCTTCGTAAAGTTACTGTACTCTGAGTTGCAACACAAATTTTCTGAAAACTTTATTTAACAAACAAGTTGTCACCTAAGTAATTACCGATTCAAAATTAAAAATGTTTATTCATTTCTTTTATTTTTAAGTCAGTTTTATATTTTTAAAAAAATATGAGGTGCATTCTGTTAACTTAAATTAGTCGAAAATGGTGGTGCCTTAAACTAAAATTTCGCGAAAGTACTAGGTCGAACTGATCAAGTCGATGACTAGAAACGAGCTGATTAGTTTTTTCCTAGCAATCGACCTGAATACTTCATTATAAAATTAGAAAGTCTTTTAATATTTATATGTGATTGATGGGCAATGATGATGAATTTTTTTCAGAGTACTGACTTTGTACCTGATAATGGAGCACAGAAAGCTCCGAAACGTCGTTGTTGTTGTTGTTGTTGTAAACAGAGAGATGTAAATATATTTTAAATGTTGTCTGTCTGAAAATGTCAAGGCAAAAATGAAAATAAACATAGCGTGTTTGTTCATATGTAAGCAACAAAGATATTTTTCTTGAGCAATACTTAGACTTACAACTATTCTCAGAATTTCGACTTACTAGGAGCACAACCTTTTGGACGTTATGGGAGAGAAATCGCCAAGAAACTTCCCCCTCTGGTGCCTCTGCCAGCGGGGCGCTGACGCAGCCGGCACAAGTTCTAAAGCTTCCGACTTGTCTCCCGACATCTGGGGCAGTGTAGTGCATACGAGTTTAAATTTATTTGGAGAGAGGTGGGGACAAACATGAAGAAAAGAGTAGTCCACAGCCCATTTCTTTCGGCACTACTGCAGCATTGATCGGAGAAACCATGGAAAACTAATGATCAGAGCAGCCGATTGCTAGATTTCTCCTCCATGGAAGTTCGCTTAAAAGGTATGAATCGGGAACGAAAAACTAGTGGGAACGCGTGGCATCACGAAACTTTCCCTCCTCCTCTTATTGTTATAACTCAACAACTCATTTTTGAAAAAGAATGTGCGTGACATCATTTAAATATCTAAAATTGAGGGATAAATTGCATTGACAAATAAATATCTGTCTTTAATATTGGAGGTACAGGAAAGGTCCGCAAGAATGTGAACTTTTGCAATTTTCAGAATTTCAGAGATTTTTAATGAAAATAGGATTTATATCTTACTACAAATGCACTTTCTTCTATACGAGGAAAAAATAAAATAAGAGATCCACAGGTATTTTCAAGAAAAGTTTGAAAATGACTTCGTGTAAAGTACTCGCAAAAATTAAATATCTTAATGATGTTCGGAAAGGCTCATCTAAATATATGTAATTACCAAGTTTCAGCTCAGCAGCTTCTAAACTGACAGAGGTAAAGTTGACACATACTTCTGTCATCGCGATTTTCAGGTAGAAAATTGGGTGGATCTCCTGGCTCCCTGCACCAAACTTGACTTTCTTTAGAACAATAGTAATATACTTTCGTGACAGTAATTATTCTGAAGTGTGCACGACGCTAAAGCACAAAAGAACCATAAATACATGTTTTACGACCGAAAATTCGAGAGTATTGCTAAGGTGTTTCCAATTCTTTTCTACCTTATACTTCGTTTAGGAAGTAAAAGTAACATGATGAAATAAGTGATGGAGTGTAAGGTGTACTATATATCAATGTATAGTAATTCGTTCGATTTGGGCCGAAAATTTGTTGGTGCGACAATAAAATAGAGATATAACAACGAAAATGTAGTTTTGTGTCATAAAGAAAGTGGTCTTATGATAGCGTGTTGGTGGTGATCTGACGTAATGTTTTTATTAAACTTTGCTTGTGATAGCGTAAAGGACGCTCAAAAAGGGCACATGGCTCATTTTCGTTGCAGTATCTGAATTTTCAAATATTGCAAAATTAGATTTTTTCGGCGTTTCCTACAACTACAATATTGAAGATAGATTTTTTTCTCCTTGATGAAATATATTGTTCAAAGATAGATATTGAAATGAGGTCATGAACAATTTTTCGAAAATGTGAGTATTTTTAGCGTAATTTTGCATGAAGTATTATTAAACAATTATTTTCTCAAAACCGGGTTCAAATGTTTTCTTTAAATTTTATGCTCATATGTAGCAAAGGACAAAAATGGCGCTGGTCCTATTTTCAGCGACGTTTTTGAATTTTTGGAAAATTGCTACAATTTAACATCGTAAAAGTACAACATTGGGAATATAGATTTTTCTTTAATAAAATGTATTAACATTTTATTTAAAACATCGACCCCACATTTTTCTTTAATTTTTTTAGAATAGAGTAAAGGAAGCTTAATAAATAACGCAGGTCACAAATTCGTTTCTGAATTTTCGAAAATTGTAAAAGTTAGAAATAATGTGAAAAAGCACGTCCTGTGCACACACAGGCAGACGTTTTGCCGTCAATCAATTTTTCGATATCAATAACCCACAAAACATGGATTCTGGCGACACTGCGTGTTGTGGGAAGTAATTTACTACATATAGCAACAGGATTTATCCATGTTTTCGTTATCAGGGCCCGACAATAAGAGTTTTTCTGCCGAAAATTCGCCGGTTTCCGGCCCACGATTTCTTCTTATGAAGAAAATGCGAGAAAGTAAAAACGAAATTCACCCTTCTGACAAGAAATCAGGTACTAACGCTCATCTCCATGATTCTATACCAAACCTTTTGTAACAATCCATTGTCTGACATTAGGTCTGACATCTAGGTCTGACATTAGCCACTAATTCAACTTCTGAGAACAAACAAGATGGACAGAGACAAAGTTTCACAATTGAACGGAGAAGTGCGTAAGTTCGTCTAAAGTCGGGATACCGAGACCGAAACAAACCTCGACTAGTGACCTTTGTGACTATTTCATCATACTGTACGCTTCAGAGGTATCGGCAGAAGCACTTGTAAGGGAACATCACAGGCGTCTCGAGTGCGGTAGACCCGATTTGCACTCTTCCTTTTGGCGAACGATTCCGGAGTTTTAGCGAACACGCGCAAGCGCAGTGCCGCTTCTGGGGTTGCCAGAACCCAAACTGCGCATGCATTCTTTCGCTAAAACTCGGGAATTGTTCGCCAAAACGAAGTGTAAATCGCACAAAGGCGAGGAGCACTGAGAGTTGCTTGCTCGTACAGAAACGTTTCCGAATCGGCAGTGCTGGTAGTGGGGTTGGAGTTACACCTATCTACCTCTTTCCACAGGAAAGGAAACTCACCTACCAGATGAAGACAACTGGGAAGCCGACGAGCATGTGGGGAAGCCAGAACCTTCACAATGGGATTCAAGCAGATAGCTTGGGAAATCAGAGCGAGGAAGATGGTCAGTCAGGCTCATCTCGCAGAAAGGATCTTTTGCCAAACACAAGCACGGAGAAGACTTTTAACTGCCTGATTTCCTGTCTGGACACGGTTTTTCGCAAATACTTTCCCCGAATGGGTAAAATCAATAATTCCTAATGTATCCACCGCAAAAGATATGAAGGCGACGTTGAGCGCACTTTCTTCGCCTACGAATGGTACGCAAACAAAAGTCTGTGGAATAACATACATTCAGTACAATAAACCGATAACATCATCTTGCGCTCACCAGCGCAAGAAATGTAACAACATCGATACGGTATACTGCACCAACAAATCAGAGGTAAAAACATGCCATTATCCTTCGACAGAATATGTCATTATCCTTCGATAAAACGAAGCAGTAATGTGTCGAGAGAAGCTCTGAGCTCTAAGGCAAGACGTCCTCTCGAAGTGAAAACGGTTCAGTGATGAATCCGCGTTAGCGAAATGGGTTTGGAGTTTTAGTGGACAAAAGTTACACGCTATTGAAAAGTTCGGTTGCTTCCCAGAGTTAGATTTTCGAAGGCGAATATACTCGCAGAAACTAAAGATTATTATTAAGAAATTTCTCAACTCATGTGGCGATTGCTTCTTCTCTGAGATTTGGGTCCTACATGAGGATCTATGAATCCCAGAGGCACTTATGGAATTAGCCAGAAGCACGTACGCAGAGAAAAACCGTACTATTTACAATTCTTATGGCTAAATTTGCGGTTGACAGCAACACCACTTTCTCCATTTACACATACTGTCTTCAGTCATCTCCCAGGATTTTTTAGTGTTGTCAGGTAAAACAGTTCTCTTTCCCCATATGTCATATACAGTTTTACTGTTTTTTGACAAATAAATAAAACTATCCCCAAGACCGAAATGCACACGATATAACTCTGACTTGAGTTTCCGTATAGCCCACATTTCTTCTGCTAGTCGGTAGTATTTTCTGCCTTCACTTCAGCGGTTCTTTTTAATTTGTAAGCAAGCGTTATTTGTATCAAAAAATTATTTTCATTATTGTCTTGAAGCAGCATGTCCGGTTATGTGGAACTGTGGTTATTTCTCTGTCCCAATACACTTTCCGCGCCGAGTATTCTTGTAAATATTCAGGGTTGTACTGGTAATGCGGGATCTGCCTTGAGAAGATCATTGCTAGGCCTTGGTGGATTAGGCCAGGTAGATAATTGTACCGACTGACAAAGTTAAAAGTTCATTACTCTCATCCCCAAAATAGCTTTAATAGACTGAAAAATAAGATCCTCAACATTAAACATTTTAAAGAGTATTAATTCGGTCTGGCGACGCAGTGGCTTGAGGCTCCCGAGTACGTGTTGCACTATCTGTGGGTTCGAATCCCACGGAACGTTTTCATCACGTGTTCGTGACATGGCTTCACGATTCATGTATCACATCCTCAACAATCATTCGTGCATAATCCTTCCTCCATCAGGCTTACTTGGAAATGTGTTCTTCTTGGTTCTGGAGACAATCCAAACAAATCAGACATCATAAATTACTTAAAAACGATAACTCTTATTGTATGTCAAATTATGCCAAAAACATCGCTGTGCAAGTGCGATTTGTATCATCTTGGATCTTTTCTTTTATTCAATCGAACAACTCTTTATTATAACGTCAGTGCTCAACCATTACGGCTACATTCGGAAAGGATAAATTATTTTCTTGGAGAGATGATTACGAAGGTGCAATGTGAATAATGATGGAGTAATGTTGGAATGTGAAATGGAGAACGGAGAAAATGCCTTGTGCATCCATGGCCGACGCGCTTTGTCTCCCACCACTTTCTCATGGATGCACCAGATGTGAAGGTCGTCCCAGTGGTGGAGGCGAGCAGCCTCACCACCAACCATCACGCGTCTCCGCCACTCAATCAGTTATTAGTGTTCCAAATTGATTTTGGCAGTTGTACGCTGTCAATGATACGTTCATATGGAGTACAAAATTATATGTATACTTTCGTCATCATTCAATAATGTTTTTGGGATATCACACTAGATTATAGTGTCAGACGTTACCTTCATTTATTTTCCAGCTGCTATTTACTTACAAAAGTTTCAGAATGTTGTTGAGATGTGTTATTGTTGCCATCAACAAAAAGTTATATATGATGTCGAATTCGTTTTCAGTGATTCCCAACATCGTAAAAAAAAAGCTTATAATACAAAAAATACTCATATAAAAATCATCCATCTACCGGCAAGAAATAATACTGTTTATTTCTTTAATCCCTATTATTGTACATCTCTGCCATATATTTAGGTCCAAACGATTCCCGTCCACATCTCGTGCCTCTCGGTATTCCCACTTTCATTTTCTCCCTTGATGGGTAGTTCCCTCTTCCCCCGGCTACCTGAGGAAACCCGTCTGTCAGTCTCATATTTCTTTTTCGTCGAGGTCAGTGGCATAGAATAATCTCAGCGTGTGGGAGGACGAGGCTCAATCCCGACTCTTAACACATTTACATGTCAAAATCGTTTAAATGAGAAATGTTACGCCTTAATATTTTAAAGTATATTTTATTTCAATAAAGATGAACTATTCAACTCACGGGTGCAACTTGGAGTTTATGTTCTTCGGGCGATAAAAAAATGAAACTTATTCAACATTCTATACTTTAAATGAAATATTTCTTAATTAAATTTGTTCAATAATTGTCACCTCGACTGGGACACGAACTCCAGTCACCTGGGCAGTCGCACCAACCACTGAGCTACCGACACATCCAGTTGGTTACATAGTTTCGTAGGCCTGTTGTGTTGCCCGTTGTATGATATTGAATTGTCACTTTATTAGACAGGCAATTAAGTCTCTCTAAGACGTTGTGAGTGTTGAGAATTAAATGAAATATTTACTTAAAAGTTCATTATTTATAAATATTATCATTATTTGATTTCATATTCTACAAGAACGCGTTGCACTTTCTTGAAGAAAATTCATTGAAGATGAACAGTCACTACAATGAGTTGCTGGCATCTAAACACTCCGCATATCAAAAAGAAACTATCTCCTGGGTCGTGATCTGTTTCCGCCGCAGTGCCCTAGGTCTGCCACGTTGCCGGGAGGGGGGGGGACTTCCTAGGCAATTCCTTTGCAGGTTGTAAATAAGACTTTCACTGAAAACAGTATTATTATTCATACTATTACTATTGTTAATTTAGGTATTGTAATGTAATTAATGTTTTTATCATGTTTATAGTTGGTGTTATTTTGCGTGATGTCAGGCGATTAGCTGAACTCGCGGGGTGCATCTCCCGTTTTTTTTTTCTGTCAAAATTTCTTCTTCGCAGCTGGAATGCGTCGTTGAATGCTTGACCTTGTGACGATTATAATAACAAAAATCCACTAATGACTATCAGTATCCGTTCAAACAAACGTCGAGAGAACGACGTGGGTTGAGGGAAACTTAACTTAAAGAGTTTGCAGTAAAGCAGATTTTTTTTCCTGAAGTATGGCAAATTACAGTTGAAAGCGCATTTTGAAGAGAGGATTGGAGGCTGTGTATATTTTTAAAATCCTTTTTAAATTATGTGGATTATTCTCATTGGATTTGTTGAAAGAAGAGGTTTCGTGTACATTTTAAAATATTATAATGACAATTTTCTCAATGTTACGCATGCCATTCCACCATGCTTTGCGGATACAAACGTCAGAGAACAAGGGGGTCTGTAACACTTTAGGAAGTTAGATCTTCACACTGCACTGGAATCCGGTGAATTTGGCTTTTAGAGAGCCTATATCGTTGTACCTGCTTAACCTCTCACCTCTTTCGAGGGAACCGCAGGGTTGTATCTTCGTCTTTCCATTTCATCCGTTGCTACAGACTTCCTCTACTGCTTCCTCCAGCCGACTGAGTACGACTAGACCTTCAGCTGCGGCCATTTGGGCTCATACTATGGCTACATTCTATCATCGATGCAGTAAACGCGTTCCTTTACTCGGTGTGAACCTTGACAGCCACTCACAAGCGTGGCACCGAATATGCTAGTCCGATATTAGCGGAAGATAACATGTAGATAGCGCTCAGCTGCGACACGTAAGTCCATATGGAGGGCAACCTTAGTATTGAAAGTATTTATCCGTATTTAACAGTTATTTAACAGTTTATATCGATTCTGCTGTTAGAGGAAGAATTGATTTTTCTGGATAATCTGTCTGACGTCCAATACGTAACCTTAGTGATCCCAAATTTGAGGACAGAAGATGTAGTGTTAGGATGGTTGAATACGAAATGGGGTCAATGGACCGCAATCGTTCGGCTGGGTTTGGAGTCTCATCACCTAAATCGCAACTGAGAAGCGTAGGCCGGAGACCTATTCGGTAGGTAGGTAGGCAGGCTGCTGACAATCGATTCATACCCAGCTATGTTGGTACTGTAGATCAAATCCTTTTCTTATTTCGTGCTTCTCGCTCGATGTTTTTTCTTTCGAGTATTAGAAGGTAAATTATTACACAGACCCTTTAGGATAAGTCGAGTTTGATTTACTTCTCTGAATATTAAGACATTGCTTGAATACAGTTCTAGGTAGAAAGGTAGTCGGTGAAGTAGGAAGGTAGTGGATGGGTAAGAAGGATCTCCTAGATGCTTAGAAGATACGAAGTTTTCAATCGATCTTTGGGGAACCTGGATTTAAAGTGAGTTCTGTTTTTGATTCTACCCAAGTTGAACATTATAGGGTACGGAAAGGTAAGTAAGTTGTTGAACAAATGTTAGCCACTGTTTTACCATTTTGTTAAATTCTGATATCCTAATTCTCGTCGGATGTGTTGATTGGAGAGGAGCCATAGCGCATTTAGTGCTGATCGCATATTTATTTTGGATTGTGCTTGGCTTGTTAGTAATGCTTGGTTCAGCCCCTTCCCATATTGTCCATACATATATCAATGTTAGCTATATGATGGATTTGAAGAATAATATTCTGCTTTCTACAATCAAAGGTGAAAGAAATTAATAATCAATGCTCATTTAAAGATTTTATTTATTTTTTTGCCTATGTCTGAATTTACAGGTAAGATTTTTGTTGGAAAGTGCTAATAGGTAGTTAATTGGGGAGGTTGACAACGGAACATCTCTCCCATTCTGGATCCACGTACTGTTCAAAACTCTTTTGGGGCCAATCTTTTATTTCTAATACAACGAGATTTGTAGCATTGCAGAGGTACTACATTGTCAGCTGTGCTACGTTTGCATCTCCTTCCGATGGGATGTTGTAACACAATGTATAATTTCGGAGAAATCAGATGCTCCTGAGGGTACATCTGCGTTAATTGAATGAGATCTAGATTACGAGTTGATGATTTTTACTGTGCAAAGATAAATTGCGAAAAGTGGTAATGTTTTACCCTCTACATGCCCTAGAAGTTTGTAACAATTATTCTGAGACACCTTTGTAAATTCTTACTACTTTATATTCTATGAACTATTTTTAGAACATGATTTGAAACACATTTTTCCTTGCTTTCCTCTTTGCAAAATCTTCAGCAATGTTACAAATGACCATTTCTGTGTAAAGAGACTTTCAGATTAAAAAATTGTCAATTATGTCAACAATTCCTAACATAATGATGATTACAATTTTGTAAAGCTTTAAGAGAAGACTTCTACGAAATTTGACGAAAGATCCGATTTTTTACTTTTCAATGCTATTAATACAATTGCACATTGTAGATTCACGTCGCTGAGTCTGTTTCATCCGAGACACATTTAAATGCACAAAACAACAGTTTAAATGTCCATACACATTGTGTACCATCTTACTTCTGCATGTTGCATTCTTTTCTTCTTTCAACTATTAATTATACATGATAATGATAATGATAATAATAGTAATAATACTAATCATCATCATCATCATCATAGAATTCATATTTCAAATATCGGTCAAATACTGATAAATATAGGTGTATTTTGAAGGTCTAACTCCTCATAATCATGGAATAATAGTGCTGAAATAAAAGTGAGAAGCATATATTACAGTGAGCATCATTCCTAAATGCGAACCATTCCTAAATGGTTCTCATATTTTGTGAGTATTCTGAGCATCATTCCCAAATGCTGAGTTCTCATATTTTGTTATCATAATAGAGTTCCTGTAGAAGTTGCTTTAGTGTTTTGCGATTTATACAAAATTTTGGAGGCATTTAGTTATTTCAGTTTTATTTCACTATTTATTTATTTTTTCCTCTGTAAGCTTAAATTAACATTATGTAAAATAGTCGTAACTTAGGACATGGTTGTTTTAGATATTTGAATCCCTATTCCATCATAATATTTACTATTATTTAAAGATAGTACATATGGATAAAATTTAGTTTAACAATCCTTAAAAAAAAAGACCTAGAAAAGAACAAAAATGTAAATGAACCTCTTCATAGTGTCATTTGATTCAAATATGCAAAAGAAACACTTGTTTCAAAAAATTTAGAATATTGCATCACAGAAGCAAGTTGTGAATTTAACATGGATTGCCAAATTACCCCAAATTTTAAAGACACAATTATAGACAGTCTGTGCAGTGAAGAATCACAGAAAATCAATGTAAAGTGAGACTGATGCAGTGTTGAACCAGCTGCAAAATCTAACAGGTGAAATATTTTTTCCAAAATTACGCAAGAACATTCTAAAAAAGCAGTAGAAGGCAGCCCAAAGTTTTTAAGGCCAGACAGAATCACAATGTATGTGTATATCTTTAAATTCCTTTATCTGAAAATTAGTTTTCATGGTCATACCGGTATTATAGAACTTAAAACATCTAGCAAAGGTCTTCTTCTTCTGCTGCAAGCATTAGAACTTTCATTCCATTGCGTCTCCTTTTATTGGTCCATCCATCTTCTTCCTATGTTTCGTTTTCCTCTTGGCTTATATTTCAGAATCTGTTTTGGTATTTGTGTGTCCTCCGTTCTATCAATGTGGTGTCTCCATGCTTTCCTGTATTCATCAATTTTGCCATTTAGATTATAAATTCCTAGGTAGTTACGTATCTCTTCATTGAGGATCCTATCTCTCCTTGTGGCACCAATACAACCCCTTCAGATCTTCATTTCAGCAGTCTGAATCCTACTTCTAATTTTTGTGTCCATGGTCCAGATTTCACATCCATATAGCCCACAAGGAACCGCTAAGGTTTTAAAAAATTTCATGATCTTATCTTTCCTGACTTTACTTTTTAGTGTCCTCCTAATAGTTCCACACATTCTGTTAAATTTTTCAATTTTCTTATCTGCATCAATTTCTCCTTTGTAAGACAGATCACAACCCAGGAACTTAAATGAACTTACTTGTTCGATATTTTGGCTATTAACCACTAATTTACATCTAATTGGGTATTTCCCTTGGAATACCATTGACTTAGTTTTTTGGACAGATATCTCTAAATTATATTCTTTAATGATCATCTACATTTCATATAGAGCTCTTTGTAGTCTTCATCATCAGATATCATCACTTGGTCGTCAGCAAACAGAAGTGTCATTATAAATTTTTTATTATTAAAATTATCAGTAAAATTTTAAAACTTCATCTTCTGCTTCCATATTCTGATAGCATCATCAAGATAAATATTTAAAAGTGTGGGTGACATGCAGCACCCTTGTGTCACTCCTTTATTTATAAACTCTTTGAGAATTTTACCTGATTTCGTTCTTACATTAATTTGGGTATCTTTGTACATGTTTCGAATAACTTCAATTAGATGCTTTGGTATGCCTCTTCTGTCCATAATTGACCATAATTTTCCTCTGAGAACGTTACCAAAAGCTTTTACATAATCTATGAAGACCATACATGTTTGTAGATTGAATTCTCGTCTTTTTTCAATCAATAGTTTTAACACAAACATATTATCAGAACATGATCTCCCTTTTCTAAATTCTGATTGTTCTTCCAGAATTATTGCTTCCATTATTTTCTTCATTCTATTATTAATGATTTTAGCATACACTTTATAAGTTGTATTCAGCAGACTTACACCTCTATAGTTTTCACATACCGTTCGTAATCCTTTTTTAAATATAGGAATGACTAGAGCAGTCTTCCATTCCGTTGGTATTATGTTGTGTGTCCAGCAATTGTTAAATAGATCTAAAGCTTTGATTTTGCTTCAGCTGGGAGATATTTAAGTAACTCTATATTGATATTATCGAAGCCTGGTGCTTTCTTATTTTTAGTATTTCTTAGTGCTTCTTCTAATTCAATAGATTCTAGTTTATCCACTGCATTATGAAGAACTGGTGTATCAGCTATTTCTTTTTCTTCTTCCTCTTCATCAGCATGCCATAGGTTTTTACAGTATTCCAGACCACCAGACTTTCCCTACGCAGTGCTCATAACGCGGCCAGGGGAGATTTAATTACTGGTACTCTCCTAAGTGATAGCCGGCCTCCTACCCATACGAACCAAACTAGCAAAGGTATTGGCAAGAATTTCTTAAATATTCTCTTGAAACTTTCACAGTAGCTTGAAATATTGAGAAATGTATAAAGAATAAACATTGCCTCTGAGAGATACTAGATTCATTTAGTTTTCCTTCTGAATTCAAGTAAACATGTCAGTGGAAACAAAACCGCACATTTGTTTTCAAAAATTAATTTTCTTAAAACAAATGATATTTAAGTAAAAAGAGGAATATTTTTCATACAGCTCTAAAGAATATGTGGATACAAGATGAAAGTGATCTATAAATATTTTGCCCAGTTAGGGTGTTTTTTAACGGACATTGTAAAATAATACAAAACATTTTAAAAATATATTATGCCAGATTTAAAATAAATTGGTAGAATTGTTATTAATTGTTGTTATTGTTATTTCTTCTTATTCTTTCATTTGGGTCATCTAGGGACCATGCACCAATTTCATTGCTTCTTCCTTTGTCCTTCTTTCTTCTTCCTCCAGTACTCTTTCATCTTCTCACTGTGTATCATTTTTCACTTCTCAGACCATTTTGATCCTGTCTTCTTTTCCTTCTTGCCCTGGAATTCTTCCATTTCTAACACTTTCTTCTCTTTCACTTATGTTGTGCTGCTTCTCTTTCACTTATATTGTTTCTTTCCAGATCTTTCCTAACTTTTTGAATCCAGGCTATTGTCGACTTCTTGTTCCAAAGGTATTTAAAAATCTGCTTGGTTAATCTGTTGTTGTGTTATTATTATTATTATGATTATTATTATTATTATTATTGTAATTGTTGTTGTTGTTGTTATTAATGTGTTTGATATGTAGTAAAAGTTTGAGATTGGAAAGAAAAGTGTGAGAAATTCGTTTCCCTCATGCCTTCACAGATGAAAAAACCACAAAGGCCATAAAGAAAGAAGAGAAGAGAGAAGAAATTAAAAGAAATAATTTCAATATCTAAAAATAAATCAAATGAAGGTCAGAAACAACCATTAAGAATAGACAAAATAAAAAGTTGAGAATATGAAAACAAAACCATAAATTGTTACAGTATGATGATGATGATGATGATGACGACGATGACGGTGATGATGATGGCGATAATGATGATAGTTACTGGATTATGGAAATTTCAAGCTCTGAAAAGTAAAAGAAATGGAGGAAAAGGAATATGACACAAAATGAGATAAGGTTAATTTTGAAGTAGAGAGAAGAACTATGTTACTGTGTTTTTTAAAAGATTTATTTATTTAGAGCCTGGGTTACTATATTTATTTTATTATAAATATTAATTAATAAAATATAACAAATGGTTTATTATTGAATGGGATATTAGAATCTATTGTCTAAGGTAATATGGAAAAAAAAGGGATCTTCATCATTTGAACGGAATGATGTAAACATTTTTCTATAAATTCATTTGTATATAAATTTCATAATGTAAAACGGTTGTAGTGTGCAGACTTAATATGAGTGCTATATAAATATAGTACCTTTCTTATTACTCCAACTGCTTCTTTTAACTCTATCAACTAGGATTTCTTCAAGGTAATTCCAAAGAAGAGGAAATAAAACACAATAAGACACACAATCAAGCAATAAGTCTAACAATCTCAACAATAGTCTGGGAAAAATTTGTTTCAAATTGAGAATATGACATTCATGGAAGTCACCTATCAGCTTTGAGAATTCTAATTGACCTGTTATCAAGATATGAACTAGAAGAAGTGATTGATGCAATAAAATGTGGAAAAGCTGTCTGGCCACATGAAATATAATAGAGACAGTTGAAGCATAGTGTTACACTTGAGAAGCTCCTACTCCTGTAACTTCTAAACAACTGTTGGACAAAATATTTCTGACATTAGAGTGGAATGGTTACACCTATCTACAAGTATGGAGATAAAATGACTGCTCTAAATATATAGGCACTATCATATAAAACGGAAGAAAATATATGCCAAGAGACCGAGTATGTAGGTCTACCCAATTGCAGAACTTTAGAGATGCAGAAGGATGTAAAGGTCTTATATACGTAGAATATTCACTGTTTAACGAACTATTGAGAAACATCAAGAAATAAACCTGGAAATGCACTTTCTGTTCTTAGATCTGGAAAAGACATTTGGTAAGGTAAGAAGGCATACACTGTGGGAAAGCATGGAAAAGAAAATAATTCCCAGAAAATTAACAGAGGTAATAAAATGCATGGCTAATAAAACTACTATATGAGTGAATCTTCTAAATACAAAGAAGAGACAGTCAATAAAATAAATCAAGATGTTACACAAAAGTGCCCAGTATCAACTATGAAGTATCATGTGGTATACAGAATATAACGTTATATACAAGATCCACATTTATATGCAATAAAAGTGTAAGAAACATACAATTTATTATGCACTATACCAGGGGCGGATTCAGCTGATCGTTTTAGGGGGGGCATTTTATATTTTTGTTGAATAATAAACATAATTGTTATTGCATTGTATATTATTTATGTACTGTAGATCTGACACTATACAATATTATTGTTTTAAAATAATTACATAATTCAAACAGAAATAAATATTTAAATCAATTTTGTCAAATCAAGGAAGGTAATCTAAAACTCTAGCCCTTTTGAGAGGGACCATGACTCCCATGCCCACCTTCCTGGATCCACTAGTGCACTATACATTGTAGAATAAGCACAAAATATGCAAATCAAATGTTTCAAGAAAACAAATAATTTATGAAAAAGCTGTGTAAAACTCCCTGACATCCTACACTAAAATTTATTTGTATTATTCCACTCATGAAATTAAAACCAATAGTGTTAAATCATATATATAAAATGCCCCTCTTAGGGTGGTGCATCTCAAGAAAATTATCGCTTTATCTATCCGATTTTTCTTACTACTTCTCCCCACTGGCCAATCATAAACAGTGACTCATCTACCTTAGGAGGCAGTATACATTGAACACTATGTTGATGTACAATAAACCGCTTTTATATTTATATAACCTCTTTGATTTTAACATAGCTTTCAGTTATTTTCAATATTTGGTGCATTTTGGAATTTTGGATAACATAATTTCACTTGTGGAAAGTCCTATTAAATACCACTTGTGCTTTGGAAATTCTCAAATAAATCCCCTCCTCACTTTGTGAGTCGAGGATTTATTGACAATTTCCAAAGCACCTATGATAATTTTTATCCAGTATTCCCAACAGCAAGTTAGAAATATTGTATATAATGTGAATGAGTTGTTTAATCTAAAATTAGACATACAAAGTAGGTCTGAATTTTTTCAAATAATTTCAATTGTCTTTACATAATAATTTTAAGGTATTTTTACTTAGAGTACTGGACATCTGTGGTTGGTACTAGTTTCTAAGAAACTTCTGAAAGATTCATAATAAATGACAAAACCTTAATTAAAGACAAAGGTTTTCCCATAAGACCTATTGTGTCATTGATTGGTACACCCAATATCAATTGTGTAAATTCTTAAACCATTTATTACAACCAATCTTGAAAATTAATGAGAGTTACATAATTTAAAAAAAGCTTTAAATTAATGAATATTTTGAAATCCCTAGTAGTTGTACCAGATCATGATATAGTTTCATTTGATGTTGTAGCATGTATCCTAGTATACCCTATCCATTTATATTGGAAGCTTTGGCAGAGTGCTATTATAAATTATCTAATTTTTTGTTTCCCCTTGAAATTTTGTTGGTGACTAAATGCATATTAAACAACACTGAGTTTACCGTTGATAATGTCATTTACAACCAAATGACAGGTTCGTTATGTCCATTATTTTCAGATATTGTAATGAGAAAATTTGAATAATTCATTTTATCAAAAAGAAATTCTTTCTTTTACCTGTGGTGTGTAGATGACATGTTAATTATTTCACCAAATGACGAAATCATACAACTTTGATCTGATTATAATTCCTCTGATCCTGCTCTACAACTTACCATAGAGTCTACTAACAATTCTATCAACTTCCTAAATCTTACATTACATTTGGAAAGAAATAAAATTTCTACCAATTGGTTTTGGAAAAGTTGTTCTTCTGGGAGAACTTTGAATCATCTTTCTACCCATCCCATTCAATGAAAGATTGCCATTTTTATGGTATGGTTAATAGGGCTATTAGTCTTTCTGACCCTTCTAACCACAAAGCTAATTTAAATGTAATTTAGGATATTTTTAGTGAAAATAATCTTTTAATTTTCAGCAATAAATTCATAAAGAAGAGACTAGCCATGATAAATCAAAGAAATTTGAGATCTACAAATGAGCAATTGGTTAATGCTTTGAAAAATGATAATCAGAAAAGAATCAATACTATTTTCATTCTACTAGATAGAAAGAATCTACTAGATTAAATATTGATATTAAAACTAGGAAAAATCTGATTAATAAAGGACTTATCAGAAATGTTAAAGATTCTGTTCCTCTTTTACACAAAGAAAAATTTGTTTATTGTTTTCCCTGCGTAGACTGTCCATTATGGTATATAAGCCAAACCAAAAGGTGCAAGCAGAAGATGAAAGAACATGAAAGTAAAATTAAAGCTTCCACTTCAAAATTAAATTCACCACCACTTACATAATTTCAACTTCCAAAGACGCATTTGATAAACTGAATCAAGAAAATACCTTTATATTCCTTGGACCTTAAATATTAAGATTCGTCAGCCTGTCAATACGAATGTGCAATCAAATATTTTCACCAATGCTTATGATACTGTTTTGTCCAAAATAAAATTACGTTCTGGGGAATAATTCAATGGATGTGTTCTGTCTTTGTTCTGTTATATTGGTTGTTTATTTCTTGCTCTTGTTGGTTTGACTTTCCCCTTTTTCTTTCTTTACTACTTTTACCTCCTCCCCTCTAGGTACCTAACTATAACATTTTTAACTTGGCTTTCTGATGTTGATGCTAATGGTTGATCTTAGAAATGGCTTGTTTAGAATCCTTTCCATTTTTTAAAATTTGATTGTTTTTCTCTTGTGATTTTTTAATGTTTTTCCCTTCCTTTGTCTCAGGTAAGCATCATACTTATATATTTATATTTATATACTATTTGTGATTTTATTGTAATCATACACTTCTTGTTTATTATATTGTATTTAAATTTCAATTGTAATTCTAATTTTAAATCTTGCTTTGCTTTTGTATTGTTATTTCATATTAAAATTTTTATTATGAAAGAAACATTTTTAATTGTTAAAACTGCTTGATTACAGAACACCTGAATGATGCAGCCACATTGTGTCATGAAACGTTATGTCTTTAGTATATTGAGACCAAAAAAATAATTATTAAAATAATAATTGATTTGAATGTCTTTAATATTGAAGGATATCATGATTTATAAGGTTAATTTGTAATTTATGAAGTAACATGCTAGAGGCAATTAAAACAAAACAGAGACTTTGAATAAAATTAATTTCTGTTGACAATGAGAAGCAAGAAAGTAACAGACACTTCATGGCATATTTTCTCGAAATACATGAAAACTGGCTACCTGAAACTAGTGATAAAACACGGTAGGTAATATAACATCCCTACAACATTCAGCGTCCCATCAACAGTAAAGCTTTGTATATGTTCCCGCATTTGTCAGACATGTTTCAACACTAGAAATTAAAAGTATGTTTGTACTTAACTACGAATTTTTGAGTTGTTCTTTTAAAATGACAATGGGTCTCAGGAGGTAAACCCCTATTAAGTTTGGCCATTCCACATCCTTTGAAAGCTGTTAGCATCTAAGTGATATCAATGTCTTCATTGATGGCCAACAATCACGGGGTGTTTGTAAACTGTGGGAACTACAAATCACTAAATCACTGTTTTTGAAATCTGAGAGGAATTTTTTATTTAACTTCAGATGAATTTCTAGTTTTTGAGTATATTATTTCCTAACATATTTTAACTTATTCTACACGTGACAGATGAAAAAAATGTTACACATTGGCAATTTTCCCTTATTTTTATTAAATAAATGATATAATATGCAATTCATGATTACTTTATGTTTTCTGACAATGAGCTTCTATGGTCATTAGTCCCAAAAGTGTAGTGAATGTTATATCGCAGAAGGTGGCAGAGTTCCTTCTTAGCTGGAATGTGGGATCCTGTGCAGTCCTTCACTTCTCCCTGTGGAAGTTTCCCCTCTTGGTATTTCCGCCAGCAGGACACCGACCCAGCCGGGGCAAGCTCTAAGCTCTAAGCTCCCGACTGGTCTCCCGTCATGTGTGATAGTGTAGTAATGCAAGTGTAATTGTGTGCGTAGAACGGAAAAGGAGAGGCCAAGGATGAGGAAAGGTGGCCTCGCGCGATGCGTGGCCGTTTGTTAGGGTACTGCGCCCGGTATTGATCGAAGAAACCACGGGAAACTACCGATCAGAGCAGCCTCCCGCCAGAGTTCTCATCCGACAGCGGCTGAGTCGACCTATTTAGGTAGAGTCGAAAATCCGTTGCAGTTGGAACCCAAACCCTATCAAATAGGGCCAGTCGAGGCTACTCTGATACAGAAAAACAAACTTTTCATCTTATCTTCTATACCGTTTGAATATATACTGAATATGGTCTTTTAATGCTAAAGACTTGTAAATAAAAAATTATTTAAGACGTACCACAACTCTTTAAAAAAATAAAAATGGTATCAACTTAAGCCAACTTAATGAGCTAATACGACACATTGACGGGGCTAAGGTGATACAGTTTGATATTTCCATGGATTTTGATTGGGAGACAACGCACGGGCTATAGAGAGACACCGTAGGGTGGAGTGTTTCAACAGATTTTTTATTTTTTTTTTAAATTTTTTGCTATGTCTAGGTATTGTTTTCGATTAGTCTGAAAGTTCAAAAAGGAGGCTTTAAAATAAAGTTTTAAAAACATTGTTTCATTTGGTATTAATACAGTAAATTATCAACAAAAATGGTCCATACATTGAAGTGTAATAACAAGATTGATAATGTATGTAAAAAAAATATTCAATGTGGCAAGGGTCTGGAAGTGATATCTTCACATCGGTTTGACAATATACAACACGCGAGCCTGGGACCTTCCTTTTAGCGTACTGGTTTTTATATTATTTTCTGTGTTGTGAGCTGAATTTAAATAATAAATATTGTTTCAAGACATTTTTATGCGTTTTTGTTCTATAAAACCCTATTATTGTACAGAAACGTAAATATTACAATTCCGAGCAGTAGCTTTGCTCCCGTACGTATAATAGTACTTATATTGTTAAAACAACAAAAAATTAAAATAATATTACTTTCTTGTTGGCTGCGAGTTAATTTTTAGCGTATCAAAATAGCCCGACACCCGTATCACATTAGTATCATCAGTCCAATCATATTAGCCCCAAAATATCGAAGTAGTATATGTCATGGCACGATTAATATTTTTGAAATCTTTTTACGCAAAAAATAGATTCATTCTTTCTGAATGATAACCTCTTTTAAAAAATATCCTGCCATTAAAAATGACGAAGTGATATCAAAAGTTTCGTATCTCAGCGGAAACGTTTTTAACTGAAAAAATATGTCAGTTCGGCTTTAATTTTTTTTTGCCGAAAGTCTGCAATATTTTGAGTTTCTGCTGTATGATCTTTAATAATATATTTCGTATTATTGGCTATTTTTGGTAATTTTGGATGTCAATAAGTAACAATTCTTAAAGTGTTTCACATTAGCCCCAATTTCTTGCTGTATCGTATTAACCTGGACTGACCCTGCGTATTTAATGTGCAGAAATATGCAATAGCTTTGTAAAACGCAAAAGATGCAAGATAAAGTTTGGCAAGAAAGCTACAAATGCGCTGATTCGTAAAGAAATTCGATCATTTTCCAAATAAGTATTAGCATAAAAATATGCACTTGCTTATAAATCCACGCTGTAGTTATTTATATTCAAAATGTCTTCATTTCACAAGAAATTTGAGTTTTCCTTTACCAAAATCTTTTTGAGACACATTAAAGTGATTTGGTGGTTTAACTTTTTTACAATAACATCTTTTACGTTGTCCCACTGTTAATCTTCTCTTTGGTCACTTCTAGCCAGTGGCGTCCAGAGCGGGTACCTTGCATCAAAGATCGATCTTATAATACAAATAAAAATTCATTTTCATTCAAAAACATTATTTTAAGTTGGCCTGAGAGAAAATAAATGAAACATAAATGGGAAATTTCACATGACGGAATTTTATGTTTGCTCCTGATTGTTAGGCAACTCCCATGCACTAGTGCTCGTCGGGTCACGTTCTAACCCAGTCAGAATTTCGTGTACCTGCCGAACACCTGCCATATACTACATATATGAAGCAGTCGATCAAAAGATATCCCCTGAGACGCAATGGGTCGTATGCAAGAGAAGCGCGAACTGGAGAAGCCCCTCCCGTGGCCGCGGGCAACGACGACGAGCCTCGCGGGGAACGCAGCAATTTGACTGTTACGACGACGTCTGGCAGCTGTCGAAAGGAGGTTTTCACCCTACATTTGTATTTAGCAACCCCCAGAATATTCGTGTACCACACATTTTAAATGACAATGAGGACTAATAAAAACACCTACATTTTCATTTCATTGAATTATATTATATTTGGCCAATGTATTGAGAACAGACTATTATTTATTATATGAAATGTATAATATATAAATTATATAGTATATATATAGTATATGTATATAATACTATATATATATAATTCAATCTATTGTGTACGCTATCTATTGTCTAACGCTACGATTTCGAGGATATTATTTTCCCCGAAATGCTCAGTAGATTGAATTATTTATACATTTCGTATAATAAATTATAGTCTATTCTCCATGGACGAAATATAATATAATGTAATGAATGTAATATAATATGAACAGGCATATAAACATTAAATTTTTCATTTCAGGATTATTTTTATTTAGACTTGTGCCAGCAATTCAAATTTCTGACAAAAAATCAACAGTGATAAGTAAATTATTTACTTATATTTAATATATAGATAAGAATAGATTCAACTGCGATTGATTTATAAAACTGTATCAATGGAAAATATATTTTTGAAATTTGAATCAAAATTTTCCACAAAAAATTCATAATAGAAGAAATATGTGTATAAATAACCGATATTTTTCATTTCAAAAATTCTTAACATAAATACACTGAAGTTAACAAAACAGAAAACGCGTTTTTCGAAGAGTAGATGCGGGGAGGGAGTTTCAAATTACTAGTTGAGCTATTACTATTTTTCGTCGGGATCATTATTTTGAACTTTGACTTCATTTTCCTTGACAGGAGTTTTCACCATCTGATCCGGCTAGATCCTTTAAAATGCCGCGGAGCTATTAAATAGAGAGGTCAAAGCTACAAACGCCGTTGTCGAATCCGCAACATGCAGAAGGTTAGACGGTTAGACTGGGCCTCTTTATACCTATCTTCGCTCTTGCTTGTCAATTTCAATATTGTGCCTCTTTCTCCAATGGCTTCTAAAGGTGTATTGCGTCTAGTAAGGTTTGTCTCTAATATTCGCTTACCGCCCAGTTTCGTTTCTCCCTGCATGTACGTATGTTCCATTCGTTATCGTGTCAATGAAGCGAGTTTCGAATTTCATTAGCATTATTCTCAGCTCAAGCGCACTGCAAATAAATGAATTTTGGAGCCAGCGTTTGTCAGTTCTAAAGTATGTCCTCTCTTTTTATTTAATTTTATAAATATTTAAGTATCACCGAGCCGTAGCTTATTCTTTGAAAGACCGTTCCCACGTCTTCCATTGTGACCACATAATAGTGATATTTTGGCAGATTGATGAGGAAACCCTTTCCAATCCTCCGTTCCAGTATTAAAAGTGACCTTGATATCACTCCTGCCAATCAATTCGAGCACGAAAATGTACTATCCTCTCGATGCGTCATTGAGAGAGCCCCGTGGCATAAACCATGCTTGAATAATTCTACTACCTTCTAATGGTAAAATGCCAACTAACCACATGCATACTCTCTCAAGATTAAACCAATCAACAAATGGTTTGTTGCATTGTTATCAACACTTGTTTTTATCTAATATGACGGTTCTGATTTCAGATCCTAGATTAATTTGTCCTGGAAGCTCTAGTTTTTGTTATTGACGTGCGTCAACATTTCAATATTTCATTTCCCTCTCATGAAATTTACAGTGTCTCAAGAACTAGTTTATTTAACACCCTCTAAATAAGATGGATAATTCAAATTACATCGACCTAAATGTCTCTGTAAGTACAAATGTGAACTCAGACCCCTGCAAAGAAAGATTACAGCGTATATAAAATTGATTGTTGGGTAACACGTTAGGCTGTATCAGGAAGCGAAATTTAAGTCCATTCTATTAAGATGTAACCATGCATTTTAACCTCTTGAAGTTGTAGGCAATCGTTTTTCATGCTTCAACAAGAATCTGCTATGATGTGTTTGTCCCATCTGCCTCAGTAGTGCTCTTCCATAATCTTGAAGTCCTCATGGAACCGTTCGCCTTCCTCAGTTCTTACTTTTCAGTCTCAGGAGTCAAAACATATATGTGTATTAGGCATGGAATTTAACACTCAGATTGTATCTGAAAACATGAAATATTTTCTACGAGCTTTCATTGTTAGAAGCTATTTTATTACCACCTTGAATGTCATTCACGCAGCTCTCTCCTTGTTGAAAGTGGAAGCTTTCGCAGCGGGAGTCGATAGATGCTCGGCTGTCCGGGAGAAACCGCGTCCTTAGCAAGTTGCCAACGTATAGCTCGTCGTACTGCGACCTTCTTTAGGGTGAAAAGCATTTATATTATTTCAAGCTCGGTTGTCTTACATACAAATACAGGCATTCTTTTTAAATCCTCTCGGTTGATCTGTAATGAAATTCACCATTTTGAGGTTCACATAAATTATTTAGCTGTGATTGTGATATTCCAGTAGGCCAATCACAGTCTTAATATCATTATGCTCCTCTCGCAAATACAAGAACAAGTACATAGACATGAGTAGTACAACAAATATAACGTTGTGCTAAAACAGTCTACAATTAATCGCCAGTCATTTGGACTGAACAGTATAATCCCTAATTATTTGAGATTTGACATTAATCGTGAAACTTACGGTGAGGTTAATGTTCTTGAAATCTAGAGACTAATACTTTGTAATTCTGAAGAGACCGAAATAACATCTGTAATTACATTTGTGATTTTGAAGAGACCCAAATCATGATTAATTTCAAACTTCATAAACTTGGTGGAGGAGTGTTTTGCAGTTGAGATGGGCAAACATTAGAACTGCGAGTTATCAAAATAATGCTCATCCTTTTCTGGCAATATTCCGTTTGTTGCATGACTTGTCTCCCGCTTTTGGTCGCTATCCTCATTTTCTAAGAAGAAAACCCTTCAAAACCTGAAACCATCAGTGTACAGTAGGTCTAGCTGCTGAAGCAGTGTACAGTAGGTCTAATGCCAAAATACATTAATTTGTCTCCAAACTGCAGTAATGGAAAAGTTCACATTTCATTGTAACTATACCATCAAGAACCAATCCGTTTTGAGATTTCAAATCCGCAGGTCAAAATATTACTTATCATTAAACAAATCTCATTCAGCTGAAATTTCCAAAAAAAATTGACTAAATATTGTTGAGCATGTCATTTTCCATAAAATTATGTAAGAAATTTTAAAACTAAATCAAAAATTGAAATGAAAATAATGGTTAAAATACCTTGAAGACTACACGAGACTTGCCAGCCGGGATAATTAGCAGTTCCTCTTCCCATCGTGCTAGAGACCCACTTGTTCCCCTTCGTGAATAAAGCTCTGCTTAAATGCTTTGAAGAAGCATAAATGCACGTAAGGTAAAGTAACATATATTCGTTAAATGTAACAATACAGGATTGATTCTTCTTAGGCATTTTGCGACGCTTCTAAACTTTTTTCGTTGTTAAAAAAAACGCAAAGCACGAAGTTTTATTTTCACAAATGTTCATAATAATTTTCATCTGATTGAATTTTTAAAATTCAGTCGTTGATGTCAGAATTTTAAGTTCCTTTAATTTAATTTTGACGAACGTATGCATCATAATCTACTATTCATTCGCCTATTCATTCATAATCACCTATTCAACTTAAATTGACGGTTTCCCTTGGTTTTAAACTTCTGACTACACTGGTACATTTTCAGTCAAGTAAATCAGATTTTTCGATAAAGATTTTGATATGGGATATAGTGGTATTATATAAACTAAAAATACGCCGAACAAATATCACAGTGATATCTTAGTTTATGAAAAGTAACTGAAAAAATCAGAAACAAGATTTTCATGGGTTTTGTGGGATCCCTAACTTCATTTTAATTACCGTCTGATTAGTTCAGAAGGCTTTTTCCCTCAAAACTACAATTTGGTTGATAAGCCAATAAAATCAGTTTTTGTCCGCCGATTCACAAACATAAACAATGTAATATTCAAATTAACAGAACTACGATTTTTCATTCAGAATCGATTAATACCATGCATGGAACAAAAAATCCTAAACGTGTACGTATATATATATATATATATATAAACTTAATAATAAATATATATTTAATATATATATATATATATATATATATATATATATATATTTAGAGGATAGTCACCAACGAATTTTTTAATAATTCTGGGAAATCTGGGCCGATCGTCAAAATGGGCGATATTTGAAAATAAGAAAAGGAAATAATTTCACCAATATTTTGTTATTAATCTTTGAAATATCCATTAATTAGTAAAGTAATAGGAGAGAATTTCCGAGAATGTGTGAGATAGGATGGCGATAGAGGGATACTGTTTTGACCATGCGACCAAAACGGCGCTCTTTTTCAGCGCGTTCGAACTCGTAAAGACTGTTGATAATTTAAAGTTGAAATGTGCATTTTGAGAGACATTTCATCTACTTTTATTTGTACATATTATTATTTCAATAAAATGAGTAGTTTTCGAGTTATTAGCAAAAAGCTGAAGAAAAGCGCAGATTTTTAAAAACGTTTTTTGCGATTCTCTGTGCGAAACCGACCTTTCTTAAGGCGGCAAACAAAATTCCAATTCAGCACCCCCAAAAAATATAGAATCGGAGAGAAAAATCTGTTTTTTCTGCCTGGATTGTTTCAGCATTACTAGATTAAATGCACTTTTGTATCTAGTTTCTTGAAACACTTCAGATTTGCAGTCAGGTATTATTACAGACGAAGCCCACTTCATAAAAATTTAATTCAAGAAACAGTCATTTATGGACTTTTTAATATGAATAACCGGTAAGTAATACAATCTGGTGTTTTTTAGAATGGCCCGAATTGTGCTCCAGAGAAGAATGACGACATTTTGAATATCTTTCGTGAGTTATAGGGCACCAACTACATTTTAGAGTCACGCCAAAGGACACGGAACAAGTTTTGCCAAATAATTTGGGAACACCCATTTTACGTAGTTGAATTGTTTGTTTATTTCTGTATTATTTTTCTTTGTAAACAAATGTATTTACTTCTTTTGTAACTAATAAAAAATACGTGTTTAAACTATGAAATTTTCCAGACAAAATTGTTAACTAATGTCGCTAATGACATTTTAGTTCACTCAACAATAAATAAATTAAAAAAACAAATTTATATGTTTCTGAAATGTTGTTTACGCTTACATGATTGCAATTCATATGTTTACTTAACTTAGACTTTTGCATGCTTATTGCAAATCAACCATTCAAAGTATGACAGGAGTTTCTTAGACAAATATGCTTAAAATCATCAAAGAGCTTGTTTTTAGAGTGTCATTGTTTCCTCCTTGGTCACCTGTATATATTTCCATCGGTTATTTCTATCTTGTAAAATACAAGGTATAAAAAGTATACAATACGTGTATCTAATAGCCGTATTTCTTCGTGTACATCCATGAAAACTACATTGCACTTTAACTGTTCAAAAATGGCAAGAGGTGCGAAAGTTACGTGACTTACCTGTATGAAATTCTCACTATTGCACTTTCTGTTACGGACGAGAGAGGTATTTACTGTTAACTTCTATTTAATTTCATAAAAGAAGAAATGCGAACATATGGTATGCACAATAGCTGAAAAGCATGTTTTCCTAATAAGAGTTGTACAAATTGTTTTGCCTGCGTGTTTGAAATAAATTAAGTGAAATCAGGGCTACCAGTCCACTTTGCTTTTAAAATACAAGAAAATTAATGACCCAAGATGAAACCAAAAAATAATAATTATTATTATAATTTATACGAATAGACTATGCGATTAGATACGTCATTCACACTCACCACCGTTGCGAGCTTGCATCTGAAAGACATTATTTCAGTACATGTGGATAAGGATGCAGAATTTAGTTTTACTGATATGACACATCTTTCTTTAAAAAATGACATTTCTTGAAAAATCCATTTAACCTCATCACATTTTCTATCAAAACAATCAGAAGACATGACGAAATCTGTGTTTTCATTATTAATAACTGTGGCTATTAAACATATAATTTCGATTTTTCTGTCATGTGAACTTCTGTTATCTTCTCAGTAGGCCCAATGCTACCGAACCAATGACATTCCAATATTTACCAGTGGCGTAGCGTGACTCGCGCGTTTGGAAATGCTGAACTTCAACGCAAAAAATCCAAAGATGAACATGTAACAACACAATTTGTTTGTTCGAGAACATCAATTAAGTAACGAAACTCGCACTATCAAGAAGGGAAATTTTATAAATAGTTTTCCCCTCACAAAAATGTTCAAGTGCACGGGTGTTTATTTAATGTACACTTTTGTTCATTTGATAGCTGATGTCGACTGAAGGAAGCCAAGTAAGTTGTGGAATAGTTACATTCGTCATTTTATCCCGAAAACAAGTCCGTATAAACTAATACCATGCAGACATTTTTCTGCGATATCGACGGAGAGTACTTGATTACTTGTCTTCAATTTCTCTTTATAATACAGGATTGCCGACTTCTCGAAAGCAAATTGAAATGAGAAGATCGATGGCCCAGCTCTCTCACGCGCGAATGACATCTTTGTGAATATGTAAATTTCACTTCGAAATAAAATGAAATTTGTTTAAGAGAAAATTTAAATTTTTGTATATTTATGAGGTGCAGTGAAGCATTTCTTCTACTGCCTGTCCTCTGTGATTTACATGTGACCAAGCAGGGAATCCCGAGCAGGAGAGAAACACGCTGATTGCCTCAAACGCGCTACACTCCCTTAAACCTAATGTACAACTTACTCATTCTCACTTCTGAGCAATTAACGTTGGCTTACGGAACTTAATTCGCTGGAGCAGGAGCGATGAAGGAAGCTCGTCCACTGGATATGCGTGGTTATCAGTCGCACTCCGCTGCCGAAGGCCAAACCTTCCCAGCATGGGAAACGCGCAGCATTCAATAAAATGAAATCACTTAAAAGGAATAGAAAACGCCTTTCGCTTAACATTTTTTGTGTAAGGTTTTTAATACAATATTTATGGCTCCTTGATGAGTATTTTACGTGAGGATGCTCAGCATCTTAGCGTCCCCGACGCTACGCCACTGATATCTACCAATCCACAATACAGAATAAAAAGTAGTTTATTAATATGCATATGCGGGCCTACCTTAAATAAACAGCTTGCTCAATAATGTGGATTTCTGTTGTTTCTTGTTTCCTTGATTTGAACATTTCGAAGTGTGGAAATGATAAATGAGGCGCCTAGGATGAGTGATGCCCCTGACAAGGACAAATTAATACTTTTCGATGAGGGAACATCAAGTTCTCTAGTGGGGAGCGACGATTCCCGGCATCCCCACGTCGGTTCTCATCTGCTTCTAGAAAATATGTTAAGAACAAAAGTTTTTGAAATTTTCTCGTGCTGTGGAATAACAATTCAGGCACTTTGTAGAGTTTCGAACACAACGTTCGTTAATATCATTAGTGGTATTTAACGTGAAACGTAATTACTAATTAAATTATCCTCAATAATATTTTCGTAATAAAGGAAATACGAAACTTGTGAAATTTAATCGTTATGTTGACTTGCTGTAAAATCTCGTTGTTGTATCAAAATGGAATTCCTTGCATACATATGAACTATACTTGAAACAAGTCAAGAACAAGTGCTCGTTTTGTGCCAACATGTTCAGTGTTACATTGAATTTGCCAACGTTGCGTGTAAGGGCTCGCAGTGATTTGCACCTTAACTCAAATTACACTATCACTATTATTACCGGAGAAGTATCTATAAGTAAAAAAAGGGAGGAAGTATATTGAATTGTTAATTACGGACGACAAGATGATCGAACTATAAAATATTAAAAGAAAAGGAATAAAAGAAATTTAGGTTTTGGTCAAATGAGGGATTTTCTTAAAAACACATGGTATTGAAGTTATCAATAAGTAAATAAAGGGTTTGGAAGTGATGCTAACATATTTTATCAGTACCTAAGTAATTCCGTATTATGTAGCATGTATTAGTATCGCATGCCTCTATCTGGTGCACTTATTTTTATATAATTATTGCTTGAGTTACCACTTCCAATGAATAAATTTCCTTGGAACGGTTGGAATTTTCTACTTAAATAAATAAAATAAGTGAAAAGAGTGCTAAAAAAACTCTATAGTATGAAACGCTCAAATGAAACAATGCGCTGTTTGTACAAGTCTCTCAAGCACTCACCGTCTACCCTGAGAAAGTCTAAATGTTAATTATCATACATGGATTTATGCATATTTGTGATTACAATATTCTAGTACGTATTCAAGAGTTCCAGTACATACTTTTTTCACTAGCATCAGTATATATAAAAAACTACTCGAAGCGTAAAACTTTACATTACCTCTATGTAACTAAGATACGTTTAAAAACTCTTAATCTAGGTATATTACAATCTTAAATATATAATATACATAATATATTATATATTCGTATGTATATGCTGTTATATCAGTGCACAAACTATAGGGTAGTGATGAGTCACTCCTATTATGATAAATAGATTATTGAAAAATGTCTTTTACATAGTAGCATGTTTTGGCCTACGAAATAAGCCAATCAAGTTAATGCCATAAATAACATTTCGTTGCTCGTTAATTGCTTTAATGAATTCAAAAAAATACATTGATCTTAGATTTTTATGACATGAAGTTATGCGAGCTGAGGAGAAGCTTGAACAATTGTTTCGTAAACTTTCACAGTGTCTTAATGTCCGATTAGTAAGTCGTACTTTCATTCAGGTACGAACAAAATATGTACTAAATTTACAAGTCTTAAAACATTTTTAATATCAACATTCTATACAAAAACGACAAATTGTATATATATTATATTTATATATATATATATATTTCTCGGTATTGCAAGCGTTCGACTCCCTACATCAAAACAGCCTAACCGGCAACGTCAAGAACCATGCCACCGAGACAGTCGAGAAAAGCGTATCGCACTGGCTTTGGCTGAGACCCGTAGGGAAACAGGAGCTATCAATACTTGAGCAAGTGCATGTCACAGACTAACGGGCTGTTGGACAAAAACGTTGGTACTGAAGAAATTTCTTCCTGGACACTACGGGCAACTCATTACCAGCCTATCTAACAGCATAGATTTCAATCGCTGCCTTGTTAAATTTGATTTTTTGAGGAGCAACACTGCAACCGGAAGGTGCTGTCGAGACACTACTCGTTGCATTTCTAGGCCAGAAATTTCACGCAGATGGGTATTGGAGAACCTTCAAAATTACAGTACAATAATTTCCGTTAATAAGCCAATAATATTTGTATGCTTTTGAAGAACGTTCTTAAAAATTGTGTTCCTATTGGGAGAAAATTACGGGGGGCCAAGGTACACAGGACAAAACGAAAACAGATCAGTTTGTATCCGAAACTTTTGACAGGAAGAGTGCACTTCATTGAAATGATTTTCTATTTGTAGATATCCCAATGGAAATGGACAAAGTGAGAAAAGAAAAAAGGGTGTGTGTGAGAGAGAGAGAGAAAGAGAGTGAGAGTGAAAGTGAAGTGAGAAAAAGACTGAGAGTGACGTTTGAAACATGTGTGTGAAACGTTCATCCCACAAAGTATGGACTGGAAGCCGATAGTGCGGCTGTGTCAGCATCCCTGGCACCCGCCCTGCCCCGCCCCGCCCCCGCCCCGCCCCCGCCCCGCCCCGCCCCCGCACCGGATCTCTCTGCTGGGCTGCTCCCCATTGCGCCATCTCGCGCCTTCCTTTGCTTTCTTGCCCGTCCGCCTTTCCCGTTATCTACACAGGACGTGTAGGGCAGTCGTTATCAATTGAGCTTTCTCCCGCTATTCCAATGAATTTAGTCTGTATTTAAAACGTAAAGTTTTAAGTACCAATATCAATATGAAGTTATCTAAAACATTACATGTTTAACTCATGAACTCTATTCTATTAACCTCTATTAATCAGAATTCTTATAAATAAATATAGATATTTATGATTGAAGTTAAATACGATTCAATTTGATACTTATCTCTGGTAAAAATATTTTTCGAGTATAAAATGCATTTCTACATCTCTGTTTCCTTACTATAATTTATTACACATTCAATATGCTAATTCTAATTCTATCGAAATAAATAATTATCAATGTTTATAATTGAATATCAGTGCTGATATATTAGGGTGATCCTTTCGAAAATTAAGAATTTAAGCACCTTCTTTGAAAATAAAATTGAGTAAGGTATGCTACACATCACAATTTCAGTGAAACAGAAATGAATATGTTTTTATCTGGAATTTTAAATGCCGTTTTATGTTCTTAATTTTACTTATTATTTGGTAAGCAGCTCTCTTGTTTCTCCAAACATTTACTGCAAGATGCTAATGTTTATTTAAAGCGTGGAATTGTTTTAAAATGATCGCAAGAGCTATCCATAAACTAAGAATGGATTCCAAAGATTAACCAGATTGTATATTTAAAGTAAATTTTTAAAAAAATCCTAATGTTTGGATAAATGAAGTCAAGGTTCTCTGCAATTACAATCTAGCATTATTTTCTCTTAACAGGAATATTCATATTATCCATTGCGATTAGGAAGGAGTTATCTCATGTTTCTCGTTGTAATACAATTCCATAAATTCGAAATAATTATTCTTTTTTTAATTTAAATCGTTTTCAATCAACGGGTCTATCACAAAATGTTTAAGCTAGTGCATAAATGTTCAAGAGCAATAATAGAAACCAAGTTAATGTGATATGTAACACTGAAAACGGGTAGCCAGCATTCCAGTGCGGAAATGACTAGTTAAAGAGAAAACTAAACTGATTTAGACTAAGTTAAGGTCAATGGATGATGTCATACTGATAATTATTGATTAAAATTATTTCCTATTTTTAATTGATACATTTTAGCGACAGTATTTAATTCAAAGTTTCATACGTACATATACTATAAGTTCTGGAGATAACTTTTTCAAAAGAATCACCCGCTAAGTATTGAAGAGGGAGAGAGGAGGGGAAGGGAAAGAGAGGGAAGAGAGAGGGATGGAAAATGAGATGGAAATTCGGGAAGAGAGAGAGAGAAAATGGAGAGATAGAGTAACGGGAGGGATAGGGGAGAGATGGCAAGTGGAGAGTGAGAATAGAGAGAGTATGTGTACATGTGTGTGTGAGAGAGAGAAAAAGAGAATATCTCACTATTTGCCTTGGAGAATATTCCTGCTTCCTTAGCGAACTACTCAGTAATAATAGAAGAATACAAGTCAACTATAAAAATATTGCGAATTTTTAATAAGAATTCTAATTTCTAAAGGTATCAATGTTGCTCTAACGGATTCATCATATAATGCAGAACTGATATAGTATTAGTAATTGCCGACTGTGATTCACGATTAAGGTGATCGATTGCTGTAAGCCTGAGACACATGAGAAGCATTAGACATATACGTTTTATATAATTGAAGATTCAGTACCGGTTGCTATGAAGGCTATAAGGAAAGATGTAGCACAGCGTCTTGGCCAGAAACACAGGTGGAAATGGGAAGAAAAAATATTAATGAAAAAGAACAAACTTATGCAAAGGTGGAGGTGAAATTTCTCTGGAGGTTCAGCTCGGGCTTGCAGATTGGGACTCAAACCGAATGCTGAAGATTTATTTTACTAGAGGTTAGAAGCAAGCAGTTATCTCGTGAAAGATTATCTTACTCTATTTCTCTTGTAACAGCGTGCCTAGCATACAATCTTCTTGCCTCCGGCTACGTCGACAAAAGAGTGAAAAAAGAGTTGATATAGAGCTGTTTCATACTCCGAAATGAGAAATTATCGTCTACAATGTTCGAGATGACGTCAAAGGTTGAGTCTTTGATGGCAGGGAGAACAGGCCGAATGGTCGCCGATCCGTTAGGTGTTATTTACTGAAAAATCTTGTAAATGACTAGCAAAAATATACCAGAGTTTTACTTCTGTCTTTGGGGACTTAACGCACATACGAAAGGAATTGATTAAGGGGGACGTTTCTTAATCGCTGTTGAATTGAGGGAAAAGTTGACGTTTCAAAGTTTGTAGAGTATAAAACGAAAATCAGTTAAGCCCCCTTACTCCCATCATACTCAGCTCACTCAGCAACATCTGCACTCTCAATATTAAATATATGGCATTGACGCGCAAACTAAAACGAATACAGCGCTTTGTATAAAAGTAACACTCCTATCCCTACAATAATTGACAATACTAATCTGGTATATCTGCCGTGATTTCTGAAAGTAGCTGTTTCTCCTAAATTCACTTAATGCATAGGGCTCTTTGTAAGAAGCTTGCTGGTCTTTACACAAGAGACAAAAGTCAAGTGAATCGAGTGTAAGCGCGATTGTACTATTGGGATTATAAAGAAGCAGGTACGATTTTTGCAAATTCTTTGCCAAACACCGCGACAGATTCTGACTGTATCTTGTGTCTCAGGCTTCGAACTTACTTGCCCTGACATGCGTGTAAATAGTCGCAATGTTATGTACCGGACCACCACAGTTGCATATCTATAATATTTTTGATAGGTTTTCCTTGAAATTTAAATATTAAATAGTGTGGTTCACAAAAGATTACATTCAAGAAATGCAATAAAGTAGTATGCACAAAAAAATTCTCCACGACACAAAATAGTTCTTTTTAGAGTGTCTTTTCGTAAAAAATGTGATTTTTTGCAATCCGATGATACTTTGAATTTCAGAATTATTGTCCTCTACTACACCATTCATATTACATCACTTAATCCATTCATGCAATGTCTTACGCGTCTTAGGAACCATCGGTCGCAGTTCATAGTAGAAAATATTTATTCAGACTCTCCTAAAGAGAAAGGACGTTATATTTTTGGTGAGATAAAATCATATCTGCGTAAAGGCCGTCATATTTCAAAGAAAACAATAAGACATATTCGATGTAAGAAATCTTGAACAAGGAAGTTTTTTTTTGTGCATACTACAAAGTTTTCTTTGAAAAAAGTTATCTACGAAGACAAAATATTTAAGATCACACTGCACTAACATTACGAAAACACTACATTAGAAAAGTAGACATGGTTTTCTTTTTGTATGTCTCAAGCAATGTAAATTGGTATATCGTTGAGCAGGTGTATGTTAAATATTGTATATAATTCATTACGAACGCTTCTAGTCTTCACTAATATTTTTATTAATAATTAGTAGTGCACCTCTAGACTAGGCCAGATGTATGCAAACAGGACGTTACACTAGTTCTATTTCTACCTCCACTTCAACCTCGTTGCAGGAAGATTCCGAGTGTTCGAGCGCAGTTATCGACTGCTCCTCGCCGTCCTTAAAGCAAGCGGACTCGAGGTGCTTGTTGAGATAGGACTTGAGAGCGAAGGACTTGCGGCAGCGGGGGCAGGCGAAGTTCTTATCAGCCGAATGGGTCTGCATGTGCGCGCGCAGATTCGAGCGGTCAGCAAACGCCTTACCGCAGTGTGCACAACCGAACGGCTTCTCGCCTGTATGCGAGCGCAGGTGGCCCTGCAGCAACCACGGCCGCGAAAACAGCTTCCCGCACACCCCGCACGCATGGGAAAGCTTATGCGTGAGCAAGTGCATTGCGAGCGCGGGCATGCTCACGTACGCCTTGCCGCACGTGACGCACTTCTTGGCTGACTGGGAATCCAAGGAGCGGTGCGTCTGCTTGTGGCGCGACAGGTTGGACGACGTGGCGTACTGCTTGCCGCACTCGGAGCACGCGTAGCGGCCTTGCTTGCTCCCTGCCGCGTTCCCGATCCCCACCCCCCCGCCCGACACAGCGCCGACCTCCGCCCCGCTAGTCTCTGTCCCCTCTCCGACGCCCTCGGCCACGGCGGCGCGGCCCTCCTTGACGGGGCCCAGCACGCGCTTGGGGCCGTTCTTGTTTCTTGAGCGGCCGTCAGCCACGAGCAGAGCGTCGTACGTGTAGACGACAGAGCTTTTGTCCGGGCGGCGCGCACCCGCCAAATCGGCTGCTCCTTGCAAACGCGTCGCGTCGCCTTTGCTGGGGCACTGCGGATTGGGGTTGTTGTTCTCCGCATCCGACGAGTACTCGGAGGTGGGCGGCGTGAGCGACGGGGGCGGCTGCGGGGTCGCCGCTCGCTGAGGTTCGTAGTAGGCGCTCTTGCGCTCGGCGCCGGGGAGAGAAGGCGAGCTCTGGGCGGGACAGTGAAGAGAAAGAGGGTCGACCATCGGCACGGGCACCGTCGAGTGAGCGTGATGCGAGGAGCTGTAGCATTCCTGCTGCGCCAACGGGGGCCCAGGAACTGCTATTGGATCGGGCTGTTGATAACACGACTGGAGCGATGAGACGGCAGCGGACGACTCGGGACGGTAAACAGGCGCAGCCGCGGGGTCGCCGTACGTCTGGTAGCTGGGGGCCGGCTCCGGCGAGGGGGCGCGGGGTAGACGTGCGCGTGTGCGTGGGCGTGGGCGTGCGCGTGGGGGTGGCCGAGGAGGTCGGGCGGCGGCGGCGGCGGCGGCGACGGCGAGGGCTGCGGCGCCGGCGCGGGCGCGGCCACCCCGGGCGCAGGCAGCGGCGGCAGAGAGCGCGACAGCTCCAGCAGATCGTGCGCGGCCTCCGTCTCCTCTGCGCTGCGCAGTCGAAAGATAGGGATGCCTCCATCGTGCGTCAGGACTTCCGTGTGGACCACAGACAGGTTCGGCTCCTCGGGGCTCTGCGGGATGAAGTCGTTGAGGTAACCTGGAACATGGGACGTGGCTTCAGTAAGTTTCTTAAGGCGAAATGCATCGATACTAGTTTAGTAGTACCACGTGGCAGCACCAAGGTAAGCGAAAATTACATTACTAAAATCGTCTGAACTAATTAGCCAATTTTCTATCTGTAAACGTGGCTTAAAACACGATAGCGACATGCTTCTTGAATCCAATGCCACATGAACGGTCCAAATCGCATAAACAGGTACGTTGTTTTTACAACGTACGTTTTTACAACGTTTGATTTTTCAAATTTGGGAAAGTCTAGTGTTCCCCCTCCTCCATGCCACCGCCACTGCGCGTGGGAAGAATGGTTCGTAGCGCTCCGCTCGGCGCGGCGCGAGACATTCAGGCAAGCAAGGGGCAGGAGAGGCCGTATATCTCTGCCAATGGCCTCAAACGTTGATGGTTTATAGAATAATAGCATTAAGGGGGTGAACTCGGATGCTAATACTGGTATACATTGAATGCATACGTACGTTTCAGAAATATACTGTACCTAAAATTTCACGTTTGTCTTTGAGACATTTCCATTCCCACAACATCAGTTATCATTATTTAAATTATAAATAAAGAGCATGCAAACTTGCAAAAAATTAAAATACGATTTTCATGTGATATAGTATCATCCCAGTTTGTACTATCTGCAGGAAATACACAGAGACACCTTGCGGAGAGGCTGGAACTTTGACCTCGCTTGAGGCTAGAGCTATCTGTCGGGCGCGTGGAGAACCCTCTCGCAGCGTCTGTTGGCGTTTGACTAACATCATGGAGACATGCCCCCGCGAAGTCCACCTTCGTCTCTGACAGCCACTGGGTTATCTTTGCCTAGAATCCAACGTTGAAGCCGAAGGGTTAGCAAGGCTGCGTAAACGCTTAGGCTCGCAGTAAACGTGCGGTTTAATTTCTTTTATCTGATTTGCAGTTAATGCAAAAAAATTGTGATGCGATTATGACTTACGAGAGTAATAATGAATGACACAATATCCTTATATGTATATAAAGATATAATGCCCCCTGTGTTCAAATAATCTAATTAATAACATTCAATAATAACTAATTAAATAATTAACAAAATTGAAGAGTATATAATTGCAACAGAATTAACTTGGAGACTTTAATATAAACAAATATATTCGAGTTGATATTTTCGAGTAGCGCCCAAATTTGCCCCCCAATAAAAGAACCGAAATCCCGCCTCTTCCTACGTCGTTTCTAATATCTGCATCTAAAAGAAAATGGATTAAACACGTTCGCAATCCTTAGAATTTTCAACAAGATGTTGACTTCTCTTATATGGAAAGAAAACCCCTGTATTCGTTTGAGAGCTTGGTTCAGTGAACCTTCTGGAATTCCCATTTCACCTCAAATGGAAGGTACTGCACGACGCTCTCTCTTGTTCTTCGACAGGAAGTACGCTCCAACAGGAGCGCTCGCCCTGCAGTGCTGGGGATCTGTTATTTCAATAACCTTTATGCTATTCTGAGTCTCCCATCAATCTCCTTCGAGAAATGGCGCGTGGTAGTAGGAGCATGGGTCTGCCTTCAGGAACACACCCAGGCCAATTTTGGAAATACTACTTTCCTGGATAATTGCATATACATATAACAGGATGTTGGTATAAGAGCAAAACTCCAACACCGTTGGATCGATCTCCATGGAAGTTAGCAATTCTACGTGTTTTTTCACCGAGAAGGTTTATGTGATGTTAATTCTGTTGTAACTCCACTACATGGCGCTACATATTCACTACATATCCACGACATATTATAATCAAATGCAACCTGCAACACACTTGGCAGCATTTTGAAAACTATATCGTTAAATAACTCCTAAACGAGGCGTTCTAGGGCCTTAAAAACTAAAATTTTGAGGCCTGAGGCCACAAAGAAACGTTTATCACACCGTAATCTACAGAATGAACTCTTCCTGAACATTCTATTACATTTTTGCTGGTACGGCACTTCCCGATATTACCTCACCTGCTCAGACACGTGCAAAATCTGCAAGTAAATGTGAATGAGTGGGACAGAAAACGGCAGAGACAGAGACAGACAGGGACAGGGTGAGGGAGGGAGGGAGGGAGAGACAGTGAGAAACTGATAAGGGAGGGGAAAGAGGGAGAAGAAGTGCAGAACAACGTCTACCGGGTTTTCCTAGTTGCTTATACATTAGAACCTTGATGATGGCATTCGTAGAATTTTTTTTTCATGAAACATGAAATGCCCTTTTAACATGAGCTTACGTTTTTGATAAGCTATGTTAAAATATAAAAAGTTGCCTTCCGGAAAGGTGGCATTCGCTGCGACGAGTAACTCACGGGGAGTGAGGGACAGAGGCACAACTTGACACAGCAATCTTGACACAAACAGCAACAGCAATCTTGACACAAAAGACTCAGGATCAATCGTTTCTCACTATGGAACGCCTCTTTCGAACTCATTACATATCCTGCGAAATTTGAGGAACGTAGACTACGGACTACGCCCCTGGGTCGGCTTTAAAGAAGTTTTTAAGTTGTGTTTTTAGATACAATCTAAAAAAAAAAAATAAAAAAAAATATTAAAAAAAAACTGAGTGAGATGGAATTGCGATTAAAAAAATTGGTAATAATTTCAAATGTTATTATATGATAAATGTGAATATTTGAGATATGATATATCCATATGATATATGATATAAATTATATGGAGCTGGTTTGTAGGGCACGATATTGTTAGTGCCAGAAAAATAAAAATACATTTAAAAGAATTTGAAAAGAGTTTATAAGTAACTTTTGTCGTTTAGTAAATTTAATGACTGTGGATATTCCATTAAAAATATTCAGAACGAACGTAGTGGCCCTCAAATTAATTACCTAGCCAACATTCAACCCTGTCGGTTCGAATGTGTGCTGAGACAGCGGATGTTTCTTCTTTCCAACTTTTAATTGTAAATGTATTTTAGACATTATAAACTACACCCATGGCAAATTAATATTATCTACAAAGCGGACGGATCCCAGTACACGAACGTGAATCTAAAGTAATGCTTGTTTTACCATTTAAATATTTTAAATATACAAAAACAAACCTTAAAACTCACCCATTTCCGGGCTATCATAACATAAATTGGATTAATGTAAATGTTTAATATATTGGTGAAATACTAGAATACATCATGTCAATCAATTCATGTTCCAACCATATTTTTGAGATTTTAAAACCATTGTTAGGCTGATAAAATTAAAGAAAGTACGTATGAGTGATTAAGATGAGTGATTAAAATTAATATGTACCTTACTTCATACAATGTTACTTTATTTAATTAAAACGAAAATTATATAGTTAATATGTTGATAGTTTAATATATAAATATTTTTTATTTTCTTTTGCGTATTCTGTTTAAGGCCTGTGACATTACAGCCAATATTTTTTAAGTTTCTAACTTTTCTATAGAGTAGTTTTCAATTATTATTTTGAGCGAATCATTTCCTTTCCTTTGATTGTCATTATATTGTTTTTTTAGTTTCTCGCTCTTACGAATGTAAGAAAACAGTATTGAAATCGTACGCCGGAAAACAGCGAATTTTCGCCGGGGAAATCTTTTTTATCGAACCCTGGTGACAAAAACATACGTAAATCCTTTTTCTAAAAATAGTAAATTACTTCCTCTAACAAATGATGTAGCCAGGATCCATGTTTTGTGGATCCTTAATACCGAAAAAAAACGATTCACGGCAAACGTCTATCTTTCCGTGTGTCTGTGTGTCCATCTGTCTGTCTTTCCGTCTGTTTGCATTTCCGTCTGACTTTCTTTCCTTCCGTCTGCCTGTCTTTCTTTCCGGCTGTCTGTCTTTCTTTCTTTCTTTCCGTCTGTCTGTCTCTCTTCTTTTCCGTCTGTCAGTCAATCTTTCTTTCTGTCTGTCTTTCCTTCCGTCAGTCCGTTTTAATTTCCGTTTGTCTGTCTTTCCTTTTTTCCGTCTGTCTGTTTCTTTCCATCTGTCTGACTTACCATCTGTCTTTCTTTCCATCTGTCCGTCTTACACTCGTTCAGCAGCGGTGGTGTGCGGACGTGCCCAGCTCCGCTGCTCATTCCTTGCATGCGCTCAGTAGCGCTTGGTTGGTCTACTAGTGCCTAGTGTTTGTGTTCCCGCAGTGTGAAGTAACAGAGACTGGTGCTCGCAGTGAACGTTTCACGTAAACGAGTGACCAGTCTATGTCATGTGGCACTGACCCATCAACAGGGCATGCTATTAGTCAAGCCCTGATAACTCTTCACAACAGTGACATCAACAATTTCATCAACGGCGACGAAAATTCGACGCCGCTAATTCTATCATCAGCGGTCGCCATGGAAGTGGAATGCGGCATGGCCCCGTCCCAGAACAGCATTGAAGGTAGCACGGAGGCTACTCAGTCAACTGGAGCTTTACTCAGCACGGAGCAACTTCTTCCACTGCCAGGTGCGGTGAACAGAAAAAGTTCAGTCGGTGAACTTGATGACTTTCAGAATAAAAAAAAGTGCGGAATGCAGCAATTATAGTGATCATGATGGTGATGGTGAACATGATAGTGACCTACAATATAACGTGCCAGTTGAAAACAGCTTTGGTCCGCTTGCTAATAAAGGTACCATGCCCGAGGACACAAGGTTCGAGTTTCTAAAAAATCATCAACAAGATCAAATAAGTGTGCCAAAAAGAATTCCACCAGTATTTGTTGCCCACATCGTTCAAGAAATAATTTCATCAAAGAACTAAAATCAAAAGTAACACCAAATTTCATAGCAGACATAAAAAATACAAAGTTAAAATCTGTCCTAACACATCTACAGACTTTCGTAACATAATTAAATATTTAATACAAACACAGAGAAGTTTTCACTCGTTTAAATATCCACCTAATAAAAAATATTCAGTTGTTTTTAAAAATGTTCATCAGACTATTTCAGAACTATAAATATTTTCTTACTTAAAACAGCGTCATCCATCAATTATCAAAGTTAACAAGACTAATAAAACACAATAACCCTATCCCGATGGTGGCCGCTGAATTCAACGGAGCCGAGCCAATAGAAACAATTCTAGCTATATGTAATCACCGTGTGAAAACAGAATGACGTAGAAAAACCTCAAGGTCCCTTGCAGTGTCAAAGATGTTTAGATTACGGTCACACGAAGAATAACTGCAATCATGTCATCACATGCGCTTTTTGTGCCGGAAATCACTATTCTGTGACATGCCCCCCCCAAAACTGAAATCCCTCTTTGTGCGAACTGCAACGGAAACCACCGTGCGGGCATACGAAACCCAAACTGTAACTATTTTAAAGAAATTCTTGAAAGAAAAAACTATTTTCGGAACAAAAATATTAGTAATGTAAACCGTCAAAACAGTCAATCCTCTCCACCACCCTCTCCTCCAAACCAATCCAGAGAACCTTTCCCAGGATTACCCCAAACCAGCAATCTCCGTAACTTCACCCATATCTCAAATGCGAATAACAGAATCCAATCCAACTTTCAAAATTCTTGCACACACTCCCAGCCAACTCCTCATCCACAAGACTCTGAATCTAATAACCCTATTCTCAATATAATAATTAACTCAATCACCTCTTGTATCATTCATTTTATAAATTCTTTAATCCCTTCCTTCATCAACACCATTCAAAATTCAGTCACTACATATTTAAGAAATAACAATGTCAACACAACCCAGTAATAATATATTCTTCATGA
This sequence comes from Acheta domesticus, assembly GCA_031308135.1. Lineage (NCBI taxonomy): Eukaryota > Metazoa > Arthropoda > Insecta > Orthoptera > Gryllidae > Acheta > Acheta domesticus. The sequence continues at coordinate 169,067,036 of JAHLJT010008446.1, read as the reverse complement.
AGTGGAATTTTAATAGTATCAATAATAAAAAAACAGAACTTATTTATTTCTTGCATCATCATACAATCAACGTAGCTTGTATCCCCGAAACACACCTGAATATAAAAAAATAAACTATTTATCCCAGGTTACAACATATATAGAACAGATAGAACGGAAAATAAAGGAGGAGGTGTACTTATCGCGGTCAAAAGTTACCTCAATCACCACCAAATTAACCTGTCCGACACATCTAATCTGTCGCCATTCAAATCTATATAAATGGCCAACCATGGAAAATAATAACAGCTTATAAGCCCCCAACAGCCAAAATTCTAAATGCAAATTTTCCTAATTTATTTCACCCTAACGAGAAAACTTTTCTGCAAGGTGACCTCAATTGTAACGCTTAAGCTTTGGATATCAAACTAATAATCATAACGGAAAAATACTAGCTCAACTAATAAACATTACAAACCTAAGAATACTCACTCCCTCGGAACCACCATATCACCCTCGGGATCGCACTCGGAAACCGGACATCCTTAACATAGGCATCACAAATGCTAACATTAAATTCTACTCAACACCTATTTTCGAACTCGACTCCGACCATATCCCGAAAATTATTACTACACACCAACTCAACACTGCAAAGTGTCCCCCGCCTCAAAACCAAATTCATTAAAAATTAATTGGCAAATATTTCAAGAAACATCAATAAATTCTCTGCCCAAAATAAAAATATTAGAAATCCCGTTGGACATAGATCAATCCAACTCTCATTTCAACGAATTAATACACTCCACGCTAAAAAGTACACAATTAACCATTTCACCCAATTCAAGAACAACCAGACATAAAATATTACCCAAAGAAACATTAAAAGCAATTTCGATAAAAATAAAACTAGATAACTTTGGTACCGATTAAGAACACCTGAACTAAAGAGAGAACTAAACCTAATATCAAATATAGTAAAAAGACTTATAACTACCTTGAATAACCAACATTACCATAACTTAATCCAATTACTCAGCGCAAATAATAACTCTTTGTGGCAATTCACAAGAAAATACTGAAGAAGAAAAACACGATACCTCCTATACACACAGCAACAAATAAAGCTTACCACATCCTACCAAAAATCAGAAGAACTAGCGAACTATTTTGCCTCAACTTTTACTGTTAAATAACACTAATTTTCATCCTGGACACATCATCATAACCAAATCAACATTAGAACAAGAATATGGACCGCACCAAAAATATATTACACATCACCCTCCGAAATTAAAAAACTATGAATAAACTACCACTCAAAAATCACCCGGACACGACAATATAAATAATGTATTAAAACATTTACCTGCACCAGCAATAGCCACCCTTACAAACATATAATTCGTGTTTCAGAACAAATTACTTTCCGCATACCTGGAAACATGCTATCATTATTCCCATTTGCAAACCAAGTAAAAATCCTGCAAACACTGACAGCTATCGTCCGATTAGTTTATTGCCATCTCTATTTAAAAATTGTCGAGAAAATTATACTAAAAAGATTAAACTGTCACCTACACATAACGAAAACAATCCCTGAAGAACAGTTTGGATTTACCGAAAAAATGTCTAACCAGCACCAGTTACTAAGAATATCGGAATAAATGTACACAGCATTTCCAAAAAAAAAAAAAAAAATTCACACGATAGGGGTATTCATAGACATCACTCAGGCATTTGACCGGACATGGCACCAAGCCTTAATGTACAAGATAAAACAAATTGGCACCCCGTACTACATAAAACCAATTATCAATAGCTTTCTCAATAATAGAACTTTTACCGTTAATGTCAATAACCACCATTCCAACCCTAGACTAATTAACCCAGGACTCCCCCAAAGCTCACCCACTTTCACCCACACTATTCAACTTATACGTTGCAGATCTTCCTAAATTAATGAGCATGTCACACAGCCCAATTTACGGATGACACAGCAATATTCTCTTCTGGGAACTATCATTGAAATCAGAAATAGAACACAAATATATCTCAATTTACTCGATAGCTGGGCATTCAAACTCAAATCCAACTAAATCCAACCAAAACCGCGGCAAAAATATTTACGCTAAGACCCTATGCCTCTCCCACCCCCTAATAATAAATAGCAATACAATAAACTGGTACCCCCTAACAAACCTATTAAATACCTGAGATTGAACCTGGACACTAAACGGAATTGGAAACAGCACATAGACGAAAAATTTAAACAAGCTAAAATAAAACTATTGCAATTAAAACCTCTAATCTACAGAAACAGCCCATTACCATATCATTCTTCAATTGCAATATACAGGGTGAGTCACGTAACTTTAGCACCTCCTGTAACTTTTGAACGGTTGAAGTTATTGCAATGCAGTTTTCACGAAAGTGCATGAGGGAAAGGGGCTAATTGATACGTGCATTAATTTCTATTTTATCACTTGTATTTTACGAGATTTTTTAGGTAACTTTGTTTTTTCAAATGGAACTATACATATTTTTTCAGTCCACCATGACGAGCATAAAAAAACGAATCCAATGATGTACATATTGTCATATGTTAGATAAGGATTTTTTGATTAATTTTGATTTTTTGCGACCGGGGTTTAACGGACGTTTGAATAGTCCACCACACAAGGTCATGCAGCGCTCCACCAGCACACGTGCGCCCGGCGAAGGGAAGGAAGGGGAGGGATCTTATTTGAAAATACGAAACATAGTATTCCAAGTATTCACAAAACCATTGCAGTTTTTTCCTGAACTGTGCTTTCCATCCTTCTGCATTTTCACATTTTCGTCTTTCTTTGAGTGAAGGAATTAAAGGATGAAAAATAAGGATTTGTCATAAGTTTGTATTGTAATAAAATTGTTTATAACTTCAACTCTATTTAATGGGATTTCATAAGATACGTAGTAATGGGATCTTGAAACAAAGCACAATAAGAATAAATAATTAAAACTGTACAAAAGTATATTGTATATTTTGAGCAAACAATTTCAATGTTAATACGAATATAATAATAACTTAGGGATAGAAATAATCTTATTTCAATAAATACTACTTAAGACAAATCCGTATTTTCAATCGCTAAGAAACCCAAATTACTGAAAATGGATTAAGATGAAAAGGAGAGTTCAGGAAAAAGTGCAACAGTTTTGTGAATATTTTTCGTATCCTCAAGTACTTAAATCCCTTCCCTTCCCCGACCCCGCGTTTGCTGGGGGAGCGCTGCGTGACCTTGTGGGGCTGACAGTTACAATGAAAATATCCGTTAAACACTAGTCGCAAAAAAATAACAATTACTCAAAAAAATGCTTATCTAACATATGACAATATTTATATCTTTGGATTCGTCTTTTTATGCTTGTCATGATAGACTGAAAAAATATGTATAGTTCCCATTTGAAAAAACAAAGTTACCTCAAATATCTCGTAAAATAAAAGTGATAAAAGAGAAATCAATACACACATAAATTAGCCCCCATTCCTCATTCACTTCCGTGAAAACTGCATTGCAATATCTTCAACCGTTCAAAAGTTACAGGAGGTGCTAAAGTTACGTGACTCACCCTGTATAACTCTATCATAAGACCGTTACTACTGTATGCCTGTCCCATCTGCATAAATGCCTCAAAAACCAATCTAAAAAATTAAAAATCATTCAGAACCAATTTTTTAGAACAATATCCAATGCACCGTGGTTTGTCACCAATCATCAGCTTCATAAAGAACAGCCTTGAACTCATTGAACATCACATCACATACCTAGCCACTAACTTTTACCATTATTTACCCCAAATCCCTTTCCTTGCAACCTTCAGACTCACAATAAATCCTAACCACACCAGAATAAAAAACAGATATCCCTACAACACATACCTGAAAACCTTCTCCGAATTCGAACCAGAATGGAGGACCCAAAAGGGCATCCTCACCCTTATGTTAGATTTAAGTGTATGAAGTAAGTTTTAAATGTAGCACGTAAGCCTTCAAACATATGTAAAGTAGAAAATATACTGAACTATGTACAACCAACATAAATCAATAAAAGAAAATCTGTGTCTTCACGTGTGTCTGTCTTCCCGTCTTTCTGCCTTTTCGTCTGTCTTTCTTTCCGTCTGTCTTTGCGTCTGTATGTCTTTCCACCTGCCAGTCTTTCCGTCTGTCTTTCCTCCAGTTTCCGCTTGTCTGTATGCCTCTCTTTCCATGTCAGTCATTCCGTCTCTCTGTATTTCCGTCTGTCTTTTCGTCAGTCTTTCCGTCTCTCTCTCTTTCCGTCTCTCTGTCTTTCCTTCTCTCTGTCTTTCCGTCTCTCTGTCTTTCCGCCTTGTCTTTCCGTCTGTCTTTCCCTCTGTCTCTCTGTCCGTCTGCCTTTCCACCTGTCTATCTTTCCGTCTGTCTGTCTCTCTTTCCGTCTCTCTGTCTTTCCGTCCGTCAGTCTTTCCGTCTGTGCCTTCCCGTCTGTCTGTCTTTCCGTCTATTTTTCCGCCTTTCTGTCTTTCCGTTTGTCGGTCTTTCCATCTGTCTGTCTGTTCGTCTTTCTATCCGACTATGTCTGTCTGTCTTTCCGTCTGACCGTCTTTCCGCCTGTCTGTCTTTCCGTCTTTTTGTATTTTCGTCTGTGTGTCTTTCCGTCTGCGTGTCTTTCCGTCTGCGTGTCTTTCCGTCTGCGTGTCTTTCCGTCTGCGTGTCTTTCCGTCTGTGTGTCTTTCCGTCTGTGTGTCTTTCCGTCTGTGTGTCTTTCCGTCTGTGTGTCTTTCCGTCTGTGTGTCTTTCCGTCTGTGTGTCTTTCCGTCTGTGTGTCTTTCCGTCTGTGTGTCTTTCCGTCTGTGTGTCTTTCCGTCTGTGTGACTTTCCGTCTGTGTGTCTTTCCGTCTGTCTGTTCTTGTCTGTTTTTCCGTCGGTCTGTTTTTCCGTCTGTATATCTGCCTTTCTTTTCTTCTGTCTGTTTTTCTTTCCATCTCTGCCTACGCCCCAAACACAAGCTTTATGACTAGAAACCGGAAAAATATGTAGTATCAAACCTCAAAACATGCACTTAAATATGTAATGAAAACAGTGAGAATATGTAATAAATCTGTAAAATCTGATATAATATGTAATATTAAAATACACTAATTATAAAACGAACTTTTACAAATAGGAAATTATATTTATAAAAATATTCCTAAAGAAATTTTGAATATAATACATACGTTTGGAAATTCGGATTAAAGGTCACAAAATCAGTAATACTTTTCACACATAAGGTGAAACTGATAGTCAGTGACGTTCCCGCCACACTGAATTAACTGAAGCAGAAGCGCCGGACTGTGCGACGTTCATCATGTAGCATACCTCGAGTAAACAGCACGCAGTAATAAAGTAGGGAAAATTGCTGACTGTTTTGAAAATATTTCTTTTCACAAAAAATAGGTAATAGAATTGAAGAAAAATTGGTATAATAAAAAGGATCTTTCGTAAAAATGGCAAAATATGTAAAATATGTAATAAAGGACTAAATATGTAAAAATATGTAACGAAAAATTTTGATATTGTGTTAGAAAACCGACGATTGGCCAAGATTACAATTTTTAGAGCGGTAAGTAGAAACACAAAAAAATATGTAATTACATAAAAATCCGCTCGGACTATGTTTACGAGCAAGAAACAATCCATTTTTTCGGATCAGCGACATACGAAACGTGTTTTGTCTGGAAATGTCTACACTTTCTCGTGCAACATTACATAACTCTAAGGTATATGAGGATGTAAAAATAGATTAACGTTGCCAGATTTTGAACTCAGATCTCTATAATCGGGAGTTCTGGCTCGACAAAACTACGCCATCACGCACATTTCTAATTGCTGTCTCCAGAGGCAGTTTTTACGGAAATAATTACGTACTATTCATTTCGCTATTTATTTGTCTGAGAAATGTACTCGATAGGTAAAAGATATCAAACTCATGATAAGAATGCAGATGAATAAGTACGCGACACTTCAAGGATTCATTTTGGTTAGAAACATTTTAAATCAGAAGATGAGTTCTGTAGGGTTGGTTGTGCATCTGGACGTCCAGGCGTTATCTTTCGTCGCTTATCGTCAAGTATGAAACTATGTGATTGATGAAAGATGCGATAACGCGAATCTTTAACACGCGCAGAGAAGAGACGGTATAAAATCCAGAATCGCAGTTGAAGCAAAGGCTGTAACAGGATAAGGGGGATAAAAATGCTCCCAAGCATAATGCAATTTTGAATAGAGGGCATGTTCAGTGCTATTTCGAAAGTAATTTTTCCAAAATTCAAAAACGAAAGTCTAATTATTTTGTAAGATATCAGAAAAATACAAAATTTCGGTTTTTAATTTTTTTCATGCCATAATTCAGAGATACAATTCTGAAAAAATTATGAGACGTACTTGACATCTATACGTACCTTGGAGAGCCTTTCCAAAAAAATTTGGCGAAAAATTAAATTTTTTTAAAATTATTAAATTATTATTCGCTATTTTCTGTTTAATTTTGGGAGTGACAACTGCAAAAATTCCTACAAATCGGTACTAAGGTGTTCTTTACTACTGATTTTTTCATATTTTTCTTATCGGTGGGTCATATTGAAAAACAAAATAACTCTTTTCTTCGTCATATATACACATTTAAATCATAACAAGTTAATCACTTTTTCTACGGAAAAATACTTTTAAGGATGAAAGTCATATCATTTTACCATACAAAAATATTGGGGATTTTTTTGGGCGCCAATTAATATTTTCAAAAATAAAGTATTCGAATACTTCGAATTTTACACTAGTGGCTTTTTCCTTTAAGAAGCTATGATATTATCATCTTCATCTAACATTCCCGTTAAATATGATATAGCTTGAGACAGTTGATAAGTGCCCGTGAAAAAAAATATTTTTCACTCATTTTCGGAAAGTCCATACCATCGAATGTCATGTTTTTCAATGGTACAGTTTTACGTCCCCAATTGGCATTTTCAATTTCTGCAGCAATTTCTGCAACATCTTTCCTGATATTCATCTGGTTGATAATTTCTTCCACCATGCCTTGGTTGGCGTTAAAACGTTTACCAAAAGTGTTACTAAGAAAACATACAATCTTACAGAATAATCGCCCTTTTGTTAAAAGTTTATTATCGAGTAGATTATGTAACAGTTTTTACCCAATACGCCATCGACTGCTTCAACTGGCCAGCGAACTTTAGTTACAAAGCGTGATTCTTTTGATGATTTGTTGTCAACTGTGCTTTCCTGTCAATGCTGACATTAGCACTATGTAAACTTTATCTTCCAGTTCACTTTTAACAAGTTTGAAACCTGTGTCTAAAACAAAAATATCTCCCTGTTTCAACAAAGAATTTAAGCCGTCGCCTTTTGACATAATCTCTTTCAAAATGCTGGCATCATTTTGATTTCCATTATATGCACAGAATGCTATATACATATAGTATTCAGATTATATATATACAGCTGCACGGATTCGAGCTGACGAACTATCTAAATGTGAAAATATAAATATTAATTATCATTACGTTCGCATTCGTATGTCACAGTTCCGCGACCATTTCGCGAAAATTTGAATTTGGCGCAAAATTGTAGATTTTGATTTAATAATAATAATAATAATAATAATAATAATAATAATAATAATAATAATCTCAATCTGACTCAAAAACCGAATGGCAATGCTATCACTCCTTCAAAAGATGACGTCGAGGCATTTTGGGCAGGAATCTGGGAGGAGAGCAGAACCTACAACAAAGACGCATCTTGGCTACAATCTGAAGTTGATGCTGCGGATGTACTTGTGGAAACAGTGGAAGAGGTTCACGAATTCTCGGAAGAGGACCTCTTCCAAGCAATTAAGAACATGGGAAACTGGAAATCCCCCGGGATTGTTAAGATCCAGATTGAATTAAGATATTAACAGCAATAAATTCCCATCTAGCAAAGACTGTTAATTCAAATTTTAGAAACCCAAAGGAACTCCTGGAATGGCTCACACGCGGCATCACGTATTTGCTACCCAAAGCGGGAGACAGCTCTTTGGCAAAGAACTACAGTCCAGACACTTGTCTACCAATACTGTTTGTATACAATACAAAGTTATAACTGCAGCCATAGCTGACAAAATGAACAGACATGTAGAGAAGAATCATCTGATGCCAGCTGAACAAAAAGAATGTCATAAAGGTTCTTATGGCTGTAAGTAAATCTTGCTTCTGAATAAAGTCATCTTGAATGTGCATGGCTTGGATTGACTACCAAAAAGCCTTTCATAGTGTACCACAGGATTGGATTCTGAAGACCCTGAAGATCTATATATTTCACCCTACTCTTATTGAATTTTGCATGGCTAGTATGAAGTCGTGTAGTACCAGGTTACTAATACACAGCGGAAAGGAAGCAGTAGAAACCAGAAGTATTCAGATCAACAGGGGTATTTTTCAAGGAGACTCACTATTAGAGCCGGACAAAACGCATTTTATTATCGATCGGTCTCGGTAGCTTTGCTTTCGCAGTCTCGCAGCCTCGGAGGTCGCGCGCGCCCCTTATCTGCCTGTTGAAATTTACACGTAGGTATCCCTTAAGATTCGAAACTATCGGAACCGCTCCATTCTCGGTTGTTCTCGTCAGTATCGGCCGGTATCCGCAGTCTTGGCAGAAGCGGCCGCCGCCGGGCGCTCGGCGCAGGCTCAGCGGTTCGGCAGCTCGACACAACTGCGGGATTTAAGGTCGCCACGTATTGTGATCGTAGAACTCTTTCATTTAATGGTAATTGATTAATTCTAATAGCAGTAAAATAAATTTCAATTTATCTATTAATTGGTCGAAAAGTAACAATCACTCGATTCATTGCAAATAATTTTAGAAAGAATATATTACAATTTTTAAAATAATTAATAGCAAAAAAATTGTGCAAAAAGTAACTCAAAATCAACTTTTTAGCAATATCAATAAAAAATAATATTAATAAAAACTAAAATAAACTAAAATAATTTCCATCAATTTTTTTACATTGTGAATTATTACACAATATTGAAATCAAGATTATTAATTGGAATCTCTATTAATGTAATGGATCTACAGTTTATTTAGAAGAAAGCAAAGAAATAATGATAAAAGTATACATTCCAGAATTACATAAGAAAGCACAATGTATACAGGTAAAAATAATTCATTTCATGCCTATTGTCATGTCATTTAAGTTTCTTACAAATTCGAATGTAAGGCATATTTATTAAACACAATTAACATTTGGTATAAATTTCATCTTTTCATAATAAAAACGCATATGCGAAAAAAAATTGAGATGGGTACTATCCTTCCCTGCATGAAAACGTCCTTTCGTCACTGGGCACAATTTATTGTGTAACAGTTGATGTAAGCCCCCATGGCCTCAGAATTGGGTGAAAACAATTGACGACCAAACAAAAGGTGCCCACTGCAAATCAGCCTATTCAACACCTTGCCCTATCTACACACACGGGTAGAGTTTCAGAAATTTGAAATACATAATTATAATATACTACATTTTTACACCATATAAATGAGTAAAATATGTATAACATTTTTGCGCCATAGAAAAAATGCTGTAATTTTAGTATAAGCCTAGAATGATAAAAATAAATGTTTAATTGACTTTAATTCTATCACTGGAATACGAAAGAGGTCTAACGCGTAATTCTTTCAATTAACAGAACCTTCTTTCCATTTCCTTTACCTTCCAGAGGAAAGCGGTGAAAGATGTGGGACGGCGAGTTATCAACGTCGGAAGTCTGGATTATCGACTTGCTCCCTGAGACACGAGTGATGTTTGCATTGTGAATCTGAGCCCAGCGATCACCCATGACCCATCGGTCACCTACGATGATCCGCTTCTTTTCTTTGTGTAAAGAATTAAGAGGAAATCAAGCTTGTGGTATCTATAGATACAGAATGTCAAATTCAAAAACAAATGATATCCTCGGTGTAGATCTAGATAAAAAATAGAGGTTCGTTGCCAAACGGCTGGGATTAGTGAAAATGGAAATGATTTGAACATTCATTTTTAACCAAACTAGAAGAAAATAGAAATATATTTCAAGAAAAAAAGTTAAAAAGTTAAATATGCCTTAAAATATATTTACGTGAAAATAGGCTAAATAAATTTTCGTCATAATTGTTATTTTTTCATTATTTTTATTATAAATATAGGTCAAAAGCTTAACGCTATCTACAAAAGTTACATATGCCGCTAGATTGTCTGTGCATTGATCAACATACAAATCTCGCAAATCGCAAAAATATTTTGCCTTATTCAACAAGACATACCGCCAGACTGCCTCGAGTTTGAGCTATACTAAACGGTGGCGAGAGCTCCGGTGACGCCTCCAGCATTTATTCGACGCGGTCGGCGCCACACCGATAACAGGCCAAGTTTCGGTATCGTTCGTTCACGATAATGGTAGTTCCGGAAATGGCATTCTCGGACACAGTAGTATCGGCGCGCCTGGTATCGCCGCCGAGAACGAGGGCGTTTTTGTCCGGCTCTTCTCACTATCCTCTCTGCTGTTTTGCAATAGTTTGATCCCACTATCTAGACAGTTGTCGCAAGCTGACTTTGGTTACAAGCTCCATGGTGATGAAAGGCCAGTATCACATTTGTTTTCCATGGATGATCTTAAAGTGTTTGCTAAGAATGAAGCGGTTCTCTCCCAAATGCTGTCTGTCATGAATGACTTTAGCAATGACATCTGCATTCCATATTAAATCAACACATCTGCATTCCATTCCATATTAAATCAACACTGAAAACTGGTTGACGCCATCTTTTGAGACTGACGCATCTGGTTGTGCTCTTGATTTTTTGCGATTTATCTACTATTTTTAGCGATCTGATTGCTTTTTTTGTGTTTAAGTGCTTTCATATACTTGTTGCAGATTAGCTGGAAATATAATTTTGGCTGGTTTTTTGCTCTAACCAAGACTAACCACAGCTAACGAATTTTAAATATTACACGAACCTTAACGAACTCAGAATTACAAGTTGGTGATCAAGTGTCAAAATCTATAAACAGATCAGTTTATTTTCGATTTTATATCACTGTTTTAACTTAATTACTGAAAATATTTATTCTATTTTTGTGACGAGTGACTATTCAGTTTATTTTATTTTTGTGGCGAGTGATTATTCAGTTAATTTGAACGTTACGAGGACGGTGTATCGAGTTGTTTTGAATTTGTTTCAAATCTTATTCAATATTTTGAAGACAAATTTCATCTAATATCTTTATATATTTACGGTAAAGTATAGTCGACATTGTATTAAACAGTTGCAGCTTAAGTGAACGGAAATACGCAACCGCATTGCCAAATTTCGTAAGTACTAGTTTTCAATAGATTTTGTAGTTAGCATACCTTCTCTTTCTTGTATCGAATCTTAATTTTTAATTTATCGAATACACATAAATCTTACACTTTTAAAATATTAAGCTAGGTGACTGTTGCTTTTATCTGAGTTTTCTTGTATTTATTCCAATTTTATCACGTACTTTAACACGCATTCGTGACATGGCTACTGTTCGTTCTACTCTTTTTACTCTCTACACCCTCAAAGCCGACCTTCTGAAAGCCTTCACACACGTAAACAGTAATTTAGATAAACATATCCGAAGGCTGGAAGAGGTCGTTCTCTACAATGACGGTGGGCACAAGTAGGCAACACTGCGAATTTCCCCAACCGTGCACCCGTGACTGCACATAAGACACAGACACCACATCCAGTCGCAATTCAAAACAGATTTAGTGTTTTAGATTATGAAACAGATTTTTCCTCGCCTTCCTGATCCTCACAACCCTTCCCTTCCATCGACAAATACATGCACAAACCAACGCAAACAGGCTAGGAAGCGTGTCAAAACCAAAACACGTAAAGCTTCGCATCCTAGCCCACTTGAAAACAAAGCCATTCCTACTGAGCCTAAAAAACAGGTACTTATTTTAGCTGACAGCCATGGTCGCCATCTTTCCTCCATTCTCAGTAGGAAGTTACCCCCCAACTACTCAGTCTCGTCTATTTTTAAACCTAACGGGAGGTTTGCAGACGTGACTGCAGAGTTGGACACTCACACAAAGACAATGACCAATCAGGACACAGTCATTATCATAGCAGGGCAGAATGACATTAATTTGGGCGGTAACTTTACACCTGAGCAACATGTAAACAAATTACAATGTGCCGCCCAAAATACTAACATTGTAGTCTCGACTCTGCCCTTCTGGTACAACAGGCCAACACTCTGCAGCGAGATTAAGCACGCAAACCAACAACTAAAACTGCAACTGAGAGAAACAGATGTAACACTTTTTGAAATGAATTTCCTCTCAGTAAAACACTTCACCCGGCACGGTCTCCACATGAACCTTGCTGGAAAACATGCAGTCGGTGAAAAGCTTGCACAATACATCATCAACTCCAGTCCTACGCAGCCTCCTGCCAAAATCCATCCCTTTCACCTTCCTTACGTTCCCCACCCCCCACCCTTATTCTGAACCCTCTTACCCCTCCTGTGAACCTACTCCCGTTTCTTCCATTCCCACTACCAATGACGCCTCTATTTCCTCACAACCTGTGACTGCTGGGACACATTACAACCTTCGACCACGCACTCGAGGTAAAATGGAGTAAATATATAGCAACTACAGTCAGATGCAGCAGAAAAACATTCGTGTAGGTACTTGCAAAAAATAAAGATATTGCACCATAATGTTCAATCCCTTTCAAATAAAACTGGTTTATCGAGCAGCTCTACAGAGCGATTTAAATCAAATGGATGTTTCTTTGCTTTACAGAACATTGGTTATCTCCTAATGAACTTAGCATTTTCCAAATTCCAAACTTTTACCTCGCAGGCTATTATTGTAGAAAAAAGAGAATCTCATAAAAGTCCGGCATATGGAGGTTCTTGTATTTACGTTAAAAATAATATTGATTCTATCTCCTTGACGGAATTCAATGAGTATGCCGTTGCAAATGTTTTTGAAATTTCTGTTGTACATCTTCCTGTGCCTAAAAATGATATTGCTTTGCATCTACAGGCCTCCAACAAAGAGAGCTGCAGATTACATTTTGTTCTTAGAAAAACTAGAGATAACACTTATCAAAGTCATCAATCGCTCTTTTGAATCCATTGTTGTATGTGGAGATTTTAACATTGATTTTCTGGTCGAATCTTGCGAGAAAGAGCAGTTTCTTAACTTAATTAATTCCTTCAATTTAGATATTACAATAAAAGTACCTACACGGATCACAGTAAATTCAAAGAAGGCAATCGATCAAATTATAATTAACAAAACCACTACTCGACATGAAATTGAAACAAAAGATTTAGGATACAGTGACCACGATGCACAAATTCTTACCATTATACGAAATGCGAACAATGACACAATAAATAATACACGTATGAGTAGAGTGTTTTCTAAAAGTAAAATAAAATTATTCATTGATTACTTGCTGCAGGAGTCATGGGACGCAGTTTATAATACTATTGATACAAACGATAAATATTATTCTTTTTTTGCAACGCTTTCATTTTCATTTTTAACACTTGCTTTCCTCTTCAGAAAAGAAAATTAAATATTTCACACAAAAACAATTCTTGGATAACACAAGGGATTAGAACATCATGTAAAAACAAACGAGTTCTTTCTTTCATTTCTAAGCATCATAACGTATCTCAAGATTTCCTCCTGTACTTTAAAAAATACAAATCATGTTAAGAAAAGTCATAAGACAGGCTAAAATCATGAAACACGATCAGGATATTTTGAACTCAAATAACAAAACAAATCAATGTGGGATATAGTAAAAATGCGACCAAACCAACTAGAAACCTTATAGAGAATGTTGTTTTAAAAGATAACGATAGAGATGTGAACGATCCGGCAACAGTGGCTAGTCTCTTTAACCAATACTTTTCGAGAATTGCTGTCGATCTCACTAAGGGTTTTCAGCCACAAAATTCAACATCTGACGTTTCCCTAAAAGTCTTAGACACTATGTTCGTTTCCGAAACCTCTTCCTATGAAATTCTCAAAATAATCGGTAAATTAAAAAATAAATATTCGGCCGGTTTAGATGAATTTCCGGATTGTTTGTTAAAGACGTGCGCGCCAGCCATTATACACCCGTTAACTCACATATTTAATGCATCCTTATGCACCGGAATTTTTCCAGATATTTTTAAAACAGCTAAGATTAAGCCGCTCTTCAAAAAAGGCAACAAAAATGAAGTTCAAAATTATCGGCCAATTTCTCTTTTGTCAGTTTTTTCAAAAATATTAGAGAGACTTTTTTATGTGCGAATGGAAACCTTTCTGAATAAATACGACGCGTTTTCAAATTGCCAACATGGATTCCGGAAATCAAAATCTACGGAAACAGCCATTTTTTCTTTTCTTAAGGATGTTGCCTCATCATTGGATCAAAACGAAGCAACTATTGGAATATTTTTAGATCTTTCAAAAGCTTTTGACGTCATTGATCATAACATTTTACTTTCAAAATTACCTTCGTATGGAATCCGTGGTATTGCTCTAGATTGGCTATGTTCGTACCTTAAACAACGATCTCAGAGAGTAGAAATACCTTACTGGAATGATGGAACTTTATGTACACACCTTTCCGGTTCTTTGCCAATTGTACGTGGAGTCCCGCAAGGATCGATTTTAGGCCCTATTCTCTTCCTATTATACGTAAATGACATGCACTTAGCGATTCGAAACGGAAGAACAGTTCTCTTTGCGGATGATACAAATATTCTTTGCAACAAAGAAACCGTAAATAGTACAATATCAGACGTTTCAAATTGGTTCCGTAATAACAAATTAAAAGTAAATGAAAATAAAACAGTTTCAATGCAGTTTTCCATATCAAATAAAAAATTCTGTACTCCATTGAAAATGAACGGTGTGCCATTGACTGATGTTAATGTAACAAAATTTTTAGGTCTATCAATTCAGTCAAACCTCAAATGGAATGCCCACTTAAATGAATTGAACACAAAATTAAGCTCATTATGCTACGCGTTCAGAATTCTTTCAAATTCCGTCAGCCTTCATACAGCTCGTTGTGTATATTTTGCCAATGTTCACTCCCGCCTGAGATATGGCATAATATTTTGGGGAAACACATCTTATAGTTCACAGACTTTCAGATTACAAAAAAGAATTGTACGAATAATAAGCAAATCCAACCCACGTGATTCTTGTAAGTCACTCTTTATTAATCTAGGAATTTTACCATTACCTTGTCTCCTGATTTACGAATCAGTAGTTTTTGTCAAAAATGACTTACTTAAGGACGGGAATATATTTTCAGCAAACGCCGATGTCTATAAGTATAACACACGACGTAGTAATCATATTCACCAGGTGGCAGTATCAACAGCTCACTACAAAAAATTCACATACAATTCATGTACATTACTCTACAACACTTTGCCAGAAGACATTAAACGATTAAATTCAATAGAAAAGTTTAAGTCCCAAGTAAAATCTTTTCTGCTGCATAACTGTTTCTATACAATTCGAGACTATACCGAGCATCAAAAAGGAAAGTAGAATTAATTTTAACAATGATAGTTAATGTAATTATTTATCATTTGGACTGTATAATTCTAAAGAACCTGTTACAAGTTTTGCACCACAGTTTCTGGGTTGATGGCCCCCATCTCGATCAGGTTTTTCGTCCAGTTTCCCTGATCCTTGAGCAAATGCTGAGATGGTCCCTTGTTTGCTTCTGGACATAAATGTAACTTCATTATTTGTGCACGTCTTCTGAATTTCAGTGGGAAATATAGTTATTCAAATTATCGTTTTTCATATTATCGCGGCAAAAAGTATTATTCTTTCATGAAGAACATGAGGGTTCAGGGCAGAAATTTATAGCTAATTTACCTTTGAAAATATATTTTATTATATAGGAGCGAATATTTTGTCAACAAAAACTCGAAAAAAACTCTCTCTTCTGTATTCAAAATTCGACTAGAATATGGTGTAGGATAGAGACCACAGAATTATGAAAACGTGCACAAAATTCACTTCTCCCCATAGCTCGTCATACGCAGTTTTTAACTGTTTTGACGTAAATAAATAAAAATAAATAAATAATAAACACAGTTTTAATTAAAATTTTACCTCACCATTTTAGATTTAGATGAAATTAGACACATAGGTAGTATGCATGGAGAATAAGAAAACAACCAATTTTGAGTAAAATATTTCCACCCGTTTCTGAAAATACAGCATGTAAAATTTTGCAAAATTGGCTTCCCAAAAATTTTTAAATTGATGTAGAACCTCACCAAATTAAGATAGAGAGCTGGAACATGTGTCATTTCGCAGCTTTCTTTATGGCCTTTTATATGATATACAACTCAATAGGGGTTGCGTTCAAAAGGTTTTCAAATTTGAATTTAAAATTTTGATTTTGAGTTTTTTCAAAATGCTCATCTTCAAAAAAAATTGAAAAAATCCTATAATAACCCTTGTATATATCCAAACAGATGGTGCAAGTTTAAAAATGGGACTGCAATGGGTTCATATAGTAATCTTTATTTAAAATGCACAATATTTACTTACTCTAGCCTTTACTGATTTAAAATGCATTTTATTTCAATTATAAGACCTAATATATACAAATTATTAATTTAGTGTTCTTATTGGCGAGTGTGTTGTGTTTTATTGTTATGAATTTTCTTCTTCTTCTTCTTCTTCTTCTTCTTCTTCTTATTATTATTATTATTATATTATTATTATTATAACGCGGAATGTCATGCAATTGCATATTTTTACTGACTGTGCCTATCGAAAAGAAATGTTGGAGAAACTTAACCTATCACCAAAAATAAAACAAACCATGGTCACCTTTTAGTTGATGAACCAGATACGTGGAACCTAAACATTTAAGCGAATGAATCGTTGAGGAATGAACACCAACTTTGAGCAGTTTCAGCTGGTTATTTACCATCATGCAAAGGGTTAATGATGTCCAAAATTTGGCAAAATGCCATTAATGAAAAATGCACAGTGAGTGACAATCTCATGGTCCATCAATGAATTGGCGATTGAACTGCAACCCGGAGGAGAACGTCCGAAGACTTTCTGATCCAGAAGAGAATCTTGTTGTGAAAATAATAAAGAAGGACCCTCGTATTAATGCACCAAAAGTTACTCCACAGTTATAAATTGGAAATGGCAAGAAACCTACATCCCGAAACCGTGCGAAGGGTACTAAGGTAGTTCAATTTCCCTAGCCGCGTTGTCAGAAGGAAGCCTTCTAAGTTGAAAGAGAAAAACCCGAAAATATCTGACCTCGATCCTCTTCTCCACAAAAACCTGGAATACATGCACTAAAATATACCGCATACATTAAAATACGCATTTAAACTAAAAAATTGCACACATACAAATAAAAATAGGGTAGATTTGTTTTATTTTTGGTGATAGATAAAGTTATATACATTTCCTTTCGATATGCACAGTCAAAACATTCGCAATTGCATGAAGTTCCGCTGTCTAATAAAAATAATAATGATAATAATAATAATAATAATAAACAACAACAACAATAACAATAACAATAAAGCACAACACACTGACCAACAAAAATACTAAATAATAATTTGTATATATTAGGTCTTATAATTTGAAATAAAATGCATTTTAAATCAGTAAAGTCTAGAGTAAGTAAATATTGTGCATTTTAAATAAAGATTACCATATGAACCCGTTGCAGTCCCATTTTAAACTTGCACCATCTGTTTGGATATATACAAGGATTATTATAGAATTTTTTCAATTTTTTTGAAGATGAGCATTTGAAAAAACTCAAAATCAAAATTTTAAATTCAAATTTGAAAAATGTTTTGAACGCAACCCCTATTGAGTTGTATATCATATAAAGGTCATAAAGAAAGCTGCGAAATGACACCTGTTCCAGCTCTCTATCTTAATTTGGTGAGGTTCTACATCAATTTAAAAATTTTCGGGAAGCCAATTTTGCAAAATTTTACATGGCTGTATTTCAGAAACGGGTGGAAATATTTTACTCAAAATTGGTAGTTTTCTTATTCTCCATGCATACTACCTATGTGTCAAATTTCATTTGAATCTGAGATGGTGATGTAAAATGACTGTGTTGATTTAATATGGAATGACCCGCATGAAGTTTGGTCTTGACAAGTGTGCAAAAATCAATTTAAAAATAGGCAAACTGACAACGTCAGAGAGCATCGAAGTTGATATGCACACTGCGATTCAAGATCTTGGGCCAGGTAAAACTTACAAATATCTGGGCATTGAAAAATGTGAGACCATCTCGCACGACACAATGAAAGAGGGAATTCGCAAGGAATGTTACAGAAGAGTGAGAATTGGACTGCAGGACAATTCTCACTCACTCTGCAGGACAATTCTCACTAGATATTTTGGCCATGCCTGTAGCCGAATACAGTTTCGGACTAGTGGACTGGACTGAGCAAGAAATTCGCCTCATGGATCGGAAAACCAGAAAACTCTAACAATGCAGGCATTGTTAGTGAGAGACCATCTCGCACGACACAAT
This sequence comes from Acheta domesticus, assembly GCA_031308135.1. Lineage (NCBI taxonomy): Eukaryota > Metazoa > Arthropoda > Insecta > Orthoptera > Gryllidae > Acheta > Acheta domesticus. Next base: position 169,048,398 of record JAHLJT010008446.1, on the reverse strand, counting down.
GAAAGAGAGAATTCGCAAGGACTATTACAGAAGAGTGAGAATTGGACTGCAGGATAATTCTCACTCTTCTCACTCACTCTGCAGTACAATTCTCACTAGGTATTTAGTGAAAGTGGAAATGATTTAAACATTCATTTTTAACCAAACTAGAAGACTCAGGTTGTTGCTACACTAACAATGCAGGCATAGTTAGTGTAGCAACAAGCATTGCAAAGAAAACTATGCAAGACACGCAGAATAACAGAGACACTGAACTTCTGATGCTACTTAATATGAAATGTGGGACATAAAAAATGTTAAAGAAGTAGTAGAGAGACAATATTTGAAAGTCGTGAACGGACAATATTTGAAACGAATGGGCAGAGCACATATCAACAAAGATCAATCATTTATATGACTTCAAAGGGGAAGAATGAAGCTAGAATCGGAAGCATTTGTAATTGCTGCCCATGATCAGCCCTTCAGAACACGACATTATGCTAAAGCGGTTCTCAAAATTTCCCAAGGGGATAATTGCCGCATTTGTCAGGAACACATAGAAACCATTGATCATATTGTCTCAGCTTGTCCAATCCTAGCAAAGACGGAATACTTGAAAAGACACGACAGGGTGTGTAGCTACCTCCACTGGCAGATCTGTACCGCCCTCGAAGTTCCAAACACATGACCCAAGTGGTACGAACACTCACCAAAACCGGTGACATCGGTTGGACTCTGTACAATATTGTACGACCAACAAATCCACACGGATCGCACGATAGCAGCAAAATAAACCGAATATTGTTATCCGGGATTTTGAGAAAAAATTGTGTCTACTTGTAGATTTTGCTGTGCCTTATGATCAAAATGTAACCAAGGAGGCAGAGAAACGTCTTAAATACAAGAGTTTGGAAATCGAGATCAGCCGAATGTGGGGTGTAAAAGCACAGGTCGTCCCGATACTTATCGGAGCCGCAAAATGTGTGTAAGAACTTGTCTAAACTTCCAAATAATTCAAAAGACTGGGAAGTGCAAGAAATCGCATTATTTGGAACAGTCCACATTTTGCGCTAAGTATTGTAAAGCACCGACAGTCCCTAGATCTGCTCCTTAGGTAGCTGGTTGCAACCTGGAGTAGATTTTATATTCAGCCGACTCATGACATCTTCAGTCGTGATGCAGAAGAATATAATAATAATAATAATAATAATAATAATAATAATAATAATAATAATAATAATAACGATATTGCAGTCCCTCTACCAGCCAATCTGAAGAAAACACACACGGAAAAAATTAATAAATACCTGCCATTGGCACATGAAATCAAGTCAATGTGGGGTATGGCAAAAGTCACAGTGGTACCAGTAGTTATTGGCGCTACAGGTGAAATCCCCAACACATTGAACAGCAGTATTGACACCTTAGACTTGCACCGTGATGTGTACATAACCCTCCAGAAGTCCGTAATCTTGGACATCTGCAGTATTTTCCGACGAATACTGGGAGAGTAGATGGGCAAGATGTTTTGCAGAAATCTTACGTCCTTTGGCTACACAGTCCCGGAGTAAGATGCTGGCCTCCATTAAAAAGGAGTGAAATAAAAGAATAATAATAATAATAATAATAATAATAATAATAATAATAATAATAATAATAATAATAGCTTTTAAATTATATACTTTTGAAAATTTGAATTTGGTGCCACAAATAATCTTCAAAATTTTTGTATGGTAAAATATATGATTTTCATCCTGAAATGTATTTTTCCGTAGAAAATTGATTAACTTGTTATGAATTATATGTGTATAAATGACAAAGAAAAGACTTATTATTTTTTCAATATGACGCACCAATAAGAAAAATCAGAAAAAAATATGTTATAAAGAACACCTTAGTACCAATTTGTAGGCATTTTTTGCAGTTGTCACCCCAGAAATGTAACAGAAATTACCGAATAATAATTTAATAATTTTTTAAAAATTGAATTTTCCGCCAAAAATTTTTTGAAAAAGTTGTCCAAAATATGTATATCAAGTATGACTCATAATTTTTTCAGAGTTTTATCTTTGAGTTATGACGTGAAAAAAAATCAAAAAACGAACTTTTGTATTTTTCTTATATCTTACAAAATTATCAGGCTTTCGTTTCTGAATGTTGGGAAAATTACTTTCAAAATAACTCTGATCATGCCCTCTATTCAGAATTGCTTTAAGCTTGGGGCATTTTTATCCCTCTTATTCTGCCTCAGTCTTTGCTTCAACTGAGATTCTGGATTTCATGTCGTCTCTTCTTACTGGGCGTGCTAAAGATTCGCGTTATCTTTCATCTTTCACACTAAAACACGCTAAAAGTTGCTACTTCTAAAATAAGTAGTAGCGCGACAATAGTACGAAGTTTGTGTGATATTTATAAAGGTTACGAATTATTATAATAATATATAATTAACCGCAAGTGTGTTTTCTACCTTCAAACAATTATTTGCGGAGATTCGAACTTTAATGTTTGAATTTTTTGTTGCGGTCTTATTACACCACTGCTTGCGACGCTCCTGCATCGTAAAGGTCAAGAGGAGCGACGCCACAAAAATAAAGGTCAACTTTTGCAATTTGAAATATCACAGGTTTGAATAAAAAAGTATGTTCTTCATATTATTTACCCAAGTTTACTCGATTTGAGCAAAATATTAAAGAATAAGTTTACTGTTGTGCTGTCAAGAATCTTGTTTACATATTTTTTAAATCGTAACTATTTCACACAAAATTATGTGAAAATACTCATATTTTGAGAGAACTGTATAATACACTATAGTCAATAGCATAGTCATATTTTATAACGAATCGGGAAAATGGTGTCTAAGAGATATTCGTTATATTCGTAGTCGTTAATACGTAGTCTAAAAAATTTATAATTATTTGTCGTTTTCTACAACTACATTATGAAGATAATTTTTTCTTAATGATGTATCTCCCTCAAATTAAGATTTTAATGTCAAATTTTCATTAAAAACTATTAATTTTCAAAAAATAAAGTTTTCTTTCTGAAGCGTTGGGAACTTTATCATGATAACAAAGGTGTTTGAAGGAAGAGAGAAGTGAAATGGCTGCGAGATCTCAGTACCTGAGTTCTACTCCGAATGGGGGATAGGTTTTTTCGTTAGTTGAAAACCCCTTTAGAGATTTTAAGTATATTACAGTATTAAGAAACCGTTGTGAATATTAAGACACCGGTAGCACCGATCGGATTGCGTAATTTTGTATTGTATTCAACCTTCGAGCACTCGCGCCTTTTTTTGAGACACGATGTGCGTGTTTATTTTTTACAACATCCAGAATTTTTGGCATTGAACTTTTGCAAGTTTCGAAAAATCGGGGTTTTCAACGAACATGTGATCTACACCACAATCTTAAACGTTCTTTACACTATTCAACAACAGAATTTAATAAAAAACTATGTCATATTTTTGAAAATTTTGAAAGTGACCCAGGGGCTTCATGTAAAGTATCCCACAAAATTAAAATATGCGTTTCAGATTCAACGGACCGCGACATCAGGCAACTTGATTGGGGAATAGCAAATTTGGAGAAAATCGGCTGAAAGGTTTAGCCGCCAGCTTCGTTATTAGACAGATGGACGGACAGACACATTTTGCCGTCATTCGACCTTTTGTGTATCAAGAACCTACGAAACATGGATGTTGGTTACACCACGTGTTAGAGGATATTTTTTTAAAATTTAGCAACTGAATTTATCCACTTTTTCATTACTTTTTCGTACTTAAAAGACCATTTGGCAAAATTAACACCAGAAATGCGCGTACTCTACCCATCTTTGTTTAATTCTTTCTGGTTCACTTACCATTACCCCCATATGTAAATTGCTTGTTCAAATAATGTAATATCTATAAAAGAATTATTCTAAATAATTGCTAGTAAAAATTGATTTACCCTAGATTGAAACAATTCTCATGGAAAATAAATAATAATAATAATTAATATTATTATTATTATGTAAAAACACCCGTTTATAACACCAGAACCGAAAATAGATAACCCAAACATGCTTTTCATATGCAATTTGCTAATGTTCTAAGGTTCCTAAACTCTAAGGTGCACAGTGGGTCACCTCACCTTAATGAAAAATAAATGTAAGGGCATAATAGTTCATAACTTTAAATTAGAAAGTAAAACAAAAATGTGTAAAAATAGTTTTTTTAACTGAATAATGTAACTCATTCATAAGCAACACTTACAAAAGAGATTTATTTATTTTTTGATAGAACTACTTATCCCTCAAATAAATGATAGGTACTTAAAAACTAAAATTTTAAAATTAGCTTTTTAGTAGCTTAAATGTGAAAAATATTGTACTGAAGGTGTCAGATGTTGACGATAAGAATGCTACTGATGTGGTTACCAGATTGTTACATGCAGCCTACTCAAATTGTGATAATATCTAGCTCGATTTTAAAGTGCGTGGATTGTAAAATATTGTAACATTTATCAGCCCAAACTGTCTCGTACATAAAGTCGAATCAGGAACAACGGCAACGTTACAATATTAATGTATTTATTTATTTACTTATTTATATATTTATTTAAATTCTGTTTCTTGCCCCTTTTGGCGTTGGACGCGGGGAGTAATTCTCGTTGAACTCAAGTAGTCAATCTTACGTCAAGTACTTAAGACGACAACATTTGCCCTGGACATCTCTTCTTTGTATATAAACTACATACAAGTAATTCATTTCTGAATTTTGCTAACACTCATGAGTTCTTAAATTCTACCAGTAAACGTAAAACGACACTAACAGTTTTAAAATGAAGAAAATCCTCACATATAAACGCAAACTAAAGAATAATTACCACAAAGTAGTTCAACTAACATAATTTTCTGATCATAATAAACTTGTGAGGATGCGAAAGTGAACGGTTAAAAGAAATGACTATGGGATGAGATGTGTAATTTGTAATCATGGCTACAGGAAATAGACAAAAAGTTCCAGAAGGATCATTAGAACATTATACTTTTCGTGAATAAATGCTCTCCTCACCCAAAAATTACAGAAAAATTAAAGGCTGCTCGTTTAGCACATTTATCACATAACATGACTTCAAAATTGCAACCAATGGATCAGAGTGTAAAAGGCTTGGACCACTTCTACAGGAAGAGTTATCATCAGAGATGACTGAAAAATTTTGAATAAAGTAATGCAGTCACTGACAAATTTACTTTATTCTATTGTGTTGTTGGAAAATCATGTAAAGATATCAAGCCAGAAACAATCGCAAAATTAATTCCGAAAGACCGGATTTGGTGAATTTAATTTTATCTCCAGAACTGCAGAACACTAGCAATCCTGTTCCTGAAGCAACGTCAGATTATCAACATTTATCATGTGGAGATGACTTCGACAACGTTCTTAATGTTGATGCAGATCTCATTGTAGCCGCTCATCCCATAGGCGAAGAGATCTTGCGAAGTGTAATGGCGGCGGTCCAGGAAGGCACATTCCATTCCATTCCTTCATTCCATTGGAAGAAGAGTAAGATTGCACAGAAAGCAAAACCACCTTCTGCAACACAAGGCTCTGGAGAGCTTGAACACTGTTCGACAGTATGTACAGTTATAAGTTGGTGACGATATTTTTGTTGCAACGAATTCTGCCTTGTACAGAGAATTGGTGCTAGAGAATTCTGTTGGACAATGACTATTGAAGAGAAGAAACAAAAGGTAATTACTGATTATTTTATTAATTAATGTTTCAGATATTTAGTATCATGTAGTAAATACCTGTAACATAATTAATATTCATGTAACATTATTATATGAAACGGTTACTACTATGCACTATGAAAATAAATGCCCTTATTTAAATACTTTTATATTTGAATATTTTCATTAATAAGTACGAGTATAATGCTCTTTGCATTTTAAAAATGGGTATTATGATTTTAAGAAATTCATAACTCGAATTTTTGGTTAGTTGAGAAATTATTTCTTTCCAGAGGTACTTCGATCGTTTGACTAGTGATTCCGAGTCAATTGCTAAGACAATTAGTCCCATTCGTGTAGTGCATGTTTTATGGCGGGTGGCGGCGCTCTTTTCCCGCTGGATGGTGAGGTCCGGTGCTGACCTCGTCCGATTGCGGGGTTTTCCCCAACCAGGTATCTCCCGTCAGCGGTGCATCACTCAGCCGGACAAGCTCTAAGCTCCCAACTGGTCGCGCGGCATGTGTGATAGTGTAGTGCATGTGTGTGTGACAGTAAGAGGTGATGATAGAACAAGGAAGAAGGATAGGTCGCGCGAGGTCCGTGGCCTGTTTGTTAGAGCACTGTCTGATGTTGATCGGAGAAATTACGGATAACTATCGATCAGAGCAACAGGCCGCTAGAATTCTCCTCCAGACAGAGGCTAAATTTGACCCAGCTGACAAGCTTGTCCTGCGAAATCCTGCCACCGTCGGGACGCTGTAGTAATGAGTTGAAGTACATTCACTCGTAAAATGATGTTTTTGTACTCAATATCATTCGCTAGATAGAAGGCAAACCTGTTTTTAACACACACTTCATTATGTAACTTTGCTTGTAAAAGAGTGAGAGAGAAAGAAAGAAGAAAGAAAGAAAGACAGACTAAGGGTACGTTTGTGTTGGAGCAGCGATAAACGATGAGAGCGACGAGAGAGAACGTATTGCGAAATCGCAGCGCTGCTATCTTCATGACAGAGCAGCGCGGAGCAGCACCACTGGGAATCCGTCAGAGACGACATAGGCTAAACTAACTCGTCTCATCCATACCAAACTTACGTAAATCACTCGCCATACTTACTTAATTGACTTAGGGACTTTTGGTTACTGTTTAAGTTGGACCGCAGTAGGAGTCAACCTAACCTTCATTCGCCTAAGCAATGGAAGCATTACGCCCTCCGTAGGTCCGTAGGTCTTTTCTTCACTGGATATTGGTATGCTTGATAATGAGACAACCTCACTCAACTCTCCCTGCAACATGCAGCAAACAGCCCGCGAGAGATAGTGCATGTTTATTTCGAAGTTTTTGTTCTGCGAGCGAATTAAATTGTGGATTGTTTTGGAAATGTATTGTTATTTTATATTTTGCTTCGCATTTTCATCGATGCGTTGTGATTTGACGAAAAACTCCTCAATAAATGTACTAAGGAGAGAATTTTAGAAAGTGGGACAAGTGAAAAATATTCACGAAGAGAAGAGAAATTGCAGAGTGATATCCTGGCTGAAGTGGCGATGATTACAGAGGCAAGCTGTCATAGCTACAACTAATTATAAGG
>JAHLJT010008446.1:168787351-169040115 GCA_031308135.1 Acheta domesticus | reverse complement strand
TTTATTTCCAGTTTTCTCACGTACATTAAAACGCATTCGTAACATGGCTACAGCTTTTTACTCTCTACACACCCAAAGTCAACCTTCAGCATTGACAATATAAACAACAGTTTATATCAGTGGCTACAGTTTACTCGCCGTCAGCCATACCCCTACGCTACAAAAGAACGGTTTGGTTTGAACTCGGGCCGACACTTAAAAATATAATTGTCTCAACCCAGTACCTCTTTGGCGTCAACGGAGCATAATGGATATAAAGGAAAAGGTTAGAGTTCGCAAAAAAATATGTAAATAATAAAGTGAGTTTTGGAAAAATATTACGAGGGAGTTTTTCCAAAACTAGTAACACTTGTAAATGATAACATTTTCCAAGACTTACTCGTTTTATTTACATGTTTTTTGCACTCTAACATTTTCTTTCTGTTGACTTCATTCACATGATATTTTCTACTAGCTACACATCCATGATAGCCACTTCGGCTCAAAAAATTTCGCACAGTACTCTCACATACATTTATTTACAATTCATTTTCAAGTTCACTAGCTATTTTTGGTGCATTTAAGCGAGGATTTTTCTTTACTTTCCGTAGAATTGCACGTCCATCTGTTCCACCAAGTTTCTTTGAATGTCCAAGTATTCTTACGTTTTCCGAAGTTTTCCTTACACTAAACCTATCAATGACTTCCAGAATGGTATTCCTCGGTTTGCTTAAAATATGAGAAATTTCCCGCAACGATTTGCATTAATTATGCAATCTGATGATAAATTTTCTCTCTTCCAAAGGCGTTTCCTTCCCTTTACAACCCATTTCTTCTTTCACAAAACAGACGCATGTTGAGTATTTATCAAACTGCTAGCCACCCTTCCTAGCGTCACCAATTTCCCGCGGGTCAGGCGTAGGGGAGCTACAACCGTTACAGTTGTCCTTGCTGTACGAATGCTTTTTGCGTTCCGAGATTTCACATTTCAGGAAGTTTCAACGGTTCTATCTTTTTTGTACATGTGCTTTTCCGCTGTTTTGGGTATTAACACTTCCGTACACTTAGGTTAATGCTATGATGAAAATATCTATTGCACTGCCAGAAATTACATTAATTGTAATGTAGTTTAATGCACTATTTTACATAAATGTAATGTACTATTACATAAATCGATATTAATGTACATGTACATTAAATAAGTATAAATTAAAATCAATCTAGATTTATTGTACTGTAACATATTAAATTTAATGTACCGTGAACTTTAAAACGAGACTAATGTGTTTGTGTATTAAATTTAATGTTATAATTAAAATCGATGTAGATTTAATATACATCAGTACATAAAACAAAATTTCCCTACATTAAAGAGAGATTAATATAATTCGACATTAAATTTAATTGGGAATTGGACGTAAGGGATAATCAACCACAATCTTAAGTTTTTATTATTTATTAATTCAACAAATGCCCAAAGTCACTTTCGGGATTACAATTTCCATCAAGTGACTGGGCATTTGTTGAATTAATAAATAATAAAAACTTAAGATTGCGGTTGATTATCCCTTACATCCAATGCCAATCATAGATTACCACAATATATCAGCTACCACCACGGAAGTTATTAAATTTAATGTTTAAATTAAAATTCACGGAGATTTTATAAATAATTATGGAATGTATGGAACATAGATACTGTTTAAAAACTTAGAAATATTTTCTTCTGCTATTTGAACTTATGTATAATGAATTTAAAATATTTTTCCAACATGTATACAAAGAATTTAAATATTTAAAATTCGAATTTACATTCAAATTGGTAACAAATAAATTTGTAAAAATATAATATTAAAATTGTAGCGACCTACATAGCACGGTAATTCTTTAGTTAACAATTTTTCCAAGTTCACCGGAAATATTTAAATTTTTTCAAAGAATTGTCACTGTAACAAGGTCAGAATTTAGTATTCTTTACGGCTACGAAACATATCGCGTCCAAAACAGGTGACGAAGTAGTGACAATGAATTATAATATATATAATTCCGTAGATTTTATATATATATATATATATAACACATAACATAACGGGCAATACATCACGCTAAGAACCCCTCCAAACAATTGGATGTCGAGATAGCTCAGCGGTTAGTAGAGCAGTAACTGCTCGTAACCAGGGATCCCGGGTTCGAATCCCGGCGTGGGTGACTCTTTGTTGAAAAATTTAAATACTGAAATACATTTGTACCACTGTAACAAGGTCAGAACTTAGTATTCGGTACGTCTGCGAGACATATTTCGAGTGTAAACGCGACCAAAAAGGTGAAAAGGTGGTAACAATTGCATATACGTCACACTTGTCAGAAATTACATTAAATTTAATGTTGTTTAATGCACTTTTTCACATTAAATTTAATGTACCGTGTACATTAAAACGATATTATGTGCATGTACATTAAATATAATGTGTAATTATAATCAATGCAGATTTAATGTACTGCAGTACATTAAATTAATGTACCGTGTACGTTAAAGCGATTTTAATGTGTTTGTGCATTAAATTTAATGTTAAAATTAAAATCAATGTAGATTTAATGTAGGACTACATTAAACGTTATGTACCTTGTAAATTAAACCCGATATTAATGTGTTGTACCTTAAATTTAATGTTTAAATTGAAATCAGCGGAGGTGTTTAGAAATATTTTCTTCCGCTATTTGAACTTACGTGTAATAAATTTAAAATATATTTTAACATGTATACAAAAAATATAAATGTTAAAAATTCGTATTTACTTTCAAATTGGTAACAAGTGAAATTGTATAAAACCTTTGTAATAAAATTGTAGCGATGTACATTAGTACGCTAATTCTTAGTTAACAATTTTTTCAAATTCTCCGGAAATATTAAAATTTTTTCAAAGAATTGTCACCGTAACAATGCCAGAATTTAGTATTCTTACGGCTACGAAACATATTTCGCGAGCGTAAACGCGTCCAAACAGGTGAAGTAGTGACAATTATAAATAATATACATAATTCTGTAGAGTTAATACATATTTAATATATATTACGTCTAAAGAAATATGTTTCGTAGACGTAAAGAATATATTATACATATCATAGCGGGCAATATATTAGGCCGAAGAACCTTCTGGAGTAATTGGTTGTCGCAATAGCTCAGTGGTTAGAGCAACTGCGCGTGAGCCAGAAGTCCCGGGTTCAAATCTCGGTCGAGGTGACAATTCGTTGAACAAATTTAAATATCAAAATACCTTCGTTACTAAGTATCAAGATCAGAACTTAGTATTCTTTACATCTGCTGGGCATATTTCCGAGCGTAAACGCGTCCAAGAATGTGACAATTGCATATATCCCAACGGGCCTAAGAACATGTTCAAAGAATTGATTGTCTCGATAGGATAGTGGTAAGAGCAAGTGGGCGTAAACCAGGAGAGACGAGTTTGAATCCCGGTCGGGGTGACAATTATTTGAACAAATTTTAAATATTGAAGTAAGTACATGTACAGTAAATTTCATGCACACGTACAGTTAATTTAATTTACGCATACAGTAAATTTAATTTACACGTACAGTAAATTTAATGTACACGCATACAGTAAATTTAATTGTACACGTGCATTACATTTAATGCAAACATACTTTAAAGTTACTGTACGTGTACATTAAATTTCATTTACGTACATGATACTTTAATGTACTTTTACATTAAAAGTAATGCAAAAATTTCTGACAGTGAGGCCTAAGAACCTTTTAAAAGAATCGGTTTGTCTCGATAGTATAGAGGTTAGAGCAACTGGGCGTAAAACAGGAGACTGGTTCGAATCCCGGTCGGGGTGACAATTCTTCGAAGAAATTTTAAATATTGAAGTTAATGTACATGTACAATACATTTCATGCACACGTACAGTAAATTTAATGTAAAAGTACATTAAAATAATTATCATGTAGGTAAATTAAATTTACGTACATGTACAGTAAATTTAATGTACACGAATACATTAAATGTAATGTACACGGTACATTACATTTAATGCACACGTACTTTAAAGTTACTGTACGTGTACATTAAATTTAATTACGTACATTATACGTACTTTAATGTACTTTTACATGAAAAGTAATGCAGAAATTTCTGACAGTGTGATTATGAGTCAATTATTGCATAGTAATTACATTATTGTTAAAATGCACTGCTGTACAAATACTTTTTACAGTCACTGTAGCCGATGTTCAACGAACACGCACAAACTAAGCGGAAGAGTCTGCAGTCCCTAGGATTGCGGACCCTTGCCAAACAACATCAGACCTTGAGACAGAACACTCATCCTCAAGGTCAAACGAGATCATAGACCTTTACTCTATGACGAGATACAGGCAGGGGACCAAGAAGCGGAGAGATGGTGGGGGATGGGAGAGGTGTGATAGAATGAGAAAATACTATCTCCTTTGGCGTGGAAGCTACAATGGAAATATGTCCAACATTCTTCTTAGGTTTTTCATAGTTTGAAAAATACTATAAGTTGTAAATACCTTTGACCGTTTCTTCGAATTACTTGGGTAAGCAGTTTCTTATCTAATTAATTCTTAATTCGAAGGATATGGAATACACGCCCCTGTTAAAATACTACACGAGAGTGCGAGACACAAAAATCTCTTGCACCGAGAACGCGCTCAAGAAAGAGACAACTCCATATCCTTGCAGCCAGTTCCCCTTGCTGCTGAAATCAGTTCTACTTCTAGAAACTTTCCTTCGAAAGCGCGCTTTCGTTCTGGATCTCTCTTCCGAGATATCAGCAATACGGGCAGTGTTGTACTGCATTTGACAGTCTTCACTGAACTCTTTAACGCGACCCTGCTCGGGCGTGACCGGCGACCTTCCGTCCGGCGGCAGAGCTTGACAGGTGGCACTGCGTTAAAAATTCATCCATACGTGTCTATAAACACAAAATGTAAATAGTAATGTAATTCATTTTTGTGGCCTTCCTCCTGTTATTGAATCTCAATATACACAATCAATTACAACAGTATATAAATTTTTCTCGAAAGGTGGAAGTCTCATCGAAATATTTCTTAACGGATAGTATTGATTAGCATTACTTTCTGAGAAGAAAATAAGATTTAGATTTGTCCCGTCCGTAAGCAAAAATCATAATTAAATACCGGAATGTATTGTATTTTAAGGGCCTCCACACGAAAGACCGCCTCCCTAGCTCCCGTAAGGGGTAGTCCGGGCTTGATTTGTAAGAATATTAAAATAGATGCAAAAGAAAAAATGTTGAGGTGGTTGTAATGAATTGGCTATATGATGCACTGATGATGTTGGTGTTATTCGATTTCAAAAACTAACCTGTTTCAAGTCAAGCGATATTCAAATTTCTTTTGGTAATTATTAAAAAATTGCCACTAATGAAACTATAGCAATAAATGATTTGATGGATTTCATATCATTTGGGGAAGGGATAGCAAAATAGCAAATAAATTGTTTGCAAAGACATTCAAGATTTCATGAATTTTAAAAAAATTGTTGATCAACACAACTGGTAAATGAAACAGCAGTCACATTTATTCTCGCAGACCTTACAATTTCAATAGGAACTTACTGAAATTTCTCCTTACGCTTTCTGTTTCTCTAAACCTAATGATCATTTTCTAATACACGCAAATGAATATGTCGTGAGATAGAAGTGAATTGTAATTTCCTATTACCCTCAATTTACTCATATTACTCTCAATTACTATCACTATCACTACTATATTATCACTCATATTACTCTCTACTACATTTCGACAACGTATCATAGCCGAGGCCATCATCGGTAGCGCGGCGTGCTACTTCGCCCACACGGCCAGGCCCTACCTCGCCCCGCGCGAATACAGAGAGAATTAAGAACTTTAAATCACAATTCAAAAAACCTGTAAATAAAACTAGGCTAGGCGCAAAGAGGCCAGCCATATAATAGTTTTAAGTTAGTAATAAGTTAGTTTATCTAAGATATAGCCCTCCCCGATCTCCACAAGCCCAATCGGCTGGAGAATTAATGTAGCCCGAACATGAATAAATTCCCGCCCCTCCAGGGCAACTGGAGGGGGGGGGAAAATCGAAAAAAAACAGAGAGATCTTGGACAAGATCTGCGCCCCCGAACCAACGACAGCCGCAGCTGCAGCAAAGTGAGCCCGCGCACAGGCGCCACGCGCGCCCCTCTTGCAGCAGCGGCAAGAACGTCGATAAGAGTGAAGTGACCGCCTTAGTGCCCATACCTGCAGTGTTTTTGTGTCAACCCGAGTCTCTGCCCTTGGTAACAATTTAAGTGTCTGTGTTAGGCATCCTCAAAACCAAGCTGCTAATATTGTTATTGCTTTTAATGCAGTTTATATAGCTTTAGTGGAAAATATGTATATACGAGTTTTCAGGCTCAAATGGTCCCAGAGAAAGTGGATCATACCAACTTCATGAATATCACCCGTTATTCTAACGACATTGGTTTAGGGACTTTTCGTTGCACTTTAAGTTCAATACAGGTCCAGTTCAGAGGAGTCAAGCGTCAACGAAACTCTCCATGTGTTGGGACATACACGCCAAAATAGAATTTGTTTAGCTGCGGTTAGCATCTTTTCATTTGTTTTATTTTCTACCGACATGTTCAAAACTGCACTCTTGAACGAGTAGAATCATATTTACAATTTTTTAATTGAATTTGTCATTTTGATTAGATATTCTCATCCCATTATTTGTTTTGAATTTTTAAACGACACACTGGAAACAATGTCAGGTAAGCGTGTAAAAATTACGCACGCAAATCGTGCTACACTACGAATATTAAATAGTGTAATAACATACAATGCTATTACTCTGAGAATTCGAAAACAAATTAGAACGAGAGAAAGGATGATGAAATTGGATTCCGAACGTACATGTGAAGTGACATATTTGTTTCAAGAAAGATGTTTATGAAATATAACTAATTTTAAATTTTCGTACTATGGAACAGATTATTTGCATTACCACCTGCAGGTATTTTCTATATTTTGGTGAATTGTAGTACACACGGTTATTGAACATATTTTAATTCATATGGTTTGGTCTAATAATGAAGACATATGTGAATAAATAAACATTACAAATGTATGTAAACCTCTAAAATGCAGTTCATATCGATTTCACAATATTCTTTCAGTACTGTGAAGATAGTACTAAATCATATCACTTAGATCAGACCTGGGGGGAGGGGAGAAGCCGGTGCGGGGTCGACACGGCGCGTAGATTGAATGCCTGGGTGTTTAACGCCATGATTTGTGCAGTGAAATGATGTGCCCACTTATTTAAATGGGCAATATACCGTATTTCTAGTTTCAATGGCCGTATTTTACTGGTTATGTGCTTCTGTGCAGTGCTATATATCGGCATATTTTTATTTATTTGTTTATTTTTTACTTTATGCTCATTGTAACTCATAAACGATATTTTAAAGCAGTGGCCCCTTTTAAGAATTTATTATGTAATTTTAAACTAACCAAAATTTACAATTAATAATTCATTTTTAACCATGAATGTTATAGTATAGAAATGATAGCATAACGGAGGGAATTGAGAACAGTCTCTTACATCGACATTGATATAAAAATTAAAAATAATTCTAAGAAGGATATTGTATGACAGCACATATATTTCTGACCATTTTCACTGATTAAGCTGAATAAGAGATACCAATGAGCAAACCCTTTTTACGACATTTTACGGTCAATTATAACATAATTATGAGTCTTGTTAAAAATAATGCAAAGGGCTAATCTTTTTTATACGATGTCTTGAAGGATTATGAATAAACAGGGTTCGATGATTTGAAATTAGGAATATTTGATGAACTCTTGTCGGAAATTAGAGCAGAAGCTAATCATGATTTTTAAGAATAAGATTTTTAGCGTCGATAGAACCGTCTTAATTAATTAAACATAATTAATTATAAAATAATTTATTACTGCCATTATCAAACAAAAAATTCAATATTATAATTTTGTATTTAGTAGCACGGCGATTATATCGTAGCAAAGCAAATTATGAGACCTACAAGCAATTATAATACCGATATCCAAATCAAATATGTATGTCTAATTCCTTTTAGGTTGTTATTCCATATTGTCATACATCGGCAACAAACATTTCCAAAAGAAAAGGTAATGATACTTGAACTGCTTGTATTAGTCTGTCAGTCTCGCAATTGCTCTTTCAATTTACGCTACGGTTCGAATTGCGCATTCTCATTGGCGGCCCTCCTCTTCTAGAGTGAGACGTATCCCCACCCATCCAAGCGGCCGGGCCTGCACCCAAGTCGCTCGCGCGCGGCCCTCGAGGTCAGACAAAGTGCAAAATGCTGTGCAGGATTGACTTAGATGATTGGAAAGGAAGAAATTTCAAGATTCATCTATAAAAAAATCTCATGATGGTAACATTCAACATATGAGTGTATATTTTTGTACTTTGTATTGGGCATAGTTAGCAAAGAAGGTATTATAGGAAACTTCTTTACAGGGAAAGTTCTTTCAGAAAAGAGGGGAGAATATCAGAGACAATGATGATACATTATTTTTTCAAGTACCTTAACCTTCAGAATTCTGAAGAAAATGAATTTTGTTTGGAAAATCGACCGTAAGTATATTGTTTGTAGGGGAAAAGATGATTGATTGATGTTTCCGGGCGCGTCAACTACTTTGGTCATTGGTCCTGTAAGTGTAGTGCTTTTTTCTCGGGAGGTGGCGATGGCTTGTCCCCGCTGGATGGCGAGATCTGGCGTCGACCTACCGTCGACTAGCAGGGTTTCCCCTCAACCAGGTATCTCCCACCAGCGGGGCACCAGCCGGGACAAGCTGTAAGCTCCCGACCGGTCTCCCGGCATGTGTGGTAGTGTAGTGCATAGTTAGTTAGTTAGTGTGTGTGTGTGTGTGTGTGTGTGTAAGAGGAGAGGATAGGACAAGGAAGAGAAAGGAAAGATCGCGCGCGGTCCGTGGCCTGTTTGTTAGGGTACTGCTCCGGCATTCGCCTGGTGTTGATTGGAGAAACCACGGAAAACTACCGATCAGAGCAGACGGCCGCTAGAATTCTCCTCCAGACAGCGACTGAATTCGACCTAGCTGACAAGCTAGTGTCGAAAATCCTGCCGCCGTCGGGACTCGAACCTAGGACCCTAATCAGGCTGATGCACTGAGCCATCTCTCCCAGTGGAAAAGGTGATGTAAATTATCCAGAATGATTATTTTCGTCAGCCTTATTAGTAATATTAATAATATCAATAGTAAAAATAATAACAATATCTGTCAATGAGAATTATTCAAACAATGTATGGCAATTCAATAAATCATATGCAAATTTGCATTGCTTTGAACATACAAAAACCGATTACATGCAATGATACTTTCGCACTCTCATGGAAATATATTTAGTATTTTGAATGTGAGACGGTATTTACTATGTAAACCTTTATTACATTCTACATTACATTATGCAATACTTTTATATAGTATTAATGTAGTATTATACTGGCTGAATTAGGTAGTATTATTACAGGACTGACCCAAAGAAAGGACTGTATGTAGTAAATGAGAAGAAAGATTTATTAAGCATGTCCAGAAAGCCCATGAGCACATCTGTAATGTAGGTAT
The DNA here is from genome assembly GCA_031308135.1 of Acheta domesticus. Taxonomy (NCBI): domain Eukaryota; kingdom Metazoa; phylum Arthropoda; class Insecta; order Orthoptera; family Gryllidae; genus Acheta; species Acheta domesticus. Next base: position 169,030,457 of record JAHLJT010008446.1, on the reverse strand, counting down.
CATAAGTAAAATATGACCAATACTGCTAAAGTTCTGTGCAAATGTGAATATTTTAAAAATAGATATTTATTGTCCGGATACATGGTAAATGCAGTGTATTATTATTCTTGCATTTTAATTTTCATCTTTTCGTATTCACTTTCATATATTATCTTCAAATGATTTAAGTACTTATGGTATACATGAATTGGTTTCAAGTGTTAAAAGTAATTTTCCACAGGTGTGTAGTTGATAAATTGCTGGGTACTGAAGGGCATACTGTTTCAAGGCTTACTCCCTGTCACAGCATGTTCAATTCAACTGGAAATGTGTGGTCTTAGGCAAAGGAATACTTCAATACTCAATAAGAATGTCCTTACAAGATCTTGCTACAGAATGGAAAAGGCCAGAAATCTTTGGAAACAGGCGTTAGAGCAGGTATCTTAGTTTTCTAAATTCATTGACACATTTAACACAAGGAAAATGAGATTCAATGTCTTAAATTTAATAAAGGGTTATAAATACATTATTTAATTTTTTAAGGTGTCAACTACAAACTGGAAAACTGCAGTGGAGTATTCTGAGAAAATTATGATTGTATATAGAGAGAAGGATGGGCCAGATTGTGAAAATAAATTTATTGTACATCTGATCAGGGACTGTGTAGATGAAGATTTCATGTAAAAACGCTTGTACGTAATTATTTTTAATGAAATAAATTTACTTGGTAAAAAAATTATAAATAGTGTTTTAACCCTTCTTCCTTAGTTTTCACTGTTGAATGTTCAGATGAAATATATTATTGTAATTAGGAAATACAGACAAATAAAATTTGAGGAATATTCTGATATCCTTTTTTAAAATTTTTCTTCCATTTATTCTGTGTTCTTATCAATTCAATAAGCTTTGTGAGAATGTAATTTATTAATTTATTCCTCTAAAGCTTTCTAATTATATTTGCATTTTACAATGAAGTAAAACATTAAAATCTTATTTCAGCATTGAGTTTCAGGAGAAAATAATCAAAATATTTGGTCCAAATGATAATTATTTCAATGTTTCAAAACATTCAGTGGATTAAAATTAACGTTATAATGATAGAAGTTCTTGATGACAGATTTCTCGAATTGCGTGCGAATGTTTGAATGTAGCGCCAAAGGTTAGCTTCATGTACATTTTCGAAGTTGGCAGAGCCGAATGGCCGCCATATTGAAAATTGTAGGGACCAAAGCACGCTGAAATCCCGTATAACAGTACATGTAAAACTTGATGTTATTTTTGAGGAAGGCGTTTTACCGTAGTTTTGCATAATTTCGGTATTCAGAATTATTCATGCCAGCCATTCATTTTTTCTATTGAACGCTGATATTTAATAGTACATTATGAAACGGTGATGTATTAATACCCATTACATCGAATTTCATATGGTATTTTTTCTACGACTTTTATAAGGTAAACTTTTACAATGGCTTTTACAACGTTTTCGTGGCAGTTGATTCAGCCAAGGCCACCTAGCGGACAGCTACCTAAATCTACCCTCGCATGCTGCCGCAGGTGGCTGTGGTTACGTGTCCGCCTGCTAGGGAGTACTACGCTAGTCAAATAGGATCAAAGTGAAATTAGGATCCACTTTATTTAAAATGATATACCACGAAAAAATACTACTAATAAAAGAAATGAAAACTATTGAGCATAACATAATATCAAATACAATTTTAATGCACACAATCGAACGCAACATTTGCTTAAACGATTCTCAATGATTAATTGTCAACACTTGGTTTGCAAACGTCTCTGTGATTGGTCAAGAACATGTATCATAATGAAAACTGTTTTCGAAATGACTATCATTATGCAACTGGTTGCAGCTATCAAATGACATCATTATACAATGGGAGTAGAAAAATAACAATCATGTTAGCTCTGTCGTAGGAGCACGAAGGAATTAGAAATTGTACTTTAAATGCACATGAATAAAACATTTAAGGGTGTTTTCTAAATGTTCTGTTATGATTTGATACAACACATGGGCAAAATTCTATGTATTGCAGTTGAATTTCACATCTAATTTTAAATTGCTAATTGCATTATTAAAATTAATTTAATATTACAAATGGTAGAGTATTAGTAATTTAATTAGTTTATTAGTATCAGGATTATTCATCGACTGTGTATGATGTTCTATGACTAACCGATAAGTAAGTTGAAATCTGAATACAGACGTAAATAAGCGTTTTTGCAAACAAGTTGTATTATTCGCCAAGCAAATGCACATAAATGTCACAAAGCTGCGCTGGCAACAGCGCTTCTATATAATTTGCTGCGAATATTATATCAGCAAAATGTATTCCTGTATGTTTCATTTGTCAAAGTAAGAAATGATTGTTGCTCCTGACTATCGAAATGAATGCAGATATGCATCACAGGCGCTTTTTGTAATTAGACGTTTTGAAGTAATAGCTGAGGTGTTAGTAGTGCAGAAAATGCAATATTTCAATATTACATAGCTGTTTCCAACAATGCGAGAAAGTATGTGTTGTATCACCACTAGTTAAAACGTGATGTGAATATAAAAGTTTCACGAATTTAACTTATTTTACATGAATCATTTATAGTTTTCAGAAACTTATTATTTCATTCTCCTATGGGTGACTAATTATGACACTCTAACGGGGGACTTATTATTATTATTATTATTATTATTATTATTATTATTATTATTATTATTATTCCAAAATGGAAAATCTTAGGATTGATTTCTTAATCTTAGTATTTTATTTTTTAACGCATAAGTTTCTTAAAACTCGTTATATTTTTGAAATCGGTTCAAGCTAGATTTAATTCAGAAATTTTGTAATTGTAAGATACTTTCAGCGATAAATCATAAAGTTAGAGTTAGTCACTTCGTTACCTGCACACTCACAATTACTAAACTTTCTATTGGCGAATTAGATTAGAACAATTCTCCATAATTAATAATAATCTAGTTGTATAATGATATAAAGAACGGTTTAAAAATATTTTTCATGGAGATGCTGACAAAGTTAACATCAGTATCTCCTACGGAAATGTTTATTTTATTTAACCTCCTGTTTACTTCTTAATAAAAAACAGGAAATGCGTGAAAAAACTGGAAGCTCTGTGAAAAACTCGGCTAAAAAGTCAGGCATTCAAATGTTCGTGACAAAAAACCAGAGAAGATGGATTACAATCCTTACTTTTTCAAAACTATGTTCTTCCAAACTTCAATATCAGATAAATCTGGATTTTCTCGGAAGGTTACATCATTTTATAATTTAATTTGCATTCATTTGACACCTACTTTAGTACATAGCTCCGTTCCGCACTTCCCCTTCATCAGATTTTGTTCCATTAATATTAACACCCACGGAGCATTTGAAATGAATATTTGAAAGTAACGATAGCGAAAATCAAAGTTATAGGTCTAAATTTTCTTTCATTTATTAGCTGTTGACTGAACATTGTAAAGAACAAAATACATTATTGGTTTGGAAAAAGTCTACATATGAATGAAGGTGTCCAGTTTTACAGACATTAAAATATTGTTCAACCCATGACAAGCATGATAACTAATTTCAGTAAAACTAAGATTTGAATAAATAATCCACCAATAACTAACCACCAATTTTGAATAGTATACATGTGCATCTTATTTTGACCCATAAGTACAGATATCGACGAGATCACGTCTTTTAAGGAAGAACTAGTTCAACATCCACTATTTTGCTGCGAATGCACAACTTTGCTCTGCATCGAGAGATACTAAAATAAGCTTTTTAGTGTTTTCGGACAGGTTTGGGCGCAAGAGGACGCTGGAGCTGCCACGCAGCGATAATGCGTGATGACGGTTTGCAATTATTTTCGAAATGCCCTAAAAATGCTGAAAGGCGAAACTAACACAAAAAGTTAAGAAACGTTTGAAAAATGAAAGTTCTAAACGATGAAATAATAACTTCTTACCAAAACGAAGATTCTTACCAAAACAAAAAACAACAACAAAAACAAAAAAAAACCTCGCTGTGTCCATCGTTGACCCTTCCCCCATTGGTGTGCGTCTGTTTATGACATTCAAACGAGGTCTAAATTTTAAACAAGTACTATCCATAATAATTTACGGTACCGGCAGCGTGTAAGCGACTCTGACAGTTCTTTCGCCACTTGCTGTGGTACATCATGCGACCTGGTCTGAAGCAATCAGCTTGCGAGGATTTGTTTACTTTCTCGCGGCCAGCGTTCAGCGTTGCCGCTCATCTGACTCACACGAAGTCACGGAGGCGATAAGGTTCGGCTGTGGCGAAGGTTATCAACATGATATCACAAAGTGTCAGTAAGTGTTAATGTTTTGAGATTTACTTTGTCTGTCATAGAGGTAGTGCGATGAGCGTAATAATGTGTGGCAACAGCGCATCGAACTGTCAGAGTTTCTTATACGCTGCCGGTACTGTAAGTTAAAAGTCCACTTTATCTCAGATTCTTAATTAATATTAATGAGGATACATACAAAAAATATTGTTATAGATATAAAATAAAAAAAGCAATGTTCTTAACTTTTGAGCAAAAGAATGCAAAACCACAATGAAAGCTTCAGCACGTTGTTTGACAATAGCAGTCCAGGAACTAATTTATTAAATCAAAAATACTGTAAAGAAGAAAACCCACTATAAATGCAATCTCTGAATTCACTTATGTGTATGTAACCGTGAATTCAAAAGAACACTTCTTTACTGCCCGCGCATCAAGGGCGTCGCTTTCAACTCCTGGGTGTGATTCTCTTTCTTCCCCAGATGTCGGTCTCAGTTAACCATATCCGAACCCTCTGGTTGGAAGAACGTGAGAACTGGAAATTGAATGATGGATTTAATTTTACGTGCCACAATCATGACATTGCCACAACGGGATTTTCCACCCTTTGAAAATCCACGCGCCTCAGCCGGGATCGAACCTGCGCACTGACGGTTCAGAAGCTAGTAAGCTAACAACTCACCTACCGAGGCGCGCCATTTTCTTACTGATTAAGTTAAATAAGTGTAGTAGAAATCCATAATAAAGTTCTCACTTACCTTTCTTCTTAGAAAAATATGAAACGGTCGTAAAATTTCTCGCATTAACATCTCTTTTAGTGTGAAATAACAGTTGAAACAGCAAACAGTAGTACAAACTTAAACCGAATACTGCATCAGTAATTCTGTGTATTGCAAAACCGTATTTTGCTTTAAAGAATAAATTAGAATTCTGGTTCGTTTATAACTCTAGCAGAGCTTTCGAATGACGCCAAATTCTTTGTTTCGGTAGATATCTTGTAACTAGTGGTGCTCAACAACAGATACTTTCTCGCAGTATTATAAATTTGCAATTGTCGAGGATTCAGAGAACTCAACAAAAATTAGCCCCGCACCATTATTTTAAGCATCCCTTGAAATCCGTGGAAAGAATTAAGAAAAATATCTGGAGCGGTTTTTTTGGAAAATGTTTTTTATAATTTGCATTCATTTCAAACAGAAATTACGCAATAACTGCTTTTTTGCAAAAAATCACCTTTTTAAAAACGTGTAGTTTTAGAACAGATTTTATTTAAGACCAATGCGTCTATCTTAAATGCTGTACTTTTGCAATGTTAACTTTTTGCAATTTTCCTAAATACAAAATGACGAAAATAGGATGAACATCAATTATTATATCGTCCTTTGATACATACGAGGAGAAAAGGTTTTAAAAAATGGAGCCGTTTTTGAAAAAAAATGTTTAAAAATTGTTTATATTTCGCCCAAAATTACGCGAAACTAACTCATATATTTCAAAATATGCACATGACCTTATTTCAATATCTATCTTCGAGGAACATATTTTATTCAGGATAAAATCTCTATCTTCAATATTGAAGTTGTAGAAAGCTGACAGGAATTTCAGCAAATTTACCTGCACAATTCTCTTAAGTCTGGCATACACATGATGCACCTGCACAAGTAAACCGGAAATGTATACCTGTGCGGACTAGAGCACACACATGCTACAGTAAACCGAAAGATTTTAAATCAGTCGAGTGATGGCGAGCAAACAAGAAGACGACGCGATCGTTCTTGTCGGTTTGTTAGTGGCCATGAAGTGTAAAAAGAGGCGAAAACACAAAGCCTGATGTAGAGATTGGCTTACAAAAAGAAATGAATACACTCATGCAAGATTACTAAAATAATCAGATCCTACAGATTAACGTAGTTGTTTGCAGTTGAATGAAGTAGTCTACCAAAAACTAAAGTCAACTGTAACTTCTCTAATACAAAAGAAAAATATTTATGAGAACTTCTATTTCTCCCCATAAGAAATTCATAGCTACTTTGAGATTTCTTGCGACGGATCGAACGATAGAAAGAATTGAATTTCGATTCTTCTCCAGCCGCCTGCACAGGTCGTTACGCCTGCAGCGGATGGCACACACGCTCCTGTTTACCTGTAGAGGTGACCTATACAGGTAAACCTCATCGGCATAGGAAAGTGTATACCGGGCTTCACCGGGCGAGATTTCAAAGAAAGGGTTGTACAAATCTCTCCGGAGTGGCAGTACGTCACTGGATACCTGGTACATGACAGTCCTTACGAGAAGTCAGTTGACATTTACTGCTACAAAGGGTATCCCCCGGATAAGATGGTAAAAATTTCCTCTCAACTAAATGACATATGAGTAGTTACACTATAATTCTAACATAAAATAATATTTTTGAAAGGCTTTTGGCTCCCGTCCCACCACCCACACTCCTTTACAGACATAAACGTGTTTTTTTTATTTCAATTTTTTCGACACTTTAATACTATTTTATGCGACTGAAAAAATATGATAAATAAGAAAACAATTTATACTATTAGAAAAATATTTTTCGTTATTTTCACAGCCCCAAATTCAAACACAAAAAAATTGAAAAAAATACACAAAATATTCTTTACTGCCTCTTAGAAGCCTCGAACAGGCTCGAAAAAAATGTCAAAAGTTTGTCTTAAAACACAAATTGTGATGAATTTGTGCATTTATTTTAGTGTTTATTATACACCTGTATACATTATTGTAACATCCAGTAATATTTTGATTTTGGAATGTAGTTACAAGATATCATTTTTTTAAGCTTTCTTATCCTTTGTACATCATACGCAAAGGAAAGACAATAGATTTTGCCAGTTTATTAAATAATAATTCGGTCACATTTGAAGGATTAAAAGTGGGACATATGGGGAAATGAAGGGAAATATGTTGGACCCGGATTTACAAGAACTGTTTTACTGTGTCTTAGAACAGCGACACAGGCACGAAAATAATCTTAAAACTTAAACTCAAGTGTTACTTGTGAATTTTTTTCATCTTTTTTAATAGATGGGCCATAGTTTAAAACACTAAGGCATTTGTAGTCAAGTACTTGGCTGTCCGGTAGACGCCGCGTCCTATACTGCGATTTTTCTAAGAGCGACCCTCAAGGCCACTCAAATCCCATCTTCGCGATGGAATATGTCACGGCATTTCGCGTCTTTCTCAGTCGTTCCGCTAGATTTCGCACGATCGCGACCGTATGAAGCAGTGCTTGCGATCATGCGACTTCTACCGGCAAGACCGAGAAAAGACGCGAAATGCCGTGACATATTCCATCGCGAAGATGGGATTTGAGTGGCCTTGAGGGTCGCTCTTAGAAAAATCGCAGTATAGGCACCTGTGAGCTTCCTCCTGGGGGAAGGTCACAGAATGGCTCCTGAAACGTTGACAAGTGGGCCTAGGACGTTTCCCTGTCACGTAAATAGTTACTGACTCCAGCAGAAGCTTGCATTCTTATATCTGTAGATATTTCAGACTAACGTGAAAGTTGTCTTTTCCCTCACCTAGTAAGTATTTGTTCTTGTAAACGTATAAATAAGTACACACTAGTACAATCTGTACACGTGCGAAAACTTTGCACTTTGAAAATAATAATTGTATGAACACGGAAAATTGATTTCATGTAACAACCAACTCCAAAACGTTCATCTCCCGAAATATGGTTTACAGCATTTTAGACCCGGTGCTGTGCGAGAGAATCCATTCCAATATTGCTGAGCGTTGAGATAAAAATTCACAGAAAATAAAATAGTCCCTTTAATATTTTATCGTGAAAGATAATTTTGGTATTTTTCTTCTATTTAATTTTATACTGAATTCGGCTTCTCTTTTCTGTCCATTCATGCTATGGAGAGGGGGCACCCAAAAGAACTACGGATTACGAAAAATTCTAAAAAAGGACGATCATAAAAGTGGTATATTGAAGAATACTGCCCAACAACATAATACGGGTCCAATCTCTTCATAATTTCCCCATTTTCGCCCATCTATCCTTCACGTGCACCCGAATCCCTTATCATTTCCCTATTTGTCATCTACCCGTCCCCCAAAACACGTCATCTGTCAGAATTTACTTGTCCTTAAACAACAATGTATACAAATGTAAATTAAACACTAAAATTAATGCAGAGAACTGTTGCAATCATTTTCAAAGTATGTTTAAAGTCCAGGTGATTTAAAGGCGAAAAAATGGTTTTTATTTTTTTAAGTGCAGCCCAGCAATCGAAAAGATCTGGAAAAATTCACAAGTTGTGTTTTAAGAGGAACCTTTGAGATTTTTTTTCGAGCCTGTTCCAGGCTTCTAAGTTACGGTAAAAATATATTTTGTAATTTTTTTCATAAATATTTTATGCGTTTGAGTTTGGGAATGAGAAATTATCAAAAAATATTTTTCTAATAGTATAAATTGTTTTCTTATGTATCATATTTTTTCAGTCGGATACAATAGTGATAAGTTGACGAAAAAAATTGAAATTAAAAAACATCTTTTTGGTTGCAGAGGGGTGTGGGTGGTGGACGGGGGCTAAGTAACCTTATTATTTTTATTTTAGAATTATAGTGTACACCAGGGGTCCTCAAACTTTTTAAACGGGGGGCCAGTTCACTGTCCCTCGGGCCGCCGGAGGGCCGGATTCTAGTGCGGTTTTTCTTACTCTGCCTCTCGAGCTCCTTTGGCCCATCACGTGGCATTTCGCGTCTTTCTCGTTCCTGCCGCTAGATGTCGCATGGTCGCAAGCACTGCTTGATACGGTCGCGATCATGCGATATCTAGCGGCATGACTGAGAAAGACTCGAGGTACCGTGACATATTCCATCGTGAAGACAGGCCTTGAGAGGCAGAGTTCAGGCAATGACAGGCCCACCGATAATATACAGCCATAACGCGAGCAGATCCCAAACTTCCTCAGATTGCGCTGGCGAAATGTACAGCGTGGTAAAGAGAACGCAAATCATCGATATTTGCTTCAATTTTTGCTTCAATTTTTAAAAAAACACCGATGTTTTGGCAACAAAATATCGATGTGAAGAAAACATCGAAAGCAAAATATAGATGTTTCTGGTGGCAAACATCGTTGTTTTAAAACCATCGATTTTTTGCCATTCCTAGACACCGTAACACATAATAAAAAAAAATGCGCGGATTTTAAGAAAAAATTCTTTAAACCATAAAAACCCGGCGGGCCGTATAAATGTCCTCGGGGGGCCGCATATGGCCCGCGGGCCGTAGTTTGAGGACCCCTGGTGTACACTGTCAGAAATTACATTAAATTTCATGTAGTTTAATACACTGTTTCACAATAAATTTAATGTACCGTGTACATTAAAACGATATTAACGAACATGTACATTAAATATAATGTGTATATGAAAATCAATGTAGATTTAATGTAAGACTACATTAAACGTAATGTACCTTGTAAATTAAATCGATATTAATGTGTTGTACATTAAATTTAATGTTTAAATTAAAATCAGTTTAGGTTTTAGAAATCTTTTCTTCCGCTATTTGAACTTACGTATAATAAATTTAAAATATATTTTCAACATTTATACAAAAAATATAAATGTTTAAAATTCGTATTTACATTCAAATTGGTAACAAATAAAATTGTAAAAATCTTTTCAATAAAATTGTAGCGATATACATAGTACGCTAGTTCTTTAGTAAACAATTTTTTCAAATTCTCCGGAAATATGTAAATTTTTTCAAAGAATTGTCACTGTAACAATGTCAGAATTTAGTATTCTTTATTTAATTGTATGTGTGTGTGTGTGCACCCTGTGTGTTTGTGTGTATGAGTGTGTGTGTGTGTGTGTGTGTGTGTATACACAAAATGAAATGCAATGATATAAATATTGTTAATACTCGAAACGTAATTTTTACGAAAACAGTGAAATTAGGATTTGGTAAACGCCATGCCATACAGCGCAAGGACAACAGACCTTGCTGACATCATAGAGTACGTGGGTCGACGCACCTTTTCGGAAAACGAGAAAGTTCCCCGATTACAGGACTTCCTATGCTCCTTGTGGTAATGCTCATAACCTTGGTTATGGACTTTCACAAGTTATACATGCGCAAAGAAGGAGGGGTTCGAAGTCACATTGATTTCAGCAGAGATGTGTATCTAAATACTATTTATTATATTTACATTTCTTCTTTGATACCCACTTCCATCCATTTTTGTAAGTGACCTGCGGCAAGAACACTTGTGCCACGAGAGGACTGTCTTCTGAAGAAAGACGGCAGAGAACGCCTTTCATAAAAGCTCAGTAGAGGTAACTATTGTGAACTATTGTGACCGTTCGTGTAAGTCGGCCGTGGGGAAATTTCGTGGGTAATTTGGCTCTTGTTGAAATTTTGAAAAAAAACACAAAGTTGAAAGCCTCAAACATTAATATAATTGAATCTCAAAAAAAAAAGAAACACAAATTGCAAAATTACCTAACATGCACAGATAAACAAATGAACAAAGAAAAATACAACAATGAACAGCGTAAAAAAAAAACTTTTTGAGGAAAAATCAACTGCAGAAATTATGAATTTCAAAGTTGACACAAACTAGCATCACAGCAACATCTTCTGTGACAAAAATAAATTGAAATCCAACAAATTGAATCAAAGATATCTCTGGGGAGATGAGTACACATAATAGTACATCAGAGGGTAGAGCACAGGCATTTCGGATGACAAAATGCCTCAGCACTTTCTGTTTACAAAAGTTGCAATTAACCCTTCCTCAACATACACTGCATTAGCTTACATAGTAGTTTCTTGCAAAACAATTCACTTCAATTACAAAGACATATGTTGTGTACAATTAAAATGAATAAACATAGTTTTGAAAACACAGAATATTCAAAAGAAATTGCAAAAAAAAAACTAAACATGTGTGTTTACACCATAAATGTGAAACATTTATTACAACCTACACCTTTGGTTGAAATTAAAAAAATATGTTGTATTTTTACTCAACAGACATCCAAATTTCAATAAATATTTCAAGATATTTAAGTTCACTTAAATTCAACAGTTCATAGCAAATATACTTTTATAACCTTTTAATTGTTCATAAATAACCCAAATTGTTTCTAACTTGATTTGGATTTTACACTATCATCAAAATGTTCTTTTTGATTTAAAGACAGAAACTGCACTTGTAGTGTATTAACATGACAAGATTCTATCATAAATAAGTGATGTTCTCCCCTTAGAAAGACACACTACTTCAAATATCTTTTGAAAATAGTCCACAATGATTATGGAAATACCAATGGTCGGGTATATCATACATTATGCAAGAGTGTTAATGGCCAAAAGAATATTAAACAATCTGACGGTGAACTACAGGAACAACACTTCAACCTGCATTCTACAGTCAATTGCTTCCAAATTCTCACTACTTTTTATAGTATCACATACAAAATTGTTTTGTCTTTAACACCGACCTTATTTCGGTGACCGTGGCGTTCGCCACCAGCGCACAACTCACAGGGAACTAATGCGGCTGCCGACGCTCTGTCCTGGGCCTAAGCACGGGTTCTCTCTGTAACCCCGTCTTACTGCAAGACCAGATGCCTTCGTCGAACGCGCATCTGCGGTGTGAATTTAGCCACCACTGGGCCAAACCTCTTTCTCGCTAACTGGAGCTCGCGGCCCCACACCATCAGCTTCCAAATTCACGCTGCTACCTCACGCTGCCGCTTCTCGAAACATTCTGCGCACTTTCCAGACACCGCCGTTACAACCCCTTCTTTTCCGCGTAGGGGAGGGAACAACTGTCTTCCCCCCGCCACCCTTATCAGCGACCGCTGATAAGGCGACGGGTTACGTAATCGTGCGGCGAAGCACGCAGACAAGGTCTTTCTTATCGCCAAATAGTGACTGAGCGAGCTCAGGATCGCTACATAGCCCCCCAATGAATAAGATTTTTTTTTCGCATCATCAACGTCTTGAAATGGTAAGAAAAAATAATCTTGAAATTCAACGCCCTTCTTCCTTGCTGATGGTTTTTTTTCTTCATTTTTGTTAATCGTATCTTCAATGGATGTTAATAAGTTAGTAGAAGTAACACAGTTGATGTGAAGATCCGTGCACTGCTCGTCGTCTTCTGGATTACAGTTTACAGTGTTGTCCAACGGGAATTGTATAGCATTCCTAGATAGGTCAATCACCACTCCGTAGTCGTGCAGAAAATCCATCCCTAATATGAGTGGATACAGCAATTCCTTTGCTACTATGCAGACAACATCATACATCTTTAGGCCAATTGTCAACTGCAATAGGACCTGTCGAGATATTGGACGCGACCTCTTTTTGTTCGCTCCAACAATATATGATTTGTGCATAGGGAGTTGCGGTATATTCGGATTCAATTTAGAGATTTCATTTAACAGATCTTCTACAATCACAGAGCATGTGCACCCTGTATCAACCAATGCTGAGATTTCTTTTCCTTCGCATATTATGTTGATCATCGGGCACCTACGTCTGGTTGCGTTGACACTGGTAAACGGCATCCTTTCAGATTCTGAGTATGGTTGCAAACACGTCACAGACTGTATCGTCACCTCTTCTACTTCCTTGATTTCTTGGTTTGTTTCGGGGTGACCACACGAGACAAACCTCATTAGTTTAACCCTCGTCCAGGATCTTTTGAAGTAGATGGTGTTGGATTATCCTTGCCCATTTTTCTGCTTTCTCTTTTCTGCGTTGTACAGTTGTGCAGCTGCTTCAGGTTGATTATAAGCCGATTTAGCAACTTTCGACGGAGTAGAAGTGTCTTCATGATCTCCTGATATCTCGTGTTTCTTTCCCTTTTTCTTCACATTTCCATTTTCCATATTAGTGCCAGAAGTTTGTATGATGGCTGCTGATGAAATGCTTGTCGGTTTTGTTGTATCCTGCTTACCCGACATCTCATAAGTTGCATCATACAGACCTAACTGCGTCACTAACTTTTCTGCTGTCATGGGCAGTTGACTTTTTAGCAAATTCTGAATGCCTATTGGAAAATGTCTAATTATAAGGCAAACGGTTTCACTTTCTGGAATCGTGGGAGAGCATAATCTGAAGCCTGCTAGCTTTTCCGTAGCGTAGTCTTGCATGCTCTGACCTTTTTTCCAGGTACTACACATAAGCTTCAACCGAAAATTAACCTGGGTTTCGTGATTCCAGTACCTCATGAAGAACTTTTCTTTAAATCCCTCCATTGAAGTCGGTAATGGATCCAGAGTGTCCGCCCAAATTTTCGCATTACTCACTAGCATCTGATAAACCAATCTGACTTTCTTGCTTTCAGGCAGATTATACAATGTAAAAAATTTTCTACTGCCTTTATGAATGCGCAGGGGTTTCTCCTTCCCATGGGCTCCAAAAGTTAAACCTTGCGGTAAGCTAACCATCATAGGATGTGTAGTCATAGGGCCCGCAGGTAAACCATCAATCTTCTCTTGGAGGTCGTTTACCTTAGCTTCTAATTCCCGTTTCCTTGAGTCTAATTGCGACAAAATTTTGTGCTCGTTGTCTACTATTTCTGCCCTTATAACAGAAACGTTTTTGTCGACTTCTGTTTTGACCTTATCAACTTTTGTTTCAAAATTAATATTCAAACGTAACATCTGTTCCTCCAGCTTTTCTTCTAATTCAGTTCTAATTTGAGAGGTCGTATCGGTTAACTTTTGTTCCAATTGTGAAGTTTTGTCTGAAAGATCTCTTGACAACTGTTCCGTCCTATCTTGAAAATTCTTTTCCATCTGTACTATATTTTCAGATAGTTGTTTTGTTTCTAATGAAAGTTGCGAAGTCTTTTCTATTATGGCTTGTTCTAAGTGAACTAGTCTTGCATTAAAACTAGCAGTTAATCTATCTTCCAACTGAGTAGATTGTTCCGCAAATTTTTCATTTAACTGAGCGGATAAACTGTCTTTTAATTGATTAGATTGATCCGCTAATTTATCATTTAATTGACAGGACTGTTCAGCTAATTTATCATTTAATTGACAGGACTGTTCAGCTAATTTATCATTTAATTGACAGGACTGTTCAGCTAATTTATCATTTAATTGAGAAGATAAACTGTCTTTTAATTGATTAGATTGATCCGCTAATTTATCATTTAATTGACAGGACTGTTCAGCTAATTTATCATTTAATTGTGAAGATAAACTGTCTTTTAATTCCGAATTCGAGGATCTAAGTTTCTCATCTATCTGAATCATAAACTGCGACATTAATCTTATCATCATATTATTCGCCCTGTCAATGTCAATTTCTGATGTCGTTGGATCTTGAGGAGACGCAGATTCAGTTCCCGACGTACCAAGAGTAGCATATTCTTCGGTAGCAACCGGTGATTCTACCTGTTGAACTATTTCCCTGACTGTAGTCTCCCCATCATCCTCATTTGAAGAAAGATCTCCCAAATCCCTAGCTTGGTTGTATTTATCAGCCATTTTATCTAACAAAATGAACCAGTCTTAATTTGAGTTCAAATTGACAAAAAATTAATATTAACTATTCAGTGAGTATTTTACCACCTACAATATCTATAGAAATGCATACCTTTAACAAACACAACACAACACAACCTTGTCAAACATCAAAGATACTAAAAAAAACACTGCTGGAACCACCAATAGCTTTGGCTATAGTGTAAATTTCTCAAAATTTCAAGCCAGCCAGTTGGGCGCCATTTATGTGACCGTTCGTGTAAGTCGGCCGTGGGGAAATTTCGTGGGTAATTTGGCTCTTGTTGAAATTTTGAAAAAAAACACAAAGTTGAAAGCCTCAAACATTAATATAATTGAATCTCAAAAAAAAAAGAAACACAAATTGCAAAATTACCTAACATGCACAGATAAACAAATGAACAAAGAAAAATACAACAATGAACAGCGTAAAAAAAAACTTTTTGAGGAAAAATCAACTGCAGAAATTATGAATTTCAAAGTTGACACAAACTAGCATCACAGCAACATCTTCTGTGACAAAAATAAATTGAAATCCAACAAATTGAATCAAAGATATCTCTGGGGAGATGAGTACACATAATAGTACATCAGAGGGTAGAGCACAGGCATTTCGGATGACAAAATGCCTCAGCACTTTCTGTTTACAAAAGTTGCAATTAACCCTTCCTCAACATACACTGCATTAGCTTACATAGTAGTTTCTTGCAAAACAATTCACTTCAATTACAAAGACATATGTTGTGTACAATTAAAATGAATAAACATAGTTTTGAAAACACAGAATATTCAAAAGAAATTGCAAAAAAAAAACTAAACATGTGTGTTTACACCATAAATGTGAAACATTTATTACAACCTACACCTTTGGTTGAAATTAAAAAAATATGTTGTATTTTTACTCAACAGACATCCAAATTTCAATAAATATTTCAAGATATTTAAGTTCACTTAAATTCAACAGTTCATAGCAAATATACTTTTATAACCTTTTAATTGTTCATAAATAACCCAAATTGTTTCTAACTTGATTTGGATTTTACACTATCATCAAAATGTTCTTTTTGATTTAAAGACAGAAACTGCACTTGTAGTGTATTAACATGACAAGATTCTATCATAAATAAGTGATGTTCTCCCCTTAGAAAGACACACTACTTCAAATATCTTTTGAAAATAGTCCACAATGATTATGGAAATACCAATGGTCGGGTATATCATACATTATGCAAGAGTGTTAATGGCCAAAAGAATATTAAACAATCTGACGGTGAACTACAGGAACAACACTTCAACCTGCATTCTACAGTCAATTGCTTCCAAATTCTCACTACTTTTTATAGTATCACATACAAAATTGTTTTGTCTTTAACACCGACCTTATTTCGGTGACCGTGGCGTTCGCCACCAGCGCACAACTCACAGGGAACTAATGCGGCTGCCGACGCTCTGTCCTGGGCCTAAGCACGGGTTCTCTCTGTAACCCCGTCTTACTGCAAGACCAGATGCCTTCGTCGAACGCGCATCTGCGGTGTGAATTTAGCCACCACTGGGCCAAACCTCTTTCTCGCTAACTGGAGCTCGCGGCCCCACACCATCAGCTTCCAAATTCACGCTGCTACCTCACGCTGCCGCTTCTCGAAACATTCTGCGCACTTTC
The DNA here is from genome assembly GCA_031308135.1 of Acheta domesticus. Classification (NCBI taxonomy): domain Eukaryota; kingdom Metazoa; phylum Arthropoda; class Insecta; order Orthoptera; family Gryllidae; genus Acheta; species Acheta domesticus. The sequence continues at coordinate 169,013,976 of JAHLJT010008446.1, read as the reverse complement.
CAGACACCGCCGTTACAACCCCTTCTTTTCCGCGTAGGGGAGGGAACAACTGTCTTCCCCCCGCCACCCTTATCAGCGACCGCTGATAAGGCGACGGGTTACGTAATCGTGCGGCGAAGCACGCAGACAAGGTCTTTCTTATCGCCAAATAGTGACTGAGCGAGCTCAGGATCGCTACACTATATTATATGAAATTACTTAAAAGAAAATTGATAATGGCTTTATATCATGATTATGTGTCAAGAATATGCTTTAATGTATAAGAAGTGTAAAAAGCAATTCCAAAAACATATTACTATGCCACAAGGCTTGCATTGACTATGTTGGGTGAAGTCTTAACTAATGGAGTTACGTTTTTCGCCAGTTTTTCTTTCGCGATTGAATTAAAATTTTGAACATCGGAGCGAAAGAGGTTGATTTCTTATTGGAAACGAAGCAGACGACGGGACCATGAAGCTACGCAAGGCAACGGAATCTTAAGAAGAGTTTCTTCACTGCGGCGCCCAGGGGCGCGACACTCGAACGCAGTCCGCTGACCTTGAGCAACGAGGGACGGCAGCGCTTCACAAGACGTGCGGATACGACCGGTTTGTGGTATTCGTGGGTCAAAACGTTCCGCTGAGAACTGTATTGTTATGTCCCCCCCCCTAGTAGAGAATCAGAAACAAATTTGCTAATATTGTGGTGCGAGAAAAGCAGATCATTTCGTTACGTCCGGTAACATAGGATCGAGATTTCTTATATCAAGTGCATTTTTAAGCAATCTGTCGTATTAGAATTCAGATAAATTCTAAGTATAAATTCTCTGTAACGATCTAGAACGAAATTCTAGAAAATGAATCATGAATCCAACTGCTTTTAATTTCAGTAAAAAAAGTTACAGAAACAGGACAGAATCAGTTGCTAAAAGTTAGAAGAGTTACAAGAAACATAAGTGTGAATTAGACATTAGACATAGTTTATCCATTAGACATTCAAATTATTATTACTACCAAAGTAGGAAACAGTTTATATATATATATATATATATATATATATATATATATATATATATATATATATATAAACACAGGGTGAGTCACGTAACTTTAGCACCTTCTGTAACTTTTGAACGATTGAAGTTATTGCAATGCAGTTTTCACGGAATTGCGTCAGGGAAAGGGGCTAATTGATATGTGCATTAATTTCTATTTTATCACTTGCATTTTACGAGATTTTTTAGGTAACTTTGTTTTTTAAATGGAACTATACATATTTTTCGATCCACCATGACGAGCGTGAAAAGACGAATCCAATGATATACATATTGTCATATGTTAGATAAGCATTTTTTTCAGTATTTTTTATTTTTTGCCAGTGGGATTTAACGGACATTTTGAATAGTCTACCACACAAGGTCACGCAGCGCTCCACCAGCAACGCGCGCCCGGGCAAGGGAAGGGAGATTTGAAGATACGAAACATGTTCCAAATATTCACGAAACCATTACAGTTTTTTCCTGAACTGTGCTTTCCATCCTTCCACATTTTCAGATTTTTGTCTTTCTTTGATTGAAGGATGGAAAATACGGATTTGACATATATATTTTAATAAAATTGTTTATAACTTCAACTTCATTTAATGGGGTTTCATAAGATACGTATTAATGGGATCTTGAAACAAAGCACAATAAGAATAAATAATTAAGACTGTACAAAAATATTGCATATTTTGGGCAAATAATTTCAATGTTAATAAGCATATAATAATAACTTAGGGATAGAAACAATCTTATTTTAATACACAGTACTTATTACAAATCCATATTTTCAATTCCTAGGAAACGCAAAATATTTGAAAATGGGGCAGGTTGGAAAGCAGAGTTCAGGAAAAATGCAACAGTGTTGGGAATATTTGGAATATGTTTCGTATCCTCAAGTACTAAAATCCCTTTCCTTCCCCGAGCCCGCGTTTGCTGGGGGAGCGCTGCGTGACCTTGTGGGGCTGACAGTTACAATGAAAATATCTGTTAAACACTAGTCGCAAAAAAATCAAAATTACTCAAAAAAATGCTTATCTAACATACGACAATATTTATATCTTTGGATTTGTCTTTTTACGCTTGTTATGACAGACTGAAAAAATATGTATAGTCCCCTTTGAAAAAACCAAGCTACCTCAAATATCTCGTAAAATATAAGTGATAGAACAGAAATCAATACACACATCAATTAGCCCCATTCCCTCATTTACTTCCGTGAAAACTGCATTGCAATATCTTCAACCGTTCAAAAGTTACAGGAGGTGCTATAGCAGTACCCTAACAAACAGGCCACGGACCGCCTGCGATCTTTCCTTCCTCTTCCTTGTCCTATGCTCACCCCTTACATACACACACACTTACATGCACTACACTTCCACACATGTCGGGAGACCAGTCGGGAACTTACAGCCGGTTTCGGCTGAGGCGGTGCCCGGCTGGTGGGAGATACCTAGTTAGAAAAAAACCCGCTAGCCAACGGTAGGTCGGCGCCAGTTCTCACTATTCAGTGGGGGAAGACACCGCTACCTCCCGAGAATAACATGCACTTCACTTACGGGACTAATGATCTTATGAGTTGGCGCGCCTGAAATCACTAATCAAATCAATTAATATTTTCATCACAGTATTAATTTCAGCCTTTAACACTAAAAAGAAAAGAAAAGCCCATGTTCAAAACAGAATTGAAATATTCTGGCTCGGGAAAACAAGGGACGGTTTGCATTCATTATGCAATCTGATTAAGTCGTCTTTCTTCCAAAATTTTTTCCTTTTCTTTACAACCCATTTCTTCTTTTTATAACACTCATGGACCTACCAAACACTACGCAAGGCTACTTAGAGAGAAGCCTTCTTAGTATTACAAATATCCCAATTTTCAAAGGTAAATTAGCTGTAAATTCCTGCCCTGAACCTTCATGTTCTTCATGAAAGAATAATACTTTTTGCCGCGATAATATGAAAAACGATAATTTTAATAACTATATTTCCCACTGAAATTCAGAAGACGTGCACAAATAGTGAAGTTACATTTATGTCCAGAAGCAAAACAAGGGACCATCTCAGCATTTGCTCAAGGATCATGGAAACTGGACGAAAAACCTGATCGAGATGGGGGCCATCAACCCAGAAACTGTGGTACAATACTTGTTACAGGTTTTTTAGAATTATACAGTCCAAATGATAAATAATTACATTAACTATCATTGTTAAAATTAATGCTACTTTACTTTTTGAAGCTCGGTATAGTCTCGAATTGTATAGAAACAGTTATGCAGCAGAAAAGATTTTACTTAGGACTTAAACTTTTCTATCGAATTTAATCGTTTAATGTCTTCTGGCAAAGTGTTGTAGAGTAATGTACATGAATTTTATGTGAATTTTTTGTAGTGAGCTGTTGATACTGCCACTTGGTGAATATGATTACTACGTCGTGTGTTATACTTATAGACATCGGCGTTTGCTGAAAATATATTCCCGCCCTTAAGTAAGTAATTTTTGACAAAAACTACTGATTCGTAAATCAGGAGACAAGGTAATGGTAAAATTCCTAGATTAATAAAGAGAGACTTACAAGAATCACGTGGGTTGGATTTGCTTATTATTCGTACAATTCTTTTTTGTAATCTGAAAGTCTGGGAGCTATAAGATGTGTTTCCCCAGAATATTATGCCATATCTCAGGCGGGAGTGAACATTGGCAAAATATACACAACGAGCTGTATGAAGGCTGACGGAATTTGAAAGAATTCTGAACGCGTAGCATAATGAACTTAATTTTGTGTTCAATTCATTTAAGTGGGCATTCCATTTGAGGTTTGACTGAATTGATAGACCTAAAAATTTTGTTACATTAACATCAGTCAATGGCACACCGTTCATTTTCAATGGAGTACAGAATTTTTTCTTTGATATGGAAAACTGTATTGAAACAGTTTTCTTTTCATTTACTATTAATTTGTTATTACGGAACCAATTTGAAACGTCTGATATTGTACTATTTACGGTTTCTTTGTTGCAAAGAATATTTGTATCATCCGCAAAGAGAACTGTTCTTCCGTTTCGAATCGCTAAGGGCAAGTCATTTACGTATAATAGGAAGAGAATAGGGCCTAAAATCGATCCTTGCGGGACTCCACGTGCAATTGGCAAAGAACCGGAAAGGTGTGTACATAAAGTTCCATCATTCCAGTAAGGTATTTCTACTCTCTGAGATCGTTGTTTAAGGTACGAACATAGCCAATCTAGAGCAATACCACGGATTCCATACGAAGGTAATTTTGAAAGTAAAATGTTATGATCAATGACGTCAAAGCTTTTGAAAGATCTAAAAATATTCCAATAGTTGCTTCGTTTTGATCCAATGATGTGGCAACTTGATTTCCGGAATCCATGTTGGCAATTTGAAAACGCGTCATGTTTATTGAGAAAGGTTTCCATTCGCACATAAAAAAGTCTCTCTAATATTTTTGAAAAAACTGACAAAAGAGAAATTGGCCGATAATTTTGAATTTCATTTTTGTTGCCTTTTTTTGAAGAGCGGCTTAATCTTAGCTGTTTTAAAAATATCTGGAAAAATTCCGGTGCATAAGGATGCATTAACCCATTAGTGCATGTGATCCGATAAATCGGATGCTAAGAAAAGCGTCAACCATGCCTGTCATTGGAGACTTATCTGTTTGAGATACACACGAATCAACGCTCGCATTGTTGGAAAGGCATAAATTAAATGCATATGCTGTAATTTTCAGAAGTTGTAGATTTAGAGCGATTAGAGTGCAAGATGGCGCATTACAGTCTTGTTGTTTTACGTAGCTGGTAAGGTTTCATTTAATTATAATATCTAACATTGATTGACATGAACAAACTTTACATGAAATGAAATAATGAAGGTTAATGTTTTATATTTGAATTGGTATTCTAAGAAAATAATTATAAATAACTAAACTATTTCAAATTAATTTTCGTGATCCGAAATATCGGATCACATACACAGGGGACACTTTTCACTGCAATATATTAGAATGGCTACGTTTTTCTCTCTACGTTTCCAGCAACTGCTTCTAAATGAAAAAGTATTGTCAGCCTATCTGTTGCTGAAATTTTGAACATGTTAGAAGAAGAACACACACAAGGCGCTAACAATTGCGTGCAATGATTTTCGCTCGTCTGCAGAAATTATGCTTGTTAGATGGAAAGGCAATGATGTTGTCTTTTGCCACATCATAAAGGAAACGAAATGGAAAGTTATGCGCGGTGGTCGAAAGAAAAAAAATTATTAAATAATATTAAAATTAAAAAATTAATTTTCGACAGCTCATAGTTTTTAGTTCGTACAATAAAAGAATGGGTGGGATGGATTTGATGGACCAAATGATGGCGAACTACGGAACTGGAATACAACGACGAAAATAGTATTGGCTTATATTTGCTTATTTTTGGATACTTCGGTTGTAAAGACCTGGCTTCTGATGAAAAAAAATATAGCCAAATGATAAGTCCCATTGTTTTTCAAAATTCCGAAGAGATATTTGCCTGAGCTTGTTGAACATTCGTGAAACATCACCAAGAAAAGAAAAACAACCAAATAATCCAAATTCTGACATTCGTTTTGACGGCAAAAACCACTGGATAATTCCTGTTTCCACAGAAAAGAAACTTCGCCAGTCATGGTAAAGGAAAATTCATGTACCAAAACTATGATATGGAATTGCATTCCAAATGCTTCAAAGACTTTCATGCATATTATAATATGAAAGGAAAGAATTTCATTGTATCTCTTACGAATAAACATCATTTTTCAGAATTGAAATATTTTCATTTGTTTGCCCAGTAACCTAAATATAACGTAAAAATTAGTCTAGACATCAAAATAGACCAAAAGATTAAAATATAATTTACTTTTAGAGTAATAAATGACTTAGTACACGGGAATTTCACCAGTGTCCTTTTTACTGAAAGCATAACCGGGCAGCCCCACAGCTGCACTTAAAGAGTACTGTATGCATGTGATCCGATTTATCGGATCACGTTTTTCTTGGAAATGGTGCAGAATAAAATTTTGATAATTCACATAGTATGTCTTTTAGATGTATAATACATGGATATACAATCTTTTCCCACAAAAATAAACCAGGAAACTTCATGCACTAATGGGTTAAATATGTGAGTTAACGGTTGTATAATGGCTGGCGCGTACGTCTTTAACAAACAATGCGGAAATTCATCTAAACCGGCCGAATATTTATTTTTTAATTTACCGATTATTTTGAGAATTTCATAGGAAGAGGTTTCGGAAACGAACATAGTGTCTAAGATTTTTAGGGAAACGTCAGACGTTGAATTTTCTGGCTGAAAACCCTTAGTGAGATCGACAGCAATTCTCGAAAAGTATTGGTTAAAGAGACTAGCCACTGTTGCCGGATCGTTCACATCTCTATCGTTATCTTTTAAAACAACATTCTCTACAAGGTTTCTAGTTGGTTTGGTCGCATTTTTTACTATATCCCACATTGATTTTGTTTTGTTATTGGAGTTCAAAATATCCTGATCGTGTTTCATGATTTTAGCCTGCCTTATGACTTTTCTTAACAATGATTTGTATTTTTGAAAGTACAGGAGGAAATCTTGAGATACGTTATGATGCTTAGAAATGAAAGAAAGAACTCGTTTGTTTTTACATGATGTTCTAATCCCTTGTGTTATCCAAGAATTGCTTTTGCGTGAAATATTTAATTTTCTTTTCTGAAGAGGAAAGCAAGTGTTAAAATGAAATGAAAGCGTTGAAAAAAAAGAATAATATTTATCGTTTGTATCAATAGTATTATAAACCGCGTCCCATGACTCCTGCAGCAAGTAATCAATGAATAATTTTATTTTACTTTTAGAAAACACTCTACTCATACGTGTATTATTTATTGTGTCATTGTTCGCATTTCGTATAATGGTAAGAATTTGTGCATCTTGGTCACTGTATCCTAAATCTTTTGTTTCAATTTCATGTCGAGTTGTGGTTTTGTTAATTATAATTTGATCGATTGCCTTCTTTGAATTTACTGTGATCCGTGTAGGTACTTTTATTGTAATATCTAAATTGAAGGAATTAATTAAGTTAAGAAACTGCTCTTTCTCGCAAGATTCGACCAGAAAATCAATGTTAAAATCTCCGCATACAACAATGGATTCAAAAGAGCGATTGATGACTTTGATTAGTGTTATCTCTAGTTTTCCCTAAGAACAAAATGTAATCTGCAGCTCTCTTTGTTGGAGGCCTGTAAATGCAAAGCAATATCATTTTTAGCACAGGAAGATGTACAACAGAAATTCCAAACACATTTTCAACGGAATACTCATTGAATTCCGTCAAGGAGATAGAATCAACATTATTTTTAACGTAAATACAAGAACCTCCATATGCCGGACTTTTATGAGATTCTCTTTTTCTACAACAATAGCCTGCGAGGTAAAAGTTTGGAATTTGGAAAATGCTAAGTTCATTAGGAGATAACCAATGTTCTGTAAAGCAAAGAACATCCATTTGATTTAAATCGCTCTGTAGAGCTGCCTCGATAAACTCAGTTTTATTTGAAAGGGATTGAACATTATGGTGCAATATCTTTATTTTTTGCAAGTACCTACACGAATGTTTTTCTGCTGCATCTGACTGTAGTTGCTATATATTTACTCCATTTTTACCTCGAGTGCGTGGTCGAAGGTTGTAATGTGTCCCAGCAGTCACAGGTTGTGAGGAAATAGAGACGTCATTGGTAGTGGGAATGGAAGAAACGGGAGTAGGTTCACAGGAGGGGGTAAGAGGGTTCAGAATAAGGGTGGGGGGTGGAGAACATAAGGAAGGTGAAAGGGATGGATTTTTGGCAGGAGGCTGCGTAGGACTGGAGTTGATGATGTATTGTGCAAGCTTTTCACCGACTGCATGTTTTCCAGCAAGGTTCAAGTGGAGACCGTGCCGGGTGAAGTGTTTTACTGAGAGGAAATTCATTTCAAAAAGTGTTACATCTGTTTCTCTCAGTTGCAGTTTTAGTTGTTGGTTTGCGTGCTTAATCTCGCTGCATAGTGTAGGCCTGTTGTACCAGAAGGGCAGAGTCGAGACTACAGTGTTAGTATTTTGGGTGGCACATTGTAATTTGTTTACATATTGTTCAGGTGTAAAGTTACCGCCCAAATTAATGTCATTCTGCCCTACTATGATAATGACTGTGTCCTGATTGGTCATTGTCTTCGTGTGAGTGTCCAACTCTGCAGTCACGTCTGCAAACCTCCCGTTAGGTTTAAAAATAACGAGACTGAATAGTTGGGGGGTAACTTCCTACTGAGAATGGAGGAAAGATGGTGACCATGGCTGTCAGCTAAAATAAGTACCTGTTTTTTAGGCTCAGTAGGAATGGCTTTGTTTTCAAGTGGGCTAGAATGCGAAGCTTTACGTGTTTTGGTTTTGACACGCTTCCTAGACTGTTTGAGTTGGTTTGTGCATGTATTTGTCTATGGAAGTGACGGGTTGTGAGGATCAGGAAGGCGAGGAAAATCTGTTTCATAATCTAAAACACTAAATCTGTTTTGAATTGCGACTGGATGTGGTGTCTGTGTCTTATGTGCAGTCACGGGTGCACGGTTGGGAAAATTCGCAGTGTTGCCTACTTGTGCCCAACCGTCATTGTAGAGAACAACCTCTTGCAGCCTTCGGATATGTTTATCTAAATTACTGTTTACGTGTGTGAAGGCTATCAGAAGGTCGACTTTGAGGGTGTAGAGAGTAAAAAGAGTAGAACGAACAGTAGTCATGTCACGAATGCGTATTGAAGTACGTGATAAAATTGGAATAAATACAAAAAAACTCAGATAAGAGCAACAATCACCTAGCTTAATATTTTAAAAGTGTAATATTTATGTGTATTCGATAAATTAAAAATTAAGATTCGATACAAGAAAGAGAAGGTATGCTAACTTCAAAATCTATTGAAAGCTAGTACTTACAAATTTGGCAATGCAGTTACGTATTTTCGTTCACTTAAGCTGCAACTGTTTAAAACAATGTCGACTATACTTTACCGTAAATAGATAAAGCTTTAAGAGTGATATCCCAAAATGAGCTTTATTAAAGTGTGTAAGTAGCACTATACGTTCGAAAGGTTCGAACAAAAAATTTGAGCGATTTTTGAGAAAATGACATTTGAACGTTTGTGAAAATACTGAAATTTGAGCTAGTTTTCACAGAAAACCATTGAATTTTTGAGAAACTTTATTTGACATTATTTAAAGCACATGTACTCATAAATATAATAATGTAAACAAATTGCCCTTAATGTAAATATTAACGACGTGAGAGACAAGTAAAAAAATATACATTTTTGTAATTTTTGAAAAACAAAAGAATATAACAATATGGCGTTACATGTAGCACAACACCTACTAAAATTGCAAATATTGCGTGCAATATTCAGCAAAAACTACTAAAAGTTTCAAAAAAAAATGTATGTGACCTTAATGAAAGAACTCACTTTGCACAACAAATTTTATTTGAAAGAAAAATCTCTCATCTTCAATTTTGTAGTTCTAGGAAGACGCCGAAAAAATTTCAAACTTTTGCAATTTTCGAAAATTCAGAGTTAACCGTGAAAATGGGACCTATGCCACCATTATAAGTGTATTTTATTCCATTCTTACAAGAAATTTAACGAAAAAATTTGGAGTCATTTTTGAGAAAACTTTGAAAATGTCCTGTGGACTTCAGGTAAAGTACCCCCAAAATTTGAAGACATTTTTTCAAAACCGCTGCGCCTCGAGTGGAACCAGATCGGTTGCGGAATATTCATTTTGGAAGAAATCGTACTTATGGTTTCGGCGCTACGGTTGTTCACAGACTGACAGACGGACGGACGGACGGACGGATGGATGTTTTGAAAAGAACCACTTTCTCGGTATCAGGGGACCCCAAGACGTGTATTTCCGTTGAAATCTCGAAATCGATTTTCCGCAGCATTACATAACTTTCCCTATACTATGTATATACTCCGTGTATACGTACGTATACGGAAAAGTAAAAAGGAGAAGAAATCTAATTAGCGGTGCTACAGAATGGTACAGACTAGTTAATTGTCTATTATTTGGAGCCGTTTTGGGGAAAATGGCGTTTAAACGTTACTGTAAATGCGAAACGGTATTGCCGAATAAGGGGCCGAAAAGTGCCCCCAAACCATCAATAATCGCTATACTCATGTGAAAGAATAAAAAATGTCGAAGACTCCCAAAAAATCAGCCTCTTAGGGCAAACTGTTGCAGAAATACAATGAGGAACGTGTTTTTCATGCTTCATTTTTTCTCAGCTTCTATTGAATGTATCAGTCTGGAAGAAACCTGCAGAGACGGAGAAAAATAAGTGAATTTGAAGGTATTTTTGTCAACCAAATTTGGCGCCAAATTCAAATAATGCAAAAAATACATTTTTGAAATTGATTTTCGACGTGATGACGTTGGAGTACAGTCTCAGATTTTACTTTTCCCTATACATACATATATACGGAGTAATTTACGTAGTATAGAGAAAGTTATGTAATGCTGCGCGAAAAAACGGCAAATTTTCGGTAGGAAAAAATTCATTGCCGGGCCCTGACAATGAAAAAGTGGATAAAAACGTTGCTAAATTAAGGGGGGAAATCCCCCAACACGTGGTGTAGCCAGAATCCCTGTTTTGTAAGTCCTTGATACCGAAAAACCAATTGAAAGAAAAACGTCCGTCCGTCCGTTCGTTCATCTGTCCGTCTGTGAACACCACTCGTATATTTTTTTCCAAATTGAAGAAACCCCCGTCTATCTGGCTCTGGTCAAAGCTTGGATATTTTGAAACACATCCTTCAAAATTTGAGAGTACTTTACATGAAGCCCCTCGGACATTTTAAAAATTTTCTCAAAAACTGCTGCAAAAGTTTTCTTTATATTTGTTGTAAGAAGAGAGTAAAATACACGTATTAAGGTGGTATATGTAGTATGCGGACGGCAGTTCAAAGTTGCCGCACTAACTGCGCGGCAAAGAGCGCCGGCAGCATGTTCCCGCCTCCGGCAGCGCGCAGCACAGAGCGTCGGCATCAGGCGCGCTGAGCTTCGTCAAGCGCGCCAAGGGTGTGCTCAGAAACCAGCCACGCCTGTTACCTGGGCTCCGCGCACTGGTGAACCGGCCAATCAGGGGAAGCCGCGGGAAGCCTTGCGCGGGAGCTGGCCCAAATAAAAGGACGCCGGCGGAGGATCACCGGCAGTAGAGCGCTCGGCGTGGTTTCAGCCAGATGGCAGATTGTTTTTTTGTATATGAAGTTTTGTGGTAACTGTACATAGTGGCCGAGTTGGCCCAGATTTTTGTAAATAAATATTCTTATGGAAAGTGAGTGTTTTTGAGTTATAACAGTGGCGACGAGTAAAAAGGAAAATGAACGCGGAACAATTTTCACAACTGATGGCGTGTCTACAGCAGCAACAGCAGCAGCAGATGGCGATGATGGTGCAGACATTGCAGCAAGCGGCAATTTCGTCACGACCGAGCAGCCCAGCCCCGCCGTTCGCAACTTACAATGCAGCAGAGGAAACCTGCGAAGAATATGTGGCCAGATTGGAGCAACATTTGTTATGCTATGATATTAAAGAGGAATCTCGTAAAAGAGCATTTTTTCTGGCCACAATCGGCGCACCGTTAAATAGGTTGTTACGTAAGTTAAGCAAGGAAGAAGAGATTTCGCAGGTGTCATACGATATACTTAAACAGCGGCTGCTAGCCCATTTTTCGAGGGAGACGCATTTAGTGGCGGCACGCTACAAGTTTTATTCATCCAGAATGAAGCCAGGCCAAACGCATGCCGATTGGGCGACGGAGTTGAAGGGTTTGGCGAAGCGTTGTGCGTTTGAATGCAACACAGAGAAATCGTATGCGGAGTCATTGATACGGGACATGTTGGTAATGCATACGCCGGAAAAAGAAGTTCGGTGGGCATTATTGCAACAAAACAACCCGTCTTTGGAAGACGCCTTAAAACTAGCAACATCGTATGATGTAACGAAGCATACGGCGCATCAGATGACGTTAGGCGATAGAGCAGCAAGAGATGTAGAGGAAATGAGTGTACAGGAGGAAAATTGGGTAGCCAAGCCACGAAGCAGGAAGCAGCAGGAGAAGAAAAGTCCTTCCACCAGCAGAGGCAAGCTATTGAAGTCTTGTAGACAGTGTTTTATTAGTCACGACAGGAAGGTTTGCAGATTCCTCAGAGCGGAGTGCTACAAGTGCGGTAAGAAAGGGCATATTAGAGAAGTGTGCAACAGTGGTTCTGCTGAAAACAGACGACAAGAAATGGACATCGATGAGGTGAGCGGGCACGTCAGAGAAGGACGCAGCAGTGGTTATGCCGAAAGCCAGCGGCAAGAAAGAGGCATCGATGAAGGGGATGGTGATTGTATTTATTCAGTTATGCAGTGTGATGACAAAAGTAAATTGTTTGTAAACTTGGAAATAGGTGGTAAATCTGTATTATTCCAGGTGGATACAGGTGCAGCAGCAACTCTAATAAGCATGACTACTTATGAGCAACTGGGTTCTCCGCCTTGCGCCTCGCTGAACACAGTTTTTTATGGATATGCTAGACAGAGGATCAAGACGAAAGGTAAGATAAGCCTGCTAGCGAAATACAAAGCGATGGAAAGACAAGTAACACTGGTGGTTGTGGACAGTCGTGATGCGGTTAACATTCTGGGAATGGATGTTTTCACAATTTTTGGATTTACGGTTCAGGACGCGTTTGTCATTCAGACTAGCGCCCTGCCAAAGGAGGTAAAGAATGTGATAGATTTGAATTCAGAAGTTTTTTCGGAGCAATTGGGAAAATGCAAATTTTTTGAGGCGCATTTGCAGTTGAAGAAAGATGCCACCCCTAAATTTTTTAAAGCACGACCTGTTCCCCTGGCAGTGAAAGATAAAGTAAAAAAGGAAATCGACAGGTTAGTAGATTTGGACGTCTTGACCCCCGTCAGTACTAGTGCATGGGCAACTCCAGTAGTCATAGTAAAAAAGAAAGACGGTAAAATTAGAATGTGCGGAGATTTCAAGAGCACCGTTAATGCGCAACTCATGGTAGAGCAGTTCCCCATCCCCAGAGCAGAAGAGCTTTTTCAGAAGCTAGCGGGCGGGCAGAGATTTTCAAAAATAGATTTGCGGGACGCGTATCTGCAGATCCCGTTAGATGAAGAGTCTGCGAACTTATTGGTAATTAACACACCGTTCGGGCTTTACCGATACAACCGGTTGCCTTTCGGGGTCGCTTCAGCTGCGGCTATTTTCCAGCGCTGCCTGCATACTCTGACAGCCCAGGTGAAGGGCAGCGCCAACTACCTAGATGATATAGTGGTAACGGGCGAGTCGGAGGAGGAACATCTACAAAACTTGAATCTCTTATTAAAGACTTTAAATGAATGGGGCCTAAGGGTTAACTTGAATAAGTGTGATTTTTTTAAAGAACAGATTACTTATCTAGGTCACGTGTTGGATAGCTCGGGGATCAGGCCAACCGGAGAAAACTCAACGGCGATTCAGCAGCTTCCGGTTCCTGTTAATTTGCAGCAGCTACAGTCATTTCTGGGGAAGATTAATTACTATGGCAAATTTATCAAGAACATGGCGGAAATAGCAGCACCCCTCAACGCGTTGCGTAAGAAAGGCGTAAAATGGCATTGGTCGGCAGATTGTGACAAGGCATTTCGGAGGTTGAAAGAGAATTTAATGCAGGCAGTTAAATTGGAACATTTTTTGCCAGATAGAACGACTATACTAGCTGTAGATGCATCAGAATATGGTATTGGGGCAGTCCTTTCGCAGAAGGATGCTAAGGGTGTTGAGCGGCCAATTGCTTGTGTGTCAAAAACGTTGAATGTTCACCAGAAGAATTACTCTCAGATAGAAAAAGAAGCTTTAGCAATTGTATACGGCGTGAAAAAATTCAATGAATACTTATATGGGTCAAAGTTCATAATCATTACTGATCATAAGCCGTTGGTGTCTTTGTTCTCGCCACACAAGCGTATCCCAGATAATACGGCGCGTAAGATGCAAAGGTGGGCGCTTTTCCTGTCTGATTATAGTTACAGGATACTTTACAGATCTACATATCAGCATGCTAACGCAGATGCACTATCCCGTCTTCCGCAAGGGCCGGATGCAACTTTTGACTCTGAGGACATCGCCTGTCTCCAGCTGGACCAAGCCGAAGAGGAGGCAGTATCAGGTTTTCCAGTCTCGTCATATCAAGTGGCAAAGGAAACAAAGAAGGATCCGCAGCTCAGGCAAGTGCTGTACCACGTACAAACTGGTTGGTCCAGCGCGCATAGGCGAACCAGGGCGCTGACGGAATGGTATAAGCTCCAACACAGGCTGTCGGTTAAGGGCGGCGTATTATTACTGGCTAGCGATGAAGGAGTTAGGGTAGTGATTCCGCATAAGTTGCGACCAAAGGTATTACGCCTTTTACATGAGGGTCATTGGGGTATAGCCAGAACAAAGCAAGCAGCCCGCCGTTATTGTTATTGGCCAGGAATAACCAAAGATATAGAGGAGATGAGCAAGCATTGCGAAGCATGCCAAACTAGTCAGGCAGCGCCGAGAGCGGATTTAAGCTCATGGCCCCAACCCTGCGAGCCGTGGGACCGCATACATGTAGATTTTGCGGGTCCTTTCTTAGGGCATATGTGGTTGTTAGTAGTGGACGCATTGTCAAATTATCCGTACGTGATGCGCATGCAACACACAACTGCACCACATACAATAGATGCTTTGAAGAAAGTTTTCGTAACAGAAGGCCTCCCACGAGTATTGATCTCCGATAACGGCCCGCAGTTCATATCAGCGGAATTTCAAAAATTTTGTAAAAGTAGCGGGATACAGCACATTTTGGCTCCACCGTTCCATCCTCAGTCAACTGGAGAGGTGGAAAGATTAGTGCAGACGTTCAAGTCAGCCATGCTTAAAGCAACTAGAGCGGGTGCATCAGTAGAGCAGGCGTTGCTTAGCATGTTGACCACCTATAGGGCGTTACCAAATATGTCAGGTAGAAGCCCCGCTCAAGTATTGCATGGTCGGCAGCCCCGTACCTTATTGTCCTTGTTATTCCCGGAAGAAGTGCCAGTGTCAACCAAAGGCGCTAAATTCAAGAGAGGAGATAAGGTACTGGTAAGAGTGTACGGAAGTAATTGTAAGTGGCAACCAGCAATAGTAACTGCAGTAAGAGGAGGCAGAGTTTACGTCCTCAGGACAGAAGATAGAGCAATCTCTCGGCATCAATCACAGATTAGGAGACGGTACTACGATTCTGTAGTAGATAAGCAACAGGCGGGGGGGCCAGCGCAGAGCAGGGCAACAGAAAGTGTAATGCGTTTTCCCTTTTCAAGCCAGCAGGAGGAGCGGCCCACACTGGATTCCGGCGCAACCATCGAGGAGCCATCTCTACAGTCGCAGCAGCGGCCGGCATTGCGGAGGAGCAACCGACTGCGTCGTTTCACCCCCTACATCACAACTTCGGTGGGGAGGGTGTAGTATGCGGACGGCAGTTCAAAGTTGCCGCACTAACTGCGCGGCAAAGAGCGCCGGCAGCATGTTCCCGCCTCCGGCAGCGCGCAGCACAGAGCGTCGGCATCAGGCGCGCTGAGCTTCGTCAAGCGCGCCAAGGGTGTGCTCAGAAACCAGCCACGCCTGTTACCTGGGCTCCGCGCACTGGTGAACCGGCCAATCAGGGGAAGCCGCGGGAAGCCTTGCGCGGGAGCTGGCCCAAATAAAAGGACGCCGGCGGAGGATCACCGGCAGTAGAGCGCTCGGCGTGGTTTCAGCCAGATGGCAGATTGTTTTTTTGTATATGAAGTTTTGTGGTAACTGTACATAGTGGCCGAGTTGGCCCAGATTTTTGTAAATAAATATTCTTATGGAAAGTGAGTGTTTTTGAGTTATAACAGTATAGGTCCGATTTTCACGGTTAACTCTGAATTTTCGAAAATTGCAAAAGTTTGAATTATTTTCGGCATCTTCTTCCAACTACAAAATTGAAGATACAGATTTTTCCTTCAAATAAAATTTGGTCTACAAAGTGAGTTCTTTCTTTCAGGTCATGTACTTTTTTTGCAATGTTTAGTAGTTTTCGCGCAATATTGCGTGCAACATGTGCAATTTTAAAAAAATTACGAAAACAAGATAGTGCCTAATGTATTTTATGAGATGACATAAACGTTATGTTGCTCTATTCTGTTGCTTCTTCAAAAATTACAAAAGTTTTCCCTATATTGTGCCTCATAACACTCTATAAAATTCTATATTTTTTAATTCTATAACATTCTATAATTTTGTTTGGATTTTTAAACAATGTGGACGATAGTAAAAAATAATTCAAACCAATTTTTACAGTTTAAAAATTTGAAATTCGCGAAAAAAACAAATACCCCAAAATTAACTTAGTCATATTAAAAAGTACATTTAGTACTATCCTTTCAAAAAGTCTGAAGAAAAAATTTGGAGGGATTTATAAGAAAATGGCGTTTGAGCGTTTTGTGTTAGTTTTCATGGAAAACATTTCAGTTTTCGAGAAACTTTATAAGACATTATTTAAAGCACATGTATTCATAAATGCAATAATGTGAACAAATCGCCGCTAATGTAAATACTAACAATGTGAGAGACAATTATAAAGAATAATTTTTGTATTGTAATTTTTGAAAAACGACAACAAAAGAATAGAGCAATATGTTGTTATTGTCATCTGATAAAGTACATTGATCGCTATCCTCATCACAAAGAAAAAACTGAAGTCCTTTTGAGAAAATCTTATTTTGTTATTTTTTTAAATTGCACATATTGCACGTTATATTGCGAGAAAACGACTAAAATTTTCAAAAAATGTACATGACTCTAATGAGAAAACTAATTTTGGAGAACAAATTTCATTTCAAGGAAAAATCCCTATCTTCAATTTTGTAGTTGTAGGACGACGCCGAAAAAAATTTAAAATTTTGTAATATTCGAAACTTTGGAGTTAACAGTGAAAATAGGATTTATGCCACCTTTATAAATATATTTTACTCTATTTTTACAAGAAATTTAAAGGACGGACGGACATTTAAAAAAAAACACTTTTTCGGTATCAAGGGACCCCAAAACGTGTATTTCCGTTGATATCTCCAAATCGATTTTTCGCAGCATTACATAACTTTCTCTATAGTACGTGTATATTCCGTATGTACGTACGTATACGAGAAAGTAAAAAGAATAAGGATTAGGGGAAGAGGCTTTACAGATTGTGAAATCGCAAAGACTGTCTTCAGATTTGAGAAATTTTATGTAAACATATATCTTTTTCCGCAGGAATGCAAGAAAAAACATTATATTTCAGATGTTTTTGCAAATTTCACTTGTTTTATCGGCGACATGTTTTTATTTTTGAAATACTGGAAAACTAGTACCTGTGAAAAGTTGAGTGGAATTTGAAAAAATGATATTATTGGGGTTCTCACTGCAATTAACTTGCACACATTTTTTGAATAATGTATTATTTTAATTAAAGTTAGAAACGTTTCTAATAATTAAGTTGTACCAGGAAGATACTTTTACCTTTTTGTTTGAGCAGCAGCACGTCATTATGATACTTTATCCAGAATGATAAAATTAAACTAGTGGTGCTTCCAACGCACATACTTTCTCGCTCTGCTTCTATACGGTCCTTATTGCTATTCCAATACTCTATAAACCAGCAAAAGTGTATTATACCAGCAAACGTTTTCCGTACCAAGACCCGACATCCGAAACTCAAAGTCCACAAACCGGCACTTACACCACAACGCCACACCAACATAGCCTGTGTCGAACAGAGCCATGAAAGAATAGAACCGAGCTATAAAATGGTAAATGCATGATTAAGAAACAATTGATACGATTGTACATACGCTTTACAAATCCAAGAAGAGAAGTAAAAAATTGTTAAAAGTAAAAACTTTGAACAAATATATACAGACATTTTCAGTACATTTATCGCAATTACTTATATTTTAGTCAAAACGTCATTGTATCGGTTTTATCATTAGAAGCCTGTAATTGACAACATGCGAAAAACATGTCTTTCAAACATCACCAAGAAAGGCGGCGGTGAACCGCTTAACGAAGTATTCGTAAGGCTAGAAATTAAAAACAATTTCGGAATGGTTAGGGATTGTAAGTTCATCCCATGCCTTCTGGTTATATTGTACTACAATTTAACATTAAAATATTCATTTTTAATTAAATAGGATCATACAGATATATACTAGACAATGGTTGATTTGACATGTCATACGCTTCAGAAATCGAATAACAGAGTTGAAGAATTGTTTAAAAGACGTAGTTAGGGAAAACACAGACAAGTCCTGTCTATTTATCTGCATTGATTCTATTCGTGAGTAGAAGTTCTTCAAATGATTTTCAATAAAGTATCTACACTCTTCAATGTTTTTTCCTGCAACATCACGTTCATCAAATTAAAATCCCCCTCGGGAGGATCGAACTCGGCACCTTCCTTATTGAAGATCTCAACCCGAAGGTGCCTTAACCAATCGCGCTACGACATGTTTTTCGCATGTTGACAATTACCGGCTTCCTAATGACAGAACTGATACAAGTACGTTTTGACTAAAATATAAGCAGATGGTCCGCATGTGGGTCCGTCCTACATGCGGACCATCTGCTTATATTTTAGTCAAAACGTACTTGTATCAGTTCTGTCATTAGGAAGCCGGTAATTGTCAACATGCGAAAAACATGTCTTTCAAAAAACATGACCAAGAAAGGCAGCGGTGAACTGCTTACTCCACATAATTTATCCGATGAACGGGATTTGAAAAATAACTACTGCGAGAAAGTATGTGCCATTCTATAGCACCACTAGTTTATTTATACATTTATCGTCCCTTACACACGTGTAGAAAATTTAAAGAAAAAATTTGAAGCGGTTTTTGAGAAATTTTTTTTGTAAATTTGAATCGCAATTTACGCAAAAACTACTCGTTTTTCCAAAAAATGGTACATGACCTTATTTGAAGTGCTAATTTTGTACAACCGACTTTGTCTGAGGCGAAAATCTCTATCTTCAATTTTGCAGTTTTTAAACAGTTTTTTTGCAATTTTCGAAAAATTGGGCCAATCAACGAAAATGATACCTACGGCATTCCCTTCAACGTTCTTCGCACTATTCAACAAGAAAATATAATCAAAAAATTTGGAGCCATTTTCTTTTAATTTAGAAAATCTCAAAATCGGCTTTATTTAAAGTGCCCTCAAATACTAAGATATCGGTTTCAAATTTAAGAGGCCTTAAGACGAGTAAAAACCATCGGGGAATATCAATTTTGAAGAAAATCGGCCGAACGCTTTAGGCGCTAGTGTTGACCGCAGACGGACAGACGGACAGACGGACGGAATGCCTTCAATGGATTTTGAAGTATGAAGAAGCAACAAATCATGGATTTTGACTACACCACGAGATAGGGGATTTTTTTTCTAAATTTAACAACAGGTTTTATCCACTTTTTTGTCACCAGACCCCTGCTATAAGAGATTTTCTGACGAAAATTCCCCGTTTTCCGCCGCACGATTACATAACTTTCTCTTCTTACGAAGTATTCGTAAGGCGAGAAAATAGAAAACATTAGAAATAGTGTATTCCTGTCTAAATGTTTCAATCACTGTATTATTATTATTATTATTATTATTATTATTGTCGTATTTTTTATTAGCGCAACACAGGGACTTTTACAGGGATCTCTTATAAAATGAAAAAGAGATAATTGTTGATTGTAAACCGAAACTCATTACCCAGCGCTTTGTACCAAAATTGAAATTCCGTTCGTTGAGGAAATTGTGATTGGAATGTGTCTTCACGGCACATTTTATTTTTTTTACTTTATCAACGTAAAAAACAGTGATTAAATTATTTATACAATAAACTATACACTTTAACCAATGTTCATCCAATTTTCATGTAAGTTTACTATGTTCCTCTTCGGATTTCTAAATAATTCCATACGATCGTTAAAGACTTTTTCTTTGCTTTTCAAATTCAAATCCTAATTCTGTATGAAATACAGAATATTTGAAATTAGATAAACAATCATTAACACCTTTCATTACACACACCACTGTTGCAAGAACACTTTGAAATAGAAGCACATGGAATTTGATTGATTGATTCCGGGCGTTCCGTGATTCCGGTTCGTGACACCGGCCATGTCACCTACAGAGGTCATTTGTCCCGTAAGAGGGTGTTTTTCCTCGGGAGGTAACGGTGAAAGTTGCCAAACTCCGAAAAAAGTTGCCAACCTTTTCAACCAACACTTTTCTATAATTGCGTCTGATCTCACGAAGGGACTAAAACCACAAAACTCAACATCTTACGCTTCCCAAAACATTTCCGATACGATGTTTATTTTCGAAACTTCTCCCAACGAAATCCTCAGAATAATCAGTAAACTAAAAAATAAATATTAATCTGGTTTAGATGAATTTCCGGATTGTATATTAAAAACTTATGCACCTGCCTTTATACATCCGTTAACTCATTTACAATGTTTCTTTACGTACAGAAATATTTGCAGATATTTTTAAAACAGCAAAAATTACGCCACTTTTTAAAAAAAGGAGCAAAAATGAAATTCAAAATTACCGACCAATTTCTCTTTTGTCAATTTTCTCAAAAATATTAGAGAGGCTTTTCTACTCACGAATGGAAATTTTTCTCAGGAAAAACAAAGCGTTTTCAGACTCACAACACGGTTTTAGAAAATCAAAATCTACGGAAACTGCCATTTTTTTCTCAAAGATGTTGCTTCATCAATAGACCAAATGAAGTACCCATTGGAATATTCTTAGATCTTTCGAAAGCTTTTGACGTTATTGACCATAACATCATGCTCTCAAAATTACCTTCGTATGGAATTCGTGGTATTGCCCTAGATTGGATAACTTCGCACCTCAAACATAGGACTCAAAGAGTAGAAATACCATACTGGCACGAAAGGACATTACATACTTATGTTTCCAATTCTTTGCCAATTGAGCATGGGGTCCCGCAAGGTTCGATCTTAGGGCCTAACCTCTTTCTATTATATGTAAACGATATGCCCTCGTCTATTAGAAAAGGGAAGAACGGATCTGTTTGCCGATGACACGAACGTTCTTTGCAAAAAAGAAGCAGTAAATAGTACGATTTCAGAAGTTTCAAATTGGTTTAATAATAAACAAATTAATTGTTAACGAAAGAAAAACTGTTTCAATACATTTTTGCATCTCAAATCGGAAATCGCATGTTCCATTGAAAAAGAACAATATGCAATTAGCTGATGTTCAGGCAACAAAATTTTTAGGTCTTTCAATTCAAGCAAACCTCAAATGGAATGTACATATAACAGAATTAAACACTAAATTCAGTTCATTATGTTACGCATTCAGAATTCTTTCAAATTCTGTCAGTCTTCATGCAGCTCTTTGCGTTTATTTTGCAAATGTACATTCCCGCCTGCGATATGGCATAATATTCAGGGAAAGCTCATCCTGTAGTACTCAGACTTTCAGATTGCAAAAGAAAATTATTCGAATAATGAATAAATGCCTTCCACGTGATCCCTGCAAGCCTCTTTTGATTGAGCTTGGAATTTTACCATTGCCTTTTCTATTTATTTACGAATCTGTAATTATTGTCAAAAATGACCTACTTAACGGAGGGAACATATTTTCATACAATATTGATATTTATAATTACAACACATGCCGTAGAAAGCACGTACATCAAGTGCCAGTATCAACAGCTCAGTACAAGAAATCAACATACAATCCATGTATGTTACTTTACAAAGCATTGCCAGATGACATAAAAGAATTAAAGTCGGCATACAAATTTAAGTTAAAAGTAAAATCTTTTCTGCTACAAAACTGTTTCTATACAATTAGAGACTATACTGATCGGAAAAAGAAAAATAATGTTTATTGTAACAAAACAAAGATATATAATGAACTAGTTTACGTTTGCATTGTATACATTTAAAAAAAATATTTAATACGCCTGTAATGTACTTCATCTTCCGGGTCAATGACCCCCATCTCGATCAGGTTTTTGTCCCTTTTCCCTGATCCATTGAGCAAATGCTGAGATGGCCCCATGTTTTGTTTTTCTGGAATGTAGCTTCACTGTAAATGTAGCTTCACTGTGCGCACGTTTTGTTGAGCATTCATCTTGCTTGTAATGGTAGGAGTAGAATTGATGTTCATTACTAGTTTGTTAGCAATGCAGAAAAATCAAATCAGTTCATTCACCGTTGAAATTGATTTTCTATAACTCTGGAAGAAACATTTTTCAACTTTTAATTTTTCTAAAATAATAATTATTTTATATATTCTTTTTACTAGTTTTTCAAATGTTGCCTATTTTTATTTTAATTCTGAGCCTCCAGAAAATGTGCTCAGATAACCTCTTTCCCCACACGTCATACACAGTTTTTACTGTTTTTGACCAAATAAATAAATAAATAAAAGTGATATTTTCCCTTCTGGATGGGAGATCCGACGCCAATCTATCGTCGACTAGCCGGGTTTTCCCTCAACCAGATATGTCCCACCAGCTGGGCACCGCCACAGCCGGGACAAGCTCCAAGCTACCGACTGGTCTCCCGGCATGTGTGGTAGTGTAGTGCATGTTAGTGTGTTAGTGTAGCATGTTAGTCTGTTTGATAGGGAACTGCTCCGGCATTCGCCTGGCGTTGATCGGAGAAACCACGGAAAACTACCGATCAGAGCAGCCGGCCGCTAGAATTCTCTTCCAGACAGCGACTGTATTCGACCTAGCTAACAAGCTAGTGTCGAAAATCTTGCCGCCGTCGGGACTCGAACACAGGTCAGAGGGACTGCAGTGACATCAGTTGATGCGCTGAGCCATCTCTCCCGGTCCATGGAATTTGAAACGTAACACACTATGTACAAAATCGTCGAACTGCACATCCCTAATGGTTCTATATTTCAGTGCAGTAAACTATATTTTTCTTGGGGTTGTTTTTTCTTATTCTCGTTTCCCTTTTACTTTCCCGTATACGTACGTATACACGCAGTATATCCGTGGTATAGGGAAAGTTATGTAATGATGCGGAAAATCGGTTTCGAGATTTCAACGGAAATACACGTCTTGGTGTCCCTGATACCGAGAAAGTGGTTCTTTTCAAAACGTCCATCCGTCAATCCGTCCGTCCGTCCGTCTGTCTGTCAGTCTGTGAACAACCGTAGCGCCGAAACCATAAGTACGATTTCTTCCAAAATGAATATTCCGCAACCGATCTGATTCCACTCGAGGCGCCGCGATTTTGAAAAACTTTCTTCAAAATTTAGGGGTATTTTACATTCAGGACTTCAGTCCACAGGACATTTTCAAAGTTTTCTCAAAAATGACTCCAAATTTTTTCGTTAAATGTCTCGTAAGAATGGAATAAAATACACTTATAAAGGTGGCATAGGTCCCATTTTAACGGTTAACTCTGAATTTTCGAAAATTGCAAAAGTTTGAAACTTTTTCGGCGTCTTCCTAGAACTACAAAATTGAAGATAGAGATTTTTCTTTCAAATAAAATTTGTTGTGCAAAGTGAGTTCTTTCATTTAGGTCACATACATTTTTTTGAAAATTTTAGTATTTTTTGCGGAATATTTGCAATTTTAAAAAATTACAAAACAAGTTTTTCTCAAAAACGGCTCCAAATTTTTTCTTTAATCTTTTTGTAGGAGTTGTGCTAAATGTGCTCTATAAGATGACATTAACGCCATATTACTCTTCTCTTTTTTTTTCAAAAATTACAAAAATGTATTTTTTTACTTGTCTCTCGCGTCGTTAATATTTACATTAGGGGCGATTTGTTAACATTATTATAATTATAAGTGCATGTGCTTTAAAGAATGTCAAATAGAGTTTCTCAAAAATTGAATAGTTTTCTGAGAAAACTAGCTGAAAATTCAGCATTTTTACTAACGTTCAAATGCCGTTTTCTCAAAAATTGCTCCAAATTTTTCCTTCGAAGTTTTCGAACAAATAGTGCTGATTGCACTCTTTAATATGATGTTTGGTATATTTTTTGTTTTTTGCAAAAATTACACAAATGTAAGTTTTTTGATAGATCTCTCACACCGGTAATATGCAGTTTCCAGCAATTTGTAAACACAAAGTACACACACAGTATTTGTGTGTACACACAGTATTTGTGTATTTTGTACTGTGTGTAAACAAAGTATACACACAGTATTTGTGTATAGGTAAGTTAAACCGCTTCAAATTACTTCAAATAGGGTTTATCGAAAACTCATAGATTTTCTGTGAAAATGAGCTTCGAATTTTGCATTTTTAGTTGCACTTAAACGCCATTTTCTTAAAAACGGCTCCAAATTTTTCAAAGAAAATTGCCATTTAGGTCGAGGTTTTAGTGTTCTTTAATATTTTAATATTAACATTTCGTTCTACCACAAGGAAAGCGAAAAATTAAGAAAATGTCAACAAATGTAGTGTGGGTGGCGATAATTGGCAGCTGGCAAGAATATGTGGAAAGTATGAAGAGCTAGCCGAGACCCAAGGAAATAGAAAAGTAATACGGAAAGTCTCCGCCACTCTGTAGCAACACTAGTTTATTCTAAAGGTGGAAATTCTGCTAAAGCCTGTTGCTCTGCAAACTTCATTCACACAATTCACTCCTATTTCGATTGTTTTACTTTTAGGTTTTTGGGTACTTGTATTTTTTTCACAACCTTTAATTATTTTATCCTTTTTCCTGCAATCCATTCTGATTCCTTAATATTAACACATTCCAAATTTGACTATATTACATACCCACATTTCTTTACCAATGCACATGCACCATCTACCCTCACATTCGCCAGCAAAAATCGACTGACCAGATTACCTAACAAGACGAAATTCACGAAAGGGCTTCTCGTGATCATCTGGATATTTATTGGGTGGTGCTTTTCGCTGAAAATGCCATTTAAACAAATACTTCCTTTGAGCCCTACACATCCCGCCTGTGTGGCTCGTCTTTTCGTCGCGTCTCCCGTCGCGCGTCATTCGTCGCCTCACGTCACGCTCGGCTCGACTTCAAAACTAACTGCAAATGCACAGAAATAATGCATCCGAACACCTTGAAGTGATGATAGAAAATCATTTCATCATTTTCCTCACAACTTTGTCGCTGAAAATATTTAAATGGACGTAAAGAACGTAAATATCCCAGCGACGATATATTCTAATGCACAAATTAAAAATTAACACAGTTTCGTTGGCAATTCATTTTTTAGAGTCACATTTCAACATATGAATAAAATGAAAGCACTGGCACCAGACATGGCAACTGAAGTAATCTATTGATTTTTTCCAAAAGAATTCCACCAATTTTGAGACATTTTAACGGTTTGAAATAAAAGGTGTTTAAAAAGTCAGTTCCGCAGAAATCTAGCGTTTTAATTTATCTAAAAAGTAATTGACAGAGACATTTTTTATGATTACTATCGTGTTCCTCATAATTTTCTCTACAGGACTTTATTTTTTCTACTTACTTTTCCAACAATCGATTAGGCAACTGTGCACATGATTCATCCATAAGAATAACATTGTCCATAAGAGCTCGTTGTACCTTGTCGACAAGAAAATGAGTGTAGATAATTTGCACAGTTCCTAAGCAGAGAGCCCGAAAATGAATATTTCATAGTTTGTTTAATGGTTGAATTGTGTATAAAATCTAAATTTTCAACTCTGGCGTTAACAACCCAGAGGTGAATTAAGATTGGTAAATATGTATAATTGTAACCACCTTGTATCCACCCTATGTGAATCAAAACGGGCAATACATCAGGCCTAAGAACCTGTTCAAAGAACTGGTTGTCTCGATAGCTTAGTGGTTAGAGCAATTGGGCATGAACGAAGAGACCCGGGTTCAAACCCGGTCGGGGTGACAATTCTTCGAACAAATTTAGTTGGTCGTTATATTAGATGAAAATATTCAGCTCCTTTTTCAGAATCTGAAAGATACTGTTTTATTTTAACTGCCTTCGGAGCGACTTCTGATGTTCTCAGAGTGGCGGTTTCCAATAAAATTTCGTTATTCTCCCACCTGCATTCTCGCGCCCCAGCTCGCGCACCAGCCTTGCACTCATCACAGATCGAAACCAGTTAGGCTCTCCCTGTCTAAGAACACTCTCACCAACTTCACGTAAATCTTGGACCCTTGCTCCAGAAATGCAACAATGGCTTGGGGACTTTTCGTTACGGTTTAACTTGAACGCAGTACTAATCAACTCCCTATGCAATGAATATTTGCCAATGCAATATTACTGCCCTTGGAGGAGTCTCCCTCCCCTATGTTTAAGCAAAGACCTTTTTCTGCTTCGAAGATTGTCTTGCTTGATAAAAACGGATGAAGACGCCAACCTCAGCCAGTCCCTAGTTGCAATAGGCGGCAGAAAAGTTGTTTTGAGTCTGCGGACAAACCGACCACGCGTTTCCTTATTTCGTATCGTTTGCACTGCGAATACGATTCGCGATTTTATTTCGCGACTCATTTTATATTTTAGTCGTCATTGTCATCGCCACTTCGTAATTCGGCTAAACATAAATGAATGAATGAATGAATGAATGAGTTATTGAATGAATGAATGAAAGTATGAATAAATTGAACCTCAGTGATATGAGAAGGATAAGTTTAGGAACTGGGTCAAGATAGGTTAGGTTAATCGTAAATGTCTTCAATAAAGAAAAATATTTGAAAAAAGAAGTAAAAAATATCAAGTCGCCTCATTTCTAAAGTGGTGATAATAGTGTGGGAAAGTTGTCAAAGACATAAAAAATATTAAGTAATAAATGTACACCACACAAAATACATCACATTGAACATCTTCATTTGATTCAGTAGGGGAAAAGTGGGTCCAATGAGGCAGTGAGAAAAGTGAGACATTTAGCATAGAACGGAAAATTTAAAATCGGTAGTTGGGGACCTAATGTTGATCTCTTAGCAATCTGTGCATACTCTTACTTCCTATGTTGCTGCTTCAAAATTACTGTTGAATTTCTGTCAAAAATATTTCATATTTATTGATAAGAAAAGTAAACTTTTACTTTATTTTTGCGGTTGTTCTCTCAGTGAGAAATGAAGTATTGGCCGAATTTCATTATGTAATCTAAACGTTCGTAAATCCAAGAAGATAATGATGATTTGGATTTAAAGATTATGACCAATTACCAATTTAGAAAGCTAGCTTGAAATTATACCTGTATTTGGGAACAGAGATATTAACATTGTAGGAACATCGAGACATGTCTCACTGTTTCCAATTGATATATTTTTCATTTGGATTACTTGTCTTTCGTTTCTTAATTGAAAATTTCCAAGTAGTTTAAACAAACACAAGGTGTTTTTATATTTAGTCTGGGATGCTCAGAAACAATATCGTATTTTGACATAACACACGTGATTTACCCTGGACCCGCTAATTCCATACAGTGTAGTACCCTTTTTCTACTTAATTTTTTACTATTTACTTTTTCCATTGCGTAGTGCATTTAACTTCATCATAGGTTTGAAAGCCTTAGATGTTGGATTTTTATTAGTCTACGTGGCAAAGTTATAGTGCAAGTATGGCGAGAAGAAAAGTAATTTTGTATCAAATGTAATTAATCAATGTTTACAATTTATAAGTAATATGCTTTATAAATAATATATAAACTCACAAATCTCAATTACTTCAATGTTAGAATTTCTTCTCAAAGGATATAAATGTAGGGGCAAGAAAGAAAATATGGCAATGTTACCCTGAAAGCAGTAGGGTAGGGTGGGACCCAGTGAAACTAAAATTACATTTTTGCAAATTTCTTGTCTAATATAATTTTTAAAATATTTACTAAGGTATCATTTAAAAGTATATTCTTTGAGTAACACTTTGACATATTGTAATTAATTTTTGGCCCAAGGAAAATTAAACAGTAAGGGGAAAACAAAAACCTTGTGACTGTTTCAGTGTGTCCCACACACGGTACACAGTGAAACAACTATTTGTTCATCCATTTATCTTTATTGTACCAGCTGCAACAGAGCATAAAATACAAACAATAGAACAATTACAAAGAACTAAAAACCAAATTATTGAATATTAACATTTTCAAAATTTACTGGAAATTGTTTGAATCCTCCAGTCTTTTTGTAGCCATAGGCAGTGGAGGAGGTAAAATTGAGGCAATGTCTTTAATGCACACAAGCTTCATCCTCAACATATGGGGTCACAAATCCACTTATCATCTTACACCTTTGAAGATAAGACACTAAGTAGTCACAGTCTGTATCTTTTGGTGCCAACATTTTTGCAACAAAGTAAAAATCGTTTCCTTACTAGTATTTCACTGTCCTCTGTAAATGACAGCACTAGGGGCAAGAAAAGAAGAAGCAATGTACAAAAGTGCAAGTGTAATGTAAAAATAATGTGTAGAAATGCCTGTGGAGAGTATATAAACTCGTAGGAATATAAGAAAACCAGTATTCGAGGCAAACGATGTGGGCGAAACAACGTTGTATCCGCCACAGCTTATGCATGCTGAGTTATAATTCGTTTTTCCTGAAGAGAATAGCATCAATGTAATTAAACTGGTGAATAAATTTCAGAATGTATCCTGCAAGTGCAGGGAAGGATTCAATGCCGAAAAATATTCTGGCCTGAAAGGGGTTCTCTTTGAGAAGTTCCGTGCATTATGTTATGATGACCATTGAGCATTTCTAGCACATCCGTCTGTGACGATCTCAGAGTCGAAATAAACTTCAGAATGTGTGCCTCTTAGGCATTGTACCATTACCTATTATTATTATTATTATTATTATTATTATTATTATTATTATTATTATTATTATTATTATTATTACAGTTCTGTCTCTGGATAAAATCTCAGGATTGAGGTAACCGTACGGGCTCTTGCCAAGTAACGGCCCTTTTCGATGTCGAAGCAGGATTACATGTATTAGGCATGAGTAATACTATTGTTGAGGAACTTTCTGACTATTGCGCAAGTATTGAGGATGGCAACTTTCTGTAACTCCATGTACACTGTCTTTGGCATTTTCAACTGTTGTAGGCTGTTATGCAAAGTTGTTGGGATGACACCAGTTGTGGACACAATGATGGGTACTGTGTAAACTTTCTCCATTTTCCACTGTTCTTTTATTTCTATTGCTAAATCAGTGTATTTGGACACCTTTTCTGTGTGAGAGGACTGAAGATTGTGTGTGTTTGGGATTGCGATATCAATTAGGTAAGTGATTCTGTTAATTTTATCAATTAGCGTAATGTCTGGCCTATTGTGTGCTATCATCTTGTCTGTAATAATAGTTCTGTCCCAATTATTATTATTATTATTATTATTACTATTATTACTATTATTATTACTCTTATTATTACGATATTATTAGCCAACTAAGATCCCATTAATGGAAAGGGCCTTCTGCCCATTTTGCAGAGAACACTGAATGATGTTTATAGGGTGATGATGAAGGGTGAAGGTGGTAGGACACAAAGGAATGCTTATCTGCAGATCTGAATATCACAAACATGTACTCAGAAAGAGAAATCAATAAGTTTTCTCAAGCACTTTCAAGGTTTCCTGCCGACTTGTAATTTCCAGAAGTACTATATTAGAATAACAATGTTATATGTGTTCTGAATATGTAACGTTGTTCCATAGAATGAAACTATATTCGTTTGCAAGTCATAGAACATTCTTTCTAGAGCATTTTACTTTCTAAAGCACATTTCTTAAAACATCTGCAAGTGTCAACAAAGCATATAGCATCGATAGCAAGAAAAGTTTAAGAGGTAATCGTTTTTGTCATCTCCTGTAAAATTTACAATATGTCGCTTACAACGTTATTCCAGCCGATGCTTCAATTAATTGTCCGGTCAATCAGTTAATGCTGTCATACACTTATGTATTGCACAAAAAAGCTTCAGGAGATATGATATTTTTTTCAATGTCTAATTTGTTATCCAATTTTTGTGACTCACAGTTCCCCTACTCAATCATTCCTTAGAAAGTACTTAAAAATATTGTAATATGTAAGAAATATTTATAATGCTGTAGTACATTATACAATTCAACATTATGCCGATTATTGAGTTTATGGAAACTTGAGTGAATAGATATAAATATTATATTCACATAAACCATAAAAATTGCAATAAGTACTGGTAGTGGTACTTGCATAGGTATATATTCTAAAGATTTATTTTCTATTAACAAGTCAATTTTTTAACAAAAATGGGAGTTAAATCATATATTTTGTCAGTTTATTTATAGACCTCGCCAGTGCTACCAAAAGTATTTCAGTAGTTTATTAGAATGGAAACAAAACATTCACAAACACACGCATACAATAATGAAATGATTTGTGAGAAGAACAAAATTTGCCTCATAGATGATAACAAAAAAAATGAAAGCAGAAACAAGCGACCACATATCACCATCTCAAATTTTAACCTGCATCACTGAAAACTATATTTGCACTAAACACCAAAAGTATGAGATTTAAATAAGCAACACTGAAACTCAAGCGTGGCATGATACAAACTGGTGCATCTTTAACACATTTTACGAGAAGGATTTTGTAACGGATAAATTCAAGACCTAACGGTGTAACGGAAGAAATTAATACCATAGTTATTGGACTTACAGACGAGTTCAAATTATTACACTAAAGGACGTATTTTTAATGTTCCTAGTTTCAATGATATAAAAATAGAAGAGAAATGCTTAATATCAGATTGTTTTACTGGTTACCTCATCCTTGATTGTTTTTAAGAAATTTCTCTTTCATGGAACTCCCAATTTAATTTATTTTTCACTGTTGGCAACATTTGTCAGTTTCCATCCTACGGTGTTAGTGTAAGCTTGCGGTACACACGCTTTGCAATTCTGTTTACAGTGTGATTGAAAGTTCCTGTAGTGACATTCGTTTTCGTTTTCGTTTTCCATACCTCTTACTACATTCTGCTGACATTATAAAGTCTGAGAACTTGATTATAATTAATATAGGGAGAAATATTGAAGAGTGCAGTGTAAAGTAAGGTTGTGGGAAAAAAAGGGCATTTCACCCCGGAAAACTGCTGTTGTGATAGCACTTATTGCTGAAAACTGTTATACACAGCAGGAAATTGCTATCAGAATGAAAATATTGCAGGAACCTGTTTGCAGAATCAAAATCTCGAAGCAGGAAATAGTGAATTCATGCCAATGAGAGCTGGAAAATGTGAACGTATGAGAAAAATCAGTCCTAGAACAACGATAAAACTGATGATGATGACAATATTGAACTGTAAACTAATGTCCAATGACTTGAGTCATCAGCTGATAGGTTTTGGAGTCGCTGTGTCTCCTGTGACAGTGACGAGGAGGTTGTGTGAATAAGGTTTAAAAGAATGCCGACCAAAGAAAAAAACAGAAAATCACTCCATCAACGAAACAAGAGACTACAATGGGCCAAACAACATCTAAAGTGGACGAGTGAGGACTGGGCAAAGGTATATACAATTCTATGACAAAATTATAGCGGAAATGTATTACAAATTAAAATTTTGTGTTGCAGATTGTGATGCTTTATTGATATGCAATAAGTGCACATTTTAATTTTCGAGTTGTTGAGGTCTGTGCCAGGTCAGAAGTTTTTGCAAAAAAATTATTCACAGCTTAATTGAATTTGGAATTCTCTAAGACACTTCAGGCATGCTTCAGTGACGAATCTGTTTTCACCGTGGTGGCAGAAAGGAGTCAGTGTTTGTAGGAGACCAGGAGAAGCTTTCAGGTCTGAATGCGTGCAACAATTTATGAAGCCTCCAACATATATTACATAATGATTGTGTTTTTGGATTGTTTTCATAATAAATTACTGTTATACTTTTCGTAGCACCAGTTTGGTATGCAAATTAGAAGACAAAAGTACGATTTAAACCCCCTTTAAGTTGAAAAAAAATTAATTGACAATTATATTTTCCTTACGGAACTTCGAGGACAATTACAAAGAATTGTGAGTGAGGAAAACTCATTACGAATCCTAATAAGAAGCCGTCAAGACCTTGAAGTGAGGCTGTTGATGACTTCAAGATAAGTAACTGCCAGATATATTTACCAGCAGGTTCATACTGGTATTTTACCAGTATGAACCTGCTACAAATGACCACCATCATTTATCATATCAAATTATCAAATCTACCATAACCCTGAATACAAACTTTTTTAGTTTGTATTCAGGGTTATGGTAGATTTACACGATTCTCATGTTCGAAAGACTTTAATAGCAATTCCTTCTGAGAGAGGGAGAAAACCCTATGAATAAATACTGGCAGTAGGAAGTGATAAAAAAGAACTAGTTGCGAAGGAACATCATACAATCATCTTATTCTGAGATTCTTTCTCATTTTGGTACCAGGGATGTTCAATGGACCCTTTTTAATTTCTCGTATACGAAGTAATATATTTTGACGTTAAATTTTACTTAATTGCTCTTAATTCGTAAGAAGAGACAGTATTGTAATTGTAAGCAGGAAAAGCGAATTTTTGACAGAAGAACTCTTATTGCCGGGCCCTGGTAATGAAAAAGTGGATAAATCTTGTTTATAAATACGAGTATAGTAAATTACTACTCTATCCGTCTGTTAGTCTGTCCGTCTGTCATCTGTCCGTTCGGCATCTATCCGACAGTCAGTCTGCCCGTCCGCCCGTCTGCCTTCTGTCTGTTTTTCCCTCTGTCGGTCCGTCACTCTGACCGTCCGCCCGTAAGCCCGTCCGTCCGTCAGTATGTTCGTCAGTCTGTCCGTCCATCAATCTGTCCGACAGTCTGTCTGTTATCCGTCCGTCGGTAAGTCTGTCCGTCAATCTTTCCGTCCGTCTGTCTGTCAGTCCGTCAGTCCGTCCATCCGTCAATCTGTCCGTCCGTCAGTCTGCCCATCCATCGATCTGTTCGTCAGTTTATCTGTCTGTCGTCCGTCCATCGGCACGTCTGTCCGTCCGTCAGCCTGTTCGTCCGTCAGTCTGTTCGTCCGTCAGTCTGCCAGTCCGTCAGTCTGTCTGTCCGTCAGCCTGTCCTCCGTTAGTTTGTTCGTCCGCCAGTTTGTCCGTCCGTCAGTCTGTCCGCCCGTCAGTCTGTCCGTCCGTCAGTCTGTCCATCCGTCAGTAAGTCCGTCCGTCAGTCTGTCTGTCCGTCAGTCCGTCCGTCCGCCAGTCCCTCAGTTTGTTCGTCTGTACTTCCATCCGGCTGCCTCTCTGTCTGTCCGTTCGTCTGTCTATGTATGTGTGTCTGACAGTAAGTCAGTCTGTCAGTCTCTCCGATGGCCTGCCTGTCTGTCTCCAGTCAAAACTAGTGACCGTTCAGCCGATTTTATCAAAAATCGATATTCCTTGATCAATTTAAAGGAACTCAAGGCTCTCTGATTTTGAAATGGATATGTTATTTTTTGGGGGGGTACTTAACATGAAGCCTCATTCAGTCCAATTTTTTTTATCAAACCTTGTCCTCGAATAACTTGAAGAAAGCTTAAAAGAATGGTGCAAATCTCTTTCCCGTCAAGTCTCTAATTTTTCGAAAATTGCAAACGTTCAATTTTTTGCCGCCTTCCTCAAGCTACAATATTAAAGATAAAGATTTTTTCCTTAACGCAATCTGTTCTTTAAAGACAAATCTTGAAATAAAGACATGTACAATTTTTTGAAAATATGAGTAGTTTTCGCGTAATTTTACACGAAATAAAGGCAATTCTTAATTTTGAAAAATATTTTTTCGCAAAAATGGCTTTAAATATTTCTTTACATTTTCTTCGCGTTTTTATCCAATAACGGTACGAATGTGGCGCTGGTTTCTTTCCCTCCAAACATTTTCAAAATTGCTAAAATTTAATATTTCTACTAACTACAAATTTGAAAACAGATTTTTGTCTTAAAGTAAATCTGTTCTAGTAAAAAAATCAAATCTTTAAAAAGTCATGTACATTTTTTAACGAAAATGTTCGCGTAATTTGTTTGGAATTACTGCAATTTATAAAAAAACACATTTTATCAAAACCGCTCCAAATTGTTTCTTCGATATTTTTCCACGGATAAAAAAAGGGCCTGATAAAAGAGTGGCGCTGGCCTCGTTTGCGTTAAACACTCTGAAACCATACAAATGTGTAAATAATTTGAGAGAGTATGTGCTCTTTTATCACCACTGTTTCCATAAAGGGGTTCCTAAAGTCTGGTTTTTTAAGTTCATTTTTTTATTTATCGTCAAAAGTAGGGTTACCAGACGTTCTCTTTTAAGAGTACAAGTACTCTTAGAAGTTATCCTCTTTTGTGTTCTCATTTATCAATGGTGTACTCTATTGTACGTCAAAGGTAGGGTTACCAGACGTTCTCTTTTAAGAGTACAAGTACACTTTTAGAAGCTATCCTCTTTTGTGTTCTCTTTTATCAGTAGTGTACTCTATTGTACATTATTCGTAATTTCTATAAATCTTTAATTTTAATTTCTGTTCAATATATAAATTCTTGAAGGTTATTATACATTGGTGTTTGTGAAAATTGCAACACCCAAAAGGAATGGTCGAAGTCACTTAAAAATCGGATGGATATCCATAAGAAGTGGTTAAATTTGCATAGAGATGGCGTTGATCTAGCAGCACTCTCCTTTGTGCGACAGGTAAGGTCAGTGTTACGCCACACTCACTCGGTGTAGAGCCGTCAAATGTCGTGAAAACGTGCAAGCAAATGCTGGTATGGCTCATTGACGACAAAGGGCGCAATATCAGCATCTGAGTGAGTTCAAACGGGACAAAATAATCGGTCTTCAAAAAGCAGGTTTGTCGTATCATGACATTGCGGTTCAGCTGCTACGATAGTGATGCGTGTATGGAAACAGTGGATAGAGAAGGGTGGTACGCAGAGACAAGCGGGTGATGACCGCCATATTGTCCACATGTCTGTAACCGACAGAACGGCGTCGTCCAGAGTGATGGCTCGACTTTAGAGCACTGCAACGGGTGTGGTCATGTCTGCGTCGACGGTTCGTCAGTGCTGAGGGCTGGACTGGTGACCCGCATACCACTGCGTGGGATTCCGTTGACCAGAAACCACCTACGCCTCAGACAGCAATGGGCATGTGAACGTGTTCACTGGTGCGCTGAGTGACAAAATGTAGCGTTTTCGGACGAGTCCCCATTCAATTTGTGCTTCAGTGATGGTCGCGTACGTGTTCGACGCTTCCCTGGAGATCGCAATTTGCTGGCCTGTATTGTTCTGCGCCATAGTGAACAAACGCCAAATGTGATTTGGGACGTCATTGACTACAATCTGCTATCTCACCTCATACGTATTGAGAGCATTTTGAAAACCACAGTTACGTTAGGGAGGTTTAAGAGCCCGAGGTACTGTCCCTCCTGCAAGAAGCTTCTTAGGCCATAATTCAGCAGGACAACGCCCGACCGCATGTGGCGAGGAATGCGCAGTGTTTCTGCGAAGAACGACGGGTACCACTGCTTCCCTGGCCTGCAAGTTCGCCTAACATGCCACCCATCGAACATGTCCGTCGGCAACTTGTTCGCTCAGATCCTCCTGCAGCCACTGTCGATGCTTTGTCATCACACATAGAAACCACAAGGTCATGTTTCCCAGCAGCATATCCAGGCTCTCTGAATCCATGCCACGATGTTTAAGAGGGTGTGATGGCAGTGCGTGGCGGCTTCACACTGTACTAAATACTCAAGGTCAAAATGCAGGTGTAGTTCTGTAATTCTAATCATTTGCGTATTGTGATATTCCTTATCTGTGGAATAAATTTTATTGTAATAGTTTGTCTCCTTCGTGTTGCGATTTTCACAAATACCAGTGTATTAATTTTCTAAATAATGCTTATACTGTTTCAAAAATATTTCTCTTACTTCACATTTTAATAAATATTTCATAATTCTGGTTGACGTCACTATACGAGACAGACCAATGTACGAGTAGTTGTGCTCATTGTCTTTTTGTGTGTTATCTATTATAGCGATTTGAGTGTATTTGTTTTTTAAAGTGCATATACTAGTTGTTGCAGGTTAACTGGAAGTAAAATTATGAATTTTCCCTTATAAACAAGATGATTAACAAATAATGATTTTAAAGTTTACTTCGGTTAACGAACTTAAGAAATTGCCAGTTGGTGATTGTGTTGAAACCTACCAACAGGTAAATATATTTTCGGCAATAAATCACTGTTTTTTTTTTAACACTACTATTTTCTGTGACGAATGGTGATTCCCTTCATTTAAACGTTACAAGGACGACCTACTGAATAGTTTTGAATCTGTGCTACACATTTTGTTCAAAATTTTCAAGATAACTTCTGTTAATATCCTGTAGTTTTATTTGTGGTGCAGTATCGTATAGTCTACTGATGGTATTAAATATAGCTTTAGTGGAATGCAATGCACTTTACCTTACTGCCAAATTTCATAAGAACCTGATATCACTCAATTTATAGGTAGCGTATCTTCACAAACTCACTTCCAAATCATAATTTTTAATGTATTGAATAAATATCAATTCTAGAGTTCCAAAATATTGTCAGGTACTTGTTGTTCTTGTCTGCGTTTATTATTTATTTCTCAGTCATCTCTCCAATGACTCAGTTTCTTCTACTTTAAAACCTAATTAATAAAAAATTAGTAAGTAAATAAGTATCATAGGAGATCAGAACGACTTCAATTTAGTCAGTCACTTCACATTTGGACAACATGTAAACAAACTACAATGTTCCGCTCCAAACGTTAATATTATTGTCTCCACTCTGCCTTCTGAGAACAACACTATGCAGCGAGGGTAAGCACACAAACCAACAATTAAAACTGCATCTGAGGGAAACATATGTCACACTTTTTACTTTCTCGCACTTAGAAAGAAGAGAATGTTATGTATTCGTGCGCCGGAAAACGGGGAATTTTCGGCAGAAAAAACTCTTACTGTCGGGCCCTGGTAAAGAAAAAGTGGAAAAATCCTGTTGCTTTATATAATAAATTACGAGTACTTCTTCAAACACATGGTGTAGCCAAAATTCATGTTTTGTTGATCTTTGGGCCGAAAAATCATTTGACGACAAAACGTCTGTCTGTCCGTCTGTGGTCAACGCTAGCGCCTAAACGTTTCAGATGACTTTCTCCAAAACTGGTATTCCGTTCTCAATCTGAACGAACTCAAAGCTTTGGGAATTTGAAACGAAAATTTTCATTATAGGATAGTAATGCGCGTAAAATAATGGTGCAGGTTTCATGTTCGTTGAAATCCTGGATTTTTTTAAAATTGCGAAAGTGCAATTTTTTTGGGCGCCTTCCTACATATATAATACTAGATATAGAGATTTTTTCCTTAATGAAATCTGTTCCTTAAAGACATCTAGAAATAAGGTCATGTACAATTTATCGAAAATATGAGTAGTTTTTACGTAATTTTGCTAGAAATATTGGCAATTTGTAAATTTTTTAAACAATTTCTTTCTCGAAAAGGCACCAAATTCTTTCTTTAAAAATATTCTCCTCGTATGTATCAAGAAACATTAAAAATATAGTGCTAGTCCCATTTTCGGCGAGTTCACAGCATTTTAAAAAATTGCAAAAAGTTAACATTTCAAAACTACAAAATTGAAGATAGAGATTTTTGCCTTAGCCAAAGCCTGTTCCAAAAAATCAGCTTTTTAAAAAAAGGACATGTGCAATTTTTAAAAAAAAACGAGATTTCCTCGTAATTTGGGCTTGAAATAAATGCAATTTATAGAAAAAATATTTCACAAAAGCTGCTCCAATTTTTTTTTTCACGGATAGAAGAAGAGCCACTTAAGAAATAGCGTGGATCTCATTTTCGTTAAAGTTGCTGAATTTTCAAAAATTGCAAATTTAGAAATAATGTGAGAAAGTATGTACTGTTGTTGCTCCACTAGTTGAAATTAATTTCCTCTCAGAAAAACATTTAACCTGTCATGGCCTCCAAATGAACTTTGCAGGCCAACATACGTTCGGTAGTGCGCTGTCACGATACATCAAGAACTGTATTCCCCAAAGCCAAACACTCATCTCTTTCACTTTCCTTACTTTCTCCATCCCCGCCCTATTTTGACTCCTCTTACCTCCTCCTCTGAACTATCTCCCGAATCTCCCAATCCCAGCTCCAATTCCTCTCCACCGGATGCCCTGCTATTATTGTGGAGAAAGAGAAAAGAATAAGGGCCCTACATAACGAGGTTCTTCTATTTTCGTTCGATTGATTGATTGATGGTTCGTGATTCCGGGCGCGTCAACTACTTAGGTCATTGGTAGTGCGTGTTGTTCTCGGGAGGTGGCGGTGATCTTTTCCCCGCCGGATGGCGAGATACCGTCGACTAGCGGGGTTTTCCCCTCAACAAGGTATTTCCCACCAGCGGGGCACCGCCCCAGCCGGGACTAGCTCTAAGCTCCCGACTGGTCTCCCGCCATGTGTGGTAGTGTACTGCATGTTAGTGTAAGTGTGTGTGTGTAAGGGGAGAAGATAGGACAAGGAAGAGGAAGGAAAGATCGCGAACGGTCCGTGGCCCGTCCCGGTATTTACGTTACAGATTCTATCTCCTTGATAGAATTAAAAATGTGTTCAGTTGTATCTTCCTATGGTCAAAATTATCGTATTCTGCATCCACAAGCCTCCAACAAGGCGAGCTTTAAGTTCAACTAAGTTCTTAGAAAATCTAGAGATGTCATAGTCAGAATTTAGTCTTTTGAATCCATTGTTGTAAACGGAGATTTTAACGTTGATTTTCTGGTTGAATCTTCCGAAAAAGAGCAGTTGCTCAATTTAATTAATTCCTTCAGTTCAGATATTACAATAAATATACCTACGCGAACCACACTTAATTCAAAGAAGGCAATCGAATTAACAAAATCACTACTAGGTAAGAAATTTCAACGAAAGACTCAGGATACTGTAGCCACGAATCACAAACTTTTACAATTTTAAGGCATGTGAACATTGACGCATTACCTGTAAGTAATACACTTATTTGTAGATTCAAATAACCCGGTAAAAGTAAAATAAAATTATTCAAAGATACTTGCTCAAAGAATGAAGAGACGCGATCAGTAGAAGGAAATTCTTTTATATATATATATATATATATATATATATATATATATATATATATAATCCTAGAATACTGCCGAAGAAACATAACTCGGCCTCCATTTGTTCCCCGAAGAGCTGTGTATTCCACGCAAAAAGAACTTCTCGCTACCGCCCAGCTCTCTGCGGCCTAGCAGCGGCCGCTCGAGCTCTTCCTGCAGCCGGCTGCCTCTGGCAGAGCGTTGGCGCCTCCAACATGCCTCGCACGGGGTAACACGGGTGGATTCTTTTACATATTCTGCCATGCGTGATGTTGGGAGGGCGCTCTTGGCTGTGTTTACGAAATAAAATATACTCAAATTCCCCCTTGAATTCCTTCAGCTTTCCTTCATTGTCTCCTCTAAGATGATTATAGTCACTAAACTGTAGAATTAATTTTCTCACTCATTTTAGTTTCTTCATTCAAAGATAATTTTAAATCAAAGAAATTACGTGATATGTCATGAATCATTTATTTTAAGTATATGTCTATATGTGTATGTCATGAGCTTTTACATAATCATTCCGAGTTATATTTACAAAATAAAATCAAAACTTTAATGGCAAATTTTATAATAAACATTATTTTTTAAGGTGTACTAAATTCTCGCGATCTTTCCAGATTCTCCTCCACATTGCCTTCGGGTGGTGCATGGTTTCAACGCTATTTCTTCACTGATAATTTAATGATATAGTTACTTGATGATTGTGATCGGCGATCGAGATAATGAAAGGTTTCAAAGACTTTTGTATTTTCAGAATTCAAAGTTCTACGAGCCAGCAAGCAATTTTGTGCAACGGCCGTGTGTTAGTCATGCAAAGCTTTTGTCCCAAATCCTCATCATCCCCCCTGGAACCCACCTGGGTCTACAAAACTCGTGTCCCATCAGGGTCATACAAACCTGGATTTAAAGGCCTAGCACATATCGATTCCGAAGAAAGCGCGATTGAAATGTGTGTGTCAACAATTTGTTTCCTATGCCATCATACACGAAATTATATTTTTTCGTCTTTAAGTCTGTGTTTTATGTTGGGAAGTAATTCACTGTCCAGAAGTAGCACTCACAGGGTTTTTGGTCGATGGTGTTTTGTAAATCCGTCATCTATCTTTATCAAAGTACTGAACTCCGCATTTTCTAAATACAGTAAACATTCGATATCACGAATTCCAAAGGACTGAAATAATCGGTGTTCGTGTTATAAAAATTCGTATTAACCAATTTGTATATATATCCTCATTACTACGTTTTTTTGGCGGAACCCAAAGTTTTTTTGTTTTACGATGAATTTCATGTTAAGTGAGTTCGTGCTAATGAGGGTTTGCTGTGATTGTTTCAAAAGTGAAAATAGCTTCATAGTGGAACCCAATTTCGAACGGCCAGCCCCTGAACTGTGCGTTACAGCATTACAGGCCAGGTACTGTAAGAGAGGAACCTTTCGAATGTTGCTAAGCAATGAAATTAAATTTCACTGAAAATCATACAGTCCCTTTAATTTTATCGTGAAAGATTATTTCTATATTTTTGCTTGAATTTATTTTTACATAAATTTCGGTGGTTCTGCAGTCTTCTGATCAACTTCGCTATAGAGGGAGCACCCAAAGTAACTAATTCTCCGAAAATGTAACAGAAAGTTCAAAAATATCCCATTTTGTAGAATACTGATCAGAAACCTAATTCGGTATCCGCTAACGCTCCACCTTTCCCTCCCTCCCCCTCCATTTCGCCATATCGCCCACCTATCCTCCACCAGTCATCCGATTGTCTCTTGCCACTACCCCATCTGCCCACCTGTCCCCCGCCACAAATTCGTGACCTCCAGACAAAAGTCAGTCTCCTAAATGCTCTGTCCGTTTAGGGACACGATAACCACGAAACCACCTGGTTTTAAGGGTCTAAGACGCATCGTTTCCGAATGAAGCACAGGGCCGGATTTATTCCCAAGCAAAAACGCAATTACCCAGGGCCCGCGTCCACAAAAAGTTTCATAAAACCTAATATTTTAATAAAACAATTTCATAAAATGTTTGTATCGGTAAAATATAGTATACATTAATTACATAGTATACATAAAAAATTATTCTATTTTAATTATGTGTTTTGGGAAATCTGGAAGAATTTTTCTGAGGAGGCGAAAATTTGTTTTTTGCTTCGGAGCCCCGTAGAACCTACATCCGGCCTTGGTTATGCACGATTGTGTGTTGCAATAATATGCTTTGTATGTCTGCATAATATACAATCTTATTTTTTCGTTTTAAATATGTTGGATAGAGGAAAGTGGTATAATTCCCTGCTTTTTTGTCGATGGTTTCTTATAAATTGCCAAAAACAATCTTCTATGAGGATCGAAGAGTGTTTTTGGTAATTTATAAGAAACCATCTACAAAGATACCTGTAACTTCTTCAAAGCATATTATGTATACAGGATATAATATGATTTCGTTCTTTTGACTTTCTCGCTCTTACTTCTTAAGAAGAGAGAGTATTGTCATCGGAATTTTCGACAGAAACTCTTATTTCCTGTCTCTGGTAATGAAAATGAGAATAAATCTTGTTCCTATATTTAGTAAATTACTTTCTCTAACACGTTGTGTAGTCTGAATTGTTTTGTGGGTCCTTGATTCCGAAAAATCGATTGAAGGCAAAACGTATGTTTGTCCGTTTGTCTCTGGTCAACACTAGCTCCTAAATCGTTCATCCCTTTTTCTCCAAAATTGATATTTCGCGATCTATTTCGACAAAGTACTCAAGGTCCTGCGAGTTTGAAAGGAATATTTTAATTTCTCAGAGTACTTTCCACGAAGCCACAACAATATTTTCGAAATTTTCTCAAAAATGGCCCTAAATTTTTTTGATTGAACTTTGTTCTCGGATTGTGTTAAGGATGTTTAAAAGAACTGCACAAGTTTCATTTTCGTTGAATTCCCTGGTTGTTCGAAAATTGTATTCCTTCAATTTTTCCCCGCATCTTCCTACAACTACAAAATTGAAGATAGAGATTTTTTCTTTAATGAACTCTGTTCTTTAAAGATGTTGTCAATGAACTGAGATTTTTAAAGATCTTGAAATATGGTCATGTTAAATTTTTCGAAAATGTGAGTCGTTTTTGCGTAGTTTTGAACGAAACATAAGCAATTTTTAAACAATTATTTTCTTCAAATTAAAATTCCGACTCTAATTTTTGTCTTTGGGTCATGAACAATTTTTTGAAAAATCGAGTAGTTTTTGCGCTATTCTTGAATATTATATGTTTTATA
Source organism: Acheta domesticus (assembly GCA_031308135.1). Taxonomy (NCBI): domain Eukaryota; kingdom Metazoa; phylum Arthropoda; class Insecta; order Orthoptera; family Gryllidae; genus Acheta; species Acheta domesticus. The sequence continues at coordinate 168,971,483 of JAHLJT010008446.1, read as the reverse complement.
AAAAAATATTTTCCTCAAACATTTTTAATTTTTTTTCCACGAATAGTAAAAGGTAAACTTAAAAGAATGTCGCAGGTATCGTTTTTGTTGAACTGTCTGAGCTTTCGGAAATTGCAAGTAGTTGTAGTACCACTAGTTTTCTTCTAATTGTTTTCAATGTAAAATTGGTTGATTGTATCATGTACATACGTAAACGTGCATAAACATGTTTGCTTACATTTCAGTGCACAACAGGCCCTTTTTATTCTTGAAAATTAGGAAAAATTGGTTCTAATGTACTCGACACGAGGAAGAATCTGTAACAATTCGTGTTGTAGAATGTAGACTTTTAATTTTCTAAATCGTTGACATTTATCAGATTTTTTTGAAATTTGATTGCAAACAAAGTGAAAGAACGGTCATTTTCCAAACCAATATAAAAAGGAGTTCAATTAAATATTTGGTCGGTCCTTAATCTTTCAAGGAAAAAATTAAACTAGTAAGCTCATATATCATATTTGTGAGCGTAGTTTGCTCTCCTCAAGGAAAAGATTTAAAAAAAGCTCCTTGATATTGCCGGGAATCGAAACCAGGCAATTAAAAATTATTATTCCGCGACCTTAAGCCCCAGACCACAATGATAGACTTTTCTCTATTTGAACAAAAAATGTAAAGAACAATTTAGAGCAGTTTTCAAGAATACCTTGTACATGTATCATTTCTTAAAATTGTTTTAATTTCACTCACAAGTACCCGAAAACAACGAATATTTTGAAAAAATTTTACATGAAATTATTTAAATATCTAACTTTGAAGAATAGACTTCACTAAGACATTTTTTCCTTCAAAAATTTTGTTGGTGGAGGAAGTTGAGAAAAAGGTACATTTTTCAAACAAGTTTCGAAAATTCAGAGGTTCCGGTAAAAATAGACCCTGAGCCCGCATATAGACATCCATTCGTACATTTAGGCCGAGTCATTTCATGCAGTGGAAAAAAAGCACGTCCCTTTTCTCTTCTATTAGACGAACAAATGTTTCCTATGTCATTTCGCTGAGAAATGCAGTTACGAGGCAGAATTTTCTTGGCGATTTCTCTTTTTATAAAATGTCCAGATAGGTGTGCTTAAAGTGAAAAGAAGCGCCGAGGATAACTTAAATTATTGTCGTAGAAAAATCTACTCTTCGAATACAAACGACGAAAATTTGAGAATTGACCGAATTGGGGTGCATATTGCGACAACGTCTTGCGACTTAATGCCTGTTAGCGACCTGACGCGTAATGTCGTGTCCGACATAAGTCATCAGATTCTTAGCGCGATGTACGGTCGTCAGAATTGCAGTGTGCTTCCTATTTGCAAACGAGGTTTGACAGCGCTTCGAGTCTTGGAAATGCGCAATCCGGTGGCGTAGACGCTGAGAAATGGGAGAAATACATCAAATATTTTCTTTGGGAATAATGCTTCTGGGGTCGAAATGATGAAGGGATTAGTTATTGCTAATATTACAAGGAACACGCTGGTATGTTTTTTACTGCATGGAATGATTCTCATCCCATAATATAACGCACTGGTGTTATGGAGTGGCAAGAACGTGAAATCTTCTTGCTTGACGGCGACTGAACGTGACCTGCCGAGCGTCTGTCCATAAGAAGTTGCCTAAAATCAGGGGAATATATTACATTTTTATCTCCATTATGTGAAATGTCCCACTAGTTGTTCATGAAAAAAGTGATGTAGAGAATTAAAAAAATTATAACTTTTTTCATGAACAACTGGTGAGATATTTCATATAATGGAGATACACACATAATATTTTCCCCCTGATTTTAGGCCACTTCTTATGGACAGACGTTCGGCAGGTCACTTTCTGTTGCCGTCAAGAATGATTTCACGTACTTGCCAACATCTGTGCGTACCAGGTTGCCTAGCAATCAGGGGCAAATGTCACATGTATATACGCATATAACTCCGTTAAATGCAATTACCACTATATGTTCATTGGCAAAAAGTGATCATTTTCGTCTCCTATGCAAGCTCTAAAAGTTTATATATAGTCTTAATATTTATTCTCAGACACCCTACGTATCACATTGAGTAGTTGTACCGTACTACTCCAGTAAATAGCTTTTATGGAGCGCATGGAGTAATTCGAAAACCTCATTTTTACGGAAGATTTGAAAGTACAGAAATTACTATTTTGAGAAGTTTTAAAACTTTTTAAGGGGAGAGAGTAAGAAAAGACGTTTTCGTTTGTGTTGAAGGAAGGTGAATATAATTGAATTTTAAAAATTCAGGAGTTGTATTTACAAACGATTTCATCGTCACCAAAATATTCCTGTTTTCAATTAATTTCTTTAAAGAAACATGCTGTTGGCTCTTACTGATAGAAGATAAATTGTTTGTGATCCTCCCACTACTTGCAACTTGCCGTCTGTTGGTTGACGGATAATCATAACGATATGATAGAATTTAGGTTGTCTTCAGAACAAACTCAAAATATGAAAGTTTTCAAATCAAATGTGTTTTGACAGTTTGTGACTTCTCTCCTGATTTTTTCTAGGACAGAAGCAAATGGATGCATCCACGCTTGTCTCCATTAATGTAGGAAAATTTCTCTAAAACTTCATCTTTGAGTGTTTTTTATATTTTTCACTTCTTGGTAAAGTAACATAATTTCTAATGAGTAAGCCATATGTTTTCAAATTCTTGGAAAATTATAGTTTAATTTTACACGTTTTTAAGGCGTCCTTTAAGGCGTCCCGTTTTTAAGCGTTTCACTGGTAAAAATATATCGAACTTACAAAGAGGCCGTTACTTTAGTTGGAGATGAACTAGAAGTTACAACCTTCAACCTTACAACCTACAACCAAGTCAGTAAGTAAAATTGTAGATAAAATATGGGATAACGATGTGATGCAATATACGTCCATTACTGCTGCCGCTTTAAGACGCTTTACTTAAAATTGTTGTTCAGAGTAGGCATGAATGAATTACATTTCAAATTCTACCATACATATCAGAAGACTCCAGTGGCAGAAGCAATGCATAGCATTTTCAATACGAAAACGAATCAAATAACGTATTATTTAATGATCTTATAACGATTTAAACAGGAGGCTTGAAATATGAGTAGTTTTTTCGTAAATAGAAAATTGTGAACTTACTTTGGTGAGGGGCGACTGTCGTGAGCGGTCGGTAGAAGTCGGCTGGACTGGGAGGCGCCACGCAGCCTTCCGTGGGGCTGACAGGACACGGCGAGTCCTCGCGGTGGTCGCCAATGGTTCCTGCTGCTGCTGCTGCGGCGGCGGCGGCGGCAGCGGCTGCTGCTGTCGTCGCCGTTGCTGTAGCGGTGGCTGTTGTAGTGGCTGTTGCTGTTGACGCTGCCACGGGTGTGAGTACTTCGCCGTCGCGCGACGCTCCAACGCCCCAACTGTCTCTCGCCGGTGTCTGATACTTGTTGCATGCCTTCTTCACCATGTAGCAGCGTGGCATGGTGGCGGGTGGCTCCGGCAATCGATCGATCGGCCGACCTCCCTGCTTCCGCGCGCGGCAGGCCCCGCCGCCGGCACCGCACCCTCCGCGGGCTTCGGACCCGCGCCCCTGCCCCTGCCCCTGCCCCGGCCCCTACCCCAGCCCCGAAGCGGTTGGCGGCAGCGACGGCGACGGCGACGACCACGATCACGACGGCGTCCACGATGACGACGACGACGCGGCCTCCGAGCTCCCACGGCTCCGGGCGCGGAGGGCGCGCGGGGGCGTCGGGGCGGCGGGGGCGGCGGGGGGCCGCGAGGGGGGCGCGAGGGGGCCGCGAGGGGGCCGCGAGGGGGGGGGGGACGGGCGCCGCCCGCACGCGCCCTGCCTACCTGGCTCCGGCCAGCGACGCGCCCGATTCCACACACCAACACATCGTTCGGAAACTTCCAAAAATGCAACTCGCAACAATAGTTCTAATGGATAGCTAGACAGTAATTTGTTGTCTTCAATCAAAGGAAATTTACTTTCACAAAATATCCAAAAATGCAGATTGGTTTCTAAAATATCTTGTACATCTGCAAAAAGTAACACGTTTCTGAAGAATATGCGCTTTTCCAAACTCTTAATAATGGAAATAACGCTTTCAATTTATTTCAATGAAAATAATTTTTCATTAGTAATAGCTTCAAATATCGCTTCCGTTCCTTGTTCACTCTCTTTCTCTCTCCTTCCTTCTTTTTCTTAGCTGTTCTATATTATCTAAAATACTTAATATCAAGTTACTCTTATGAAATATGTATATTATGTTTATACTTAATGTATTGCTTTCGTTGTAATGAATATAAGCTTCCGGTTTTTTTTATCGGAAGCAAATTCAGGCGAAATATTGCTTTGAGAATTCAAGTTCCTGAAGAATCACACAAAAACACAACGTTCCATTCATGAATCTAGCAGTTCGATGTAAACGATTTTGATAGTAGAATTTAATAATAATTTCGCTACCACTTAAAAAACAATTGGCACCGACTGAGCTGACCTATGAAGGAACATTACTGAACGCAGTTGTGTACCCGTCATGTCTATCTGATTTGCCCTGCCCACTACTTGTTGCGCTCCAAGTAGACAAGACGTACACCTTCTTCAAACATTTATTTACGGACGAGTGTGGGCACCAAGGCAGATTATTATTTCTATTATCCTCGCTGGTTTCCAGCTTTACTTAGCCGTGGTTTTGTGTGTATAATGATATGTAAATAATACAACTAACTTTCACAAATGGCACAAGATAAATTTCCAGAACTTGATGAAGACACACATTTACCAATTATGATTTGAAAGACATTAAAATGTTGGAATAACACTATTGATCTGGCTTTTTCTTCCTTTTCTTGCGATTAATCCTCTTCCCTTTTTGCCCGTAAATAGACAACATGAAAGTATCCGTTATTTCAATATTGCCGAAGTTTGTCTACTAATCTTATCCCTAGTAAAACTGATATGAGAACATAATATACAATACCGCTGTAATAAAGTATACGTTCTTCAGAATGAAAGGCAAAACACTTGTGGCTGAACACAAAGTTACTACGGTGGTGTTTATTGCAAAATAATTATACAGTTTCTGCGATCATTGCAGGTCAACCGCACCTTTATTTCCACGTCTGCAATCACACGCGGTGTTGCTATTTGGCTGTTCTTATTTCGGTTTTAGAGCATTCTCTCTACAAGTACTGTTTTCCCTAGTGCCTTCTGCAATTGGTGGTTCCAACGCACGCCTGTAGGAAGTAACCTCTGGGATTTATATAACACTCAATTAGGTCCTACAAGTGTACACTGGCTTTAATAGGAAATATATGCTCTGGATCACTTCATATTTACTATTTGAGGTGAAGAAAATAGGACGGTGTTGCGTTAAATCACACGATATTGCGCCTACATGTTAAATAAAAGATACAGAGATCTTTAAATTTGCATAAAGGAAGTAAATGAGTACATATAACGCTTGCATGCCGTCAATAAATTCTCCATTGGAATTCATTTCCTCTAGAGCATAAACGGGCTTTGATCAACAGTTTTTTAAAAGCAGATCTACTTCCACTGGCCACAAATACCGCGTTTCAGCATTTCAATGCCATGATATTCACTAAAAATGTTGAGATCTGTTGTTATGGAGTATCACAATATCTCACTCGGTGCACTGACACTTCCAAACACGGCGCACCCAACAAACACAAAATTTCTGTGGAGGATTTTCCGAAGATGTGTGCACAGTCACTCCAGCGAGGCCGAAGAAGCGTTCGCCGAGCACAAGAAGCTGTACGCCACTCCCTAGGCCATAGCAAGAAGAACGGCAGGCGAGCTGGAGCCGGCCGGCAAACAGCACGCTGTGCCAGGGCCGGGGTCGTGGCGGCGCGGGCGGCGCGGGCGGCGCGGGCGGCGCGGGCGGCGCGGGCGGCGCGGCGGGCGGCGGCGCAGAGGGGCGGCGGGCGTGGGGCGCACGCGCCCTTCTCGCCTCCCCAGCCCTAAACTCGCGCTTCGCGAATCCCGATCGATGGGCAGTGCGTCGAGCAGAGGGAGGTCGACACCTGTTACCAACAGGCCCGTCTGCGGACCGTGGCTATCGATCGCTCAGGCCCTCTTTTTCTTTGCCAGACCTAGTTCGCTCAGCATTTGCCACCGGGCGTCGCGGGGCCGGCACACAGTGATTTTTCACCAGCAGCCACCGAAACTGCGCTACACATTCAGACCCGACATTTTTTAGAATTGAGCGTCATCAAAGTGTAGACATTTTGCATATTTTGACAATCACTGGGAGGAAATTCCTAGGCAGACATTCGTGCGGCAACGACAGTCATATTATTGGTCCAGTTGATCGCGGAATTTATTAAGTTTTAGAAGTTTGCAATTTTCGAAATATTACTTGTATGGAAGAAATATAAGACATTTGTTCAGAACAATCAATGAAATTTACTATATCTTCAGTGCATTTTACAATGTGATAATAAATATCTGCTCTTTAATTCTAAAATCCATAAAATAATTACTTAGTTATACTGTAGTATGGTAAAATGGCGCCCAAGATAATTCTCTCCCAGTCCCCCCCTTTTCCTGAACTTTACAACAATCGTGTTTGGTTCATTTTTTCTAAGATCATATCATAGTATCTGTGAAAATAAACAAAATAGAAATTAAAGTGTACACAACGTCATTTTATTATATTATAAGAATTGCAACCGTAATTGACTTTTTTATTCATAGAGCAACAAGCGTCAACATTGTAAATAATGAGAAACAACGTTGAGATTAAATTACCAAACCAATAAACAAACTAAACAACTGATAATAATTTTATAAATATTGAACTGATAATGCTACAATAGCGTACACTTTCTCGTAATATTGGTAACAGTTTGGTAATATTCCCTCCCATAAAATTGCTACTCTAATACGAACACTTCTAAAATCACTTAAAAAACTAACCAAGCGCGATGCGACATGTTAAAACAAGTATCCTCAATTTTAAGAGATGTTTAAAAGTTAAAATGAAAATGGGTTTCGGTCATTGAATTGAATACACTGTGTTTCAAAGGGTTCTATTCTTACAAAAAGCGCAAAGAAAGGGAAAAGGTCTTGATACTCGGATTCGTTCGGCTCGCTGCCGATTTCAAACTCACGCGATAGACGCCAATTTTGGAGCTTAGTAGCCCCTGTATTTGTTTTCCTGCAATTCTTAAGTTTCAAATTCAAGCACACATTACAAATTATATCACAAAATTGAATGAAGATTGAATTAAGAATGAAATCTCTAGTTTCAATATAGGTGCAAAACATTTTTAAAAAAGTTATCTTTTGGAGTATTTGAAATTCCAAAGCTATTGATGAAAATCTATCTATAACCTGATCTATGCCATATTATTAAGATAACTTGGTTCCATTTAAGCATAAAGTTTAAATAAAACTAGTGATGCTACAAGACTACAAACTTTCTTGCAATATTTATAACTTTTTCAATTTTCGAAAATTCAGTGAGTTCAATGAACAGGAGACACACGCCACCCTTTTAAGTCACTTATTCTATCCTTGGAAAAATTAAAGAAGCTAGTGCATCTATAGAATGGTACAGGCTTTTTCTAATTCTATAGTTAGTTTTCTAATTTCTTTTGGTCTGGGCTAGCTCTTCAATTTTCGCCATCCTCTTGCCAGCCAAGGTACATTTTTTAACGATTTTCTATATTTTTCGGTTTCCTAATGGTAGAACAGATATATTACTTAAAGAATATTACAGACGAGTAAAACCTCGTCCGAAATGATAATTTGTGTTAAAAAATTTGGAGTGGTTTTTAAGAAAATGGCGTTTAAGTATCACTGTAAATGCGAAATTTGAAGCTCTTTTCACAAAAAAATTTTAGGTTTTGAAAAATCTCATTTGCAGGGATTTGAAGCACTTCAACTCACAAATGTAAAAATGCACAAATGCTGGAACTGTGCATATTAAAGGCGTGAGAGATTCTTCAAAATAAAAAAAAGTTAAATTATGAAAAATCAATGAATTTGATATCACATTAAACAGTGCAAAGAAAAGGAAAAGTTTGAAGAAAAAAATTGAAGCTGTTTTTGAGAAAATGGCATTTAAACATTTCTGAAAACGCGTAATTTTGAGCTCATTTTCAGAGAAAACGTTTCTGTTTTCGAGAAACTTTATAAGGCATCATTTAACTGATATGTACTCATAAATGCAACAATGTGAACAAATTGCCGATAATGTTAATATTAACGACGTGAAGGTCAATTCAAAAAAAATATTTTTTGTAAATTAAAAAAAAATATCAAAGCAATATCGTGTTCAGGTCATCTGATAGAAAGCTATGACTATCAAAAGTTAAAAGAAAAAAATTGGAGTTGTTTTTGAGAAAATTTTGTTTTTGTTATTTTTTAATATTGCACATACATTTGCTCGAAAACTTCTGAAATTTTCAAAAAATGTACAAGACCTTAATGCGAGAACTAGCTATGAAGAAAAATATGTACTTAAAGGAAAAACTATTTTTAATTTCGTAATAATAGGAATAAGCCGAAAAAAATTCAAACTTTTGAAATTTTTGAAAATTCAGGGCTAACAATAAAAATTGCACCCATGCCTTCTTTATAAGTGTCATTTACTCTATTCTTTAAAAATTAAGTAAAAAATTTGTAGCCATTTTTGAGACAACTTTGAAAATCTCTGGGGCTTCATGTAAAGTACCCAAAATTTTAAAGAATGTTCTTCAAAATCGCAAAGCTACAAGTCGAACCAGATCGACCTGCGGATACCCATTTTGGAAAAATTCCTACGTATCGTTTAGGCGCTAGTGATGTTCACAGACGGACGGACAGAGGTTTCGAAGAAAAACTTTTTCGGAATCAGAGGACCCCCAAAAGGGAATTTGCGTTGAAATCTCGAAATCGAGTCTCCGCATCATTACATAACTTTCTCTAGCTCGTATACGTACGTATATTACTCGTTATTAACGTCTGTTAAGCTGGCAAAACTATTTCAAGAAAACACAAAGAAAACACAAAAACAAAAAACAAGCAGTTTTTGTGCTATTTTTGTACTTTTCAAATATCAAAAAAGTATGTTTTTGTTCCATCGGTGGTTCCAAACATTGGTGGCTTTGCTGGCTTAATGTTAAGCAGGGAAAGCCAATTAACGAAAAATAGTTTCTTCATATACAAATTATTGTGCTATTTTGTTATTTTCAAATATATAAACTTTTTTGCTCTTACCGTTTTACCGAAATTAAAAAAAAAGACTTCTCGATATATTGGACATGCACAATACCAACGTGTAAAATAATGACTCAGAAAAAAACTATCCAACAGAATTAGATTTTCTTGACACAAAAATAACCACAAAACAATACACATATTGTTTTTCATTTTTCAACATTTGATATTACCCCCAAATAGTTATAAATCTTTACATTACTGTCAAAAACAACATGTTTTCAGATATATAATTCCTCATAAAACTAAACTCTTCAACAATATGCATTAACGTTTATCAACAGTCAGACCAAACATTATACTAATAAACTACACCAACACTGATTTGTTTGCACTTACTGTTTTTTTCGAAAAATCAACAAAATCACAGGAGGACTGGCCAAGCGCACCACAGTCGTAAAAGAAAAACACGTTTGGGAGCTAAACTATCCGTTAAAATTAAATATTCTTTACACAACATCAACTAAAATAAAGAACGTTATACTGCTATATTGTTTGTGAATTTTTCACTTCCTATACTTACCATAAAAAATATAATTCATTGCTTTGTATATTGAAAACCACACGAACAGAGATAGATAAATCCTCATAAATACTGAACTTCACATCAATTCGCATTGAACATTACCATCAATCTCAAACAAAATATGATTCTAATAAATTACATCTTACTGAATTCTTTGTTCTTATCTTTTTCGAAAATTGAGCTAAAACACTTGTGTGACGCACCCTCGCACCGGTCTGGCGCACCCTCGCCGTATACGACCATCACTTGTCGAAGCAAAACTATCCTTCAAAATTAAATTATATTTACACAACATCAATCAGAATACATTACACAAGAGCATTTTTTTTCAATTTTTGAATTCCCATACTACACATCAAAAGTTTAATTTTTTACATTGAGTATTGAAAAACCCACGGGAGGTGGCACATAATATCTCATAAATACTTAACTACTGAGCTCTTCGCATTAACCTTTACCAGCAATCCGAACCAAATATTATTCTACCTACACCATCACAGATGTTTTGCTCTTATTGTTTTTTCGAAAATTGAAGAAAAGTACTTGTGTGATCCGGACCGCTGAGTAAGACAACCCTCTTGAAAGCAACAGATTTAGAGCGACGAATAAATATTTCAGGCGACTAATTAACAACAAAAAGCAACAATTTGCCAAGTAATTCTCATCTCCTATATTATTTCAGTAGACTAGTTGAGTTTTTTGGCTTTCACATGCAACCAAAGTATATAAATGGAGACTCTAAAAAAGACAGTTTCGCGTAGACCTGACGAATTGCCCTTTAACTTTAAAAAATGAAGGATTTGTTGAAATCCGCATCAAAATATTCATGTACAATACAGAACACTCGGGTAGCAGTGTTAAAAACCATTATTACTCCAAACGCGTTCTAGGGAATTAAGACCTGGATGTTTGAAGTCAATGGCCTCAAAGAAACGTTGCTCATACACTATCAGAAATGTCTGCATTAATTTTAATGTAAAAGTACATGAAAGTAATTATCGTGTATGTAATTAAATTTAATGCACACCTAGAGTAACTTTAAAGTACATGTACATTAAATTTAATGTATGTGTACAATTACATTTACTATACCTATACATTAAATGTACAGTACATGCTCATTAAATTTAATGTACGAGCGTACAATAATTTCAATATTTAAAATTTGTTTAAAGAATTGTCACTCCGACCGGGATTCGAACCCGGGTCTACTGGTTTACGCCTCGTTGTCCTAACCACTATCCCATCGAGACAACAAATTCTTTGAGCAAGTTCTTATGCTTAATGTATTGTGACATATAGGGGTGTCCAAAAAGATGTTACCATATATATGTGATTTAAATGTAGTTTACAACAAATAAAAATTAAAAACTAGTGGTGCTAGAAAGTGGCACAGACTTTCCCTTATTACTTTTCCATTTCTTTTGGTCTCGGTGAGCCATTCGGACTTGCCACATACTCTTGGCAGCTGCCATCTATCGCCGCCCAAAATAAATTTTTTTTGCATTTTATTAAATTTTCGCTTTCCTAATAGCAGCACAAAAATGTTATTATCGAATATTAAAGAACTGTAAAATATCGTCCTACATGACAATTTTCATTGCAAAATTTGGAGCCGTTTTTAAGAAAATGGCTTTTAAGCGCTACTGTAAATTCGAAATTTGAAGCTCATTTTCACATAAAATTTTTCAGTTTTCGAAAATCTTCGTTGAAGTTACTTGAAGCACCTTAATTCACAAATTAAATAATCTTTACAAATTGCTGTAAATGTGCATATTAACGACGTGAGAGATCTTTCAAAAAATTACATGCGTAATTTTTGAAAAAAACAAAAAATACTCCAAAATGAACTTTACGTCATATTCAACAGCGCAATTAGTACTATTCGTTCGAACAGTTTGAAAAAAATATTTGGTGCCATTTATGAGAAAAAGGCCTTTGAGCGTTTCTGAAAATGCGGAATTTTGAGCTAGTTTTCATAATAAACGGTAGAGTTTTCGAAAAACTTTATAGAACATTATTTAAAGCACATAAACTCACAAATAAAATAATGTGAACAAATCGCCGCTAATGTAAATATTAAGGAAGTGAGAGACAAGTCAAAAAAATTACATTTTTGTAATTTTTGCAAAAACAAAAGAATAGAGCAAACTGATATTATGTGATCTGATATAGTACATTAGGTCCTTTCCCTACCAAATGTTTGAAGAAAAAATTTGAAGCCGTTTTTGAGAAAATCTTGTTTTTGTAATTTTTTTAAACAATAACATTTTGCACGCAATATTTCGCGAAAACTAATATAATTCCCAAAAAATTGTACATGACCTTAATGAAGTAACTCACTTTCAAGAACACATTTATGTGAAGGAAAGATCTCCGTCTTCAATTTTGTAGTTGTAGAAAGACGCGGAAAAAAATTCGAAATTGTGTCATTTTCGAAAATTCACAGTTAACCGTGAAAATCGGACGTATGCCACCTTAATAAGTGTATTTTACTCTATTCTTACAAGAAATTTAAAGAAAAAATTTGTAGCAGTTTTTCAAAAAAATTGAAAATATCCTACGAGCTTCATGTAAAGTACCCCTAAAATTAATGAATGTTTTTCAAAATCGAAGAACTTTGACTCATGCGAGATGGACAGGAATTTCTTCAATTTGTAAAAATACTAGGCATGGTTTAGGCGGTATATAAATAAATAAATAAATAAATGTCTTTATTTGTGGCGAGGCTGAGGTAATTTAGTCTACTCTTCCGCCTAACCACTTTCAAATTTTTATTGCATTAGTGCATAATAGAAGTTCAATAAATGAGAAATACGTACGCAATTTGGGTGAAACTTTTCTCACATAGAAGACAGTAATGAAAGCGAGGGAGGAAGGAGTTGGTGGAGGAGGAATGCTGTCACAGCATTTGTATGTTTAAAGTTATCAATTTCAAGTTAGGGATGTAATTTAAAAATAATTTAGGGATCAATTATTGTTCTCAAATATATAAAGTTAAACACTACGAGATTTTACTCAAAATTTAGAGAAATTATCTTTCTGTGACTAGGCAAGTTACATATTGAAGAGGATTTGAAAGAGATTGTTTAAATCGGTGAAGTATTAATATGTACTTCTAATTGTTTCAAAGAGGTTTTAGTGGAAGCTATGATTGCGTACGTATTACTGAAATAATCGTAAATGAAAACTAGAAAGGGAGTGAATCTCGTCAGCATACAAGCGAAAACACGTCAAGTCAAAAGTTCAGGTCCTAAGAGAAAGGGAGAACATTGAAAGATAATGGTGAAATGATTTTACGTGTACTTTATAATAGTAATCGTCTCCTGTATTATTTCAGTAGTATACCTTTGGGTTCCGGCTCTCACACGCAAACCAATCTTTACAAATGTGGGCTCTAAAGAAAGAGAATTTCACGGAGACTTGACGAATTCCATTTTGACTTTAAAAATATGGATGATTTCTTTAAAAAACGCATCGAAATATTCATGTAAAATGCAACCCGCATCACATGTCAACCTATATCGGCAAATAACTCATAAATAAAGCGTTTTAGAGCCTTAAAAAGTAAAATTTTGAGGCTAAAAGCCTCAAAGAAACATTTTTCACACCATAATCTACAAGATGTGACATTCTGCGATGCATTCAAGTAACTTTTCGGTTCCACGTTTCCAGGCCACCTCAATATTTCAGTCCTTTCTGCTGGTAGCAATTTTGTGGCGACACGCTTAGAAGGCTTAGATTCGACAATTTTTATTTACGCTTTCTGTTAACACCGTAGTTTGTGCAGTCTGACGAGGTTTATGTGCATAATCATTTATTCAAAATTTGCTCTCCAGCAACAACTAGAAGTACTATTATAGTTGCTTGATACCTACACCTATGAAGATTGTTTCTTATGCGTGTAGTGAAACTATTCAATTAACATGTTTTCATGGTCTATAAGTACTGTGTACTTAATTGTGGAGGGATGTGAATGTTGAGTGAAGACTGTGTTTGTGTTTTACCTGTACCAATATTTTCGTTATCATTCGATGAAATTTTCAAGTCAACGGGTTCAGACACATAGCTTTCTCAAAAGTAAAAAGCTAATATTTTTGTGACTATCACGAAAAACTAAAATCTAATTGACAAAGAATATTGAATAATTACTTCAAATGTCTTGAAGTAAGTGTTGGGAATTGTTCCAAGCAAGTTCTCCAAGATATTGAATAAATATTTATTGAAAATTTCTTTTACACATTAATTGCATTGTTTTTATTTTTATTTGTAATTGTGTTAGTACATTGCAAGTTACCTTTATAGATTTTAAACAAATAAACAGGTTTCGTTAACTACTTTCCCTCTTAGAATGAAAATAGAAGGATAGGGATGAGTGTGGGGTCTAACATGCGCGAGTTCCCGCACGGGTACGCAGAGGTAGTGGGGGAAAACTTGTGCTATGGCACAACAAAAAGAATAAACTTTTTAAAGTAGCTAAAGTAAAATAGCTTGAAATAAATGGAAAACAAATATCAAAACGCACTAGCCTACAATACTACGTGAATCAATTAAAAAACAACAAAATTTAAAATTATAGAAAGAATAGTGCAAGTCACCCAACAACTGCCAACGATCGCAGTCCAAACGCACGATTAAAATGTTGGCGGTATCTGGAAATATGTACACCAACGCCCAACTGCAAACTCATATTGTAAATAAAACACCGTTTGATATTAAACTCAAGGTGTCGGTTCGTTAAGATATTAAAAATGCAAACATCGTTTGAGCAACATTCCCATGTACCGAAGTGGGCTTCCAAATGCCTACTAAATTGTTTCTAATGCTAACAAATGGTATTTAGTACTCAAATGTGAAAACATTAGTTTGATTATTTTTTGGCTCGGAATGGTTTTTTTTGAGGTACGTAAGGACGCAGAAAATAATTCAATACTTTTTAGTAAACAAATAATTTTTCAATTTTCTCACCCCAGCAAGCCGGCACCCTGACTCTCCAAAACCCACTCGGTTCTTCATAACAAATCAAGGAAAGTTAAATAATATTGCAATGAGCAGGTCTGTTCTTGCCTGATCCGGTATTTTCGCACTACTTTACTTGGCTTTCTCAAAAGTAAAAAACTTTTTTTTATTTGACTATCAAGGAAAGCGAAAAGCTAACTCTCAAGGAAGATTGAAAAATGTCTTCAAATGTTGATTTTAAAGAAGTATGAATTGTTCCAAGAACACCTCTCTATAATGTTGAATAAACTTTAATTGAAAATTTGTTTCAAACATCAATTGCATTGTTATTTTGTGTGATATTCTGTAAGTACATTAGTAGTTCCTCTCCTTTATGGAACGTATAGACAAATTGATAGGGAAAGGGTGGGATTTAACATGCGAGAGTTCTCACACGGGTACGCTGGTAATAAGAAAATTGGCAATAATAAAAGAATGTATTTAGTAAAAAGATATAATTAAAAACGTGGAAAAGATCAATTCAGTTTTAGGAAAATGTTTACAATAGGCGGTAGTGTTACTGACGGACGAACGAGCGGACGATTTGTTGAAAAACACTTTTACGGTATCAGGGGTATTTTCGGTGAAACTTCCAAATCGATTTTCCGCAGCATTACTAACTTTCCCTATACTACGCATATTATTCCTTATATACGTATGTATACGGGAAAGTAATTGTAGTACCATATAAGTGGTACCATATAAGTGGCAACATCTTTTTGGACATCCGGTATAATTGTCACCACCTTGTCACCTTTTTGGGCGCGTTTACGCTCGGAAATATCCCGCGCCATTTAAATTTGTTCACAGAATTGCCATCCCTACCGGAATTAGAGCCCGGGACTCCTGGTCTACGCGCAGTTGCTCTAACCATTAAACTATCGAGATATCCGATTCTTTAAACAGTTTCTTAGGCCTGAGGTATTGCCCGTTATGATATTGATATACAGGTGAGTCACGTAACTTTAGCATCTCCTGTTACTTTTGAACGGTTGAAGATATTGCAATGGAGTTTTCACGGAAGTGCAAGAGGGAATGGGGCTAATTGATACGTGTATTCATTTCTATGTTATCACTTGTATTTTACGAGATATTTGAGGTAACTTTATTTTTTCAAATAGAACTATACATATTTTTCAGTCTATCATGACAGGCGAAAAAGAAGAATCCAATGATATACATATTGCCATATGTTAGACGGGCATTTTTTGAGTAATTTTGATTTTTTTGTAACTAGTGTTTAATGGATATTTTCAATGTCTCACTCCGCCCCATAATGTCACGCATCGCTCCACCAGCAAACGCGCTCGGGGAAGAGAAGGGATTTTAGAACTTGAGGATACGAAACATATTCCAAATATTCACAAAACTGTTGCTGTTTTTTTCCTGAACTCTGCTTTTCATCGTACTCTATTTTCATATTTTTTGTATTACATAAGTATTGAAAGTACGGATTTGTCATAAGCTGTGTGTATTGAAATAAGATTGTTTCTATCTCTGAGTTATTATTATATGCTTATTATCACTGAAATTGTAGGCTCAAAATATGTGATATATTTGTAGTTTTAATCATTTATTCTTACTGTGCTGTGTTTCAAGGTCCCATTAACATCTTGTGATATGAAACCTCCTTAAATGGAGTTGAAGTAATAAAACAATTTTATTACAATACATACTTATGACAAATCCTTATCTTCTATCCTTCAATTTCTTCAAAGAAAGACAAAAAATCTGAAAATGCGGAAGGATAGAAAGCAGAGTTCAGGAAAAAAAAACTGCAATAGTTTAGTGAATATTTGGAACATGTTTCGGGTCTTAAAATACTCCCTTTCCTTTCCCGGGCGCGCGTTTGTTGCGTGATCTTGTGTGGTAGACTACTCAAAATATCAGTTAAATCCTACTCGCAAAAATCAAAATTACTTAAAAAATTATTATCTAACATGTGACTATACACACACACACACACACACTCTCACACACACACACACACACACACACACATATATATATATATATGTATATATATATTATATATATATGTGTATATATATATGTATATATATTATATTATGTATATATATATATATATATATATATATATATATATATATATATATATAAACACACACACATCATTGGATTCGTCTTTTTACGCTCGTCATGTTTGACTGAAAAAAAGTATAGTTCCATTTGAAGAAACAAAGTTACCTCAAATATATTGTGTTTGTATACAAACCTGTAATTGTCACCACCTTGTCGCCTTTTTGGTCGCGTTTACGCTCGGAAATATGTTCCGCAGACGTAAAGAATACCAAGTTCTGACTTGTTACAGTGACAATTCTCTCAACGAATTTAAATATTTTTATTACATTTTTACAATTTTATTTGTAACCAATGTGAATGTAAATACGAATTTTAAAAATGTATGTTTTGTATATATATTGTTAAAATTATATTTTAAATTTATTATACGTAAGTTCAAGTTTTGGAAGAAATATTTCTAAGCTTTTAAACAGAACCTATGTTCCATACATTCCATAATTATTTATCAAATCTGCGTGAATTTTAATTTAAACATTAAATTTAAAGTCAAATTATATTAATCGTCTCATGTATTATTTCAGTATTATACCTTTCCGTTGCGGCTTTCACACGCAACCAATTGTTATGAATGATGTCTCTAAAGAAAGATAATTTCACGGAGACGTGACGAATTCCACTTTGACTTTCAAAATATGGAGGATTTGTTTAAAATAACGTATCTAAATATTCATATAAAATACAACCCACAGCACTTGCCAAAGTTTTCGAGTCTATATCGTCAAATACCTCCTAAACAAAGCATTCTAAGGCCTTAAAAACTAAAATTTTGAGACAAAAGGCCTCAAAGAAACTTTTTGCACACCATAATCTACAAGATGGGACATTCTTTGACATTCAATTAAATTTTCGGTTCGGCGCTTTAATATTACCAGTGCCACCTAAATATTTCAGCCCTCGTTGCTCGAAACCATTTCTGTGACGACACGCTTAGAAGGCTTAGATTTCTCAATCTTATATTTACGCTTTCTATATACACTGTGGTTTCTGCAGTCTGACAAGGTTTATTTGCATAATCATTAATTCAAGAGTTGCTCTCCAGCAACAACTAGAAGTACTATTATAGTTGCTTGATACTTATGAAGATTGTTTCTTATGCGTGTAGTGAGACGTTTAAATAACGTTTTGTGTACTGTGAGTAGGTGTAACAAGTAACATGGTCTGTAAGTGCTGTATACCTAATTGTGGAGGGATGTGGGTGTAGGGTGAAGAGTGAAGACTGTGTTTGTGTTTTACCTCTACCCGTATTTTCGTTATCATTCGATGAAATTTTGAAGTTAGCGGGTTCAGACACGTAGCTTTCTCAAAAGTAAAAAGCTAATATTTTTTGTGACTATAACGAAAAGCTAACTGTCAAAAAATATTGAATAATTACTTTAAACGTTGTCTGTGTGTCTGGAAGGGTTGTGAATTGCTCCAAGAGAACTCTTGAAGTCAAGGACGAAGTTAAATAATATTGAAAAGAGTAGGGTTGTAACTGCTCGATCCAGTATTTTCGCACTTTACTTGGCTTTCTGAAGTGTAAAAACCTTTTCTAATATTTTTATGACTATCAAGGAAAGCGAAAAGCTAACTCTCAAGGGAGATTGAATAATTATTTCAAATGTTAATTTTAAAGATGTAATAATTGTTCCAAGAATATCTCTATAATACTGAATAAACCTTTATTGAAAATTTGTTTTCAACATCAATTGCTTTGTTATTTTTGTTTGATATTCAGTAGGTACATTATAAGTTATTTTTATACATTTTAAAACAAATAAACACGTTTCATTAACGACTTTCCTTCTTAATGGAAAGGATAGACAAATGGATAGGGAAAGGGTGGCGTTTAACATGCGAGAGATCTCGCACGGGTACGCTAGTTAATCATTATTTTGTAAGGAAATGTAGCATGAAGTTGATACCATATTCTGGCAGATTTGCGATGGCAAATTCTTCTCTTCCTACTGAAATAACAGGACGGTAAGAAGCCAATATAAAAATAGGTTTTATTTACAACAGTACTCTAATATTGATAATGCAGAACCTCTGCTCAGATATTCTGCTCTTCCATGATATTCTGCAGTATCATTCTTCTGTGAACGTAACTTTTCAAGGTCCGCAGCCTTCTCTGCGAGATCTGCAGTTCGGCTGTTGCTCAGGTACCTCCAATTTCGCTTTTTGCTAACCCAACTTCTAATTGTGTTCCAATAGCTACCGAATCTAGGATACATTCTCACGAAAATAACCAATTTATACACTCTGAGGTTAAAAGGCTATAGCATGAAGCAATAATAAAACCTAGAAATTCTCCATCGCCCGCTCAAGCTTTTGATGTAAAAGGAGAAAAATGGTATAACAAGAATGGTTATTGATTACTCACAGACTATAAACAAATTTACAACGCTAGATGCTTACCCTCTTCCAAAGATTGAAGAAATAATTGCTAAGTTTTCGACGAACCATAGACCTCAAGAATGCCTATCATCAATTACCCATTCTGGAGTCGGACGGAAAATACACAGTTTTTTAAGCTTGCGGGAAACTACCATTTTCTACAATTCGGAGTTACAAATGGAGTAGCCTGTTCTCAAAGACTGGTCGATCAAATTGTTCAAGATGAAGGACTGGACGGTACGTATCCATGTCTATATGTTACAATATGCGGAAGAACCCAAGAGGAACACGACTGCAATCTAGAAAGATGCTGCATCTCAGAAATATAATTTGACACTGAACAGAGAAAAATGCAAATTTCCTATTAAGTCTGTAAACTTACTTGGGTACGTAATTTCCAATAAGACAGTCAAACCTGATCCTAATCGCCTTCAACCTTTACTTGATCTGCCTATTCTTCAAAATACAGCTTCTTGGCGGCGAGATTTGGATATGTTCTTGCATTATTGCAAGTGGATACCTCAATTTTCAAAAAAAGCGCATCCTTTATAGATAAAGAATCCTTTCCCACTCTCAGAGGAAACTATCTCAACTTTCAAGATTTTGAAGGATGATGTGGCTATAGTAACGATAGCTGCAGTACAAGAGGACCCAGGGTTCAGGGAGAAGCAGACGAATCGGAGTTCGCCATAGCTGCTATTGTAAGTCAAGCAGGTCGAACTGTTGCATTCTTCTCTAGGACTGAACAAGTCGGAACAACTCTTCCGTACAGAAAGAAGCTTATGACATTGTGGAATCCTTACGTTATTGGCGACATTATTTAGTCGGTCATCATTTTGAAGTCATTACGGATCAACGCTCTGTTTCTTTTACGTTTAATCAACAGCATTCCTGTAAAACTAAAAATGAGAAAATTGTACGATGGCGCCTCGAACTTGCCTGCTTCAAGTTTGACATAATTTATTGTCCAGGGAGTGTGAATGTGTCTGCAGATACTTTTTCCAAAATAAGCGCTGCTATCACTTCAAATGTGGATCTCAGTTCCCTACACATTGCACTTTATCACCCGGGTATCACTCGGTTGAACCACTGGCTCCGCGCCAAAAACTTGTCATTCTCCATTGAAGATATAAAAAGGACTACTAATTCATGCCAGGTCTGTGCAGAGGTAAAACCTTTGCATGTCTGTGCAGAGTTTCCATAAAGTTGATGAAAACGTAATTAAAGCTACTTCCATTTCAAAGATTGAATCTGGACTTCGAAGGACCTCTACCAACGAAAACAAAGAAAAAGTATTTTTTAACTATTGTGGATAAATTTTCGAGATTTCCTTTTGCTCTACACCAACCAAAAGCTCTACACCAACATTCAATTCGTTCTCTCCTCTGCATAGCAACCAATGTCGCACCTCACGAACGAATGTTCAATCGTCCAAGAATATTTTTAATGGAAGCTCTACACCAACATGGCCAACTAAAACTGGACCTGTTTTAATGAAAAAACTCGTTCGTGGCAGTAAAGACGACCTGATAGTGGAGGAAGTAGAATTATTGGAAGCTAATACAGAATATGCTCGTGTAAGACTGCAAAATGGCCGAGAAACAACTATCTCAAAACGGCATCTTGCTCCTCGTAGAGAAGTTAAAATTAAAGATGAATACTACGATTTTGGCGTTCCAGAACATCAGCCATCGGAACCTCAAGAAAGAGAGCCGAATGTGGAAGATGTTAATGATGCTCAACGACCTGTTCGCCCCAGGCATCAACCCGCATATTTGACAGACTATGTAACTGATTTTTGAGCAAGGTGTGAATATGGTTATATTTTCGAACTTTGGAACTTTTTGAACTTTTGTGTTGGCGGTCCTGATTTCTGTGAATATTGGTTTGCTAGTGTTTTGGTGGCACGGTCAGTCACTGGTCAGTCGGTCGCTTGTTGTAAGACTGTGGATGTTAATTATGTCGAATTATTGAATATTGTCAAAGTCAAGTTTGTTTGTGCCTAGATTTTGTATGTTAAAGCCATGAATAAAAGGTAATCATATCTCATTATCACAACAAAGAGATCATCAACCAGGTATAAAGGCAGGTGGGCGCTTTCTGCAGATTCGGAAAGACAGAACCCTTTAAATTTTTCGCAGTAGGATAAGTTGTTCATTTCTATTTCTTTCGTCAATTCCCAAAAATTACATGAACATTTGGATAAGTAGTGTGTAGTAATGCAGTAAGCAAAAAAAGACTGTAATTCTCTTTTGCATAAGAATACAGAAATAACAGATTCGTATTTTATATAAAAAGTATATAAAATTCTAAAATTGTAAGCTTGAACACATTTATTAGTAAATATTGCATTTATCATAATACTAACGTAAATCATGGTTAAAGAAACAATATTGTATTCAATTTTTGATATTTAAAAAATATTATTAATATTTTAAAAAATATTACTAATCTTAATTATCTTACTTATTATAATTATCTTAAGAAGCTACATAACATTAACATTAATCTGAGAGGAAACAAGCAGTTGGATGCTTCACTTGTCTGATCCTAGCGTTTACCCATGGTGCGTGCGGAAATAAAATCATTCATTTACACCAGGGCTGTCCAACTTAAAAGGGCTTATGTCCCGCATGTCAAATTCCAGTTAAACCACCTTAATTTAAAATGGGTTTTACCCAAACTACTGAGATTATACTGAAACAAATATATATTAGATACAACTTTTATTCAACATACTTAATGATTAATGTACATACGAGAAAATATATCATAAAATAAAAATCAGATGAATTGTGCAATTGTATTATATTTGGTTGGTATAATAAAAGTTTTCAAAGCAGTCGCGGGCCGCACAAAAAGAACCGGCGGGCCGCATGAGGCCCGCGGGACGCCAATTCGAAAGCCCTGATTTACACCGTCACTGAGAGCAAACATAATTTTTTTTGAGACGTCATGAATTGTAAATAACGAAACTGAATGTTGAAAAAACACCTGTACAGAAACTAAACTCTCATGATAATATTGTTTCGTTCCTGGAACTACATTCCCAGCGCCAGTAAAGTTTCATTCCAGGGGCAGATTTGTTGCCAGTCATTTGATTTCTTCGGTGTGCTTCGGACTTTAGTTTCGTTACTTACTTTCAATTCTACGCACAAGAAACAGTAATGAGAATGCCTAATTTCGCATAGTTTCGTTTCTGTTACCATTCTTGCACTTGCTATTGAATATTGTACAGAATAGTTATTAATGATTCGGGTGTTAAAAATTGTGTGTTCGGGTGTTTTATATTCGAATTATAGTCTAAGAGGCGCAATCCTAGAAGCGAAATAAAATCACTTTGTCCACACGTTTCATACACTAGTTTTTAGACAGCCTCACTGACTTAAAAAACGGTAGAGCAAAAAAATCAGTTTTGGTATAGTTTATTAGAATAATGTTTGGTTCTGATTGTTGGTAAAGGTAAATGAGAATTGTTGAGTAGTTAAATATTTATGAACATGTATGTGCCTCCTTCACTGTGTTTTTCGATACTCAGTGTAATGAATTACATTTTTATGGGCAGTATGGGAATTTAAGAATGTAAAACCAGTACTGTTGTGTAGTGTGATGTATTGTGGTTGATGTTCTTTAAAAATAGTTAATTTTGAAGGTTAGTTTTGCTTGGAAGAGTGTTTGCCTTATTAGGCGGGGGTGGGTCAGTCCGGGTCACCTATAATAGTTTTGATCAAGTTTCGAAAAAACAGTAAGAGCAAAAAAAAAAAGCGCTACATCAGTTATTAGAATAATGTTTGGTTCTTGATTTCCAATTGTTGGTAGTTGGTAGTAGAAAGGTAGTCATTTCCAATTGTTGAGTAGTTTAGTATTTATGAGCTTTTGTGTTCCCCTTCCGCGTGTTTTTCGATACTCAATGTAATGAATTACAATTTTTTATGGATAGTATAGGAATTCAAAATTTAAAAACAATACTGTTGTGTATTGTAGTTGATCCACTGTAATGATAATTTAATTTTGAAGGATAGTTTTGCTTCGAAGAGTGATTGTCTTATTCGGCGGGAGAGCGCGAGTTCGGATCAGACTACTGGCTTTGTTCACTTTTGAAAATAAAAACACTTTTTGTTTAGTTTATTAGAATAATATTGTGTTTCGGAATGTTGGTAAAGGTGAATGGGAATTGTTGAGTATTTTAGTAATATGAGGATTTATGTATTTCTATCCGTAAATATGCAAAGTAATTAATTACAGTTTTGATGGTGTCGGAAGTGAAAAATTCAAAAACAATAAATCTGAATTATGTTCTTCATTATAGTTGATGTTGTGTAAAGAAAATTTAATTTTAATGGATAGTTTTGCTTCCAAAAGGTTTTTTTCTTATTCACCGGTGGTGCGCTGGTCCAGTCCTCCTGTAAATGATTTTGTTGAATTTTTGGAAAGACGGTAAAAGGAAAAAAATCAGTGATGGTGTAGTTTATTAGTATAATGTTTAGTTCTGATTGTTGGTAAAGGTCAATGCATATTATTGAATAGTTTAGATTTTATGAGGGATTATGCATCTTGAAACGTGTTGTTTATTAACAGTAGTGTAAAGATTTATCATTATTTGCGAGTAATATGAAATGTTGAAAATGCATCACAAGTATGCAATACATCACAGTATGGTGTATTGTTTTGCAGTTAATTTTGTGTCGAGGAAATATTGCACTTTGAAATTTTTGGAAAAACTGTCGAAGCAAAAAAGTAAGTTTTTGGATATTTGAAAAGCACAAAAATAGCACAAAATTCTTGTTATAGAGAAAATGAGTTTTTTGAAATGGCTTTGCCAGCTTAACGGACGTTCCATATTACGTGTATTACTACATATGTACGTTCGTATACGAGAAAGTAAAGAATTAGGAACGGTTTTTGGAAAACTATTGATTAAACACATTAATTTCAAGCAGAAATCGCGTTAAACTAGTCGGTTTTTCAAAAAATTGTACTTGCCCTATTTTGAAGAGCAGATCTTTTAGGACAGATGTTGTTAAAGACAAAAATTTAATCAATCCGGCAGTTCTAATTCGTTAACTTTTGCAGTTTTTTGCAATTTTTGGAAATACAGAGAGATTGCCGCAAATGAGATTAGCCCCAAGTTTTTTTACCATCTTTCCACATATAGGAGGAGAAAAAACAAAATATCCGTTAAACCCTAGTCGCAAAAACCAAAATTACTCAAAAATGCTTATCTAACATATGACAATATTTATATCATTGGATTCGTCTTTTTATGCTCATCATGATCTTTTAAATTCAAAACAATATGTTTTGTATTATTTACACTATTATAAAGTTTTATATTAAATTTTGATTTCAATTCTTTCTTTAAGACACTATTAATTTTTGGAATAAAAGGCAGACATATGAAGTTTTTTCTGAATTATTCATATTAGGATTCAATTTTTTTTAGAATAAATTAATTTTAACCTTTTCTGGATGTGTTTATGAATATATTTTAAAGGATAATTATTTAAACTTAAAATTTCTTTAACTATCGATGAATTAGTCTTATGAAAAATTGGTGCAGAAAGTTTTATTGCTCTGTCCACTAAATTTCAAATAACCGCCCTCTTCATTGCTAAGGGTTGGCGTGATAAAAAATTTAATGTCATTCCAGTATGTAGTGGTTTTCTATACCAATTAGTAATTAAGGTATTTTCTTTTCGAAAAATAGTAATATCCAGAAAATTAATGCTTGCATTTTCTTCTGTTTCTAAAGTAAATTGAATGTCTGGATTATATGCATTAAAATATTGTAGTAGTGTGTCCATAGAATTTTCTGGTAACATGATTAATGTATCATCAACATACCTCAGATATAATTCATATTGTATGTTTTTTAGAATTTCTTGTTCAAGTTTTCTCATTACAAACTCAGCAAACAGTGCACTTAGTGGACCACCTATAGGTGTGCCATCCTTTTGACGATAAATTTTATTATTAAATTTTAATTCAATATTATTTAAAATAGCTTTTACAGCAATAAGTATTTGCCGATAAAAGCATGGCCCCTGCCTATCAGTCTTTTTTTTTCATATTAGTTGCGTGTACCTTATGACGCAACGCGTCCCTATACCTCTTTCGGGGCGTTGAGCGCTTAGCGCTTTTTTTAGAGTAATCCTCTATTGATGCGCAACTTTTTGGGAGTATTCCTCCATTACAAGAATTAATTGTCACGTCTCGTTAGTCATCAAGAGGACCGCTATGTAGCATCTCCGTGTACGCGTCTCACACCGCGCGCCCCTGCGTCACTACCCAACGGCCAGAATTGGGAAGGAATGAGGATGTGGATAGGTTTTAGGGCACTTCACAAGGGTTGGACTAGCCCTTGTGAAGCAGGTAGCCTCGTTTTGTTGGAACAAATTTCATATGAGATCGACGGGAATCGAAACCGGACCTCCTTGGGGAGAGGCGAGCGACTTCGCTCTTGAGCCACGAGGCACCTCCTACAAACTTTTTGACTTGTTCAATGTGCAAAGGTTTTTGCATTGAGTCTCATATAAGTTGCAATACATTTTATACCAAAGTTTTTACGCCCGAATTCAAAAGTGCAGTTTTTTTCAAACCTGAATTCCCAAAATACGTAATCTTCGATTTTCGAGTTTGTTGACCCAAAATATTATAAAAACTCTAAATTTTCACGTAAAAATGGAAATTCCAAAAGTTACGGGTGTTTAAAGTCTGAATTGTTTGTTTTCAAATAATCCGTTTTTTAAATAGCGTACATATTTTTCACAAAGTGTATGAATATATATTTCTTGGTCAAAATTTATTGATTATTAGTTGATTGTAACAATATCACTTATCATAAAGTCTGTAAATGTTACTTTAATTTATTTTGTTATTGCTTGTAAATTAAAAACGAATGTTAATCTGTACATTTCCCTCACAGTTCTGAAATTTCAGATTGGATCAAAACATACCTTATTTTATAAGTTCTCTTTAGAAATCATATAAACATGTTAGACACACGAAAATTGATACAAAAGTAAATGAATCTCTCTTTGGTTAACAGTCATATGGCTGGTTGGCAGTCCCGAAGCCCCTAGCGCCTTCTTGTGAGACTGGTCCTGGGCAAGTGTACCTAGAGTAGTTTGCTATTGCTTTCCCTAGTGCGCCCATTGTGACGTATGATGTGAATACCGGATAGCGCAGACCTATATACAATATCCGCAATCTTATCCAGTAGTTCAAGTAGAAACTCTGATTGATGCTAAATTGCTAGAGGATTTAATTTTGCGAGGATCGGCCAAGTGCCTTTCCTGGGATGTTTTACATGCCGGCACGCGTCCGCATGCATGCCGTCGATTTTTGGCACCTCAAAAGTCCCCCTACTTTGACTGGGTTTGAGCCCGCGAGCAGTAGCACGGCATGAGAACCACTAATACAACCATAAATCATATAACCATAATAACCATGTTTAATAACCATAAATCAAGCAGGTTAAATGCAACTATATTATCTATAATATAGGTCGGCGCTTTGACTAACCTCACTTATGTGTTCCCTATATGAGTCTCCCAAAAGGGGCCCTGCTGGTAGGCTTTGCAAATGACGCAATCATCGTCAGTCAATCGGAGACATCAGAGAATAAATGACAGCCTAGATTGAGTCAGGAGATTACTAGACAGAAGGAGTCTTCAAATCGCAACAGAGAAAACCGAAGCCGTACTCGTCACTGACAGGAGAAAATATACCAAACCAAGACGCATCTTTGCAGGCACGGAAATTCCGTGGAAGAGCAGTCTAACGTACCTGCGAGTTGAGATTGACTCGAAAATCAACTTCCGGGTACACGCCAAACATGTGGCTCAGAAAGCAGCAAGGGCTGGAAGTGGACTCGCACGACTGATGCCAAACATCGGAGGGCCGAAACACCTTAAGAGGAGACACCTCTCCAACGTCGTCCACGCCAAACTGCTGTACGCGGCACCGGTGTAGGCAGACAGTCTGGAGATAGAGAGCTGGAGGAAAAGAACGTTCTCTGTTCAGAGAGCCAGCGCGATCCGAGTAATCTCGGCGTACAGGACGGTCTCGCAGAGCGCCAGTGTTGGTCCTAGCAGGAATTCTACCAATTGGCCTCCTAGTGCTCGAAAGAGAAAGAGAAATTTTATGCCTAAAAATGTATTTAGGCATAAACATTCGATAGTGCAATTTTAAAGAAGCATTTTGAAGTTTGTTTCATGTTTTTATAGTAATTCATGTGGTTACGTTGTTATAGAAATAATTAGAAAATGCATAGTTGACGGAAAACTTCCAGTTAACAAACGAGTGTGCAAGTTGTGACGTCATTCGAAGAACAAATTAATGTTTTTTAAAGATTATGGCAAAACCAAGGAATGATATTAAACTGGAAATTATGAGGCGGTAAAGGAGAATTTCGGCAAATTTGTGAATGTAATACCAAAAATTTAGGACCCTGGGGAAAAATGTAAATAATTTTTTTGTAAATCATAACTTAGAATTGAAGCAAAACAATAGTCAGAATACGTGGTCATAGAAGGTAATGTCAAGTTGTGAAATAAAATGTTTCGGCGTAATAATACACAAAAGTTCGAATGGAAAATAAAAATAAAAGCAGTTAACATTTTTATGGAATTTAGGACGTTGTAACACAAATGGAAAGTGTAAAATGAGTGAAATATAATTATTTTATGAATAGGTCAAGAAGGCAATAATAGTGACGAGGTTGTTTTGTTTGAACCTGAGACAATAAAAAACAATGAGTGTTTGATTTGGTTTTGTGTTGGGAGTGGACGTGAACGGTGTGTTCGTGGCTAGAATATTTTCCGAAATTTGTTGAAGTATTTATTTTAAAGTTTCGTGGAAGGACTTGGTGCAGCGGGAATCAGTGTTATTTTATTTGCACGCGAGCAATTACCATATGAACCCACTGCAGTCCCATGTTTAAACTTGCACCATTTGTTTGGAAACATTATGGATTATTTTAGAATTTTTTTCAATTTTTTTCAATTTTTTTTAAGATGAGCATTTTAAAAAACTCAAAGTCAAATTTTAAATTCAAATTTGAAAAACTTTTTGAACCCAACCCCCTTGAGTTATATATCATATAAAAGGTCATAAAAAAGCTGAAAAATTACACCTGTTCCAGCTCTCTATCTTAATTTGGAGAGGTTCTACATCAATTTAAATATTTTCGGGAACCCAATTTTGTAAAATTTTACATGGCTGCATTTCACAAACGGGTGGAAATATTTTACTCAAAATTTGTAGTTTTCTTATTTTTCATTCATACTACCTCTATTTCAAATTTTATCTGAATCTAAATAGTGAGGTAAAATTTTAATTAAAACTTGTTGATTTAATATGTAATGACCCTTAACCTATTATCCAGAATGTTCTCTGTATCTGCTTTTTGTAAGTACAAGTATTATAACACTTTTAACTATTTACAAATAACTCTAACTGATTTCTTACTTGGATTGGATTCACCACTATTATCCAAAATGTTCTCTTTAAAGCCAGAGACTACACGTGCGTCTTATTAATTTGATAAAAATTCTTTCGAAATCAGTGATATTCTCCCCTGAGAAAAATATACAACTTCACATATTATCTACAAATAGTATAAAGTTACTATGAAAATACCAATGGAAGGGATATACCAGTCATTGAACGAGAGTGTTAATGACAAAAAACAATCTCCGATAGTGAACTACGAAAGCCATACATCAACGTGCATTCTATATTCAAATGCTTCATTCAAAAAATTCTCAATTCCTCCTTATCGTACACGGGCGTTAACTACAGTTATACAAAATTATTTTCTCTTTGAGACCGACCTCGGTTCGGGGATCGTGACGTTCGCCAAACGGCGTGGAACTCGTAACGGACAGGGGCGGCAGCCGGCACTCTATCGTGCGCCTCAGCCCAACACAAATTCCTTGTAACCACGTCAAACTCCAATGCTCGAAAAACACAGAGGCTCTCTAGGTGAATCAAGTGAAGCACTGATTCAAGTTAAATTTCTGCTCTAATAGCTGCTTAAATTTCTGCTCTAATAAATTTAATTCCGTGTTTCTAGAAATTTCCAGAGAAGATAAGTAAAACAGATTTATTTTTCTATAAGAAATTTTATTTACATTATATTCATTTTGTAATATTTTACACGAGAATGAAACGCTTCTGTCTTAAAGAAAGCAGCGAGGTGAAGCAATTCACAGCTCGCCTAGTTTTGATTCCCCTGTTTACGCGGTTGCTATGGCAACGGTCCTTATACTGCGATTTTTGTAGGAAGAGCTCTGAAGATAACTCAAATCCCATCTTCGCGATGGAATATGTCACGGCATTTCGTATCATTCACAGTCGTTCCGCTAGATTTCGCACGATCGCGACCGTATGAAGCAGTGCTTGCGATCATGCGACTTCTACCGGCAAGACCGAGAAAAGACGCGAAATGCCGTGACATATTCCATCGCGAAGATGGGATTTGAGTTATCTTCAGAGCTCTTCCTACAAAAATCGCAGTATAGGCTGCGGAATGTCCACGCATTTCGCCCGGCGGTTACGTCACGCTACTGAAGCAAGCTTTTCGGCTGGTTCACTCGCGCCGAGAGCTGCGCGGCGAAGATCGGATCACGTGACTATCCCCTCCTGTGGACTTCCCCGAGTTCTCTGGCGTTACGGTGAACATGTCCACGCACGCTAGAGAATATCAGACCCCAGCAGTTGCTACAGGTTTCGAGACTGCGTTAGTTCGGCACGTTCGATATTTGGCTTACAAGTACTCTTCCAATTTATATCGCACTGCGTGTTTTGTATTGCGCAAAATGGCATTACTGTTGTATGATCTCATGTGTGTGTTTATTGGAAAAACCTTTTTCATTGTGGCACGAAGAAGATAAAAAAAAACATTGTGAGAAATGACAAACCCTGTGCCTGATTTGGATGTTAATCTTTTTTTTAAACTATCGCCGGGGATAGTGATGTTTTTAAAGAGGCATATCGTTTTTTTTCATTAATACTGACTATTCCCTCAACCAGTGCTTCTGTAGAACGTAGTTTTTCATGTTTGAAAATAATAAAAACATATCTGTGCAATACCATTGCCGAAGACACTTATTAATTTGTCGAAAATTTCAATTGAAAAAGAACTGTTAAATGAATTATTGGATACCCAACCATTCATAGATGACATCATTGATAAGTTTGCCGCCTTAAAGGATAGAAGAATTGACCTTACATTCAAGAAATAGTTCCATCTCTAATTTCACTAATGGTACGTTTTAACCATTATCGGAACTTATTTTCTATATTATTCCTTCTTATCTCGTATATTTTGTCATCATTTATTTATTTATCTAAGTTTCGTCCACATTCAGAAGGTTATATTTTCTAAGAAGTGGGAGGGTGAACATTGCCAACATTGCTTCACCTGTTACTGAACTTACGAGCCGCCACTGGTTCCAACCTTGCCTGTCCGTGTCCTTTTTCCTCTCCCTCCCCTCTGGGCACGTCAGCATGCCAGGTAGGGGTGAAATCCTCCTGCGCCCCTCCTACCGCTGATAAGCTGGTGCTGATGTCGCAACGCCACGGCAGCGCGAGCATGCGGCGCATCTCGCAGACTCTTCAACCCCCGAACGTCTCACGTCGATTCTTGATAGGCCACACACTTGTGCAATGTGTCACACTATCTGTGTGTGTGTGTGTGTGTGTGTGTGTGTATACACACACACATACGAGTATATAATGTAAAGTCGGATGAGTTACCCTGTTTAAACTTCACAAACGCCTAAACCAATTTTATTTTTAATTTATTTACGTCAAAAAAGTTAAAAATTGTGTGTGACGAGCCATGGGGAGAAGTGAAATTTGTGCAAGTTTTCATAAGTCTGTGATCTCTATCCTAAACCATATTCTAGTCGAATTTTGAACACAAAAAATAGCGTTTTTTTTTCATGTTTTGTTGACAAAATATTCGCGCCCATATAATAAAACCTATTTTCAAAGGTAAATTAGCTATAAATTTGTGCCCTTAACCCTCATCATGTTCTTCATGAAAGAATAATACTTTTTGCCGCGACAATATGGAAAACGATAATTTGAATAACTATATTTCCCACTGAAATTTAGAAGAGGAGCACAAATAATGAAGTTACATTTATGTCCAGAAGCAAAACAAGGGGCCATCTTAGCATTTGCTCAAAGGATCAGGGAACCTGGACGAAAAACCTGATCGAAATGGGGGGTCATAGACCCAGAAGCTGTGTTACAATACTTGTTACAGGTTCCTTAGAATTATACAGTCCAAATGGTAAATAATTACATTAATTATCATTGTTAAAATTAATGTTACTTTCCTTTTGATGCTCGGTATAGTCTCGAATTGTATAGAAACAGTTATGCAGCAGAAAAGATTTTACTTGGAACTTAAACATTTCTTTCGAATTTAATCGTTTAATGTCATCTGGCAAAGTGTTGTAGAATAATGTACATCAATTGTATGTGAATTTTTTGTAGTAAGCTGTTGATTCTGCCAACTGATGAATATGATTACAACGTCGTGTGTTATACTTATAGACATCCGCGTTTGCTGAAAATATATTCCCGCCCTTAAGTAAGTCATTTTTGACAAAAACTACTGATTCGTAAATCAGGAGACAAGGTAATGGTAAAATTCCTAGATTAATAAAGAGAGGCTTACAAGAATCACGTGGGGGGGAATTTGCTTATTATTCGTACAATTCTCTTTTGTAAACTGAAAGTCTGGGAGCTATGTGTTTCCCCAGTTATGCTATATCTCATGCGGGAATGAACATTTGCAAGATATACTCAACGAGCATTATGAAGGCTGACGGAACTTGAAAGAATTCTGAACGCGTAGCATAAAGAACTTAATTTTGTGTTCAATTCATTTAAGTGGACATTCCATTTGAGGTTTGACAGAATAAAGTGCTGTGTTCAACATTTCAAAGCTGGCGCGCGCGCAGTTATACGCCGCGCACCACGGAGCTCGCTGGCTCGGAACGCTGGCCAGTGAGAAGGGCGCCTCGAGGCGAGGCTATCCTGGGCTGCGCCTCCCCTATTTAACCTGGACTGGGCGCTGGCTGCGACAGTGGGCAGAGCAGAGAGACAGCCGGGACAGCGCCGACGAGTGAGGGCAGAGCAGAAACCCGGGGAAATACGTGCCGGAGTAGCACGTAGTGGAGTCGCGACGGGCAGCCCGGGGGCCGTGCTAAGTGACGCACGGCGAGATTGCGTGCCGAGTTGCACGTGGAGGTGCAGTATCGTGAGGCGTGCGGGACAAGTCGGGACGGGCAGCCCAGGGACCGTGCTAAGTGACGCACGGCGAGAATGCGTGCCCGAGTAGCACGCGGTGGAGCCGCACCAGGAGGCGTGCGGGACAGGAGCAGAGCCAAGTGACGCACTAGAGGGATCCGGACCTGGACGTTAATATCAGCTGGAAGAGAGCAACTCCTGTTTACTTTCTTTTTAATATGTATAACGTGTTGAAGGGATAAATAAAAAGCTGTTAAGTTGGCGTGCTTTCTTTCATTTGTAAACATAACAGATAGACCTAAAAATTTTGTCATCTTAACATTGGTAAATTACACACTGTTCATTTTCAATGGAGTACAGAATTGTTTATTTTAAATGAAAAACTGCATTGAAACAATTTTCTTTTCATTTGCTATTAATTTGTTATTACGGAACCAATTTTAATCTGATATTGTATTATTTACGGTTTCTTTATTGCAAAGAATATTCGTATCATCCGCAAAGAGAACTGTTCTTCAGTTCGGAATCGCCAAGAGGATATCGTTTACGTATAATAGGAACAGAATAGGACCTAAATCGATCCTTGCGGGACTCCACGTGCAATTGGCAATGAACTGGAAAAATGTGTACATAAAGTTCCATCATTCCAGTAAGGTATTTCTACTCTCTGAGATTGTTTAAGGTACGAACAAAGCCAATCTAGGGCAATAGCACGGATTCCATATGAAGGTAATTTTGAAAGTAAAATTTTATGATCAATGACGTCAAAAGCTTTTGAAACATTTAAAAATATTCCAATAGTTACTACGTTTTGATCCAATGATGAGGCGACATCTTTAAGTAAAGAAAAAATGGCTGTTTCCGTAGATTTTGATTTTCAAAATCCATGTTGGCAATTTGAAAATGCGTCATGTTTGAGAAAGGTTTCCATTCGCACATAAAAAATTCTCTCTAATATTTTTGAAAAAACTGGCAAAAGAGAAATTGGCCGATAATTTTGAATTTCATTTTTGCCTTTTTTGAAGAGCGGTTTAATCTTAATAAAATTCCGGTGCATAAGGATGCATTAAATATGTGAGTTAATGTGTGTATAATGGCAGGCGCACACGTCTTTAACAAACAATCCGGAAATTCATTTAAATCGGCTGAATATTTATTTTTTAATTTACCGATTATTTTGAGAATTTCATAGGAAGAGGTTTCGGAAACGAACATTGGGTCTAATTTTTTTAGGGAAACGTCAGATGTTGAATTTTATGGCTGAAAACCCTTAGTGAGATCGGCAGCAATTGTCGAAAAGTATTGGATAAAGAGACTAGCTACTGTTGCCGGATCGTTCAAATCTCTATCGTTATCTTTTGAAACAACATTCTCCACAAGGCTTCTAGTTGATTTGCTCGTATTTTTTACTATATTCTACATTGATTTTGTTTTGTTATTCTGATCGTGTTTCATAATTTTAACTACCTCTATTTTGTTGGATTCATCTCCGCCCCCGAATAGCAGAATAACTATTAAAATATCGGAACTGGTGCTAGATGGCGCTGTAGAATAAAAAACTAAGTGGTCATGTTAAATGCAACCCGCTACACTCGGTAGGATTTTTGATTCTATATCGTTAAATAACTCCTAAACTATGCGTTGTAGGGCATTAAAAACTAAAATTTTGAGGCTCCTCAGAGAAACATCATACCGTAATCTAGAGGATGAGATCTTCTTGGACGTTCTTTTACATTTTTGCTGGTCCGGTGCTTCTCAATATTACCCCACCTGCTCAAAGTCGTGCAGACTCTGCAACTAAATGTGAATGAAAGGGACAGAGAGAGGCAGAGGCAGACAGAGAGAGGCGCTCGCAGAGACAGTCAGACAGACCGAAACAGGGACAGAGAGGGAGTCGGAGGGAGAGAGAGTGGGACGGAGAGGGGCGGGGTGAGAGACGAAAAGAGAGAGAGAGAGACGGAGTGAGACGAGAAAGAGAGAGACGAGAGAGAAGGAGAGGGAAGGTGAAAGAGGAAGATAAAGGTCAGAAACAACGTCTGCCAGGCTCCGATATTCTTCTTATAAATACAAAGTTCACAGTAATTTTCCTGGTTCAGAAGCCACAAGTTCATGTTCAGCAGGCTGGTCATAAGTTGGTTATTAAAATATGTATTTTTATGTAAAAAAAAGTACTTTGTATTTCTCTCAGTGAAGCAGTGCATTCACATATGAAGCACAAAGTAAGCTCATGTCCTGTTTTGTCCCGTTTTTTTTCTTCCATATTTCAGAAATGTCCTGTTTTATGTCATAAAAATCTGATCACCCTACATTAAACGATTAAAATTGATACAAAAGTGTAAGTCCCAAGTAAAATCTTTTCTGCCACATATCTGTTTCTATGCAATTAGACTATCCCGAGCATCAAAAGGAAAGTAATGTTAATTTTAATTATGATTTGGAATGTAGTAATGACCATGCGGACAGTATAATTCTAAATAACCTGCCCATGAAAATAAATTTTATTACATTAGAGCTAATATTTTGTTAAAAATTCTTACCTAAAACACTTATTTCTTTCTGTATTGAGAATTCAACTTGTATATGGTTTAGAGTAGGGTTCCCAGAATTACAAAACGTGCACAGAATACACTTCTCCTTGTAGCTTGTCATACACAGTTTCTATTGGTTTTTGACATAAAATAAATAAAAATAAATTAAAATTAAAATTCTCTCAGACCTCTTCCAGATTGGCTGGATAATTCCCCAGGTCTCAATCCTATTGAGGATACTAGGGAGCTCCTGAAAAGAGAAAGATCTAAGGAAAACATTATCAACTAGATAACTTTATTCAAAAAAATAATTTTACATTGAAACCATAATGATAAAATAAAGATAAATGCATTAAACTGCATTGATAGCATGCCACGAGTGACGACAACATACAAAGTGAAGAGTGGTTTCTTCAAAATATTAAAAAAAGAACAAGAAACATTTTTGTAATTGTAACATTTTTTATTGAAAACTTAATGAAAAATTACAAATTCACTTATGAATAAATAATCTACTTCATCTCTTATCATTTATGGTTCAAACATATTACGCAAAAATTAAAATACAGAAAATGAAGTTGTCACTTTAATATGCTGTGTTTATCAGGAACTTACTGTGCAATTGGCTGTGTTTATCAGGAACTACTTTGGACCCAAAAAAACGAACTTACAAAAACTTCAGATACAACAAAAAAGGGCCATGAGGGTAATAATTCAATGCAATAGATACACTCCAGTGTTAGACATGCCTAGACCACTCTGAAATTTATGTCAATAACAGAGAGAATTCGTTACAAGTCACTAATTTTATTTTTAAATTTATAAAAAATCATATTACAGGAAATTTGGTAAACAAAATCCAAAGGGTGAAAGATAAAACAGGGGAAACAAGACAAGCACAAACATTTAGTAATTCATTTTATCAAAACTGTACAGGCAAAAAATAGACTATTTGTCAAAGGATTTGAAGTATATAATAAATTACCGTTAGACATAAAAAATTGTGAACAAATTAAAGAATTTAAAAGAAAAATTATAAAATACATAAAAGTGGAAAATTAATTTTTTATATAGTTAAAAGAGTATGCCTGTAGATGTAAGCAACATATGTAAATATGTATTTTATGTAACAATAGCCGAGAAGGCTAAATAAACTAAATCTATCTACCAAGAGTTATTTTATAATTGGCAATTATAACATGGATTTAAATCCAATTAACCCAGATACTACCCCATCTCAGCCTTTCTAGGCTCCACTAGATAGATGGTGGTGTCTTTAGAGATAATGCTTTTGTTCAGGCTGCATTACCAAGGGGGGAAGGCCAAATGGCTTCAAAGGATTGCTTGTTTTTAAAGATTTCAATTTTTTGGGGAGAAGCTGAAAATTATTGATAGTTTATCATGTGCTGTTTGATGAAAATGTAATGTAATTAATCACATGTTGATTATATTTATTACTGCATCTTAGTCTCTAGATAAAAAACATATGCAACTACTTACCCGGAAATTGAACATTTAGAATAAATTTTGTAAATAGTTGTAGTATTTTATATCTTAGAGAAATATTGTTGAATACATTAGTCAAGTACATTATGTACATATATTGACCTTTATGTAACATAAAAATTAAATAGGTTTTGTTTTTAAATGTAAATATTGATACAAGAAAGTCAATTTTTTTTCACATATAGAGACACAAATTGTAAAATTATTTTTGGTTAATGATTACACATGTATTATTAGTCATATCAATTTAATAATTTATCAAAATAGATCAATAAAATCAAAATTTAAGTGGTGGGCAATGTGGTCCCCCCGGGTAATGCACATGACCTGTTGTTATACCTTGCTTTACTAGGGTTAAAATTGACTGTCCTAACAAGAAGCATAAAATAATGTGAAAAACCACTGGTCATGACATTTTGATTGTCTTAATAGATAGTGACAAAAATACTTCTATAAAGAAACATTAAAATTAATTAATTAATTGTAATTTAAATACTCTGCAAACTAAGGGTATGATTTGTCTGGACGATTTATCATAATCCTGATGTAAATTATGCACTTAATTTACACTTTGACAGAATATAACTTATGATAATTTTATAAAACAACTTGTAAAGGTTACAAACAGAGAAAAAAATGAATAATGCTTGGGATTATCAAATCTTATGAATAAAATCTGAATTACGAGGAAATTGGCAAAGAAGAGAGAGGAAGCAAATTCAAAAATAATATATAATAGATAGTCCTATAAACGAAAAAAATATTGTTAACATGGCCTAAAGGAACTTTCATAAATGTTAAGTGCATGAATCAGAACTTCACAATAGGAAGTGATGAACTTTTGTTAAAAAGAAGTTAGGTAAATAAAGTAGCAAAGATAATAAACATTGATTGGGGCCCACATTCTTGATAACAAAATTGCAGTTGAAAGTAATGAAGATAAAGCTAATATTTTTAATGATTTTTCAGTACCTAATGTAGCTCTTAATTTAGCTAATAATAATATTCAATCAAATAAAAGATGTCAGAAATGTATGAATACAGGAGTCAACGCGGTTTTCCTAAGACTAATTAATCCAGCCAAACTTCTCGGTAATAATTTATTTCCAAAAGAAAAAAGGCAGAGTGAATAGCATAAATCAAAAAACAATAAAATGTTTTGGTCATTTTATTAGCCTTCCTCTTGTATTTGGTATTAATAAGCTGAAGATTTATAGGCACTAAAAAGAGTAGAAATAGACAAGCAAATAGGCACTTAAAATTCGAAAATAGGCACTTAAAATTACACTATAAATTTACTAGTCACACAGTAATACAAGCAATACACAAGTAATTCAATTAACATTCATACGAATGACAGTACCACAATGTATTCCTCTAAATTTTCTACCGAGAACTGACGTCGGTTGTCTGCCAGAATGTTTTTGTAATGGGAGAAACTTCTTTCTACCTCACAAGAAGTTATTGGGCAATACTTCATTGCCCCAATATCTGCTGGAGACCAATACAGTGGTAAGGCAGTGACACTAATTTCACTCCCACTCAGTGCTTCTGACAACAATAGCACTTGCTCAACAATAGCATGTTGCAAAAACAATTTGAAAATAGATTTCATGAAATTTCTGATATAGAATCAGAGATCAATGTTTTTGCTTTGCCATTTTCCGTGAATGTTGACAGCGTAAATCACGATTTACAGCTGGAAATATTAGATCTTCAAAATGATATGGATTTGAAGGACAAATTCCAGTACAAGGAAGATCTACTTCATTATTACAAAAACTTTCCCCAGAGACAGTTTCCTAAGCTCCACAAGGACGCTGCCCAAAGTTTATGTATGCTTGGGTGTACGTATGTTTGTGAGCAATTTTTTTCTCGTATGAAAATTTGTAAATTGAGACTGAGGAGCTCTCTCACAGATCAGAACTTGGCAAATGTCCTGAGGTTAAGTTGCACACAATCATTTGTGCCAAATATTGAATGCATTGCGCAAGAAAAGAGATTAAAAAGATCTAGAAAGAATTAATAGTATGTAAGATGTCTGTATGTACTTTTCGAAATAGTTTGTATTACAACTCTTAGACAAATACATTTATATTCTTTATGTCAATTCAACATTCAGTAATTGTTACTATCGCAACTTTTCCCAAGAGTATTCGCTGAAATTATTTCCTTCATCGAATTATTTAATTATTGTTATCTAATGTTAGTGGAAGCGACAATAACTATCCGCAATGATAATGGCCATTTTGGTATTTGCGCTTGTGAACTTCCACGAGTGTCTACGGACGAAAGCACCTCAGTGCAGAGCGAGAAACGACGGAGTGCACCGACCGATGAATTTCTCATACCCTGGCGCTTGACACATAAATTTCTCATATACTTCGTTTTTTCTAACGTGGCCGATGACATTAGGTCATTATTACACCTTCAGCTGTATAAAACGAATCTTGTTAACAGTGGTAAGCCCATTTCTGTGGCCACGAGCTCCATTGAGGACGGTCGCGAATTAATGAAAAAGATTCATTTTATAAAGCAGGGGGTGTAATAATTTCTTATTGTCATCGGCCTGTTAGAAAAAACGAAGTATAGTGCTCCCGTTTGGCCCAGGCTGCCCGCTGGATGAAACCGTCAACAGCGGTGTACTTCAAACGGACCTCTAGTAATTCTCTCTAAATAAATCTAAGTAATTTATACTTCGGTTTTTCTTTCTTGGCACGTAGGGGTGTGTCATCAAAAAGGAATATCTCACGGTATTTCGCGTCGTTCTCGGTTGTGCCGCTAGAGGATGCATGATCGCCAGCACTGCTCGATACAGTCGCGATCATGCGACTCCTGGCGGCAAAACCGAGAATGATGCGAAATACCGTGAGATATTCCATTTTGATTACATACCCCCACGCGCCAAGAAAGAAAAAACGAAGTATAAAGAGTCCGTAATACGAAATACCCGTGCTCTGGTGGCAAAAAAAAACGCAATAGAGATTTAGTTAGTTTAGTTTAGTTTAGTTTAGTTTAGTTAATGCCTTATTTTACGTGGCGAGACTCGGGCCATCAGATCTATCGATTTATCGATTTTTCAGATTTATCGATTGTTGTTCGATTTCTCAGTACTTCGCGGGATAAAAATGAAAAAAAAACGTGTATTTGATTAATTTTTTATTAAGGATTTTTGCATTTTGTTCAATCAATACGAAAATATGCCATATTTAAGCATTTAAACACAAAATAGGCATTTATTAGTGAAATAGGCATTTATAGGCACTATAAAATTCGCTTAAAACACTCCTAATGCCTCAAAATGAATAAGTAACCTAAAAGATTGCATTTTGTATGAAAGGAAAAAAATAAGCAAATAGGCAAAAATCTGCAGCATAATTATTAATAAGAGACTGGAGACTGGTACACCTAAAAAATGCTTAAATTGTGCCAGTTTTCAAATTTCAAAATGTGCATATTGTGATATACCAAAATGGGAGCTATTAACTAATGTTGTAACGGGGAAATGTATTTCAGAAGTAGAGTATAGCTGAGACAAGAGACGATAGCGGCAGTCGCTATGGGAGCAGAGTAAACAGTCGTCATTAGGGTCCATTTTGGTAACGAAAAAGGATACACATGGAAATCAATAATCGAGGGGGAAGAACATTCTTTTGTTGGAAACAATAAAGGGATATAATAGGTTACTTGAAGTTTGAAGATGACGGAGGACATTCACTCTTGCTCACGACACGGCAGCGAGCAGATCAAAAGACTTTGCTGTGGGTGGTATTCATTTAAAATTTATATTCGCAACATTAGAACAGGATAAGACGCCGTTTAGGAAATAGACTGGGAATTTGTTCATTGTGGTACAGTACACGTGTAGGCGTCCGTCGGTGACGCAAGAATAGAGTAGTTAACGTGATTAATATTATAATGTAATAGACGGTACAGTTGGATATTGAACAAGCGAAGATTTATTAAATGAAGAAAGGAGTCATTGCGGGATAGCTGAGAAGATTCTACGAGGCGCCGTCGAAGGGGAACTGAAGACTGCACGCGAAGAATTATATGGTGCACAGGTCTTTGTTGATTTGAACTATTAGAAATACAAAACCGGTTATGACCAAAAAGAATTCGAAGCTGGTATAATAGCTATGTGTCTTAAGTTAACGCCAATTGGAAAGTTGAATAATTTGTTGTTTTTTTAATAATAAATCATAGTTGATATTTTTGAAAGAAAGCTGATTGTTATTTTACAAAATGTGCAATCCAGAATTAGGCGTTCTTATAACAGAATTTTCAGATTCCTCGCCACTCAGTATGGATGACAAATTGAACAAGTGATTGCAGAACGTGTAAGCAACACTTATACATTAGAACCCGACCGACTGAGCAAGTACGGCGTAGTGAATCCTGATAAAATTAATGCATGAGAAATCTGAAAATTCGAGGGTTGGCACGATAATCAGCTTAGATTAAAAAAAAGTATTGCCAAACCATTTCATTTTGGTCAAATTAATAATTTGTTATAATTTTAAGTTAAAATTGATATTATG
The DNA here is from genome assembly GCA_031308135.1 of Acheta domesticus. Lineage (NCBI taxonomy): Eukaryota > Metazoa > Arthropoda > Insecta > Orthoptera > Gryllidae > Acheta > Acheta domesticus. Next base: position 168,930,415 of record JAHLJT010008446.1, on the reverse strand, counting down.
AGACTTAAGTTTTAGAAAATTATACATAAAATGAAGACTAGGAGAAGAAAAGCACTGTCTGGGAATGTAGGAGAACCGGGAAATGGCACCGAATTGTATGAGGAGGCCAGGGCTGCTTGCGCCGATCTTTCCATAACTTGTTTATCGAAACAAAAGCCACTATGTTGCAATTTTCCTCCCAGAGACTTGTATTTAGTAACAGTTTTGATGTTGTGGACGTTTATGTTTTATCTTTTAGTTACGAAGAGGAAAGAGTTTTCCCGGAGATTTTCAATCCAGCAGTACGAATGGGATGTTTCTCGCTTGACCTCCAGAGGCATGTGACAGCTCTTGTCTCTGGCTTACTAAGGATGACAAGCTGTGTTGACAGTGTGCCGAGGCTTCAGAAGCAAATTAAGAGGATTATGAAAACTTTCCTTCGCCGGGAGATGGTGTGACCGATCACGTATTTACAATCGTTAACTATTTCCTTTCCCACCCAAACCGACATAGGAACTGACTAGCGCAGTGGTTGTTTTTGCTGGCACAACGTTCAGTAATGAAAAGAGCTGAGTAGTAAGTTCAAACGATATCTCGATTGACGTAGACCGGTCTCCAGAACAATGAACATTTGTTGAACTCTCTCATTCTACGAGGAGGACAAGTCGCATTTGCTAGCAGCGGAGACGACGCATCCGGAATCAATTTCCACCTGTTGTAAAACTACATCGAAAAGGCTCATTCTGAGAGGTAACTATTCTGTCTACAACACTACTTTATTTGATGAATTATTCGTGAAATTCTAAGAAAGAAGTACACGAAATGTGTAATGTGAAAGGTGCAAGCACGTACAACGCCTTATTCTCAAGCTACATTTTTCTTTCACAGTCTTTTTTGTTCTGTAATTCTTTATCTGGTGTCTTGAAGTAAATACCATAATCCCAACTAACTTATTTAAATGGTTATTGGTGTATCTCTATAAAAACTACATTGGAGCAGATTAACGACTGGAGTTCTGGACATAAACTGTCCATGTTCGAATCGGCACGTGGGCATTCCTACATCTTCCAGTGAGAGCCACAAAAGCCGAATTACGACCCACGAGGACGAAATCGGAAGCAACAGCGCTCAAAACTGTTAAATCTCGGAAGGGTCCTTAGGGACTGTGCATACTTCAAATTGTGTGTATGAGAGTTTTTTTTGAAAAGGTATTACGGTGTTGTGCACCAGTGCGTTTTTTAAATATTTTTGCCATTTCTCATTTTGGTGTGTTTCCGTTTTTTTATATGAAAGTGTATTCAAGTGACTGAATATTTCAATCGTACCAAGGTATGTTGTTTTCGCCTTTCTCACCTATCATCACCATATCCCTGAAATTATTCTTTTTAAGATGTTTTCCTTTCTTTTATGGTCACGTTAACATTCAAGGCCATAAGCCATTGTAAGGATGCTACACCCTTGTAGCAAACCACTGTGTGTTGTGTGAAGCCCCAAGCATACAGTGGATGTAGACATCGCAGGAACCGGGTTGGTACAAAAAGCTTGAAAGAGTGGGCATGGGTTCACACACATCACAGGGTTCGCAAAGGCGCCCTTACACAGAAGAAGAAATCTGACAAGAATAATGATAAGAGGAAAAGGCTTCACACATTGTGAAATCCCAAACACTTTCTTTAGGTTGGGAAGTTTATACTAAATGAACATATTTTTTCCGTGGGAACACAAGAAAAACATTACATTTTCAGATTTCTTGCACTTCCCAGTCTTGAATTACTTGGGAGTTTAGACAAGTTCTTACACAAATATTGCGGAACAAATTCCAGAGCTCCGATAACTATCGGGACGACCTGTGCTTTTACGCCCCACATTCGGTGTAAAAGAATAGAAAAAACTTTAACAATTTCTCAAAACTCTTGCAATGCTGCGATAACACTAAATGAAAAGCACACTAACTAGGCGAGGCTGCATGACTGATACAGTAAAGCGGCGGCGGCGCTGCCGGCAGCGTGAGGTGGCCTGGCATCAGCCGCGCGCCTCCCGATGCACGTTCAATGTTCTCTGACGTGGTCATTTTGCCTCTTCTTAAGTTGACTTTTGCCCACTTGTCAAGACCAAACTTCATGCAGATGTCATTGCTAAAACCATTGATGACAGACAGCATTTGGGAGAGAATAGCTTCATTCTTAGCAAACACTTTAAGATCATCCATGTAAAATAAACGTGATACAGGCCTTTCATCACTATGGAGCTTGTAACCAAAGTCAGTGTGCGACAGCTGTCTGGATAGAAGGATCAAAATAATGCAAAACAGCAGAGGGGATAGTGAATCTCCTTGAAAAATTCCCCTGTTAATCTGAATACTTCTTGTTTCTACTACTCCCTTTCCGCTGTGGATTAGTAACCTGGTGCTCCACGACTTCATACTAGCCTTGCAAAACTCAACAAGTCTAGGATGAAATCGATAGATCTCCTGGGTCTTCAAAATCCAATCGTGTGGTGCACTGTCAAAGGCCTTCTGGTAGTCAATCCAAGCCATGCTCAAATTACGTTTTCGTTTCTTTACGTCATTCAAGATAACTTTATTCAGTTGCAAGATTTCCTTACAGCCATAGGAACCTTTACGACATCCTTTCTGTTCAACTGGCAACTTATGGTTCTTCTCTAGGTGCCTATACATTTTGTCAGCTATGGCTGCAGTTATAAGTTTGTACATTACTGGCATGCACGTAATTGGCCTGTAGTTCTTCGCCAAAGAGCTGTCTCCTGCTTTGGGTAGCAAATACGTGATGCCGCGAGTGAGCCATTCGGGGAGTTTCTTAGGGTTTTCTAAAATTTTATTAACAGCCTTTGCTAGATGAGAATGTAATGCTGTTAATTTCTTAATCCAATAAATCTGGATCTTATCAACCCAGGGGATTTCCAGTTTCCCATGTTCTTAATTGTTTGGTATAGATCCTCTTTCGAGAATCCTTGAACATGTTCCACTGTTTCCACGAGTCCATTGAAGCATCAACTTCAGATTGGAGCCACGATGCGTCTTTGTTGTAGGATCTGGTTTCCTCCCATATTCCTGACCAAAATGTTTCGACGTCATCTTTTGAAGGAGGGGCAGCATTACCATTAGGTTTTTCAGTCAGACTGCGATAGAATCTCTTCGCGTCTGTTTCAAACAACCGGTTCTGGACACGGAAATCTTCTCTACGTTTGTACCGACTTATTCGTTGAGCCCATGCTTGGATTTTCTCTTTTAGCTTTTCAGCTACCATTAGCCTTGTTGTGTCATTGTCAATTAGGTATTTTTGTTCAACATGGAGTATTTTTTGTTGAACTTTATACGTGTGGTTTGACTTAGAATATGCTTTGGCTAGGAGTGATATTTCACGCCGTGTGTCGGCTATCCGTTTCATAATTCTTTTGATCCATGGAGGTACGGAGCTTTTTACTCTGTCTGGCTGTCGACCATCGGTGTTCTTGGCTGGCTCCAAGATTATCTGAGATACTAGATATCCAGTTGCATACACGATGTGATTGATTTAAGTAATATCTAGATCTCTACTTGAGGTCTGTACAACCTCATTTAAGACAGAATTCGCTGTTTCTATCACTCTCTTAGCTTTAGCATTTTCGTAAATTCTCCTCAACGGTGCACGAGATTCGAATGGAAGTAGACGAACTCGTTGTATCTCGCGTCGGAGGAGGTCCCGCATCATGTCCTTAACGTGTGACTCATGACCAGATGAATGTTCACCACTAACGGATGTTTCATTTGGAAGAGATGAACCTTCAAGGGGACCATCGTTTTCAGGGATATTAGATGGTTCCAAATGTTCGTCATGTGGATAGTTTGATCGAAGAACATACTCCGCGTTTCTCTGGATGTCTGCAAGTTGTTCTGCTGTGAATTTTCCACTGCTGAGTATGTATCGTCGTTGACTGGCAAGCTTCTCCGTATCTCTCCATATCTTAAAGCTTTCTATTTCTGAGCCCCCATTTTTCGCTTTTGCATAGTAAAAGCACCACATCACCTCCTTTAATTCATCCCGTGTCCATCTCTGACGATGGCTTCGAGCTACTGCCATCTCTGGGTCCCTGGGACTAACATCCGTGGGATGGCCAGACGTCGACAAGGTGACATTAGCTCGGTTTCTGAGCAGGTATGGGACATTGGTAGAACAAGGCACGTTAAGGTTCATTACATTGCTTGTTCTATCCATTTTGCTCATTGATTTCAAGTGAAGATTCGCAGGTAGCAAATTCGAGTTCACAGATCACACTTAACCTTTGGGTTGTTTCCTGCCATCCATTACTGCGACCCATAGTGGCCTCGGGGCATCCCCCCGCAGGGCCCAGCAAGGGGTCCCTCCGATCGCCAGTCGGCATTACTAAACCCCACGGGATTTTCACTGACTGCTGAAGGCAGCCTCCTTCGCTGGCTAATGCAAGGTTCGGACCTCCACTCTAATCAGTGGCCTGGTGTGCCAACCCATTTTCTCTCCTGTACCCTCCATGGCCGATAACAGAAAGTCTAAAGGTTCATGACCCTTCCCTCTCTACTTACTTCCCACTCTCCTCAAAATGGAGTACTTCTTCGTCGGACCCCTCAGCAAGGGAGACCCTACCAGTAGCTAGGCTACCACTGACATAGCTCTCAGGCTCATGGGGGTACTCAAGCTCCATCACCAACTGCAAGGTCGTGTACTTCCTAGGTGGAGTTGTTGTTATTATTATTATTATTAATAATAATAATAATAATAATATTACTAGTATTATTCATGTTCTTACTATTAATATTATTATTACTATTATTATTAATATTCTTAATATTCATACTACTATAAACATTTCTACTTTTAATTTATTTTTACCATTATTAAAATTGTATTATTTATTATATTACAATATAAATCTATTATTTTGTATTAATACTGTCCTTGTTTTTATAATTATTGAATGGTCATCTGGTGGCTCAGAGCGAAGTCTCTTGACTTTCACCAAGGAGGTCCGGGTTTGATTCCCGTCGATCTCATGTGGAATTTGTTCCAACAGAACCAGTTTGACTGCTTCACAAGGGCTAGTCCAACACCTGTGTAGTGTCCTAAATCCTTCCTCAGTTCTCAATCCTTCCGAAGACTGGCCGCTGAGTAGTGACGCAGGGGCGCGTACGGGGAGATGCTACCTGGCGGTCCACTTGACAACTGACTGCTACGAGACGTGACATACTCCATAGTAATGGAGGATTACTCCCATGCGCATTATTAACGTAGGATTACTCCAAGCGCAAGGCGCCCCAAAAGGGGTCTACAAACGCGTTGCGTCAATTAGACGCAACAAATTTTAAAAAAATATGGTTAACTATTATCCCTCTAGATTATTAATTTATAAAGAAATTAATTGTAATAATTAATGCTAAGTATTTAGTGTTCCTCCTGTGATCATAAGAAACGTATTTAGTTCCAGCTTCACAAGGGCTAGTTCCGACGCTTTTCTATTCATTGCCACTTGAATTTTTCTATTTCGGATATTTCCTCAAATCTGGTAACGAAGTTTAACACAGACTATTCCTCAGTACACGCATTCCAGGATTTTTTTACCAGCGTCTAGTGATTCTCCCGGCGCGTTGGAAGCACGAAACCCGCTTAAAATAGCCCTGCAACCCTCCAAGATTTACAAATCTCTTTGTCTCAGTTTCCCTGTGACTTATCTGTTTTCCTCGTAAATGTTGAATCATTAAAGAGGCATTATTAGGAAATTTCAAACATTATAATTGAAACGAAACCAGATTCGTTATTAACTAGCGAAACATGTCTGACAACACAATAAAGCACCAATTGGAATATTTTTGTAGTTATTTATACATAGCTTTCTACGTCCTTGATCATAACATTTTACTTTGAAAATTACCTTCATATGGAATTCGTGGCATCACTCTAGGTTGGTTATCTTCGTATCTTAGACAACGACATCAGAGAGTAGAAATATCGTATCTACTGAAACGATAGGACACTATATACGCACTCTTCCGACTCATTGCCAATTGCAAAAGGGGGTCTCCCAGAGTTCTATTTTAGTGCCTATTCTCTTCCTACTTTTCGTAAACAATAAGTCCTCGAGCATTCGACACGGAAGAACAGTTCTCTTTACGGATGAAAGAAAAATTTTTTTGCAACAAAGAACCATAAAACAGTACAATATCAGATGTTTCAAATTGTTCCCATAACAACAAATTAATAGTAATTTAAGGAAAAAGTTTTCAACGCATTTTTTCATTTCAAATAAACAATCGTTTACTCCATTGAAACTGAATAATGTGCAATTGACTGGCGTTAAGGTAACAATATTTTTGGGACTCTCAGTTCAGTCGTAACGTACATTATTACGTAATATGTTGTCGTAACGTAACAGTTCAGTCGTAACGTATAATGTAAATTATTACGTTACGACTATTATTAATTACGTAGCACAGTCTGTAACGTAAATTTACTTGCTGGCTGAGTGCCCGTAGTTAGGTACCTCTCTTGAAAACATTATATACAATCGTTTGTTGCATTGGGTTGCAGTTGTAACCTAAAATGTCCGTAAATATGTGTGATGTATTGTGATGCAGCCAAATCTCGTAATCGAAACTTCATTAATTTTCGATTGAGTTGAACTAAATGACATAGATAAGTAAATATGTCATGTCCTAGGCATGCTATGTCGTGACTTAATAATTATTCAATGATCAACAAGACAAAATGTATTAATAGCGTATACTGCGTTCAGGGCAACATTGTCATACTGGCCATCTTTCTCCTAAATTTATATCCTTTGAGAAGAAATTCTTACATGGAAAACTTGACATTTGTGAGTTTATATATCATTTCTAAAGCTTACAAATTGTAAATAATGATACAAACTTACGTTTATGTTGTCAGCATACTTGCACTGTAACTTTACCACGTAGACAAATAAAAAATCCAATACCTAAGTTTTACAAACATATGATGAAGTAAAAATGCACTACGCAATGAAAAAAGTATATAGTAAAAAATTAAGTAGGAAAAGGCTACTGCACTGTAGGGAATTAGCAGGTACATTTTAAATGACGTGTGTTATGCAAAAATACGGTATTGTTGCTGAGCTTCTCAAACTAAATATAAAAAGGAGAAAACACTTTTTGCCTTTCGCATTTTATCACAATGTATAACAGTTAATTAAACTTATTTTAGACTAAGTTCTCAAAGCAATATTTATCACTGTTTAGAGTATTTAAATTGTCAAAAACCAAAGACTAATAATGTTCTGATGCATATTTATGTTTCTGTTTCCTATCCAAGTCTCACACATTTAAACATTGCAAGAGACTTGGAAATAAATAGAGGTGGCAATGTTTGACCCCTGCGGTCATTGCCACTTTGCTTGCATTTAAAAAAGTGACTAAATCTTTCAAATAATGGAAGCTGTGACTTCAATATTTTGTAGAAACATTGTACTTTTGTGAAGGATTAAAGTGTCAAAATAATTATTGTAAAGATTGATGCAACAAAGTAGAACTTTAAAAGAAACAAAGATGTGGCAATGTCACCCCCCATTACCTTATACTTCATTACATTATCAAAAAGAAATGTAGGACTATTTTATAAAATAACGTGTATGATGTTAATAATAAAGTGTTTAGTGTAAAAAAATATTAGCATTGGGACTGTCATGCCAACGACCATTTCCACGTTTGCACCACACAAAGTCATACAATGCAACAATTTCAGCTTCTGAAGCATCAGGGTCGTCAGTGATCTTATCAGATGTATTGCTCCTTACAGGTGTTCTAAAACAAACACATGATTAAACGCTTGAGGTGATATGAATAAAACTGTGTAAGTACCCCAGAGCAATTTCTCACGAGTGCAAGTAGAAATTACTACTTCTCATAAGCAATTGATTCTATTCATATGGATAAAAAGTTTCGTAATGCTTGGAGTACTTACTTCTTTCTCTGAGTAGGCCACTAACTGATCTGTTGTAATTGGTCGATTTTCGTCTATTTTATTTATCTACGTTACTGCGCGACATGTGGTTGTTCCTGATGGTGTCGACCGTGCTGGGTTAAGTGGTACAGTTGACGTGCATTGTTGGCGAAATCGAAGGAAGACTTCGATCATTCGTTCACTTACTACCTAAAATCTCACAACCAGCTCAGAACAGTTGTTTATAGGGGAAGCGAAGGTAATGAGGATCACTTTTTGTTTTTTCAATATAAATCAGTACCAATTGTTCCTTTGATCAAGTATGTGCTTTTATATAACAGATTAGTTATTAAACTTGTGTTTTCACCACAAAAAATTATCAAAAATTCACTAAAACTCTCTCTCTTTGAATTTCCAAAAATTAACATTTGACCCCTATTACCCTCACATGCGGGTAATAGGAATCATTAAAGGAATATGGAGCAAAATGGACACGTACTTCAAACAGTATTTATTTTGTTTACAACAATTGTACGCGTCTAAAGTAATGTGACTCGCAAGGTTGTCCAAGATTAGCAGCACTGATTCCTGGGCAGTTGATCAAGTAAGGCTTTCAAAGTGTTTGAAGTATTCGATGAATTCTTTACCATCCAGCCATTCTTGCTACATCTATAAATAGCACCAGCGGGCAATCGAAGCTCATTTAGAACAATTAATTATTTTGTTTGGGACAATGCCAGTCATGCTGCGATAATGATAATCACTGACCATCATTACCTGACAAGAACATTTTTATCATAACTACTCATAAACGTTTATAGAATATTTAAAATTACTCACAATTGGTGTCAAACACAGCACTTCCTTTCCAACAAATTTTAATTCTTCCAGAAATCCCCAAGTTCACATTAGTAAGACCTTACTTTATGAGAACACTTTCTAGCATCAACCACTCACTTTCTTGGTAGGAATGCGATAATCATCGATGTAAGCTTTCCTTGGCTGCGGAGATCAACTGGATATAGTTATTGTGACTAATGGTAGGTAGATGCATATGTTTCTGCCCTTCTATATAGTTTGATTACAATCTTTATCGATAACTCTGGTCTGCATGATTCTGGAGTTACTTCAAAATATGTTTTCTATATAAATTATTTATTTATTTTATTGATGCTGAGTTCCCAAAATTTATTATTTTTTGTCATTTCGTTTGAAATTAGAAGAGAATTGCTAATAAGAAGTTGCTAATAAATAGGAGTTAATTAACAACTAGATGATTGCAGCAAAAAACATGTTACTGTAGAGTCTGAGTGGAAATTGAGGGCCTGCCACAGTAAAGATGCTGCCTTCGAACATGTGGAATGTAGGCCCCTAAATTATTAACTTAGAAGTCAGAGTACCTGTTTGTTAGCAAGTATCCAAATCAATGAAACATAAAGAAATTACTGGAATGAGAAGAATGCATTGAACAAACTTAATTCAAACAATAGTACACATTCTAGACATGTCGATATATATTTATTTTTTATTGGAAAATTTGAAACAGCACTTACTGGACGAAGTACACATACATTTTCTCGTTTTCTCGCACGTGTCGCTTCATTTATTTTGTCAATAGCATTTAATACGAAACTGAGATGAGAAAAAATGTTAAAAGCTTTTGTTTGTGGAATACATTTGAGAAGAAATTTCTTAAGAAGTGTATTTTTCGAAATTTTTACTATTTCTTCTACAAATCTTTCATAGGTTACTCCGGGTGAGTAACGTTTGGGAAATCTGGAACAATAGAATTAAAACAATTCTCGGTTAACATACACTTAAGCAGGCTTATGAAAATGAAAGTAAAATGTGTCTTTACCAAGATTATTATAAACGTTGCTTATTGTATTTATAATGTAATTTAACTGTATGTAGCACGCCCTTAAGTTTGAAATTAAGATTAATAAGAAAGTTAAATTTATTATTTTTGACGTGAAACGTCTGCAGGCATGAAGGGACGAAAAGGGAAACGCTTAGTTCTCGCTGTGCCAGCATTCATAGATGATTGCGCAGCTCTATGGAGCAATACTTTGGGACAACGTTTGGGGAAACATTATTGGAGGTACATTTGAAAGAACATGTGAAAGAATATTTGGAGAAACATTTGAGGCAAACTTTTTGGGGGGAACATTTGGGAGAACATGTGGGGGAATACAGTATGCGTTGCCGAAAGTTGCAATGCGGAGGAACTTTTGGAGAATTCTCAGGGGAACACTTGGGAACATTTGGGTAACATGTTGGAAACACGTGATATGATGAACATGTGAGGAAACATGTAAGGGAATATACTGGGCTTACAGAGATAAAGAAAATGTGAGTGTTCGTGTGTGTGTGGGATTGTGCACACATGGATACATGCGTACATGTATTCGTGTGTAAGAGTTACGAGCGTTGTCATTGCACAAATATATGTTGTATTGAGTATTGCTTCCTAAGAGTGTGTGACTAAATGATACTTTGTATGTATGTAGAGATGAATGAATCTTTTCAGTTCATATATTAAAGCGAAGCTCTATTTGTGCTGCGCTGTATTGTTTCTTCTGAAATTTTTGGATGTTTAATGTATAATCTTCGTTTGATTCTATTACTTTTAAGAAATCTACCAACGGGTGTTAAACCTCAAGAACTAGATCAAATCTATTTTAATGATATTGAATTCATCCATGAAGACGTCTTGGCATACCCTGTTATGGATGCATATTGATGGTATGGACTCAACGTTGGCGTGCATGCGTCTGGGGAGCTGTTGGGGCTCGCGAGAGGAGAGAAGGCAACAAGCGGTACTCAAGCCACCGGCGAGTCCCTGTCCGTGTCGTCACCTCCGAGATAGAAGAGCTACGAGCGCCTAGTTTTGGAGAGCCAACTTGCGTGTAGTGATTGTATCTTAGTATTTCTGTCTACGCCGACTGTACCGCTATGTTCGTTCTGTTGGAGATTTAGTGATCTTGGTTACGGACTGGTACATCTGGTGACGGCGACCGTGCTTCGCCCCTGATACACCTTCAGGATAAGTTGTGAACGCATTGTAATTGGTGCGAGTTGGAAATTGTAAATGTGCACAATAAACATTTGATATTGTTTACTTCTGGTGTATTTTTTGGACATGACATACAGCAGGGGGCAGCAAGCCGCGGCCTACGAAGCCATCTCATGCGACCGGAAGGGCCTCCACTGCATTGGACTCCTGAAAAATAAAAGATAATGTATTTTTTGACATTTTTCGTAGACTGCAACAAAAAATATGTGTATTCATATGTTTTAAAAAACATATGAATACACGAACAGGTAATTCTATCGCAGATTCCTTATTTAGCTGCAAGCATGCGTCTACTCCCTTGGCAGTAGTTCCCAGCCCCTCTCTTGGCCCCAGTCATATTACTGCCGCTCTTCCCTGAATCGGCCTTACGCTTTTGTAACCTTCGATAGGATTATATTTCGAGGCAAATTGAAAATGCATAAGAATCAAATAAAAAATTAAATCTTTGCTCATATTTCATGATTTCAGAATATATTTATGGAGTTTAAAGATACAGATCATGATTATCCTGTTTAAAAATGTGTTGGAACTCACTGAAAGAGTTGCGACTTGTCGGACTTAAGCAAATATTGCATTGAAAGGCTCATTCGGGGCCATTAAAGGCTCATATAATTGTGTTTTACGCCAGACTTCCTGAATGCTTTCCCGAACTTGGAATATTTGCGGTGGGGATGGCGACTGTCTTCGGCTGCTCTTAATATTTGAAAAAAAAAAACATTTTCCGATATGAAAAGGATTAAGCCTACGATGCCACAACCAACTCCAAAGTTGATATTGTGAAGCTGGCGTCTGAGATATGTCTAAGCATCGCACTGAATGTCTTCGTCCAACATATTGTGGCCTTCCTCAGAGCGTACTGCTGCCAAATGGCTTTTTTTCTATTTTCCCCTCTCCAGTTGCGCTGGAGAGGCAGGAGATTATTCAAGTTTAAGGGACTTGCATACTTAATCTCCAGCCGATTTGGCTTATGGAGAAATGAGGAGGGATTTTATCTTAAACATACTAACTATAACTAGGACTAAAACTACTAACAAGTGCCTCTTTGGGCTCATTGAGTTTTAAATAATAAATGATTGCGATATAGTTTTTAAAGTTTTTGAGATTGTTCATGTGTTCTTTTTTCATTTATTTTCATTCACGCTCGCATTTACTCTTAAGCTATATGTTTTCAGTCGGTCATGGCGCATTTGTTCACGCATGCTTTCCTCTACAGATCGACCAGTTTGGCCGATGTATGCTAGCCCACAACTGCATGGGATTTCATATACTCCAGCGTTATTACAAGGGTCAAGGCGGTCCTTCACTTGGACCAGGCTCCTTCCGATCTTGTTGTGGGCGTAGAACACCCTGCGGATGTCGGATCTGCGAAGCAGCCTGCCGATTCTGTCTGTGACACCTTGGATGTAGGGGAGTCGCGCCGTCTTCTGTGGTGAGCTGGATTCCTCGGTCGTGGTGTTGGATGTGGCTGCGTCTCGTGAGTTGAGGTTTCTCAAGGCACGTTGTATCGAGGACTCAGCTGTAGCCGTTGGCGAGGAAAGTGTCTCTATTTCTTTTTTGAGATTGTTGTTGTCACTGATGATGGCTGCCCGGTAGGTAAGGGTTGTGAGTACTCCCCGCGTTGTAGAAGGGTGATGGTGTGATTCCGCGTGTAAATACCTGTTTGTGTGGGTGGGCTTGCGGTACACGGAGTGTCCGAGGGTACCATCGGGGCGTCTAGAGACCAGCACATCGAGGAATGGGAGCCGGCCTTGAAGTTCGGTTTCCATGGTGACATGGATGCGAGGATGAATGCTGTTTAGGTGAGAAAGGAAATCTTGTAGAGCCTCGGGGCCATAGGGCCAGATGACGAAAGTGTCATCGACGTAACGGAGCCAGATCGTAGGTTTTAAAGGCGCGTTATCGAGGGCCTGTTCTTCAAAGGCTTCCATGAAATGATTCGCCACCACCGGGAAATCCCACTGAAAAAATCCCCAAGTCGGCCCTAGCTCTACACGCCGCCGAAACCGGTCACCTTATTGAGTACAACAAGACCCGTACTCTTCACTTTGAAGACCGTTGGTGGCCACGAGTAATTAAAGAGGCCTTAGAAATATCTACAAGGCCATTAACCTTAACAGGGATGATGATCGGAAGGAGCGCTACGTGGAAACAGACTGTTTCAACCCGCCAATGCGGCGCTTCTCCTCGGGGACACTCCCCCACGGCCGACCAATGACGGGCGCCCTCCTGGTCGCCGATTGGCTGTTGCCCCTTTTGCCTCTCAGGCGTCGCTTTTACACTTTTACTCTTCCCTTCTCATATTATCTGCCCCAATAGGTTTCCCTCTTCCCTTTGCCACATTCCCTTGTGTCCCACTCGCCCCCTGCCTCGCTATAGCTCTGTCTTTCCTTTACCAATACCGTACCACCTGCCCGCTTCCCATTGGGCCGTTCCCGTGACCTATCACGTTCACCCATTCTCACCTATATTAGGCGGTCTCGCTAGCCATTTGCCAGCACAGCAGTCATGGCATAGCAGTAGAGCAGAAGCAGAGTCGCTACCTGGCCGCCGCGGAGGACGGACGCACCGCGGAAGAGCTCTGGTCGCCGCGGGCATCACTAAGCACTTCCGGACGCCGTGACGATCGCATGGTGAAGCAGCTATCATGAAGTAACATCCGTGGCGGCGTGGTGACAGCATCCCAGCTTTCTCCGCACTGTTCCGGCGCGGACTTCGGACACTTAGCCTCTGCTGCGGTGCGTTACGAGTACCTGACACACGTGGTTGAGCTTTGCTCCCACGTTGTGTTGAGCGGAAAGTCCGCATTGCTTTCCTTGCACGGCTAGTACCTGACGTACTCGTGATTGAGCCTTGCGCTCACGAGGCGTTGAGCGGAACACCGTGCGGGAACGCAGCGTGGGCTGCGTTTCCCGCGATTGAGCTCTGCTCTCGCGAGGCCCACTCTTGTGTGAGCAAAATGTGCCGTTAGCCAGGCCAGCCATGGCCTCAGGAGAGCAGCCCTACGAGCGGAGGCGCTCGCTAAGCGACAGCGCCACCTGGTCGCTCTCGACCAAGGGGCCGCGGTCCCTCGGGCGAAAACCCCAGCAAGGAACTCGTCTGTGTATCCAGTATGGAGAAGCTGACAACTTCCACGCCGCTCAATGAAATCATTGTGGTGGGTGCCGAGGGCATCGTGGCGACAAGCGACGTGCATTTTGTAATGCCTGCGCCACCACCACTGCCACCACCAACATCAACACCACCAACACCATCACCACCACCGATCATACGTCAACTGCGCCCGCTGCTGCCGAAGCAGCTGCCAGCCGCGCATATCACAGCACCACCGCCATCTACAACACCCGACGCCGCCAGCATGGAAAACGTGCTCGCCGGCATCCCCAGCGGCGTCATCTGTGCTTTCGCCATGGCGAACAGCCAGGCTTTGCTGGAATACTGGAGCTCGTTCCGGGGAGTCGGCGCGGGTGCGATCCCGTCCCTGGCGCCGGGCAGCGAGCTCCTCGCCGGCGTAAGCGCCGCGCGGGCTGCGCAGGGGCCACCGCTCTCCGCGGATCCCCCGCCTGTCATCCCGCAGGCGCCAGGCACCCCTGCGGGGCAGCACGTGCGAGAGCTGACGCGCTCTTTCGAGCAGCGCTTCTCGCCACCAGCTGCCCCTTTTATTTTACCATCATCGAAGCGGCGCCGCAGTAGCGGTGCGCCCGACTCGTCCAGCTGTGCCAGCAGCGCTGATCTTACAGGCGCCCCCGGCGGCATATTAAACGGAGCTCCCTTCAGCGCCCCTGGCGGCGACGAGGGCAACCCTGCCTCCACTCCGCGCGGTGGGACGACCGGATTGGTCGACGACGTTGCGCTGGGATTGGCCGGCGGCCTCCCTGCCGCTCAGCCCGAGCCCTACGGCGAGTTGTCGACCCTGGGTAACACGGCTTGTGGCTCGCCCGCCGCCGGCTCCCCGGACCCGGGGAGCGCAGCGGGAGGGTCGCCCGCAGCCCACTCCCCGCCGGCAAAACGCGCTTGCCAGCGCCAGGGCTCCTCGGAGGAACCGGCACACCTTACTTTGTCATCTGCTCCGGCCGCCGCGCAATCCAGCTCGCCCGGCCGTAAAAAGAGGAAAAGGAGGCGGCGCCGGCGTGCGGCCCAGGCGACGGACGGCCCAGCTGGGTCTCTCGACGCCTCCGCAGCTGCGCCCAACCCGCCGCCCGGCTCCAACAGCGAAACGGTGAGTGCGCCCACGGATTCTGGACGTCGGCAATCCCCTGTTTCCCCTCCCTCCTCAAGTGGCGAGCTTTCAGACGGCTGGCAAGTCGTCTCCGCACGCCAGCGCAGTCGGCCAGCAGCGGCGAATACCGGGGCGGGCGCCTCCGCGCAGGGCCCGCCCGCGGAAGAGCCTCAGGAGGGCGCCTCACGCCCTCCGGCCGCCTCACGGCCACCTAAAAGGCCTTATTCTATAAGGCTGAATATTAGTGGAAGCCAGGTGCTTCACCATGGCCGGGCGCTTGGACCCTTAACAGGGTACAAGGCGACCATAACGAAGGTCACCGGCAAACACGGAAAGATCGTTTATGAAATACACACTTTCGACCGTGCTGCCTACGCAGAGGCGGAGCGACACGCTCGCAGCGAAAAGATTTTCAACTTTTCGCACCCGCCGCCATCTGAGAATGCTGAGAAGCTTCTCAGAGTGTTTGTAAGAGGCCTTCCGCAAGGCTACACCGCGGAGAACGTCGATTCCGAGCTCAAAAAGCTCGGCTTCGTTCCCAAGGCAGTGAAACAGATTTCACTGCTAAAGAAACCGTGGCCGCCAGAAACCACGATTCCGGTGTGGCCCAAGGTGCAACAGGCACCGAAACGCGGCGTGTGGAGGTGCCTACAGGCACTTTCACTGTCACCCTCAGTGACACCCCCGCGTCGCGAAAGATCTACTTTGTTAAGCAGCTGGAATCTTTCACTGTCACGGTCGAGCGGGAGAAGTGGGCGCGACCGCGATTTTGTTTGAGATGCTGCCGGTGGGGCCACATTGCTCGCAACTGCGAGTACACTGTGCGCTGCCGCCTCTGCACGGGCGAGGGTCACCCTGCAGGGGACGAACACCGCGGCACAGCTCATTGCCCCAAACGGGGCAATTTCCAGCTGAAACCTACTTGCTGCAATTGCAAGCAGCATCACGCTGCATCCTACACAGGATGCAGCTTTTGCAAACTACCCACGCGTCCTTCAGACGCACGCGAAAGCAACGAGGGACCCTCCCGCCTACAGCAGGCGCCTCGTAAAGCAGCTAGCGGCGGGTCGGCCTGGAGTGATTTAGCGCGAAGCCTCGGTGGAGCGCCGATCGCCAGTGCCAGCGCACCGCCCTCAGGGGCGGCCGGAGCGGGCCCACTGCACCCGCAGCTTGCACAGCCTTCATCTCTCAAGATCCAGTTCTTGAGCATGATGGAACGCATTCTTTCACTTTTGCCCGACAATGCCTAGAAATTCTCACGCAGCTATGCAAACAGCACCTCTCCGCGCCTGCACTTGGAACGCGCGAAGTGCGATTTTCAAAGCCCAGCTTTTAGAACATTTCTCAGCTGAATTTCAGCTTGATATCTTGGCTTTACAAGAAACGTGGCTTAGCGATGAACGCGAATTCAAACTCCGGGGGTTCGCTGTTTATCGCCGAGATCGCGCTGGCAGGCCAGGTGGCGGCGTCGCTCTAGCGATTCGCCGCGAACTGCCGCAGCTCGAAGCTGAAATCCCTGCTATTGCTCTGGCGTCTCTAGAGGCGGTCGGGGCGTACGTCTGGGTAGGAAGCGGCCGACTTCTTGTCGTGTCCGTCTACTGCCCTGACCAAACCTTAGATCCGGCTGGAATTGAGGCGCTTCTCGCTTTAAATTCCAAAGTAATCCTTTTGGGTGATTACAACGCCAGACATAGTTCATGGGGCGGCCTCGGTGCTAACAGAAACGGCAGTAAAATTGCCAATCTTGTAGCGACAAGGCGGGGCGTAGAGATCTGCGCTCCGAATAGCCCTACGCATTTCCCGGAAGTACGTAACAGGAACCCGGGTGTTATCGATTTTATGATCGTGAAGGGCGTTGAGTGTGTGGTTCCCCGCTCAATTGCCGCACTGGATTCCGATCATAACCCGGTAACGTGTGTAGTGACGTCCCTTGTACCAGCTCGCCAAGATAGTTTTCGAACTACGTGTGACACGAACTGGGCAGGTTTCGCAACACAGCTGAATTCTCAGCTTGAGCCAAAACGACTAAATACGGAGGCCGAAATCGACGAAGCGGTGACTCACTTCACTGCAACGCTGAAATCGGCTTTCAAGCAGAACTCCACTGTCACACGCGAAGTGAATTGTCGCCCTGAGCTCACAATTGAGCAGAGAAGGATCTTACGAGAATTGCGCCGAACTGTCAAAGTTCATCGCCGTTTCGGCGACCCCGTTGACGGAGAGCGGGCGCGCAATCTCAGTCGAGAATTCCGTTCATCTCTACGGGATGAGAGAACTGCTCAATGGTCAAATACTATTTCAAAATGCAACCTTCACGAGAGGCACATTTGGGAACTCTCGAGAGCGCTAGGCCGCAGACCGGGAGTAAATTGCCCGATCCAAAGCAACGCCGGGACAGGGGCGCCCGGTGTTCCACCACCTCGGCCGACTTATGCGTGGGACGACGCGGCAAAAAGCGAGATCTTCGCGAACTCGCTCGCGCTGCAGTTCCGCACATTTGAATCAGGCGCCGCTGCGCTGCCATTGGACGCCACCGCCTCAGGTGACGGGCCAATTGAGCGCGCGGCCGGTTGCGGCGCCATTGGCCGGCCGTCCCCCCGCTCCTCGGCTCGCCGAGTGACGGAGGGTGAGCTGATTGCAGAGCTCCGTCGAGTTAGTAGCCGAAAGGCTAGTGGCCCGGACGGAGTCACGGCGTCGCAGCTGCGAGCTTTGCAGGGCTTCGGAGTCGAGTTCCTACTCGAGCTCCTGAATGCGTGCTTAGCGAACGGTTATTTTCCGAAGGCGTGGAGGCTTGCGACCATCGCGCTTATTCCGAAACCTGGCAAGAATAAACTACTTCCAAGCAGTTATAGACCTATTAGTCTCCTCTCAATCCTAGGGAAGTTGTTCGAGAGGCTGATCCTGTCGCGTCTGCAACAGGAAATACGCCGCCTCGGCCTTCTCAGAGATGAACAATTTGGTTTCCGAGCTGGTCACAGCTCCGCGCAGCAGCTCACGCGGCTTTGCACGGAGATCGGCCTCGCCCTTGAGAGACGGCATTCTATGCCCGCGGTCTTTCTCGACATGCGTTCGGCCTTTGATTCCGTGTGGCACGAGGGCTTGCTCTCGTGTCTCGCGGAGTCGGAGATTAGCGATTGCTACGTTAGATTGATCGCGAGTTTTCTCTCGGACAGGCAGTTCAGAGTGCGCGTTAACAACGTATATTCGTCCATCAGACGCGCCGAAGCGGGTGTGCCTCAGGGGAGCGTTCTCTCTCCTACCCTATTCGGCTTATACGTAAATGACGCGCCGCTAGCTGCTGAAACAAAAACTGGTATTCAGCGCTGCGGGCTCCTGATGTTCGCGGATGATTTCGCGTATTACGCGAAATCGGCGAACGGAAGGCAGTCTGTAAAATACTTAAGCGACTGTCTCGCCACTTTTCCTGCCTGGTTGAGTCGGAAGCGACTCGCTCTGAACCTAGAGAAATGTGTAGCTGTCAACTTCACACGTAAGAGGGCCAACCCCGATGAAACTGTCAGCTTGGCGGGTGCGCGTCTCCCCTGGCAGAGCGAGGCGAGGTACTTGGGCGTGCTGCTTGACAGCGGTCTTCGCTGGCATGCGCACGCGCGATATCTTGCAGCCAAGATGAAAACCAGGACTCTTCTCTTAAAACCTATTCTCCGCTCTCCTGACCTTGACCTAAAACTTAAGCGCCGCCTCTTCACCGCGTGCGTGCGCCCCTTGTGGGCGTACGCGTGCGAAGTGTTTGCGGCGGCCCCGGCCTCCACTCTGCGCCCCGTCCGGGTCGCAGAGAACAGAGCGGCGCGCCTCGCGGCGCGCCCTCACATCCCAAACCTCCGCCCTGACCGTCATCCAAAGAACGCCGACGTCTACGAGACCTTGGGCGTGCGCCGCCAGTTCCCGGAGGAGCTGCAGCGGCGGGCCGAAACGGCGCTCGCGAGGGCGCTACGGCCGACCGCTCCGCGCATCCTGCGCGAGACCGGCTTAGCGGCGAACAGCGGCGTGCACAGGGCCTTCCACCGAAGAAAGGGCCCGCAGCACGTCGCCTTCACCTTCCGCGCACTTCCCCCGCACAAGCTCGCTGAGCTGTGCGACGCGGGGGAGCAGGCAGTGCGTGGGAGGCGGTCGCCGCTCATCGACGCCGGCAATCGCGCGGGCGGCGCGGACGCGCGCCACGCCGGGCCTGGGCCGCCCGGGGCCGAAGACGTCGCGGGCGCCACGGACGCTAGAGCAAAGTCGGGACCGTGGCGAATAATAAAGTGTATAAAGTGTAAATAGTGAAGTGCGGTGAGTATGAGTGTGCGAAAGAATGTGTGTGCAAAAGAGTTGTAAATATAGTCATAAGAATGAATGAGCGTGTGAATGTCAAAAAAGAAAAATGAAGAAAAATGAACATTATAAAGAACTGATGATTAGCTTAAATTTCTCCAATAATTGTATAAATCTAGGATAGGCCC
Source organism: Acheta domesticus (assembly GCA_031308135.1). Taxonomy (NCBI): domain Eukaryota; kingdom Metazoa; phylum Arthropoda; class Insecta; order Orthoptera; family Gryllidae; genus Acheta; species Acheta domesticus. The sequence goes on along the minus strand of JAHLJT010008446.1, from coordinate 168,910,741 downwards.
AGAGAGGCTAATCTTGCAATAGATTTAAGATTAATATTAAGTAGTTTTAGTTAGTTTATTTAAGATAACCGCCCTCCCACTAGCTCCATAAGCTTAACAGCTGGAGCAAAAGTGTACGCCCCTAATTGAAATAAATTCCCGCCCCGCCAGGGTTACTGGCGGGGGGAAAATTGAAAAAATTTGCCAGCACTAGCAGCAACAGGACGATGCAGCAGGGCTACATCAAGGCAGCAGGGCTTTCGGACACCGTGACGGCGCATCGTGCAGCAGCGCATCAACAAGTAACATTCGTGGCGGCGTGGTGACAGCATCCCAGCTTTCTCCGCTCCGTTCCGGCTCGCACTTCGGACACTTAGTCTCTGCTGCGGCGCGTTACGAGAACCTGGCACACGTGGTTGAGCTTTGCTCCCACGTTGTGTTGAGCGGAAAGTACGCATAGCTTTCCTTGCACGGCTAGTACCTGACGTACTCGTGATTGAGCCTTGCGCTCACGAGGCGTTGAGCGGAACGCCGCACGTGAACACAGCGGGGGCTGAGTTTCCCCGCGATCGAGCTCTGCTCTCGCGGGACCCACTCTTCTTGTGTGAGCAAAATGTGCCTTTAGCCAGGTCATCCATGGCCTCAGGAGAGCAACCAAACGAGCGGAGGCGCTCGCTAAGCGACAGCGCCACCTGGTCGCTCTCGACCAAGAAGGCGCGGACGGCGAGCGAAAACCCCAGCAAGGAGCTCGTCTACGCATCCAGCATGGAGAAGCTGACAGCTTCCACACCGGTCAATGACATCATTGTGGTGGGCGCCGAGGGCATCCCAGCGACAAGCGACGTGTAATGTCGACACCACCACCACTACCACCACCACCACCACCACCGACCACACGTCAACTGCGCCCGCTGCTGCCGAAGCAGCTGCCAGCGGCGCATATCCCCGCACCACCGCCATCTACCACACCTGACGCCGCCAGCATGGAAACCGTGCTCGCCAGCATCCCCAGCGTCGTCATCTGTGCTTTCGCCCTGGGGAACAGCCACGCCCTGCTGGAATACTGGAGCTCCTTCCGGGGCGTCGGCGCGGGAGCGAGCTCCTCGCCGGCGTGAGCGCCGCGCGGGCTGCGCAGGGGCCACCGCTCTCCGCGGAGCCCCCGCCTGTCATCCCGCAGGCGCCAGGCGCCCCTCGGGGCAGCACGTGCGAGAGCTGACGCGCTCCTTCGAGCAGCGCCTCTCGCCACAAGCCGCCCCTTCATCGAAGCAGCGGCACGCCCGACTCGTCCAGCTGTGTCAGCGGCGCTGATCTTGCAAGCGCCCCCGGCGGCACTTTAAACGGCGCTGCTCCCAGCGCCCCTGGCGGCGACGAGGACAACCCGGCCCCCACTCCGCGCGGCGAGGCGACCGGATTGGTCGGCGACTCTGCGCTGGGATTGGCCGGCGGGCACCCAGCCCCACAGCCCGAGCGCTCCGGCGATTTGCCGGCCCCGGGTAAAACGACATGCAGCTCGCCCGCTGCCAGCTCCCCGCCGGCAAAACGCGCTTGTCAGCGTGAAGGCTCCTCGGAGCAAACGACTGATATGGCCGACGAGCAGCAAAGCTCGCCCGGCCGAAAAAAGAAGCGCAGGAGGAGGCGAGGGTGAGCGGGAAAGACGACGGGCGGGCCCCCAGCGGCCCCTGGCGCCCCAGCAGCCGGCGTCTACTCAACAACAGCAGCAGCAAGGTCTGGTGAGTGCACCACCGAGCCCCGTACTATTGCAGCATTCCCCTGGATCCCTTCCCGAAGGCGGCGATCAGTCAGGACGGCTGGCAGCTCGTCTCCGGACGCCAGCGCGGTCGGCCCGCAGATGAGAACGCCGGGGCCGGCTCCTCCGGTAGTCGCTTCACGGCCGCCGAAGAGACCATACCGAATCAGACTGAATATCAGTTCTGATTCGGTATTGCGTCACGGGTGGGTACTTGGGCCCACGACTGGGCACAAGGCGACCATAGCGAAGGTCACCACCCGAGGCAGACGGATAGCGTACGAGATCCACACTTTTGATCGAGTGGCGTACGCTGACGCGGAGCGCTACGCGCGCAGACAGAACATCTCTTACTCGCACCCGCCCCCGTCGGAAAACTCTGAAAAATGTCTCAGAGTTTTTGTAAGAGGACTCCAGCAAGGGTACACTGAGGAGGACGTGAACACGCAGCTGAGAGAGCTCGGTTACGAACTCCCTGCAGTCAAGCAGATTTGGCTGCTCAAAGAAACCACGGTCGCCAGAAACCGTGGTTCAGGTGTACCTGAAGGTGCAGTAGGCACCGAAACTAGGCGGGTACATGTTCCAACAGGAACATTTACTGTCACACTTCGTGACAACGCCCAGTCGCGTACAATTTATAGGTTGCAGACGATAGAATTTTTTGCTGTCGTGGTCGAACGCGAAAGGTGGGCGCGACCACGCATTTGCTTGAGATGCTGTCGCTGGGGCCACATCGCTCGCAATTGTGCGACCGTTGTGCGCTGTCGCCTCTGCACGGGGGAAGATCACCCTGCAGGAGACGACAAACGCGGTACGGCGCATTTTCCAAAGCGGGGCAATTTTAACTTAAAACCTGTCTGCTGCAATTGCAAGCAGAATCATGCCGCATCTTACACAAGATGTAGCCACTGCAGTGGAACAAGTGCGAGCGACTGAGAGATCCACCAATCAGCCTGTTTCTAACAGAAACGAGGCTCCTCAGTCGGCAGTTCGCGGCGGGTCGGACTGGAACGCGATCGCGCAGCGCCTTGGCGCAGCCAATCACACCGGTGCCAGCGCACCGCCCTCAGGGGCGGCCGGAGCGGGGCCCACTGCACCCGCAACTGCATCGCCGTCATTAAACAAGAGCCAATTCTTGGGCATGATGGAGCGAATACTCGCCTTGTTGCCTGACAATGTCTAGACAACCTCACAACGTAGCTATGCGAACAGCACCTCTCCGCGCCTGCACTTGCAACGCGCGAAGTGCAATATGTAAAGCCCAGCAATTAGAACATTTTGCAGTTGAACTTCAACTTGACATCTTGGCTTTACAAGAAACGTGGATTAGTGATCAACACGAATTCAAACTCCGGGGATTCGCTGTTTATCTCCAAGACCGCGTTGGCAGGCCAGGTGGCGGCGTGGCAATTGCGCTGCGCAGCGAACTGCCGCAGCTCGAAGCCGAAATTCCTGCTACTACTCTGGCGTCTCTAGACTCGGTCGGGGCGTACGTCTGGGTAGGAAACGTCCGACTCCTAGTCGTGTCCGTCTACTGCCCTGACCAAACCTTAGATCCGGCTGGAATTGATGCACTTCTCGCATTAAATTCCAAAGTCATCCTTCTGGGTGACTTTCACGCCAGACATAGTTCATGGGGCAGCCTCGGCGCAAACAGGAACGGCAGTAAAATTACCAGTCTTATAGCGACAAGGCTGGGCGTTGAGATCTGCGCACCGAATACCCTAAGCATTTCCCGGAAATACGTAACAGGAACCCGGGTGTTATTGATTTTATGATCGTGAAAGGCGTTGAGTGCGTGGTTCCCCGGTCGATTGCCGCACTGGATTCCGATCATAATCCAATAACATGTGTAGTAACGTCCCTTGTACCAGTACGCCAAGATAGTTTTCGAACATCGTGTGACACGAACTGGGCAGATTTCGCAACACAGCTGAATTCTCGGCTTGAGCAGATATCACTTAATATGGAGGCAGAGATCGACGAATCAGTGAATCACTTCACTGCGACGTTGAAATCCGCCTACAAGCAAAATACGACTGTCACACGCGAAGTGAATTGTCGCCCTGAGCTCACAATTGAGCAACGAATGATTTTAAGAGCATTGCGCAGAACTGTCAAAGTTCATCGCCGCTATGGCGATCCCGTTGACGGAAAGCGGGCGCGCAATCTAAGCAGAGAATTCCGTTCATCTCTACGGGAGGAGAGAGCTGCTCAATAGCCTGAAACAATTTCAAAATGCAACCTTCACGAGAGGCACATTTGGGATCTTTCTCGTGCGCTGGGCCGCTAACCGGGAGTAAACAGCCCGATACCTTTCCCCACCTCGGCGTACTTACCCGTTCCACCACCTCGGCGTACTTACGCGTGGGACGACGCAACAAAAAGCGAAATGTTCGCGAATTCGCTTGCGTTGCAGTTCCGCTCGTTTGAATCAGGCGCCGCTGCGCTGCCATTCGCCGCCACCGCCTCAGGTGACGAGCCAATGGAGTGCGCGGCCGGCTGTGGCGCCATTGGCCAGCCTCCTCCCCTGTCCTCGGCTCGCCGAGTGACGGAGGGTGAGCTGAAAGCCGAACTCCGTTGAGTCAATCGCCGAAAGGCGGCTGGGCCGGACGGACTAATGGCGTCACAACTGTGCGCTGTACAGGGCTTCGGAGTCGAGTATCTTCTCGAGCTCCTGAATGCTTGTCTGGTGCGCAGATATTTCCCGAAGGCATGGAGGCTTGCGACCATCGCGCTTATTCCAAAACCTGGCAAAAATAAACTACTCCCGAGCAGTTATAGACCAATTAGTTTTCTCTCCATCCTAGGAAAGTTGTTCGAGAGGCTGATTCTGTCGCGTTTGCAACAGGAAATACGTCGCCTCAACCTTCTCAGAGATGAGCAATTTGATTTCCGAGCTGGCCACAGCTCCGCGCAGTAGCTAACGTGGCTATGAACGGAGATCGGCCTCGCCCTGGAGAGACAGCATTCTATGCCAGCGGTCTTTCTTGGCGTGCGATCGGCCTTCGACTCTGTGTGGCATGCGGGCTTGCTCGCGTGCCTCAGGGGAGCGTTCTCTCTCCTACCCTCTTCGGCTTATACGTAAATGATGCTCCACTTGCTTCTGAAGTTCGATCCGGTATTCAGCGCTGCGGACTCCTGATATTCGCGGATGATTTCGCGTATTACGCGAAATCGGCGAACGGAAGGCAGTCTGCTAAATACTTAAAGGGGCGACTGTCTCGCCGCCCTTCCTGAATGGCTAAATCGGAAACGACTCGCCCTCAACCGCGAGAAATGTGTGGCTGTCAACTTCACTCGTAAGAGGGCTGACCCCGATGAAACGGTGAGCTTGGCGGGCGCGCGTCTCCCGTGGCGGAGGTATTTGGGCGTGTTGCTTGACAGCGGTCTCCGCTGGCACGATCACGCTCGATATCTCGCGGTCAAACTCTAAATCCGCACTCTACTTCTAAAACCTCTTCTCCGTTCTCCCGACCTTGACATCCGTCTAAAGCGCTGCCTCTTCACCGCGTGCGTGCGCCCCCTGTGGGCGTGCGCGTGCGAGGTTTTCGCGGCCGCTCCTCCCTCCATTTTGCGACCACTCCAGGTCGCAGAGAATAGAGGGGCGCGCCCGCATCTTCCTTTTCCCGGACCTGACCGCTAACCTAGCAATGCTGACTTGTGCGGGGTCCTAGGCGTGCGCCATCAGTTCCCGGCGGAGCTGCAGCGGCGGGCAAAGACGGCGCTCGCAAGAGCGCTGCGGCCGTCCGCTCCGCGCATCCTGCGCGAAACCGGCTTAGCGGCGAACAGCGGCGTGCACAGGGCCTTCCTTAGAAGAAAGGGCCCGCAGCACGTCGCCTTCGCTTTCCGCGCACTTCCCCTGCATAAGCTCGCTGAGCTGTGCGCCGCGGGGAAGCAGACAGTGCGTGGGAGGCGGTCGCCGCTCACGGACGCCGGAATCCGCGCGGGCTTGGGCCGCCTGGGCCAGAAGACGTCGCAGCGCCACGGGAGTAAAGTCGGTGCCGTGGCGAGCAACGTGAAAGTATACATAGTGTTTATAGTGAAGTGTGTATGAACTTGTGAGTAAATGTGTTTTTTAAATATAGTTAAAGAATGAATGTGAGCGTGCATGATTATATAAAAAAAGAAGAAAAGAAGAAAAACGAACAATACAAATAACTTTTCAGAATGCACCATCAAAACCTTTGTAAATACTAGCCAAGGCCCAAAGTGGCCCTTGTTGTAGTACGTAATTTAGTATAGTATTAGTATTTTTTAAGATAGGCCCGTTCCCAGCTGTATAAGCCTCATCGGCTGCAGCGCTCTTGTACCCCAATTAATTGAATAAATTCTCGCCCCTCCAGGGTAACTGGAGGGGGGGAATTGAAAAAAATGGCAGCAGTACTCTCTGAGGAAGGCCACAATATGTTGGCCGAAACGTCAGCCACCAGAACGATGACGCGGCTCATCCCGGATAGCCTAGACCACATGAATTCCGGCCGCGGAAGCCTACGCAATCATTATTGGTCTAGTATTCAAATTAATGTTTTGTCTGCAATTGATGGGTCAACAACATTTTTGAATTGTATTTGTAGCTTCTTTATATAGATATAGATTTACTTGTTAGAGAATTCGGTAGTTGAAAATTATTTAAATTGTATATATTGATAATTTATTGTAGTTTTTTAATGAAAAATAAATATTTTGTGAGAGATTTTGGATCTATTTGATTTATACTTTGAATTTCTACTTGCCTAATTAGATCTCATACTTCATACGGAGGATTGAAGATAGCTCGTGTAATGCATTATGGTTGAAAAGAGAGGTCAAGAATTAATTTTTTATAATATATTGCGATGAAACGGGCCCGCCTGATAGCGACAAGGGCGTGAAATATCATCGGGTCTATAGGTTCGTTCCCACAATCACGTTCCTGTTTTTGACACAAGTATTTTTATAATGTAACGTTATTTTTGCATTAACAGCTGCCCGGTTTTATGCTTCCTGGTAAGGATGCATTGATTATTCCACACTTGTTAATTTAATGTTAACTGGCACATGCAGGATATCATTCTGACTGATTTTTTCATATGGTAATTAATAACATATGATTTAGATTGGTAAAAGGGTCATTTACTATACTTAAGTGAATTTGGATACCTTTGCCCGAAACGCACAATGAGCTACTTTTATACTAAAACAACTACTTCTACAACTACAACTACACTATTATAATGCTTTCTTCTCTCTTCTTTCTTGAAAATGTTTACATTTCTGATTTAATGTTGTCTTTGAAATAACATACCATTGCATTCCATTTCCTCTAAGTCACTTCAGGTACCTGTAAGCGCCTACCATCAGCCCAGAGAGAGTGAGAGAGCGGGTCGACAGACCACCTTCTTTTGTTAACGCGTCCCCAGCTCCACCACGCGTTGCTTGGCCCTCAAAGGGTCGCCTCTCAGCTGACTCCGCCAGGTCAAATGCCCCTGCTCGCTGCATGCCCTCACGCAGTTGTGAACGCCCGGCCGCCTTGCGAAGTTTCGTATCAAACCCCCTTCGGTTTACTATTCGGATGCCATTAATTATTGCGACAGTTCCTTTAATTTACACTAGTCGTATTACAACATCCCGAATATTCTCAGCGTATGCCATATACGCCGTGATAGCAAGAGGCGGAGAGAATCTAATCACGTGGTGGCAACCCCTGGGATACTTTAACTTCGGAGGAAAACACTTTGGCGAAGCTGATTTCCCCACGAGAGTAAATGTGTTACTCAGTCTCTTCTTGTAGATCAGCGGATCTACAAGAATTTATAGTTGTATGATCGTGCAGCTGGCTCGAGTGCAGGTCTCGCTATGCCTGTCTGTCCGATTATCGTTTTCGTTGACATGGACGACTTGTCGCCTCAATCCCTCTTTTGTTAAATTCAGCAGTAGCTGCTTCAAATAATCGTCATTGTTCTGGGAGTAGCGGAGCGGGTGCCCATGACGAATTGACCCGAGGGACTTTCCTTTTCCTGCCGCGAGCTCCTGCTTCCGCTCTTTCTGTCAGTCGTAAATCTGTCCGCTGGTCAATTCTGCGCAGCCGACTCACACTCTTCTTCAGCTCTTCCTTACACAATGCCTTCCTCTCCACTTACCTTACTTCTTCGTGCACCCTAAAATATTCCTATTACAACATAATTTCCTAATATTATGATGTTTGCTTACCAGGTCCATTACAATATGTGGTGAATAATTCAAGATAATCATTTCAAACATTAATTAGAAGATTTTTAATTTCAGCACTTACTTCCAACATGTTTTTGTTTGGAAATTAATTCAAAATCTTATATTAGAATATGACATTGAAAATTGAATTTATCTTTAAATAGTTTCATTGAAACCAAAGTATTCACATTTAACTTAAACTTAATATCAATTTTATTTCTTTCCGACAACTATTTCTATTTTCCAATAATCCTCATTTCATTCTGTCTCTTCCAAAATTTTTCTACTTTCGTTTAATCAATTATTTTCTGGTCTACCTTCTTTTTCTTTGACTTGGTGGGACACATTGAAAACTTTTTTTGTATGTTCATTTCATGACCAGACTACCATGTTATTTATCTATAATTTAAAAGATTTAATATAATTTTCTTGTAACAAAAATATTTTTTCTACTTTGTCTCAATGTTTCTTTAGCAGTTAAATGACTGTCATTAACAAAATTGTAATGTTATATATATATATATATATATACATATATATACATATTGCGATGATACGCGCCCCGTCGGATAGCGACAAGGGCCCTGTTCGATGCCAGCACCCACAGCAAGGCCCGGTCACTCGTGGAGCCGGCCGCTCTCGCCCTGCTTATGACCATATTGACCGTTCTCACGACTGCTTCTCTATTCGACTGAGGATGGAAGGGTGGCGGGCATATCTGATGCATTCCGTTGGTCTTGCAGAATTTGGCGAACTCCCTTGTCGTGAACCGCGCGTCATTGTCGGTTACTAATGTCTCCGCGAGGCCTTCCGTCACGAAGATGCGTTCCAAGGTGGCGATATTTGCCGCCGCCGTGATGGACCGCATCTCAACTGCAAATGGGAAATTAAAAAGTGCATCCACCACCAGCAATCACATGGAGCCCCAGATAGAGCCCTCAAAATCCGCGTGCACCCTCTCCCGCGAGTGCTTCGGGGAGGGCCAGGGGAGTACGTCCTTCCTGGGGGCCGCCTGGTTCATCTGGCACGACTCACACTTGCGTACCAGATTATGTATGTCCTCCGACATGCCGTTCCAAAAGTTGTATCTCCTCGCCAACTGATTAGTTCTCACCAGGCCCCAGTGGCCTTCCAGCAAGAGCTGGAGGTTCTCTTTCCCCAGGGTTCTGGGCGTAGCCTTCTCTGATATCAACTCGCGTACCCTCCTCAGATGTCAACAGCAGCACCCCAGTCTTCACAAAGAGTCTGTCCTTCCTCGCCCAACAGCGCGCGTTGCTGCGCAGTAGCCTGGCTGGCCAGCCGTGCCGCAAGTACTCCAACACCAACCTGAGCTTCAGGTCCTTATGCGACTCCTCAACCCCTCAGGAAATCTCCCCTTCCACTGGGAATTCCTGTATTGCTTGGAGCTCTTCTAAAGCCAGCTGGAGGCACTCTTCCTCTCCGGCGTTGAACTCTATGTCCGGTCGAGCCGGAAGTCGCCACAGTGCGTCTCAGGATCGCCATCAACTTCAGAAGTTTCTGCATGTGCTGCTCTCTCGAGGCGCCCGAGACGAAGATGTAATCAAGCTAGTTCATGCAGCCCAACAGCTGCGCAGGTCAACTGTTCCAAGCACCTCTGGAAAACCGCATCTGCCGAGTTCACTCCGAAGACCAACCGTTTGAATCTGAACAGCCCCAATGGCGTGTTGATCATCAAGATCTTCTTTGCCTGCTCGTCCAGTGGAATCTGCAGATAGGCATCTCGCAAGTCGATTTTCGTAAAACTTTGCCCTCCCGACAATCCCTGGAACAAATCCTCCGGCCTCGGGATGGCGAATTGTTCTACATTGTGCTGTTCGCTCACTGTACACTTAAAGTCCACAGTTCAAATTGCTTATACCACACAGGCGCACTGCACCCCTTTGTTTTTTACCAAAACCCACTGGCTGGTAGGCACCCTCGAAATGATTCCTTCGGCCTTCCATCTCCTCAATTCTTCTTCCACCTTGTCCTTAAGCGCCCAAGGTACTGGTCTCGCCTTGTAAAACAGGGGATTGTATCCTCTTTCAGTTCTAAGTGGGCTTGGATTGTTGAACATTCCCCTAGGCCGTCTTCGAATACTTCCAGGAACTCGTTTAAACTCCTCCAAAATGTGAGTTTATGAGCACTGCTCCGCAATGATGTTGAGCTCGTCGACAACCTCAAACCCTAACTTCCTGAACGAACCCGAATCCAATATGTTCATTACGTCATACCGGTCGACCACTATGACTTCCAACTTGGCCTTTTACTTGTATGTTGCCCCCTCTTCAATCTTGCCCAACGTGGTTATTGGTGTTTTCCCCATACGCGCTTCCCAGACGTCTGTCCACTTTCACCCACTTGGGCGCTCCTAGCTTCTGATGTGTCCGTATTTATGAGGTCGAGTCACCAGAAATTGAACCAGAACTCCTGCTAATTGAATTTTCACTATCAACCGGTTGTGTCCTTGCGAGTCTACGTGCATTGCGTCTACACCCATCTCCTCGGCCTCCGTGCCCATGGGCTTTTCTCGCGCTCCTACACACTTCTTTGATGCGACCAATCTTGCCGCACATAAAACACACTCGGCCCCTTCGAAACCTGCAGCCTCCCCGCGCGTGTCGGATGCCGCAATCCCTGCACGAGTTCCACTTCTGTCCACTTCTTTCTTTCCCTGCCGCGGCCCCGTCTTCCTGCGCGTGAACTATCGTTGCACTGATCGCTACTGCTGCTGCCGCTAGAATCCCCTGCTGCTATTCCGTCTGTCGCGCGCTTTCGCTCTGTCCATCGCCTTCTGCTCGCTCGAACTCCACACCTGCGTCACTTTTGCGAGGCTTGTCAGACGCCGCGACGTCTCCGCGGTCAGCTCGTGAAGTGCTTCTGTCTTGCTTACTTGCTCCAACGATGGGTCCGCTTCCCTAATCGCTTCTTTACGTACTTCATCAACCGGCGTGTGCAGAATAACCATGTCTCTAATCAATGTTTCCGCGTAAGATGCACCGCAATATTTCTCCCCACATCTGAACTGATAGCCGTTCACGCTTCCAACCAAGTCCGTGATCCACTCTGCATGTGTCTGATCTTCCTTCTTTCTTAACTGAAAGAATGCTTTCCTGGCAGCTACTACGTGAGGCGTTTGCAAAACATGCTTGCTCAGCTCGTCCTTTATTTCCGCCCACTGCACTTCAGCCATCTCCTTATCCGGGAATCATTTCTTTAACAGGTTCACCGTGGGGATTCCGATGGTACCAAAAAAGACTTCCTTGTGCTGTTACCCCACAGCACAACGTATGCTGCTCGAATCTTTCTTTGCACCGGATGAAAAGCCGCAAAGGAGGGAGGCGATCGCATACCGACTGCTCGACTCACCGACACCAATGTCTTTGCCATTGCCTGATGAAGTTTTCTCCGCGACCTCCTGCTGCTGGGCCATTGACGCCTGCATTAGTTGAAATTGCTGCGTCGTTGCCGCTTGAGTCTGTTGCAACTGCTGCGCAGCTGTGGCCTGCTGATGCTGAAATTACTGTTGTAATAGCCCCACCAACTGGGCTAGGGTCCTGAACTCGCTGCCATCCAGCTTCGTTTTCCTCGTCGGCATTTTGAAGTGACAGGGAAAAGGTGAGTAACTCAAGATACGCAATGCAAAAAATCAGTTTATTACAACCAGTAGCCGAATTCGTACAATCATTAGCCAAATTACAAATATCCAAGAGATGTTCCAAAATACAGCCGGATCAATACAGAAATCCAGGAGATGCACGGTGGGCTAGAATATCAAAAGCTGGCCAGAATGTGAAGAGTTGTTCAATCCGTACCAAAGTTAGTATGTAAAGGTTATCAAAGTTGATGATTAAGAATATGATATTAAAAAGTGAAAAAAACAAAATGGTGGATCGAAGATGGCGGACATGTATTGATAAAAGTCATTTTATTCATAGAAAAGTAATTTTGGGGGAATTATCGAGATTGCTCATTCAGATTCAATTCAAAATAAAAAACAAGATAGTGGGCCCAAGATGGCGGACAATAATGTAAAAAAGTATTTTTATTTAACATAAAATTTAATATTTATTGGATTGTTGTGTTAATGATTAAACTATAAGCTCAAAAAATAGAAAGCTCGAAAAAAGAACCAAACAGAGGATAGAAGATGGTATATAATATTACAAAAGCATTTTATTTCAATTACATTTACCTAGTCATTTAGAAAATTGTAACTATAATTAGTTGTCGTTTTCTTCTTCCTTTTCCTCTGCATCACCTTCTTTTACTTCTTATGCTTCTTCCACTGAATTGTCATCATCTTCAAAGAATGGTAATGGGAGGTAAGGGATAATCAACCACACCTCCCATTTCCATAATGGATTACCACAAGATATCGGCTACCACCACAGAATTTTCAAAGAATGTTTCATCGTCATCTGCATCGGAATCTTTATACTCTTCCACTACAGGAACCAAGAGAGCAACGCCTTTTGGCGACAAGTTCTTCCATTTCTGTGGTGATGATTTCTTTGGTGACAGAAGAAATGTAGGGGTCTGTGATGGCCAACTATCTCTTGAACACGTCTTCCATTGTCGTAACTTGAGAAACTTTCGAGAAAAACACAAACGATATTGCTTTATTAACTTTGTAATTGATTCTTGAGTATCCTGTGACAGTTGACAGATGGGTAAAATGCCTGAAGAAATAATGTCTGGTCCGTGGATCAAAAATCTATGAACAAGGGGTGTCCTTTTGCGGAGTTTGTGACAGTTGCTATGGCGTAAAAAATAACTAAAATATTCAGTTTAATGTATGAAATCGGAATGCAATCATTTCTTGAAGATCTAGTGATCGCCGCGCGGCCACTTCTGTCCTTTTCTATTTATTCATCCCACTGTGAAAGAGAAAGCGTGGTTTCTGTCCTTTTTCTCCTTATTATATTCTTTACAATGCTTGTAGCCATCGATTATAATTTAAATTGTACTAATGTAAAACATAATTAATTTTGTCATTTTTCAAGATGACATATTTTGCAAGTAAGGCTTGAAACGTGGCTCAAAGTCGGAGTCGGTACTATTCGGTGGATTTGCAGGCTAATTTACAAAGGTAACAATATTGTGATATACCAGAACGGGACATGGTTTATTCATAATATTAGTTGTATACGGGGCGACTAAATGGACTTGTAAAATGGCGATATCCGGCCCTAGTAACGCCAGCGCAGAGGGTTGCTATGGTGCAGGGCAGGTAAATAAACTAGCTGCAAGCCTCGTAGGTGCCGGAACGCTGGCTAGATCGATATAATAAAGAATATGTGGTTGGTCGAAAAACGTATGACGGACGAAGGCGCGGCTACATGGGGTTGTAAGAAATGAGCGGGTTGGCGGGGGCAATTAGACTTTCTGGTGTTTACCGCCGTGTTTTGGAAAAATAGAACGTGAGACGCTACCGACCCATCAAGGGTTGCAAAATACAGAAAAACATTCATTCGGACTTGGAGCTTCGTTGAGTGCAGATCGTTACAGTCTGACTCAGAGTGGTGGAGTGTAGGTCGTGAACTCGGCTCTTGAGTTTCGTGGAGTGCAAATAGTGTGCGGACCTTGTAGTTGAAAGTGAGACTTATACATTTTCGTGCGAAAAGTAACAGTCGTCATCGGACTTAGAAATTATTTGCCGGAGTACATCCGCGGACTTGGGCAGTTTTGGGTGTTCACCGGACGATAGTTCGAACATTAGTATTTTATTAAACTCGTGTGAAAGATTATAAACCTAAAGCGTCGGAAAGAACTTAGCTAGATTTTATGCAGTGTGGACTGGATACTTCAGCAACCGCGCAAGATCAGAAGACAGAAGAGCGACTCGGATTCATCGGCCAAGTGAGAAGCGTCTTCGGAACGAGCGGGTCGGCAAGACGGTAACATATACTGCAGTATATTAAAATAATATCTTTTAAAAGGGGTCATGGCCATTAAGTAATCTGTTAAAATTAACATTGAATAAATTGTTAAATTTTGTTCTTTGGAAAAAGAAAAGAGTCTGTTCATTTGTCAATCATAAGCTTCTAATTAGTTGGAAGCAGAGAATTTCCATATTTCAGATTCCACGCCAGGCTGTACAGTCGGCAGATCAGGTAATCGGCTATCTTAGCGATAGCGAATACATGTAATCCGAATCCATCGGCCCAAGCTAGCTGGATGCCCATATAATTTTGACAGAATTAAATAGGGAAAAGTTAGTATTAGTTTATGTCACCTGTTCCTGGCGCCCACATCTTCTATAAATTCGGAACAGGTCAAACTCACGACAACGTATTACGAAGTGAAGGATGAAGGTACATTTCAAAATATTCGTGCGGAAACAGTGCAAAAGAAAGTGAAATGTCATGGAATTCGTAACTTATCTCGTATATAATTAATGATGTAATAATGATACAAATGTTTTTTAATTAGTACATAGCTCCTGGAACACCTTTCATATTGAAAAAATTCACTTCACTTACACAGAATACACATATTTATTTTCAACGACAACACTCTTTTGTAGGCTGGTCGGCTGCACGCACCGTTAACAATGACTCGCCGTGTTTGACCTGAAATATAAGGAAAGAAATGAACAGCTGACCGTCCACACAACCCGCGATCAGTAGTCCCAACATTACTGTAGCTAACTTGATAGTTCAAAATTCCCATTTAGAAATTTTTATTTTTTTCCTCTTTTTGGTCACGTTTTCACGATTCTAGCCCACCGTGAAACGTTACAATTACAGCTAGGTCAATACCAAAATCAACAAGAGAATGTAGCAGAAAACGGGCAGGGATCGAACTGATCGCAGTTCCAGTCCTCCGTAAGCGGGCGCGGGCCTCGAAGTGAGGGGGGACCGCCCGGTCACTGCCCCACTGCCAGCGCCAGGGACGGCGAGGGAAGGAGGGGCGCACGCCGCCCCTCCACCACAGCCGCTGCCGCCGCTCCAGCGCTGCCGGGTCGCGCCTTCCCGCGGTGATGTGGCGCTGCCAAGGGTAAAGTGGCGGTGGGCGCAACTATGGCGTAATCACCACTTCAGTTCTGTAATTTCATTAAATTTTTCTTTTCCATGTTAGTATTAAAATCTCATAATAATACAATTTCTCTACAATATCTGTATAATAATTATTTTTTTATGAAACTGATATATTTTCATTTATAGCGTCTTGCTGTGTAATTTTTTAAACAATTTATTTATAATAATTGTCTTAATAATATTGCAATTGCCCTTATACTTGTGGAAACCATAGTCTGAAAAAATAAAAAGGAAAAATGCATTGGAATTTTTCATTTTCTACAATCAAGGAGTTTTGGGTTAAGTATACATACTCAGGTAAAGGCATTGCACACAGACCGACGTGGCCCTAAAGGGAGGCACAAGGAGGAGGTTGTGTGGCGAGCACAACGCTCTGGCCGCCTTTAGCCCTAGGAAAGATCCTGGTACTCGCTTGGAAAGGAGGCTGAGTCGACCCCAGAGCCGCCCTGAAGGGAAAGCACCAGATAAAAAATCCCAGCCTACTCCGGGATTCGAACTTGGGTGCCTCACGCCAGGAATCCAGTGTCCTACCACTGAGCCAGAATGGTTCCAGTGTATATGCTTACGTGTCAAAAAACACAAATTATATAAACAAATTATCGTGTCCTCAAGCGGAGTGATTATGCGAAAGATACGTTTATCCAATGTTGAATACTGTAACAGCACAGACCACTAAAAATGCTTCAGTGTAATAATCAAAAACCGTCCAGCAGCGGGGAAAATAATACTATTTTTACTCACGCCTCGCTAATACAAAAGCAGAAGAACGTAGCTCTCAGGAATGGGGCACTTTCTGCGTCCTCGGTCCCTTAATCCGTGTCGGTATTGGCAATGTCCGGACCTCGCCCTATTCTGAGCGTCCCGGCGAGAAGGATGCGTCGTGACGTAGGCGGCTAGGCATGCGGGCGATCGAGCGACGCAGTCCCATACCGCGGACTCACTTCAGGAGAGCGTCACCAGATAGCGCCTGTAATCAAAGAAGACTTAAGTCACGGGACCTGCAAACGGGTCGTGATTGGTGGGGGCCACCGTGTCATTCGCGGGAGAGGGGGCCGCGAAAATTACATAAATATCAGAAAACGCCATTCTCTGGTCTTCTTATTTGAATATTTGTTCGCCGGGTCGCTTCTGCTGCTTTGAATAATTGCTCGCCGTGCCGCTTCTTCTTCGAACAGTGTATTCGCCCAGCCGCTGCTTCGGCTCTTCGTGGTGTAGGGCGCAAGTGTACGGTTTCTCAGCACCATTTGCCGCCGAGTTCGGTAAGATGTTTTGTCGCGATCATCAAAAACTCCCCGAGCTCATGCTCGACCTGATGTCCAGTCATCCGTGCAGTAAGTCATGAGAATGGTAGCCGCAATTGGACGAGACTGCGGAAAACACGTATCTCCCTGGGAACATCACTGAGTGAGGAGCACGTGATACCCGTGCCCTGTGATGTGAGAGCCAGGCGATCAACCTGGACTGCATGGGAAATCATGCCATCCTTCTGGAGCCCTCCGCCAACCAGCGAGAAGATCAACTGGGTTGACCATCAAATGAAGAAAACTGATAATGAGCAGTGTGAAGGTGGAGAGAGAGGGAGAGAACTGAAATTGTAATTTATTCATAAGGGCGCAGTAGGTGTAGTCAACATTTGTAGATGGGATAATTGCTACGGGTGGGATTTCAATTCAAATTAAAGTTATAATAAATTCATATCAATTTTTAATGGGTGAAAATACCAGGAAACCATTGCATGCATGCCTCCTTAACCCTTGCCGGATGTACAGATATGGCCACGCAGGTGAGTTCTCCCTATCGACGGCAGCCGGGCACGCAGCCAGTCGATGAGGTACGGGCAAAGATTCGGTTGGTTCGAATGTACTGTCATACCGGCATGGTTGTAAACACACTTGTGATTGTTTGACCATAAAAAACTCACCTTTTGGGGATGTACACAGCAAATCAGTTTATCAATCACACACGTTAGCACATAGAGCAAATATTCGGCATAGGAGCGCATAGGAAATTAGTAACGACCACTCACGAGGGCCTAGGGAGGCGACGAGATCACTGCCAAATCCCGGAGACAGCTTGTGCGCCGTCTACGTAGCATATACCAGGCGGGCGTAAGGGTGTACATGGCGTGATCTACGATTTCAAGGCATATTCGCCTCCTGTCCGGGCGAAGGAAGGTCCTTGCAGGGCGAAGGAAGGATCTCGCGGGGTCCGGGTCCGGGGTGAACACGAGGCCGTCCTCAGCACTTCTTCCGGCCCGGGTGAACATGAGGCCGTCGACCTGCAAATTCATGCACGCAGCTCGGCTGAATTGCTCTAGACAATTAGTCAGCCAAACAGCATTTACTAGTTTTGCCGCCGAGGCCGAGTGATGGTGATGACCCGCAAATTCCCTCACACGAGGCCATTGCACACGTCGTATCAGGATATCCCTCTCGCGGCTCTGGCAGCGAGCGATCACACACAATCGAGTACTCGAGCACGTCATAGATGCTGAGGTCGCGGGGGTGCAGCGTCCTATATGAAAACCAGATCGCTACATAGAACGTCCTGAGCGCGTGGTCGTGGTTTGTTGACCGCGGTGGTTGTGGACTAGAGCTCTTGGAGTTATACGGGTCTTCAGACATGCGGGTACCCAGGACCCGTATATGCGGGTATTCTAACGGGTTAAACCCACCCGCATCATACGGGTACCCGTATCATGCGGGTACCCGTATCAGACGGGTACCCGTATCAGACGGGTACCCGTATCAGACGGGTACCCGTATCAGACGAGTACCCGTATCAGTCGGGTCGCCCATATAATACGGGTCGCGGTTGTTTTTGATAGACACGAACAGAAGATTGTAAAGTTATCTATTTATGTACGCTGAAGTTACCAGATAATAAGCGAAGTAGGAAAGTGAACAAACGAAACAGTAAATCAAGAAAAGGTCTTAAGAGCGCTTTGTGTTTTTTCACTGCGTAATTAATTAGATGCCGTTCGTACGTTAGAAAATTGCTTAATTTATTTAAAACATTATAGTTAATATTTTAAAGCATTTACAAAATTATTATTTAAATACTTATTTAAAAAATTGAAGATATAAATTAATTAAAATTTAAGCAATTTAAGCTGTTTAAGCAATAAGGCAATTTCTTTCCAAATACGACAGAAATAATGAAAAAGACAAATATCTAACAATTCTGGATTTGTTTAAATAACATTGACATCTTTCAATGCACGGAGATGACGCTTGAGCAATGCCTTTCCGTACGATTCATCTCTGCATCCGTTCATCGTTCTTATCAGTTCTGCGAAGGGAAGCAATATGAGGTGTTGATTAGTGCGGCGCATCGTGTTAGATATTTTCTCACGCGCGAGCAACCGCTTTGTATTTCGATACGATTATTGCATCCACTCAGTGTTGCCAGACGTACCAGGATTCTGGTATTTTTACCAGGATTTTAATGAAGATACCATGTACCAGGGTGAAGACATCCTGGTACGCTTAAATACCAGGATTTTAAGTCTACGTAATTTATGATTTAAGATTCCTATAATCTTTGTTTATCCAATAATTTAACACGAACACAGAAAAAACTGCCGTAAAAGCATTAAGAGTGACATGGTAGGATGGTATTTTTCCAGCATACGCTATAGGAGAAAAAGATACGTCTTAGTCTGCCATTTATGATGGAAATACTATTTTCTTTCCGCCATGCTTCCATTTAGTTTATTGATATAAAATATATCGATATTGAGTTAAATTTAACAAACTTTCTGTGCCCGTTATAATATGAACAATATCAGAATCCATTATAATTGGTACCAGGAATTGTAGTGTAAGTACCAGGATTTTTGAAGGTTTGTACGGGGAAACACATTTAATTGTTTGACAATGCTACATTAACTCTTCTGGCAGTTCTAGATTGTTTTCTATGACTTGAATGCTGGCGTGAAATTCAGAAAAGCTTAGTGTCGCGCCTTGATCGTGTTTTTTATACCTTAAATCAAAAGTAAGATTCATACATTTACCATGAATATCGTCCGCCATTCCGTCGCTGCAGTTTCTGCTACTTAGTTTTGTTTTCTTTTTAGAATAATGTTATGACGGGAAGCAACGAAGAGAGAAAAGAAAAGAAGATGCGCTTTTTGTCCGAGGAGGCAAACCAGGTTCACGCAGCATTGTTGCAATATTTGATCCAACCACGTTGCAAAGAACTTACAAGAAAGATTTTTTGTTTGCAATGAGTGTAGTTCTGAGGAAGCTTGTTTTGGTTCACAAACAGGTGCGGCTCGTCATTAAAGGCTGTAAGGCGGAGCCTCTCCTAGAGAAATCGCCCTCAAAAAGAAATTTAAAAATATGTTTATACATGTATTTATTTATTAATAATGAATTTCTGAGTTGTATTATGTAACAATCATATCAAACTTTTTCTTTGTCGGTTCGTTAACGGCCGTCTGTAACGCATTTTAAGCTGTTGACAGGGAAGAGAGAAGCGGTAGGCTCCCACTTCATTCCGCTATAAGGCCTGTGTAAAACGAGGAGGCATAACGTCATGCATTCACTGCACAGGCTTACTGGCGGACGAACGGCTGCGGACAGGCAGCCTTCAGGGGTGGGAGGTCTAGGGTCTGAAGAAGGGCGTGCTCACTAGATGGCATTACTATGCAGTTCAGCGGCTAGCATTGCGCTTTAACTAGTTTTCCCGATACGCGGTAGGAGCGCTTCTCCCTTAAGTCTGTATCAGATTTATTAATAGAAATACAAGACAGGCAATGCAATGCACTATAATGTAATGTAATGTAATGCAATGCAATGCAATACATTTGCAGCCTTCCCCGTTTATAAAACCACGAGCCGCGGCTGTTCACAAATGTCCCTGTATGTTTCAATGTGGTAAAAATATATTGTTTATTGAATTAATTGTTTTCTATTTACCTTTATTAAATGAATTTACTATAAATAACACTTCACGACTGTGATTTTGATTCGAGTGCTTATTATAAGCAAAAATTATGAGCCTGCATGTCATCTTTATGTATCACTTCATCTACACAAGTTATAGAAACCTATAACAAATGTCTGGGAATATTAATGTAAATATTTGATTCATAATAAAACAATAAATATAACATAAGCAGTTGTTAGATAAAATCTAACTCGCGAGTAATGGCGTTACAAAAATACGTGTCAGTTACGGCGGGTTAATGTATTATATGTAATATATGTACCAGAGAAAAATTAAATAACACACCTATAAAAGTTTCTTTTATACTTCGTTTTTTCTAACGTGGCCGATGACATTAGGTCATTATTACACCTCCTGCCTTATAAAATAAATCTTTTTAACATTGGTAAGCACATTTCTGAGGCCACGAGACCCGTTGACAAGGAAGATCGCGAGTTAATGAAAAAGATTCATTTTATAAAGCAGAGGGTCTAATAATTTTCTTATGTCATCAGCCACGTTAGAAAAAGCGAAGTATAACCACTCATTCTTTATTTTGTTTTTGTTTTAAAGATGTCGTACACTTGAGTTTTTCTAACTTTAAATTTATTTATCACAACCTTGACAAAAGTGTTGCTTTATTTGTGTTCTTGAATTTGTCTACTTTTTTTCACCAAGAGTTAACGTTTTCAATTTGCCACCTGTCATAAACATTGATTAACATAATAATATCTATAACTCGTCAAACTGAACAATTTTTAGTACCGTCGTACCGTCGTATCCCTTTCCGTTTCCGTCTTTTTTTCGTCCTTTCCGACCATTTTGTTCTGTAGTCCTTTCTTCCATTTCATTTTCGCCCATTTCGTCCTTTTGGTCCCTTTTGAAAAGAAATTGCATTGTTTCTTAAACATAAATAACAATTTCGAACAGACCCGCGACCCGTATTATACGGCCGACCCGTATTCTACGAGCGACCCGTGTGATACGGGTACCCGCATAATACGGGTATCCGCATAATACGGGTACCCGCATAATACGGGTACTCGTATCATACGGGTACCCGTATGAATGCGGGTGGGTTCGACCCGCACTTTTCTGAGACGGGCGGGCGGGCGGGTTGACGGGTCTGCGGGTATTGAGAGCTCTATTGTGGACCGCTGTCTCCGTTCAATAGAGTGGTCGCCTGCAGAAGGTGTATTCTTCTTCCTCATTCTTCTTCTTTCTTCTTCTTCTTTCTTCTTCTTCTTTCTTCTTCTTCTTTCTTCTTCTTCTTTTTGTTTCTTTCTTTTTCTTTCATCTTCTTTCTTCTGTTTCTTTCTTCTTTCTGTTTCTTTCTTGTTCCCTACCTGGCGGCTAGTGGAGGAGGCTGCCCCCGTATCCAAAACGCTACTATGAGTTTTACTGGTCTCTGGACTTTAGGTAGGACATGCTTCCAATTTTGGCGGTTGGTTGTCAAAAATCGCTTACTTAAGGCGGGGATATATTTTCAGCAAACGCCGATGCCTATAACTATAACACTCGACTTAGTAATCTAATTCATCAGGTGACAGTATCAACAGCTCACTTCAAAACTACACATTCAATATACAGAGTCCGGACAGGAAACGTCTAAACTGCGAAAATAAGCTCTTAAGACAATTTTATGCATATTTTGTCTAATAAACTACCTGGATATTCTGAATGAATGAGCTGCAATAAGCACTCTAAGGTTGATTTGAAAAAATGCTTTCTAGGCAAAAATTAGCATTGCAGAAGCATAGAAGCGCACAGTTTCGACGTAAAATAAATAAATAAATACATGGTGGCTAGGTCCCTAGCATCGCCGATGTTGAGACAGTAGCTGGATGTACTTGAGTCAGGTTTTCTTTGGGGCCGCTCGCTGGATCTTCCACTGGATTGGTTTTTGTCATCAGAGAAGTTGGGTGTTGCTCATTCGTCAGACTTAACCGTTGGATTGCAATCGCCGTTTTCGAATGAGCTCTTCGCAGGGTGTCTGATGGTCGCACCTTACACGAATGATATCTTTTCGAACACTGCCGCGGGTGGAAATTCCAAATATCTGGCATCACATCATAGGCAACATAGCCATTGCTTTTGTTATATTTCGACATTTTTCAGGTCAGACTTAAGGAGCACCAACATCTCAGAACCATAGAGGGGCATTGGGAGGATGAGTGTCCGAAAGAGGCGGATTTTGGCATTGAGCGAGATATTCTACTTCCATTGCTTTGGTTTTCTCACATGATTTTGAAGCCATAGGATTGCGCGGTGTGGGTAATGTGGCTTAGGATGTCAGTGACTTCTGCATCGGTGCTGGCGAGCATTACGCTATCGACGGCAAACATGAGATCACATATTGGTCCACGGCATACTGAATTCCACGCTGACCCGCAAATGCCTTTCTCAAGATTGCATCGACTACAACATTGAAGTGTAATGAAGAGTCCATGTCCCTCTGCCGCACTCCATTTTGGATGGGGCAATCTGTATATAGTTCATTTCGGATTCGCACACAACTACTTGAGCCTCGAGGAGCCTCATGACTTTTTGAGGCAGGTAAGCAGTTCCCAATGCTTTCCAGAGGGCAGACTAGTGAGCACAAACGCTGACTTGAAATCGAAGAAAATGACAGTTTTTTCCCACAGCGAATCCACTTTTCCATCAGCTGCGAGAGTGCAAATATCAGTTCGCAACAACTCCTGTTTGGTTGAAATCCCGCCTGTTCGTCCCGTCTGGTCAGTTCAATATGTTTCTACAGACTTGACTAGATGACTTTTATGAATACCTTACCAATGACGGAAAGCAAGCTAATGCCACGGTAGTTCTTACAAAAGCTGCTGTCCCCTTTCTTGTGGATCGGCACGATGATGGCGAGTTTCCAGGTGGCTGGAATCAGTTCGGATCGCCTGATTTGGACCAGCAATGCATGAACGTCGACGGAGCAGGACTTTGATAGTTTCTGCTGTAACTTGGTCCATTCCCGGTGCTTTTTAATTCCTCAGGGATGTTATTGCTGTCTTCACTTGAGTGATGGACTTGAACAGGTGGTGGCTCTTGCTGCCATAGCGGCGGTTCGTGATTGTACAGCTCATTGAAGCATTCCACCGCTGGAGACGTTCCTCATTAGATTGCACGAATGTCCCATCTACTTTTCTGATGTCATTGATCGATTTGATATTTCTGCTAATTCGTTTGAGAGTTCGATACATTGTGCGTTATTCATGTTTAGATGCAGCTTCTTCGAGTTATTCTGCCGCCTTTTTCCAGTAAGCTTCCCGCTCTCCTTTCATCTTTTGCCGGACTTCGAGGTTAAGCCCCGGTTATTGATCGGGGTTGACCATCTTCAAGCGCTTCCTTTGGTCCCCTAGGCGCAGGCATTCATCCGTTATTCAAGTTGTGTTCGATGGGTGAATGTAGGCCACAGCGGCTTTGAACATTCCAGGATGGTATCCAAAACCTGCCTTTTTTCTTCTTCGAAACCTTCCATTTCAGCCAATATAGTGAATCGATTTGATATGCCAATGAGGTGAATCGATCTGGAATTCCCGTTTCTGGGCGGAGGTCAGCAGATGCGACCAATCGACCCTGGATGGAGGACGTGTCTTGCGTTTCGTTCCCTGTAATCGAAGCTGGACCTCAGATCATACGAGATTGTAATCAGAAACACAATCGGGATTTCTCATAGCGCAGACATCCTTGAGGGAGAATAGAAAACGCGCGCTGATGAGCAAGTAGTCAATCAGGGCCGCGTCTCTCCCTGAGGGGTTCCGCCAACTCAGATGATGTCGCCTAGGATGTTGGAAAAGACTGATACCGACTGTCAAGTAGATGGTAGCAAAAATAGCTGACGTAATGCATTGTCGTTGATTTTGCTAAAGCCCTGTTCTCCTAGGTTTCTTCCCAGGCTGTTCTTTCCGCGCCGACATGGGCGTTTAGATCGCCAGCAAGGATGATGTTTGATTTTGGGATTGAGTCTAGCGTGTCTTGGAACTAAGCATTGAAATCGTCTTTGAGACGAAACTTGGCTCAGTTGGTGCATTAGGGCCGAATGCATGCGCTTTAACTTTACTGTCAATGATGAGAACTGCCAGGCAGTTGGATATTAGCTGGAAGGCGACCACTCTGTGAGTGACTTGATTGTTCACCACGAATTCAATGTCATCTTGGTGCTTATCGCTGCCAGAGTACAATGAAATCGTTTCATCATTGTCTGGAACTTGAATATTTGCTGTCCCTGAGCCAGTGAGTCTAAGTTCGGACAATGCGGCGATCGAGATCTTACATTACGTGAGTTCTCTGGCGATGATTTCTTTCGTTCATCACGGTATCCAGTTCGGTGACACGGAGTTCCGTTTTTCATGTGAAATATTTGCTTCTTTTTTTGCCAGTAGCTCACTCTCATCGGCATCCTGGATCCACGACGCAGGCGCATCAGCTGACCCGAATAGAGTAATACGAATGAGCAAGTTTGGACTTTTGCCCATTGCCCGTAGATTAAGTGTCTATGTTTCGGCAGGGGGTCAACCCTTCTCCTTTATTCGCAATTCGGACCATCAACGGTGGCTACTGATCTACTCAATCCACCCAACGCTCACCGCAGGCGGAGTTGGGGTATAAGAGGGGGTGTATATTAGAAACAAATACATGCACCTCCGAGCAGAACTACTAGTCTGGTACTACCGCGCGGGGGGGGATTTCTCCGTCTTAGTGGGGATTTCGACAGGTAGTGTGTGGGGAAGGGCTCTGCCTTAAAGAGATTTGACTCCGGTGGAAAGCTGAAACAACTGAGAGAAAGAATTATCGCCAAGGCAGTCTCCGTCTGCGCTGCCCGCCGGCAGTCTCTGTCTGCTGTCTGCGTTCCGCCACATCGATCGAAATGACCTTGTATCCTAAGAGTACAGAGTCAAAACCCTATGCGGCTTGGTGCGCGGTCGGCTTTGACGCACGTAGGAGGGTCATTCCATGCAAAAAATAGGAAATCTGCCACTACATCTCAGAATTTAAAAATATTTTGCCACCTTACTTATCATGACACCTGCATGAACCAGGTACAATATTTTTGTCTCATCATCCATTGTTTAGCAACAATGGGCACTTGAAATATTAGGTTAGAAGTCTGTAGACATTCCGTTATGATTTTTTTCCGATGATATGCAAACAAGCAAAAAATATGGAAGTTACACTATTTGTAGAAGAAATGTAAAAGATAATTTTACTCTAAAGATATTTTTTTACCATGAGTCTTTAAAAATTAGGAAGTAAACAAATTCTAAAAAATACAATAAATGGAAATGTAATATTTTTAAATTCTTGAATTTTGGAACCAAAATTGCTGAAACTACTTTCAAGCTACTCTGTAAATTTCATCATGAAATCTTGAATGGTTTTAAAGTTATGAATAAAAGTATCTTACTGGTGCTCCGTAAACGAACTCATCTCAGCTGCTAGAGCCGCCGCGCCCCAGCGCTCTTCGTCAGCACTCGGCGTTTCTTTTTTCCTCCGCGGCGCGATGGTGGATTTCGCAAAACTACTTCTCTGGGTGTTAATTTTGTACGAGCTACATGAAGAGATACGCCAAATTCGACCATTAATTTTTGTTCACTCCAACTTTTTGGTAAACACGTTAAAATCATATATTTCTCATTAGCTATTTTCACATTTGAAAATTTTTCTTTGAATTGTGTCGACATTTCTTCTCCATCATTGCTTTCTGTACTCACATGAAATAATTCAGAAACTGCTTTATTTACGGCACTCACCTTTCTCCTTCCGTACGATTTCTCTCGGGTTTGTTTTCGCAATGACAATGATGATTGACCCAGAGGATACTAAATGTTTACATTACTGATAGTGGCTTCCTCTGCAACTCCTGGGGCTACGTACTCTTCTTCACTTGACGTTTTCACTTCACTGACTGTTTCAGTTGAGTCACTAAGATCTGCATTGGGCATTTAGGATATTTTGTGACGACACAGATCGCATATTGCTTCACCTACCACTAAATTCGATATTTACTTCCGCATCGCCTGTGTTATCTTTCTCTTACCCACCCGACTTTTGTGCTTCTCAAGTCCGAATGGATTGCAGCACCAAAGCCTGTTTAACGTATTTACAATCTTTGGCATTTTCTATCACGATGTATCACTGAACGAATCACATGCGAAAACTAAGGCTGTAAATTGGTGTCAGGATGCCTTCGATGGATATCCCTAGGGAATGAACTTGGCGGTGCCTGCCTACGACCTTGCGTCACCCCTCGCTGGGCAAAGGCACGCGACTTTCAATCTTAAGAGCAAAATGTGCGTATACTTTTTATTTAATAACTTACGCATTTTTAAGATTCCATCGAGACAGTTTGCAGAATGGTTATTTATTAGTTCTTCTTGCAGTGTGTAAAATATGAAAGAAAAGAAAATATTACCTTTGAAGAAAAATGTATTTGTTTAATTTATTAGGATTTTTTATTATAAACGAATATCTCAATCCTTAATATACTATCAACTGCTTAAAATATGATCATTTATCTTCAAAATAGTGTGCCTGTTTTTAAAGTTTTATTCATTTTATGAACGTCATAATTATTATCATTATTGAGTACATTGTGTCATCGTCCATGTTTAACCCGTAATTGTTGCTAAACTGCTGAAGATATTAATTCCATGAATTGTCTTTTAACTGTTCATCATTAGTAGATTAATGTAATAAAATATGAAAAAAATCTGAGACTCACGGTCAGAAAACCTGAAATTTTGCATGGAATGACCCAGGAGTGAAAGCGCCCGTAAGAGGAACATCTCCAGCCACAGTGCCTCTGATAGAACAAGATTGTGTTTGCCCCCACAAACGTATGTTTCTTAGTGTTTACCGTTAAGTGTACATAGTGTAGAAGTGTTCAAATGGACTTCGGTAAATGGGTGCACGTGATTTCTATTGGTAGTTCTTGTATTGTGGTACAGTCTTTTGTAGTAGATGTAAAAATGGTAGTTGTAGTTTCTTTAGTGTTGTATTTTTAATTTTTTTATTAAAATGTAGATGTGTGTATTCCAAATATTAGATTAGTCGTTACCACTTGGCAACCAGTCAGTTGAAGCGAAATAAATAGTATTATTATAGTTTTTCCATAAGGAAATGTGTTTTTTAAAGGCAGAACCTTAAAAATACCATGTACTTTTGAATAGTTTTCACATCATTTTGCATTTTGTGAGAATTTTTCAACTATTTTCTCAAAAAAGGCTGTAAATTGTCACTTTCCCGCCTACTGATTGTCGAGAAGAGAAGATGTACGTTGCAGGGAAAAACGGGGAATTTTTTACAGAAAACTATTATTGGACTGGTAATGACAAAGTGGCATCTTGTTCCTGTGTATGTGGCAGTCCATAACATGTTGAGTAGATGAAAACGGTCGGTTCTGTACCAGACCTGAAAAAAACGGCCGATCTTATACCAGCCCACATACGTGAGGGTAAATTGTGTATGGGTTGTTTACATCGTGGCTACAAGTGTTTTATTGTATGTGTGATGTAGGTCATGTCTGTGGTATGTTGTGGTCCTGTTTACATATCTTGCCTTGTTCATGTACATGTTTGGGTAGACACCATGCCTGTTTGTTTAACTACTTCGTAGTGACGGCAGCTGGCTGTCTGGTCCCCTACACAAGCTATATTTTAAAAGCGCCAAGGTTATGAACCGACTGGCGCGTTCTCCTTCCATATGTCATATTAAATTTTGATAAGCATTCCAGAGCGCGTGCCTGGTGGACTAAAGAATGATGATGTCGTTTTCTGGTGGTTACGTGCTGTAAATAAGTGATATAATCGGCTTACAATATTTTTACAGTA
Organism: Acheta domesticus; assembly: GCA_031308135.1. Lineage (NCBI taxonomy): Eukaryota > Metazoa > Arthropoda > Insecta > Orthoptera > Gryllidae > Acheta > Acheta domesticus. The sequence continues at coordinate 168,883,010 of JAHLJT010008446.1, read as the reverse complement.
TATTTATAGTACAGTATAGTACAGTATATTTACAGTATATACAGTATTTTTTTAATTTAATACGTGTTTATTGTTATCATGTACGAACAAAGACCATAATCATTTTCTTCTGTTTATATTGTAGGTAGTAACATTTTAGAAGGGTGGTTCCCCCTACCAAGTTCCATTTTCACGCCGGACGGGCCAATGACGAAAATATAAGTATAAGATAAGAAACGCGATTTTGCCATTCGCTAAGACCTGCAAACACGAGAGAAACGGCAAGCGAAACTTCTTTTGCGGCTGAAAAAGCTTCTTCTCGTATGAGCAGCGGACACGAGCAGTCATGTTGTGATGGGTGTTCGTTGACTTGAAAGTTCATGTGTCTGTTTCAATAGGCCGAAGTTCTTTCGGGCCGTCATTTTTTCACAAATTGTAAAAAGTTGACATTTCAAAATTGCACATTCAAAACTGAAGATAACTATTTGTGCTTAAAATAAAGTATGTGTAAAAACTCAGCTCTTTAACCCACTTATGCCCAGAAATGTTTTCAGAATAATTTCTTTCAAAACTTGATATTATGCTTCTTTTAGTAATGTGATAAGGTGTGACAAGGACATCTTGATAGAAAATATGTAGAAAGTGGTTTTCTGGGATGGATCGTCAACAAACCAGTGGGCATATAAGACATTAGAAAAAGAAATGTTTTACATTTATTTTTTCTAGTCTGTTAATATATATATAAAACTCATGAACGTAATTCTAAGTCAATTAACAGACTCTTCAACTTTGCTACTATTCTAATAGAAAAGAAAATTTCGTGTAAGTGTTCGCAAGATGCTATGTTTAAAGAAAGAGTTGAATTTTTTCTGAAGAAAATCAGACATTTAGAATTAATTTACAAAAAACTGTACAAACAAGGAGTATACATCAATTATAAATAAGCATAACCATTTACAATTTTTTTCAATTCTGCAGTAGGTTTTTCTTGATCTGAGTATTGTTGTATTATTGAAACAATAATAATAATAATTATTATTATTATCATTATTATTATTATTATTATTAAATTTTTAGTCTTTTGATATTGTCTATCTTCTAAATATTCGATATTTCACAAATTAAGAACAAATATGTGTTTTTACAATATGTTCTTGACTCAGCTTTTCCAAAAATTAACCTCACGCATCGCCACTGGTCATAACCCAGTCCAAAAATCAACAAATGTCTTGTTGTTTGGCATGCTGAAAAAGAGATAGTATTGCCGATGTTTATTTGACGTGCCGGCCCTAGATATGTATGTGAACCACCATATTTTTGCAGCAGAGTATTTGTAATTTCTCAACGAAACTGTAAGTTATCAAAAGACTGTCTTTTGTTAGTTGACACATAGTGTTCATAGCCACATCAAACTCAGAATACTACTGGAATTTACCATTTTCCCCTACTAGACTAAGTCAAATGGTAGAAAATAGGGGAAAGTTTTGGTGTAGTTTTGATTTTTGGGTCCTGTATGTTTTTGGGGTCGCTCAACACGAATATCATGTTTGTTAACAAAAATTTTGCCCGGAAACACGTTTTTTCGCAAAAAACATGTAAAAAATCCGAGATTTTCCAGAGTTTTTAACATAACTCAAAAAGCATCCACTTTTCGTAAATAAAGGTCAGATATGAAATTAAAGAAGATAAAATTACCTACATTTTATGTCCTAAGGATTTTTTTCTCCAACATACCATTTAGCCGCTAGAGCAACGTGAATTATGGTGTTTTTGTGAAGAAAATTGTGAAAATGGGATTCATCCCATTTTGTCGCAATGTAGCTCAGAAACTACGCATTTTTCGTAAATATTGACCTCATATGAAATGAAAGATTATACAATTTTCTACATTTTAGGACTTTGTCTGATAAACAGTTGCGCCGCTACCGCGCGTCGAACCCAAAGGCAAAAAGTACTTGGATGTTACTGTGAGAATGGCACCTCATTTACCCTCGCTCACTAACTCTCTAACTCCTATAAGTAATTATAATTAGTTGCAAGCAATGTAGTTGCTGCTACTAAATATGACGGCTGTTGAATCACTTCAACGACTCTCGGCATTGTGAATTGTATTATTCCTTAAGATTTGGTATTAACTATTATCGTGTGGAATGCCCTACTCTACTTCCACTGCTTCGTCAGTTCCATAGTTAGGGAAATCTGGTTTAATCTCATTCTCCAATTCTAATTCATCCTCTTGGTCATTTTCAGAAACAACTGTCATATTATCACAACTCTTCTCGCAATTAAAGCACAAGTTAGAGCATTTAAGCTCTGCCTTCTGGCAGCCAAACTTTTTTTGACAGTTCTTGGTGCATTTGCATGAATCAAGTTTCAATAAAGCTGAGGGTTCGGATGGTAACAATGTTGTCACAGCCGCAAGGCCATGTTTAGTTCTTTTCCATCCTCACTCTTGAGGGTTTTTTTTTCCAATTCCTAGCCATTGCTGGACCTGATGGTAAGTTCTTAAAGAGTGTTGTTGGGCTGCATCTGCAGATGGTAGTGCAGCAATGTTTGGCGTGTACTTGAAGGGAGATTTGATGTAAAAAATATACCTCAATTAGTTCAATGATGGCACTCTATACTACCGTATAATGAAACATGAAAACATTCACCAGCATCAGAAACCCTCTCCTGCGTCGCGTTGGAGTTTTTGAATATTTTTATTGTCAACAAGATTAGGGTTCTTGGCCAGAGCCTGAAGAAATTTCCTTTGCTGGAATAACGCCGAGATAGTATTGCAACCACTCATTACATGTAAAAATAGAATGTTTTCGGCAATTGGTACAGCATCAATTGGAGCTGTAGATACTTTGTCTTTTCTAGGTTTCAAAAATATCGTTTTCATGCTTGCTGAGTACTATCAAAATGACCAATAGATTTACATCCTCGCCAACTACAATCACAGTCTCATTAGTTGCTGCTAAGGACAAAGCTGGGTTGACTTTCAGGATGTCTGCGTCTTCCTTCGCTTGCTTGCATGTCATTCCCGCTGAAGAAAACAATCAGCTCTGCTATTAATCGACTTTTGTTGTGATGATTAGCAAGAAAATTTTCGTTTGACTTTGTTTGCACCTTTGCTTCGTCAAACAAAATGTCAGGTGAAGCAAGTTTTCTACATTTTTTTATTCGCCCTGCACTTTTCGTACCATCTTTCTCATCACCAGGGTAGCCATAGAAAACAACCGCGGCTTGATTTTACATAATTAATGTAATTAACACAAACACAAGAAAATGATTAATTCATACTCCAAGGAAGCCTGTGCAATAAAAAATCCTCCGTTGATGACATATTCAACTTGGCCTTTATTGAACTTGGATTCTGTGGTTTGAATTCTTTAAAGAGAGTTGACTTTGTTCCTTTTCTTAAACAGTTGTCGAATAATGACAATGAATATGGGCCTAAATCGTAGCTCAAACACTCTTCAAGCTGGTCATCCGTATGGTAATCCTTTGGAACAGAGCAGTTGGATTGACAGGAATCAACTCGTTGTCTATTCCTATCGCATTGGTCATTACAGCAAGAGGATGTACTCTATAACTCTGCTTGAATTTTACAGTTGCGAAGTCACCACCAATACTTCTGTTGATGCCCTTATTGCCCAAATCCCAAGCCTTATAGCTGTTAATTCTATCGTCAGCAACAATACCTGTGCTGATTGAAAATAGGTGTTTTTGGGTAGGTCAGGGGCTTGTGGGAAGGGAAAATGCTGCAATAACCATTTACACATTTTGGCTCCATCCTTGTTGTCTCGTTCTACTCTGGAGTCCCTCAGACCTATATGCTGTTCAGAAGAGTGAAATGTAACACCAGAATAATTTTCAGTCTTCACAGACATGTTGTACAGACGTCATTCCCATTGTCCGTCTTGCCAATACACCTTCCCCTACCCCTCGACCTACGTGAAGTTTAATGTGCTTCATAAGAAATTGTTCAATTGTATAGTCAGTCAATGTACCACATGTTAAGAAATAATACAATACACAATGCCGAGAGTAATAAAATTCCATTTCTCTTTTTCTATGTAAAAGATGACGATGAAAAGCCAGGGCCGACAAACAAAAAGATGCATCGATGAAGGTGATGTGCATCGGGTTCGAAAATATTTAATTTTCGTTTTCCCTGAAAAAAGAAAAGTTGGTTATTAATAACCAACTTTTCTTTTTTCAGTTGGAGCGATTCAACAGCCGTCATACTTAGTAGCAGGCAACTACATTGCTTGCAACTAATTATAATTACTTATAGGAGTTAGAGAGTTAGTGAGCGAGGGTAAATGAGGTGCCATTCTCACAGTAACATCCAAGTACTTTTTGCCTTTGGGTTCGACGCTCGGTAGCGGCGCAACTGTTTATCAGACAAAGTCCTAAAATGTAGAAAATTGTATAATCTTTCATTTCATATGAGGTCAATATTTACGAAAAATGCGTAGTTTCTGAGCTACATTGCGACAAAATGGGATGAATCCCATTTTCACAATTTTCTTCACAAAAACACCATAATTCACGTTGCTCTAGCGGCTAAATGGTATGTTGGAGAAAAAAATCCTTAGGACATAAAATGTAGGTAATTTTATCTTCTTTAATTTCATATCTGACCTTTATTTACGAAAAGTGGATGCTTTTTGAGTTATGTTAAAAACTCTGGAAAATCTCGGATTTTTTACATGTTTTTTGCGAAAAAAACGTGTTTCCGGGCAAAATTTTTGTTAACAAACATGATATTCGTGTTGAGCGACCCCAAAAACATACAGGACCCAAAAATCAAAACTACACCAAAACTTTCCGCTATTTGGCATTTTTGAGCATCATTTGACTGGACTATCTAATGCTTATTCTGTATTTGGTATTTCCATTTGGTCCACCCCACCCTTTAATACTCCGCATATTACTTCGCATATTTGTGAAGACAAATCTGTCAACAAAGGCTCATTAAAATATTTCAAAAAAACAATTTATAGAACTTTTTCTACAAGAGGCTCTTGTTGATGGTGATTCAGCCACTGCGTACCGAAAAACGAATTTAGAAAAATTGTCCGAGTCAAATTTGATTCTCGATTCTATGGAAGCAGACAGAAGAAATTTGAAAATTGTCAGTTTCCTGTCCATGTAACTTTTTACTATGTGTGCCTTTCCTATTGTTATGGTCTAACAAGCCTACCGCAGAGGGTTCTTCAGAACTACCTGAGCTTGAAGCAAATTTTAGCTGAGATGATCAGGATCGTCGCTCATTTCATGTCCGGAGTCATCACCGGAGTCGTTTTCAGGAATTGAGTGTGTAATTACTATGTACAAGTCTACCTGCACATCCTCGAGATCTGCAGTTTCTAACAATTAAAGAATTTCGTGAGTTTTTAATCCGTTATGTGATCTAAATGTGCAAAATATAAGAATGCCAACGCAAGAATATGTGTAACGCACAAGTATTGCCAAAAACACATGAATTTTAACGGTCTGAAATCAACATTGTACAAATTTCTCTGGACTTTGAAAAACAATGAAAAAAATATTACCTTTTTCGGTTTTACTAGCATGCATCCGATTTACGAATGTTGTAATTGATTTAAATATGCTGGTACTACACTTTTACTTTAGGTAAATGCTCATACTTGTTCACAGTCGTACTAATCCTTCTGACTACTGACCTTTTCTTTTTACAATAAATTATTGGAACATTTCTCCTTTGTAAAACTCTTAATATTTACCACATTATGACCTGGTTTTAAACACTCATTCACAAATTCCCCTTTCCTTTTCCCCCTTTTTACACACACATTAAACATTCACTACAATGACATCATTATTACTTTTCAAGGCATTAGTAAAAAAATGTTATTTTATTGACTTGAATGGCTAGTAAAATTCTTTCCCTTATCAACGTTCAACTAAATCATTTAATACCGCAGTGCACGGCGGCGCGACGACGTCGTGAATACGCTGCTCAAAACGCTGACCTATCCCAACGTCTCTCCTCCTCCTTCGGCACCGTTAAGGTGCGTGTCCACTTGAGAGCTACGCTCTCGCGAGTTTGTGTTGAGAGTGTTTTTCGCCAATGGACACAGTTCTGAGAGAAGGCAACCGAGAGAAATGTGATGCTCGCGGAGAGCGGTCGCCATCTGAACTACTCGCTAGTGGACATGCCTGTGCGAGGACTCGCACCGACTTGCTCTCAGCATTCGAAACGTGCTGGAAGTGCCTGAGAGCGTCTGCGATTTTTCGGTGTTTGTTGTCTCACTGTGGCCGCTACCAAGCAGTGGACAGATGCGAAAAGGATAATATAATAAATAAATGGGAGACAATCCCGTGTATTTCAATAACAAATGATGAAAAAACTACGCGTCTGATCTTAAATGAGGGATCTTTTGTTCTGTGGTACAGCATTTCCGTCTTGGTAATGGAGGGAAAAGACGACGCACTAGTTAAAATTGCACAAGAAATGAAATATATCATTGAAGTAAATTAGTGCAATGGAATGGCACCGACTCTCGCATGTATTTCACTCTGTTTTTCTCGTACGTATTCCACGAAATTGAAAGAAAATTTGAAAATGCCCCATGGGCTACATGTAAAGTACCCTCAAAATTTAAAGAATGTTTTTCAAAATCACAGAGCTTCGGGTCGGGGCAGATCGACCGGGGAATATTCATTTTGGGAAAAATAGCTCGAAAAGTTTAGGCGCTGACAGGTGGACGGACGGACGTTTTGAAAATAAATGAAAAAAAACAAAAAAAACACTTTTTTGGTATCAAGCCATCACAAAACATTAGTTGACGTTGAAATATCGAAATTGATTTTTCGCAGCTTTACATAACTCTCTGTTCTACATATATTACTTACGTTTTCATATAGGTACGTATAAACTATGAAGAAAATTCATATTTTACAGTATCAGTTTAGCAAAAAATTAGTCTCTGGCCACTATTATGTCATTATTTCTATTTGATATTCAAGTAAAATGTTTAAAAAAGTAACCTACGAGAAGAAACTACCTTTTGTGCGTGTTCGTGAAAATTTGAGGTTAGGTTAAACAATGTGCGTTGTCTAAAATGTTGCGCGTCCTCAATTTCAAATTCTTTGACAATTGTCGACCAAGAATTCATTTGTGCTTCATGATCAATTCACTTTCTCGATGAGTACTTTTCTTGTTTTGCAAGAAGCAAATCAAGTAACGAAAGCCGCTGCTGCTCTCTTCTTCGCCGCCATCTTAACTCCCGTATCTCCATCGCGAGCCTACTGCTCTCCAGTGGACAGGCATGCGAGAGGTAATCTCGAGAGGGCGCGGCGAGTGCACTCTCGAGAGGCGGACATTTCTGCGAATAGCTCGCAAGTGGACAGGGTATTGCGACCTTCTCTCGAGACTAGCTCGCGCTAGTTACTCTCTAGTGGACACGCACCTTTAGTTACCTGACATCGCAATGGATTTCGACACGCAGCTGCGGAGCAACGGTGGCGGCGGCAGTAGCGGCCTTGCGGGCGGTCGTTGTCGAGATAGCCCGGGGCGACCGAACCAAGCTGCAAAGGCGGTTCCTGTGCCTCCTCCCTTCTCCTCCGGCGTGTTTTGGCCGGCGCCTCGCTCAGCCCCGGGTACTCGTTGGTAGAGATAACGGCGGCGGCGGCGGTAGCGTTAGCGGCGTAAGCCTCGCAAGCGGTGACCGCGTTGATCTTGCGGTTCTCCCTCTTCTTTCTCCTCGACGGCGCTTCGCTGTCCTCTACTACTCTCTTCTTGTCCCCGTACAGACGATACGCCTTTATGAATTTACAAATCACGATGCAATTATGCGTTTTTAAAAATCTATGGGCGTATGGTGCAGCGCTCTTAAGCAACGTTAGAGCAACGAGTCTTTCTGCTGCGCTAATTATTCAACTCTCGTGGCAATTATCAAACACTGTCTACTAATTAAATGTTTTAAGTAGCTTTCCTAACTTTTGATCTCTCATACAAAGTTCAAAAGGCACTTTTTCGTAGACTAGGCTGCTTCACGACACTACTGAATGAAACTTTGGCCGGCATTCGCCTGGACTGTCAATCACTTGCGTCCCAGCGCTAGTCACAACCACGAACTGACGGTCTAGTGCTTACTGATTAATATGCTGGCGGACAAGATGCTGGCGACCACGAGGTGGACAATCAAGAAGGAACCGCATTCCGTTTTCCGCGGTATTTATGGGTATTTTCTCCTCCACGTCGGGGCGGTTCTCCTTCCTCCCTCTGCGACGGGCCTGGCGCGCGTCACAACCCCCTTTCTTACTTCGTAACAAAGTGTCGCAATCTGACGCCAGGATCGCTTCTGTGATTGCTGTAGCGCTCTCTCCTGTGAAATTTGAGGCGTGCGCTTCGCACACACGTTGCGTGGGCGTACATGCGACGAGATAACTGACAATTGTCACAATATATATATGTATATATATATTTTGTGACGATTGTCAGTTATATATACGGGAAAGTAAAAAGTCACTTCCTTACCTTTTGACCTTTGTATAATAATTTTGTGACGTGGCAATCTCACTACAAATCACAGACAAGAGCTCAACTATTTACAAAGGTTTATTTACAATATTATTTACAAGCAATAATAAATTGAAGTATCACAGCTCCATACACAGCTCTGGCAGACTGTTCCCGGATCGCACGAGCGATTCCTAAGTACCTGCAATTAAGTCCTTGACTCATGACCTTCATGACTCATGACTAATCAAAGGTCTAAGCGCACAGCATACCACCACGTGACCATTGTCACAAGTGGAATTGATATTCCACGACGGCTTCTCAACATACGGATTGCTCCACAAGCATCGCTCTTCAACGTGCTGCCCTGGGTGTAAGTTTTGTGCATCCGCACGAGGTATCCCACTCAAGAACCAGCCCCGTGACTCGCGCTCTGAGTTTTATACCTCAGCCCATGTGACTCGCGATGCCATACTCGCGTTCGCGCGGCAACATTAATGCCGCGACGCCACGCGGTTTTACCAATAGACCTAGCTGCTCTTAGTTTCTACAATTCCGAGTTCTCAAAATACTTCTGGAATATGAACACCTGTATTCCGAGCCTTTCCAGCCCCCGTCCGTTTGCGATCGGGTGTAATTGGCGTCTTTCTACACTGCGATTTCTCTAACTTTGCTCCTCAAGGCCACTCAAGGCCTATCTTCGCGATGGAATATCAAACGGCATTTCGCGTCTTTCTCGGTCTTGCCGGTAGAAGTCGCATGATCGCAAGGACTGCTTGATACAGTCGCGATCATGCGAAATCTAGCGGAACGACTGAGAAAGATGCGAAATACCGTGACATATTCCATTGCGAAGATGGGATTTGAGTGGCTTAGAGGGGTAAAGTTAGAAAAATCGCAGTTTAAGCCCAAATTCTAAGGTTTCGGCGACTGCATGGCATCAGACTTCCTGCCTTTAGAGAGGTCCATTTGCATTGCAAATCTTCAAAAACACTTATGATCAACATATTTCCCTGATTCACCCTAAACCTACAATGTCTCCATGTCTTCACTTTGCCCCCAATATTACAAGTACATAAAAACACACAAAATATACAAAACAATACAATTTCAAAAAATGATACATATATATATATAGTATTTTTTTCCTTTCTGGTTCCATAAAATACAATTAAGAGATTTGACCCAGTATAATCCTCCGCATTCTCAGATAAGATTCCAATACATCAATAAAACATTATGCTTAAAGCATCAGCTTTTACATGGTCTTTACCTTTCTTACGATAGTAATGTATGCTGGAGTTCTTCTAAATAGTATGCTTTAATCATTAACGACCAACACATAAGACTGGGATTTTACTAGAACAGTTATTTAACCATACTAGTGGATTATGATCTGTTTTCAATTTAATTTTAGCATTCCCAGCCAAATAATATTTCAATTTTTGCAAAGCCCATGTGATAACTACACATTCCTGTTTACTAATACAACGTTTTAATTCCCCTGGTCCTTTGTCAGCGTTACTGGATATTCTCTGATAGTTTGCGCTTTCGCCTCCTGCAGGGGCATCATGCAGCTTCCTAATATACCCTAGATACTGGACTTTTTTCGAGCGAAATTTCGTTTGCACGGTTGCACGTAAAACTTAGCATTTTGCACGATTTTGAACATCTTTTATAAGTGCAGAAGAAGTTCCTGCCAAGTATTGCGGGACGGCGAATTCCTCACATCCGACCAACAATGCTGCTATCATCGGTCTACACTCAAACTGTGATTTTTTTAATACAAAAGGCTGTCTTAATGGCCTGTGTGTACTAAACGCGTATATCTTTGCGCTCTCGGAGTAAGTGGGGTTTGATGATTAATAATTTCGCCAAATCTAATGTAGTAATTTATTTTCGCTGCCGCCACGGACTCTATTCTCTCTTCCATGTTTGGCAGTGGAAAATACTCAGCCTTAATTGATTGCGTTTCCTATAATCTATGCGCGGACGCGGTTTATGTTCTGGTGCTTCAACCAAGGTCATAGCAGACACGTAATGTAAATCGGCTGTCTCTATAATGCCACCACTCAGGTTATCAGTATTCTGGGGTTCATTGTCCCGATGAAGCAAGCACTTATAATCACATGCTCGAAGCGTGGCATCCGGGTACACATTAGATGTCACAAAAAATAACTACAGTTTAAGTAATGTTTAAACTGCAACCAGGCTCTGAGACACGTTTTTTACTGAAACAAAGTAGTCGAGTACCAATTATACTTTGAATGAAGAAAGTATTTTTTTCATGAAACACAAAACAAAGAAATGGCAGGTAGTATGCTCACTAATTTTTCAATGACAAGAAACAGCATTTAACTAATGGACTCAATAAATTAGACTTGCTGAAAAGAATGCACATACACAATACATAACCCTTAAACACATGTTCAAAAAATAATTTACACCCTCTGAAAAATTACACATACGTTCAATTCACAAGTTATCACACTGTTTCAAAATTAACCTAAACCTATGAAAAAGGAGAAAAATGTACTGTACTTATTTACATTGGTTTTGGGGTTTTAATTGCGTAATTGTTTGCTTGCAAACAATTTTAAGTTAAAAATTTCCAGTTAAATGAAATACAAATTCACAAATTAAATAATTTCTATTCCTAAAACGTTTCTCAAATCATGGAAAGAGCGTAACTAATGAACGATTACTTATTCACAATTTGTCACTGTACCGTTAACGATTGCTATACGAAATTTATAAGAATTCCGCTTATGTTTAACCGCTAGCTTTAGCTTTCATCGACTACTGTCTCAAATAAGCTCGCTGGTGTCTGACCTTGACTGTTATGTAGCCGCACTTAATATTAATTTAATTAGTTTTATGTACAAATTTGAATGGCATCACAATCAAATCCTATTCAGAAGGAACACACAATCGCAGATAATTGCGGATTGTTCAATGACTCACACAACCGTCCCACGACATGAATGTTGCAGTGGCATCTCGTACGTTTCGACATCTAAAGGCGACATCGACGACCAAGGCCCTCTGATTCTGCGCTGAGTGTAGAAGAGCTGGTGCATCAGTCCGATCACTGTCTCATTCTGTCGTACCGTGTCTCCCAAGTCTATTCACAATTCTCTCACTTTATCAACATGAGAATGAAATTGAAGATATGGTCAAGTTGTGCAGTTGTCGAATATTGTATTTAAGCATATACAAAAGAAAAACTGTAAGGAATGACTATTCCTTATATTTGATCTTTACCAACTTCATTGCGTGCAATGAATTTCAATGCTTCATTATTTCATAGCATTTAATGCGTTTTTGAAACATGTTTCATTCCTTTATGCAAAATGCAAATACTTTCATTCTTCTTGAGTTCGCTTTCTGTTATAATTAGATTTTCTGTTGATTTCAATCATTATAAAATATGTATATTGAAAATATCGTTACCTGCTTGCACGAGAAGATCTGATAAGTCAGATCTCCTACAACGTAACTGCAACATTCTTTGATAACACGGTATCTTCTCCACGAATACCTCTCTCGGGTGGGTCGTGAGGCAAAAGTGGTCGAAAAGTCGAGGTGTTACCTTTAATTCATATATTTGGTCAAGAAAATCTCTGATTGGCGGAATCAGTGAAGCATACGATCTGTGATGATGCTGTCTTTGGCAGAGCCCTCTGTCGTCGGTTTCAGTACTAGGTCAACCGCTTAATGCATAGCGGGTTGATTCTGAAGCTTTTCAAAGGCGTCGGTATGTAAACGCTAACTGTCTGTTACAATAATGTTATCCCTTAACATTTTCGCAATATCTTCTAACAAAGTTTAGGTTGCCGAGACGACGTACGGTATGGCAAACTTCGTTCTTTATTGATTCATCTGTGAACACTGTCATTGCAAGGACATCGGTCAACCCTGGCATATCACAAAATATGTTTTTATATTTCACTGTAAGATCCACAAGCTTTGTTCGCAACTCGTCTTTGATTTCCGTTTCCTCCCACATTGCTTCAGCGTCAAAGTCAGTACTTTTGATATTCATGGCGTATCTGGCCAACTCGTCTTCCTCTACTTCGAAATTCGTACTCCTATCAACTATGAACCTTAAGTTCTCCGTACACTGCACGTCCGCTTTTAACATATTGACGTTATAAACACGCCCCTCTATTTTTCCCGGCATCAAAACTAAGTAGTGAAAGTAGTTGGTATCGGACTTTTTTCTATCACTGCGCACGGCTCGACCCACTGTACAGACAACTTTTTTTGTCCGTTTGGGTGCTACAACCAACACGCAGTCACCATTCGCGAATTCTGTATGCACGGCACTTTTGCTATTCCATGATTTTCTCTTCGCTGTTGTGCAACGAGTGTTCTGTGGGCTATCTCGTGAAATTCTCTAAACCAATTAAACAATTTAAAAACATATTCTACGACTGAATTTTACTTCTCATCTTCCGCGTCTGAAATACACCCATACAGCAGTGTTAGAGGAGTCCTGAGATTTTTCCCCATAACGAGTCCAGCAGGAATGAACCAGAGGGTTTCGTGCAAAGTCGTTCTCAACGCAAAATGAGTCTTTGGCACCTGGCCATCCCACCCAGTTCCTGCTTCTAAGCACAACACCTTAATCAAACCGTTCATTGTTTTATGGACACGCCCGATCGGATTTGACTGCGGGTGATAGGGAGAGCATCACACAAGTGATGCTCTCCCTATCAAACCTTCCAAACACAAATATCCCTATCAAACGTTCCAAACTTCCTCACAAATTTTCCTGTTAAATTGCTCGTAAAGCACGTACCCTGGTCAGTTTGCAATTCCTTAGGGAATCCGAGTCTACTGAATAATTTCAATAACGCGCTAATTATAAATGTGGACTGTAAATCTTTAAGAGGTATCACTTCAGGATAACTGGATGCTAAACAAATTGCAGTAAGAATAAACTTGTTGACTTCGTCACTCTCCGGAAGAGTTCCGCAAGTATCGATATTGATTTTAGAAAACACTGCCGTTATTGAAGATACCAAAAGTAACGGTGCCTTTTTACGGTCATTAGCCCGACCAACTTTCTGACACACATCGCAGGAGTCCCCATATCCTAGAAACAGCGGGGACAGTAAAAACATCGTGACATATTCGATTTACTCTTTGTGCGACCTAAGTGTGCATTCGAGGTTTCATGGCATACTTTAAGAAAAGAAGCTCGATACCTAGTAGGAAGTAACGCTCGTATTAAGTATCGTAACGCTCGCCTTTCTAGCTAAACCGCGTTCGATATAGAAAGTCATCTTTCACGATGTACATTCCTTTTCCCGTCTCCGGTTATTTACTTTGTTAGCTTCGTAAATGTTCTTGACCTCACTGACCTGTTGTGCCGTGGCAAACTCGTTTTTGTTAATATCTAGAATTTCACTCACTTCAGGAGCTAGAATATTCGCGCCCTCGCCTTCTTCCCTAATTACGCCATCGATCCCTTCCTCCTCGGTCGAATCGGCGTGTCTTTCCTAATTAACCGAGCACATATTTCCTAGCAATGTCCCAGAATATGTTCCTGTGTGACGATGAGAAAACACTTCTCAGTTTGAGAAGACCGGAATATGGCGTAGAGATGTGCTCTTGCTAACCACATATATATCCCCTTAACCCATGGCCGCGAGGTCAGAACGCTGCTGGAAGGCCATGGCCCGCACGCGGGCTGTCGCGCCAAGTACAAACATAATTGCAAATTATATGAGCCCGGGCCGGCAAATTATATGTGCTCAATATGTGCCCGGGCCGGCTGCTCGTAGGTAACGTGGTTCGCCTCATCCCTGGCCCCCACCGCTTTTCTTGCCCCCGCCCCCCTTACCACGGCGGCAACCACTTATGGCTCGACGGCAACCTCCCTGATTTCTTCTAACGAGAAGTCCAGTTTTATAACAAGTAATATCCGATATCGCACACTTTCAGTACGACTACTGCCTTCGTTACAATATGCCCGAATGGCCCGTCAATAGCGACATCTGCAACCGAGATTACGCGCTGAGACATCAAGCGGCTGTAAAATTCACATCCTTTCTCCCGTCAGAATTTCGTCGCTAATGAATCACTCGTTCATGATAATGAAAGATGCGCCTGAATATCTCAGAAACTCTGCTCTTCGCCCATTTATTCTTCCCTTGCACAGATGTGGTTGGAAAAGCTCACGCGCCTCTCGCTCTGCGTCATGACAAACTTTCTGCTTTGCGAAGCTGCAGGCACTCGCGTACAATGTGATCTGTGGCCCTAAACGCATAGCATTTCGGAGACCGTTTGTCAAAACGCTCGTATGCTAAACAAGTGGCATTTTTCTTGCCGAACGATTTTCCAATAGCTCCTGTAATTTTGGCAGAGGTTTTCTCGTAGTAGCGGCATTTTCTACTTTTATCTCCGGCTTCCTAAACGGCTTCAAAGTAGCTTGCTACCAGCCTGTCCTGTTGTTCTCGTAACTATCCACGAGGAAATGTTATGAAAGGATTCCTTTAATAAACATTTGAATCATAGGAATCATAACAACCTTTACGAAATCAAAAAAACAATTGGCCCTTCTGTAAAATATTTGTAACTTCTGATCCTTTTTATCTAGCTTACAAAAGAGAATACACTTCACAGAAAGAACACCCAAAAACATTTTCCAGTCAGCTCTTCTCATTTACATTGTATTTACAACATACACTCTTTGATTTCTACATTCATACATTGCCATGTTAACTTACTATTGTTAACTTTATATACATATATATCTAATGACAAAACTTGGCATTCCTACATTTCGGAAATTTTATTATTTAGTTATCACTTCCCTATTCGTTCCTCCGCATACTCGTACGAAAATTTTGCGTCGTTTCTCTTCGGTCCTCAGCGATGTCCTCCCACGCGTCGTCGGGTCCCATTCAGTACAAATTTTTGTGTCCCTTATTTTCGAAATTTCGTGATTTGTCATTCGAAAATTATTCCTACTACTAACAATTGTTCGCGGTCACATCTCCGCACGTTTTACTTTTATCACTCGGATCTGCTAAAAACCAAATTCTAAAATTATTCTGTCTGACTACTGCTTCGTAAATACGTCTGCTCGCGACCACAGTTCGAGCTTTTCTGACTAGACACACTTTATCGCACATCCGCTTGCGACCACAGTTCGAGCTGTTCTGTTCCGTCAGCCGCACACTTGTCTTACCTTTCTGTGCGCAGTGTTGGCTCAAACGCGTTCCTTCGTTAATCGTGCCTAATGTCCGTGCTTTTTCTGACTGGATACCCATCTATTGGCATCTCACACCCATTTCTTCGTGATATCCGGTCTCCTTATAATTTTTTAATTTTAATCATATTCACGGAAATTTCTCACGTGCTCATAATCAAATCACTCACTGAAAATTCGCATACTATACTTTAGTATACAGAGAGTGCGGGCCTACATTGTTGGTCGTCGAAATATATTTTGATAACATTTCTTTTAATTATAATTTTTTACGGCTCTCAAGTGACCCATCACAATATGTATAGTATATATTGATGTACCTGTTAGTGGGTCCATAAAAGAATAATTTTTAGTTTACTATGTTGTAAGGATCAAAGGGGCAGATGTCCTTTCTCGTGAATGGGCTCGTGGATGGGTGTACAAGCATTGAAACACATCTTTAACAGAACAAGAATGATTTATTTATTTACTTTTAACCCTTCCGTGGTCGCGCGGATTACTATGGTAATCTAGTCCTATTTTTTCGCCGTTTATAGCGAGAATTGACAAACTTTTGGCGTGGAATTTTCAGTACCTTCTGTTGAAGGCTAGATATCAATTATAGCGAAATGTGATTCATATGATAACAGCTGTACCAGCGATAAGACCCGGAAACAGCTTGGATTACAATAGTAAACGACGCAACCACTCGCGGTTCAGTTTCTGACCTAAGCGGACATCTTGAATATCGTTGCAATCGATGCTCTGAATGTTTTGCAATGTACAACAGTAGCGAAAGGCTGTCTTGAACGGGATTTCTAAAGGATCTTGCCTTGTACTTTATGAAACCAGAAATGAAAAGAAAGACTGAGAGAAAATCTGTACCAGCAGTAATACATACATGCAATAATACATGCGGGAGACATCTTCTTGGAATTCGAGAAGGGACCGAGGGTTCAGTGGAGTCACCAAAGGACAATGTGGGATGTTGTTATATCTGTGGTTGTCAACGAAACGAGATCACTCGACAGTACTGCAAAAATTGTGTCCAGTGGGTGTGCCACATTCAGAAAATCTATGATATATTCATCTGATTTTGTTATTGAAACACATTCCGAATTGATGCTCCAGATGTTTAAACAATTTTTTCAGTGTTTTATTTAATAATCGTAATGCAAACTGCAACAATTGCACAACAAATATAGAGCACAAGGATTTTCAAAAACAAATATCTACTCGTATGTATTTTAGTATATTTGTTTAAAGTCATAATACATGCATTTTTGTGTTGCATTTCATAGAATTTGTAATATGTCAACATTTTAATAAATTATTTAGTATTTTGTGAGTTTTCAGAGTTTTAGATACGATTACTTGTCTATATTTGAACTAAAAGACGATTTGTTTGTCAAATATTTTAATAACATATTTTTTTAATGGATTACAATTGTAATCCACGCGACCACTCGCGTTCCATTTCTGAGCGCGACCATTGGATGGTTAAAACATTGTACTGTGGACAAGTAAAATAAAAAGGAAACTGGATATTCATTGCTTATTAACTGCAAACTGAATATATCATGAAAATTAATATCCTAAATTGCAACTCATTTAATACATCTCTTGCATCTATATTAATCATTTAATTTCTCATTACTTTTTTCTGTTAATGCGAGCTCTCTGTTCAATAACCAAGAATGGTTGATTCTATGAATAAACAAAAAGAGGGGGAAATTTTGCTTAATTCCTCAAGTGCATTGTACAACTCAAGAATTCTATCTTCGTCCTCGTTATTACTCACATTCAATAGTTGCCAAAAACAGATTAACTAGTATTCATCCACAAGTTACCTACGCTTCCTATTCTTCTCTCTCCACTGACTTGGAATGCAATAAATCCGCTTCTGGACAGTATTGCACTTTGTAATGCAGTGATTTCCTCACGCGACGCGTCGCGGCGTCCCCTGCCGTGGCACGGTGTTCTTGCGAGCCCTCCCCCGCGCCACGGAACGGCTGCCCGGAGGGTGGCGCTGGCCTCGGCGCCCGTCTGCTACCACTGGAATCGCACCTCGCCGCCGCTTGGATTCCGGTCACTCCGTGCACAGCGAGTCCCGCTTGTCTTCAAAGGTATTTTCTTGCACGTGACAATACTCGGCACCAGTCATTTCTATTCACCATGCACTTATTTCATCTTTTACGTTACTTACCCACGCTGCTCCCTTATTTACTATATCAGCTTCGGCATTGATAATGTCTCGTAAATATGCTTAGTTTCACTAGTTCCGCTACTTCCAAGACCAATTAACTACTTGTTTTGTAACTCGTCATGTCCAATTGTCCTGTGTTCACCTCATGATGCACATGTCCACGTATTCCACAGTTATTTGATTCAAACCATTAACGTGTACTCACTATTTCACAGTTATACAGGATGTCCCACCAACTATAGACCACCTCCATAACTTCTAAACGGTTCAGGATATCGAAATGCACTTTTCGATTAACAATGCGAAATGATGGGGCAAGTAACATGCCATAGAGAAAATGTCTATGACATTTTTAGTTTTCGAGAAATTTAATCATCTTTAATTTTTTAAATGGAACTATATTTTTTTCAGCAGCAATGTATATATCATGAAAAGAAGAATAAAATGATGTATCATATGTCAGTATTTTGATGGTAATTTGAGTATAAAATTAGACTTTCTGACACGTGATTTTTAAGTAAACGGTCTTTTCTTGTAGCAGCCCTCGCAACAGTAGCTGTTGGTAAGATGGCCTTCGCGGCGTCGAGACTGTTTCGTGGAGACAAGGTGTGTGAGAGGAGCGGCTGTGAGGGATAGAGGCATAACTACAGCAATTCATGGTCTTGACATGAAGATCATATGAACAAACATCAATATTAACGATCAGAATGACAGATTTTTGCCATTTGTTCATCTTAATTGAACTTTTCTTCTACTGAAATTCCAAAGCAACGATAATCAAAAAGAACAAAATAAAAATAATTTGTAGCGGAAGGACGATAATAATAAAGGTTCTTTTCAAACTTACAAGAATCGAGCTTAGTGTGTTTGCAGAAACAAACTCTAATTTTAAAACATGGAGAGGGAATGAATGATTAAAGATTTTTATTGTTATATCTCGATTAATTCATTAAATAATAGATAGGTAGACATTTTCTATTATTATTTACTGTCAATAACCTTCATATTTAAACACGTACAAAAAGAAGAAAGCAATAAAATTCTTGAAATATTCTTGGCAGGCTCTCAGTGTAAATTTAACAAACTTTAACACAAATGCATATCTGCAGTCACAACTGCTAATTGGAGAGTTTCTCAATTTATAACGCCACGTGCTGCCACAAACTTGAAAATCCACGGCAGAAGACGGAAGTGTAATGTTTTCTTTTCCATTTATGAACAATAGGAGAGGTACGGTTGCGCAGTGGACGAATAATCATCTTAATTAAAAATTAAATTTACCAACGAAGAAACGGTGGTTAGATTCTTGTCAAGTTTGAAAATGATATTTATTATTAAAGAAGACAAGTTACATGCAGATAAATCAATGGAAAAAAATCTCTTATTCTAATCGTTGAAATTAGTGTTTCTTAATGTGACCTTTGTGACAAGACCCTGGATTGCTTTAGTTAGGCCTCTTATACCTCATTGCCACCCCTCTCAGTCTCCTCTCTCCACGCAAGTCTTGACGCCGTGAAGGTCACTTTTCCCGAAGGCGAGAGCTGCAAGAGCTGCTTCACGAAATATTGTCCGTTTAATTCAAAATCACATATCAGAAAATCTAATTTTATACTCAAATTACTATCAAAATACTAGCATATGATACATCATTTTATTCCTCTTTTCATGATCTATACATTGCTGCTGAAAAAATATATAGTTCCATTTAAAAAATCAAAGATGATTAAATTTCTCGAAAACTAAAAATGTTACAAACAATTTCTCTATGGCATGTTACTTGCCCCATGATTCCGCATTGTTAATCGAAAACTGCATTTCGATATCCTGAACCCTTGAGAAGTTATGGGGGTGGTCCATAGTTGGTGGGACATCCTGTATACTCCATACGATGTTTCACTGTTAACTTCTATTACCTTACATTTCTTCACGTTCCTTTCCTTTTTAACCACACGATGACCTCGAATTTCTGCAGATATCGCCACCTTTCTCACCTACATTTTCTGTGCCGTCCTCGCGCCCTCTCTCCACCGCCTTGGACGCGTTCGTTCGGTTCCTCGCAATTCGGATTTGTGGGGCAATGGGCAACTAGAAACCATTGCGTTTCAATACAATACACAGAGTGAGCCACGTAACTTTAGCACCTCCTGCAATTTTTGAACGGTGGACCTAATTTCAATGCAGTTTTCACAGAAATACATGAGGGAACGGGTCTAGTTTGTAAATATATTCATTTCCATTTTATCATTTGTATTTTACGAAATATTGAGGTAACTTTGTTTTTTTTTCAAATAGAACTATGCATATATTTTAGACTGTCATGACGAGACTAAAAAGACGAAATCAATGAAATACATATTGTCATATATTAGATTTTTTTAGCATTTTTTAGTAATTTTGATTTTTGTCACTCGTGTTTAATGGATATTGTAACGCCCCGAAAGCGCGTTAGCGGGGAAAGCGCTGCGTAACTTTGGGTGGTGGACTGTCCCGTTCAAAATACCCATGAGTGAGGGTTTGGTGAGAGGAAAGAAGCTGTGGATGGAGACTACGCTTCCCCTTCTTCTTCAAGGAATGTGACTGGGACGGATGCCATGGTGGAGTCGTACGGAGAAGATGGACGTCTGCCACAGCAAAGAGATAAGGAAGCGGGAAAGCTCAAAGAAAGGCCATGACGTGGGAAAGATAAGAACTACCAAAAACAAAATTTCTCAGGCGAAGCAAAAAACAAATTTATGAACACTTTTTCACCAATGTTAATTCAGAAACTGCTTTATATGGAAGACATACACTCATGGCAGCACAAATTTGTCCATGAAGCACTACTTTCTTAAAATACATTGAAACCACTCCTTAGACAAGCTCGAAATTAATGTTATTTATACATTATGCACAAATTTTCCGATAAAATGCATGATATTTCGCATCAAGGAAGTTCAACATAGATAAAATGTCTCTTGTTTTGGCATCAGGGATGGCGTGTTCTTACACAAGGCTTCAAGCACTGTAAGTTAGTGAGTGACTAATGACTGTCCTATCTTAAAAATTCTGTGCTGTGTCCATATTTCAAGGTCATTAAATGATTGTCTTGTTTATATTAAAGGAAAATCAACTCTTGTGAGTCTAATCCAGCTGAGGGGACTGATTTTGATAGGATTTGTGTTCAAACATTTTTGTTTGCAACTTTGATTACATATCGATATACTAGCTTCTCTGTGCCATTGGCATGGCATTTACTACCTTGTTAATGAAAACCCTAAAAATTCAAATTTTGGCAGTTACGACCTTTTACATTTCAATGCTTCAAATATTGAAGTCTAGACTTCAGGGGGCGCGGTATAAAAATGTAAATGACAAGGTTAACGAAAAGAAGGGAAATTTTGGTGCTCACGAGTTATGTCTGAATGTGAGATTAATCTGAACAAAACCATTTTTTTCTTTTACAATGATTCTTTTAGATTTCACTTGACGATTAATGACGATGTAATTGACGATTACAACTATGTAGTGTTTTTACGCTATGTTCTTCTTTAACGTGTTTAACAGAATATATTGATTTCTTTTTTGTGTGTAAACGTAATGCCATTTGTGTATGTTTTTAATTCTTGTTTGTATTTGTAAGCAATCCACTGGTAAACGGAGGGTGGGAGAGCGGGAGCAAATAGTTGCGGATTAAGCAGGAGAGTAGTGAACGTAAGAAGGGAACTAGGTCGAGTTGAGTGCGTGGGTTTGGGTTAGCCTTATATTTGGTATCAACAATAAGGCCTTGACGTGACCCATGATAACCCGTATGGACGCGACTCGGCGGCTTGGTCTCTGGAAAATTAAATAACATCGCAAATGTCTTATTTACGACGAAAACGGTTTACACACACAACAATGGACCATATATAAATTTGGGGGATTCAGGGACCTGAGTTCTCTGCACTCTTGTATTACAAAAATCTTTTCAAATCAAGTTTACTATAATCTCCAAGAATTCCCCTCAGTCACTTTACACAATTTTACATAAGGCACTACAACAAAAATCTTCCCTGAAAAAATCCTTATATACTAACATGCACCTCTAGACTGTACACTTCAATCACAGTACTACCAAAAATGGAAACTCGTTGAATCCAACTGTTCAAACAACAATGATTTCTAAATTTTAAGAATCTTTTTAAACTTATCTCTCTCATTTGGATTTGCAATCACATTGACGGAAAGAAAGAAATTGTGAAAGAAAAAATTAACTTGATTTAATTAAGTTACCTATCATCAGTCTGATTTGATTCAGTTCTATTCTAAGAAATCACTATTTTACACACACATACCTTTCAAGATAAAACAAGATTTTTACTTTACTTTCTACCTCCAAATTACAGTTATATAATCCTGATACAAGTGCTTTAGTTTGCTACAGCTTTCAATATTATTTAATGCCTTAAAGAAATATTGATTCCTGTTTTTACTACGTCAATATTTTAAGTTACGGCAAGTCTTCCCATACCTCTCATAACGTTACTAATTCTGACGAGAGTTCAGACAAAATGAAGTTCACTTTGAAACGTTCTTACTTGTGTTACAGATCACAGCACGAGAAGTCTAATGTTTTTGACCTACAGCGAAGCACACAGCCCTCTTTGCATCTGCCGCGTGACCTTCAGCTCACCTTTCCCTCGGTCGCCACAGTCCTGGTTCGGTGAATTATGCAAACAAGTAGCTCATTGCCACGAATGCGCTTGCATATGGACTAGTAGCTTAGAACATTCAATTCATAGAATATATACAAAAACTGAAAGAAAACAGGACACAAGTATGAGTTCTAACCCTTCTACACTCGCATGTGCTCCTTCCTTTCAACCAGAACGTATTTAACACGCTACTCTTAAATACATGTTTCCAATTTTATTATGAATAACTCCAATTACCTCTTCCATGTCTTTGCGATGAGTTATTGCTTCCAAGAGACGTAATTTTATACGGCACTGTCTTCTAATACACTGTTATGTCTTACTGCGACTTCTCAGGTCGGCTGCCATGTTCGAAAACATAGTTTTCGCGAAGTGCAGAGATCCATAACGCCTATCTGTACATTTCTTGGTGAGGAATGTTGGACGTGTTTTAATGTTGGTGAGGATTGTTTCTTGTTGAGAACTCTTTTCTAGTTGTTGGAATGGTCACTATATATATGTATTCACTTATCATCATAAAAAAAAGCTGCACCCAGAAGGACGAGGCGGATTGCGGTCATTGTTGGCAGGCAGGTAGAGGGTACCACGCATACGAAATTATTACATTTCCACGTTTGTAGGACCAATATTTACTGCGCTACACGCCCACAGACTGTACATGTTGTGGCATGGATTTGTACAGGTCTCTAATGGAGTCCTGTGCTAGTCCATGGCATGCAGCTTGCATCTGAGCGCGCGGTTCTTGCAGATTGGTGGGTAGGGGTGGGGTCCTATTCGCACGCTCCGTAGCACCCCCAACATTCTCGATCAGGGAAAGGCCGGGTATGCGGCTGGCCATGGCAGAGGCTGCAACGCATGCTCGGGGGATAGCTGCGGTATCCGGAGTTTTCCTGTTGAAATAGGGCACGGGCGTGGGCTTTCCCGAATGGCAGAGCCACCGGTAGAAGGATCTCCTGAACGTACCGTGCGGCTGTCACGGTGCCTCTGAGGAACACTAACGGTGAACGGGCACCATACGATATCACTCTCCATACCATCACAATAGGCTGGCGAGGACGTGTAACGGAATACCACAAACCGCTCGTCGTAGCGCTCCCCGCTCCGCGTCCAGACACGGACCCAGTGGCGACGCCATTAAGACAGATGCGGGACTCGACGCTGATGATGCCGACTGCACTTCTGAATGGTCCCAGGCCCGTCGTTCCCCACACCAGGCGAGTCTATAGCGACATTGCTGGGGTGTGAGGGGCAGGCGTCGAAACGATCAGCGTGGGGCGAGCCCTGCGCTTTGCAACCGCCTGCCAATGGTACTGGCACTGTCCGCAGCGGACTGTGCAGGTTGCACAATCCGCTGAATCACCCCTGAAGCATCAATCGTTGCCATTGGATCTGGTCGCCCGTGGCGAACCATCCGTCTGTCCTCCCTCCTCGTGGTGCGTGACGGACGTCCAGATTCTGCATGTCGTGTGTGCGTGTCCTCCTCAATCCATTGCCGCTAACAGCGAGCGACGGTCTGGACAACGGCTGTCGAACGCGTCGCCTAGATATAGTGTACGTGCAAGTGATACTCTAACGACGTTACCCGATGTCCAGTGGCCGTCACGGCCGTTTGAAGCCCTCTTATCTAGACCGGGGGCGCGATGTCACGCACCTACTCCGAACCACCCACTGCGCAGCCGACCATGAAAACGAAATCATAGGCTTAGCTAATGGTGTGCAAAATACCCACCGAGTTTGCAGCAGGTCATTAGGGTCCTTCGGAGTGCAGCTTTTTTTATGACGTTGACGTTGAGTGTGTGTATGTATATATATATATATATATATATATATATATATATATATACATATATATATATATACATATACATATATACAGGCTGAGTCACGTAACTTTAGCACCTCCTGTAACTTTTGAACGGTTGAAGACATTGCAATGCAGTTTTCACGGAAGTGAATGAGGGAATGGGGCTAATTGATGTGTGTATTGATTTCTCTTTTATCACTTGTATTTTACGAGATGTTTGGGGTAACTTTGTTTTTTCAAATGGGACTATACATATTTTTTCAGTCCATCATGACAAGCGTAAAAAGACAAATCCAAAGATATAAATATTGTCATATGATAGATAAGCATTTTTTTGAGTAATTGTGATTTTTTTGCGACTAGTGTTTAACGGATATTTTCATTGTAACTGTCAGCCCCACAAGGTCATGCAGCGCTCCCCCAGCAAACGCGGGGTCGGGAAAGGGAAGGGATTTTAGTACTTGAGGATAAGGAAAATATTCACAAAACTGTTGCAAATTTTTCCTGAATTCTCCTTTCCATCCTGATCCATTTTCAGATATTTTGTTTCTTAGGGATTGAAAATACGGATTTGTCTTAAGTAGTATTTATTGAAATAAGATTATTTCTATCCCTAAGTTATTATTATATTCTTATTAACTTTGAAATTGTTTGCTCAAAATACGGAATATTTTTTGTACAGTTTTTAATATTTATTCTTATTGTGTTTTGTTTCAAGATCCCATTAATACATATCTTATGAAAGTCCATTAAATGGAGTTGAAGTTATAAACAATTTTATTACGATACAAACTTATGACAAATCCTTATTTTCCATCCTTTAATTCCTTCAATCAAAGAAAGTCGAAAATCTGAAAATGCGGAAGGATGGAAAGCACAGTTCAGGAAAAAGCTGCAATGGTTTTGTGAATATTTGGAATATATTTCGTATCTTCAAATCTCCCTTCCCTTGCACGGGCGCGCGTTGCTGGTGGAGCGCTGCGTGAACT
Source organism: Acheta domesticus (assembly GCA_031308135.1). NCBI lineage: Eukaryota > Metazoa > Arthropoda > Insecta > Orthoptera > Gryllidae > Acheta > Acheta domesticus. Next base: position 168,857,676 of record JAHLJT010008446.1, on the reverse strand, counting down.
TGTGTGGTGGACTATTCAAAATGTCCGTTAAACCCCAGTCGCAAAAATCAAAATTAATCAAAAAAATGCTTATCCAACATATGACAATATGTACATTGGATTTGTCTTTTTACGCTCGTCATGGTGGACTGCAAAAATATGTATAGTTCCATTTGAAAAAACAAAGTTACCTAAAAAATATCGTAAAGTACAAGTGATAAAATAGAAATTAATGCACGTATCTATTAGCCCCTTCCCCTCATGCACTTCCGTGAAAACTGCATTGCAATAACTTCAACCGTTCAAAAGTTACAGGAGGTGCTAAAGTTACGTGACTCACCCTGTGTGTGTATATATATATATATATATATATATATATATATATATATATATATACAGGTGCTTCAAAAAAATGTATAAACACTTTGAACTTCCATAGAAAATTTATTTACCGTTCTACAAAGTTAAATTTCAGGAAATTAGAAAGCTGAAAGTCCTATGTAAATGAAACATAAATAACAAATGTTAATACTGTTCAAATTGGTGACCTGCAGCATCAATACAATTCTGAGTACGAGTCACCACTGATTCTGTACATCGTATCAAAACGTCCAATGAGATTTCTCTACACACGGCTTGAATCTCATTCCAAAGAATGTCTAGGTTACGTGGTTTACGTTTGTACACCTCATCTTTTACTGTGCCCCATAAGAAGAAATCCAGTGGTGTAAGGTCTGGAGAGCGTGCTGGAAACTCGATTGGCCCCCTGCGTCCTATCCACTGGCCCGGCAAATTCTGATCCAAGTAAGTTCGTACGTCCCTGTGATAGTGCGGCGGGGCACCATCTTGTTGAAAATAAAAATTATCATTACCGTATAATGCACGAATGGCAGGAAATATGGAATCAGCAAGCATTGTTAGGTAATTAATACCAGTTACAGTGCCTTCAAATCGAAAAGGTCCAATGAGTCCCCTTGAAGACAAACCGCACCACACATTTACACCAGGCAAATTTACAGCTTTTTCAATTGTAATGTGAGGATTTTCTTCACCCCAGTAAACACAATTGTGCCTATTGACAGTTCCATTAAGTTTGAATTGGGCTTCATCCGACCAAATGATGCTACCCATAAATCCCGGTTCACGTATCACCATCTCCTGAATCCATTCACAAAATTGCAACCTTCGATCTGGATCGTCGTCACTTAGCTGTTGCACCAGCCTTGGAATGTAAAAACGATACTTGCCTCTCTTCAGAATGCGTAGCACGCTGCTAGCACTTACATCACTTTCACGTACCCCTTGCCTTGAAGATTTGTTAGGAGAGCGTTGAAACAGGTCCAAGACTGCCGTTGATGACTCATGACTTGTAGCTGTTTGAGGTCGACCTGAATGACCTTTATGCACATCACACACTGTTCCATGAACTTCGAATTTGTCTCGTATGCGTGTAATTGTTAATTTTGAAGGTGGTTCTGTATCATACTCCCTTCTCCACTGTCTTTGAACTTCATTTACATTCTCAAACTTCCAGTACCACTTAATAACCTGCTTACGTTCTTCAAAACTCAAACGTACGTCCGCCATGTTGATATTACAAATTCCAACTGACAATATAACATAGAGGGACGATTATGCTGGCACCTGGCGAAGAAATATAACATTAGCCTTGTACAGCCGGAAAACTACGATAGTTTAAAGTGTGTATACATTTTTTTGAAGCACCCTGTATATATATATATATATATATATATATATATATAGGCTGTCCAGAAGCTCCCGTTACAAAAAAATACCGCAAATTACGTGAGTAAACCCCAACAGTCAGACATTGACCACCTCCCTCCAACCTACATCCCGCTGCAGGATCCGTTCAGCCTCCTTGCCTTGAATGATCCCAACACCTCCACCTCTTCTTCATCCCAACTCAAAACCCTCGCACTCACGCCATTGTAACCTCCACATTCCAATCAATCGTGACCCCTAGACCACGCATTGGGCAGTTCAAAATAAACATTCACACCATTTACACCATTGGCGAATTGACAAAGAACTTCAACGACACATGCCATAGACAGATGAACTCCAAATGCAATAGAATGGAATTAGTAATCCCACACAAGACCACTACTTATGTGTAAATCAAACAAAGATTCGAGACATTTAAATTGGACCCGAACCTAAAATCATTGTACTTCCCCAACATGACTTACTACAATAGAGTGACAGACGATACCAGAGACAAAATTGTACTGAGAGGACTTCCACCAAAATTCCGAACAGAAACAATAAGACAAACCATGACTGAGCTAGACTTGACAGTACATCATATTACGTAAATGCAGCGACGAGACAATGGACAACGGATACAAATGGGACTATTTACTATTGAAATACCTCGACGTAACATCGCGGAGACCAGACAAAAACTCAGATACATTGGAGAATACAGCAAACGGACTGAGGAGTAAAAAATGACGGACCACATCCCCCAGAGTAAAAACCGCTTAAAAATGTATCACACCAGGGGTTACTGCCAAAGACCCTGCCTATGACCCTACTTGTCCTTACATCTAGCAAGCCCACCTCGCAAGATCCAAACAGTTATACAACCTCCCCCTCCCCCTCAAATCAACTCCCATACCTTCCATCCCATGAGGAACCCTTCCCAATCCTCAGCTGCCAACCCCAACCCACGGTCCCAACGCCAACGGTCTTCTCCCACTTCCTCCTTTAATGACATTAAATACCTCTTTAACCTATTTAGATCCAGCAACCTATCCCAAATCCTCCAAACCATAAAAGAAATCTTCCAAATCTTCCAAGGCCCAGAGGACATCCTTTCAAAACTACTCCAAGCAGGAATGAAAATCATAGAAATCTGCAACTAAATGGCTCCCTCCCCCGATTCCTCACCCTCCCCTCATGGAACGCGCGTGGCGGCCTGAACCTGAAGAAACCGCTCCTCACCCAATTCCTCAAAGACCACTCCGTCGGGATTATGTGCCTACAAGGAACCTGGCTAAAACCTAACCTATCCTTCTCAATTCCCAAATACATCACCTAATGAAACATCCGTCTTAGGCCCTATGGAGGCACAGCCATCCTTATCCGAAGAAACATCACCCATACCCAATTCCAACTTCCCCACATCACCTTCCTTGAGTGCTCTGCCGTAGTAAGAGGAAACTCCACCACCCCAATAATAGTTATATCCGCTTACTTCAGACCCGACGCCCCCCTACCCGACTCTGATCTCTCCGTTCTCCTTCACCTCCCACATCCCTTCATCCTCGCCGGCGATTTAACCTTCCAGCGGGCGCGCTGTCGTAAATTTTACAATAGCAGATTTTTTGAATTTGCTATCAACTCATTGTTCCCAAAGACTTCTACGTTCTTGATATTCCTCGCAGATATCTTTAGTGATGCTTATCTTCAGCCATTGTTTAGTTTTCACGCAAGATTCAGTTCCTGTTACGCTGAGTTCAGTGCAAGTGTAGTGTCGTAAATTTTATGCTGCGCGCCTGCTGGTGTTCTAAAATTGACATATTTTGATATAAACAAAATTTGATATAAGCAAGAAACATTCTGCAAACAAAATTGTCTATATTCAGTATTATGAGGTCGAACATATTTTGATATACGCAAGAAACATTCCGCAAACAAGACTGTCTGTACTCAGTGTATTGAGAATGATCTTGATTTTGACTAAGAAATAATATCAGTGAAAAAGACAATCTAATACATATATATGTAATGCATAAAACTGTTGTAACGAGATTCCATGTCTCCTTGTTTATTTGATGTGTTTTCTTTATTTTTCTACAATGGGTGTTGTGAAAAGCGTGATACACTAAACACTTTCACTTATTTTTCTTTGTTTTTTATTTTCATTCTGTTGTATCGACTTAATCCTTAGATAATGTATGTAATACATGGAATATATGTACTATATCATTCTAAGATATTACTCAGAGAGATAAAATGACATAGTTCAACAATTTCTTGGATTTATTCTAGAACGTCATTGAACGTCGTAAAATTTACTACACGCGCCCGCTGGAAGGTTAAACGCCAAATCCCCCCGGTGAGGCTGCCGACTACACAACACGCACGGACGAAGACTTGAGAACTATATTGACAACCACCCACCCATCCTCATCGAAAGCCCTCCTGAACCTACCCACTTCATCCTCGACCGTCCCAATGACATCCTAAACATCGTCCTCCACTTCGTAAACCTCAATGTATCAACACCCACACCCAAGTAAGACTTAAATGACAAATCAGACTATCTTCGCATTGAATTCGCAACAATTTCCTACACGCCCTTGCATAACCCACAACCACCCTCCCACACCCACTCACATAAAACTCAGTTCTATTATTTCTTAAAAAACAGAACTCTCTCAACCTGACGATCCGTTTAGTTACACACACAGGAAGAATAATTTTTTTGCAGCTAAAAATCATTTTGACATTTTCAAAACCATTCAGAGCCTCAAATCGAACGCCTCAGGGACAGATAATATCAATGCTAAATTACTAATACTCAGTGCCGAACTTATATATCCCATTGTAACCGACATGAAAAACCTTTCGCTAGTAATTGGAACGAATCCAAACTCTATGAAAAGGGAGCCTCTTCCTCCAGAGTCCTCGAGAATACTGACCGATAAGTATTCTACCTACAATCTCGAGAGTACTAGAAATCGGAAGGCGAGAAAGTGAAAATTGCACGTTGACAAGTTATAAGTTACCTCGAAAGCAAAAGTCTTGTAAGTGATCAGTATGGGTTCCGATCAGGCAGAAACCCAGGAACTGTACCCATATATGTATAACTGAGGATGATAGAACCTCCAGTGGCAAATACAAATGAACAACTTGTTCTTCTAGATTTTAGTAAAGCATTTGACTCGATCGACCACGAACTTCTGCTTGAAAAAATTAAAATATTGGGTTTCGCTAAACCCACAATACGATGATTCTCTCAATATCTTTCAAATTGACAACAAGTCGTATCTGATGAAAAACTATCCACTGTTGTTAAAACTTCCCGGGGTATTGCGCACGGAACCATTCTAAGACCCTTAGCATTTTTAATTTATATAAATGATGCAGGACAATCCCTCAGTTACTATGAACACAAAATGTATGCTGACGACCTCCAGAAGCTGTATGCTGACGACCTCCTAAAGAATTTAGGAATACATCTAGACAGCACACTTAGCTGGACCACACAAGTAGGTAAGATGTGCAAAAAAGTCTTCGCAGACACATTCCTTAAAACGCGTCAGAGAACTATTGTTATGTATAAGGAAGCCAGGGGCAGAAAATACAGTTTTAAACAGTTTGTTTATTAACAAAGACAAAATCCAAACTCCAGAATACAAGCCAATTTCCACATATGCCGGCAGATGCACCAGAAACGCAGCGTAGTCGTCGAAGTCCAGAAGAATAACCAATAGCCAAGACTTGCGTCGTCAAACCAATACATCCATTAACTGCATCACACACCATTAGACCGCACAATCGTCGTCAAACCACAGAATGTCCGTGCTCTGGGCTGGGGCCTTATACTGCGATTTTTGTAGGAAGAGCTCTCAAGGCCACTCAAATCCCATCTTCGCGATGGAATATGTCACGGCATTTCGTGTCATTCACAGTCGTTCCGCTAGATTTCGCACGATCGCGACCGTATGAAGCAGTGCTTGCGATCATGCGACTTCTACCGGCAAGACCGAGAAAAGACGCCAAATGCCGTGACATATTCCATCGCGAAGATAGGATTTGAGTGGCCTTGAGAGCTCTTCCTACAAAAATCGCAGTATAATATACCCCAGGAGCCTACTGCGCGAGTCTAGGCGCTTCCCATCCATCCAGCGGGGAGGGGAGGGGCGGCGTCTCCAGGTGGCGGGTCCGTTGCGATTCAGCGCCTCGAAACGAGGCGCCGCCGCTCGACCTGCTCCTGGCGGCGCCTTCTGGAAACGCTCATTCCCCCCCGCGCCACCGAGCCCACAGGCTAGTGACCGTTCCCGGAGCGGTCAAAATGGGTTGCATCCGTCTTGTCGGGCACAGTGTGCCCACTAGGCCCGCCTACGCAGGCACAAATGCTGTATATACAGCAACTACTACCTATTATCACCCTCGTACGCTCATTACGCCTCGTTTCGATTATTGTAATTTTCTGCTTACGGATTTAAAGCTCGATCAACAACGCAAATTAAAATAGCACAAAATGCATGCGTCCGTTTCGTATTAGATCTTACGAGATACGATGATGTATCTATGTTTTAGGGTTGAACAAAAATTCTCTCAATCGAAAAGGAGAGGTCATATCTTGCGGTCTAGTCCAATGCTCTAACGTAAATTTATTACATTAGATAATACCGTTTTCACGCATATTCACTCTTAGTATTGTATGAAATTTTCTTGTAACGTTGTATTTATCTTGTTCATCTGCCTTCTTTCTGTTTCTTTTTGTGCTACAGATTATCTTCTAGATTTCAGCAATTTTTTTATGCGGTCAACTAGAAAATACTACATTGAGAGTTATGAAAACTTTGTATTCCTCTTATCATCCTCCCCTCACTTTCCCCAGTTTCATAATTCACACTAATTCCCTCTACTTTTCTTCTGTCTTTACACTTTTCCTTTAATCTTTCTATTTCCTTCCCATTGAGCATTATGTTACCACTCAAAGCCGCTATCCTCATTGAGGTTTTCCTGTTTGTTTGTTTGTTGTTTTTTTTTAATTTCTTCACTATAGAGACATTCGGGTGTAGAAGATCACTTCTGACATTATACAAAAATAAAATTATTGATTTACCACTCCCTTCTTGTGAAGAAGATACATGGACTCTCTTTACATCATGTTAGTTTAAGAGTCCAAAAACTTTGACAATAAAAATGCATTCATTACTTATGTGCAACCCGTTTTTGTTTGTTAATACTGTTGCAGCTGTAAACACCCGTTTGGAAAGCGCGCCGACCAGGCAGCGCACTGCGGCGGGCGAGGCAACAAGGAGAGGCAGCAAACCGTGGAAAACGCCTGCAAACGGGCAGCGAGCGACCACTCAGCAAGCCTACGCCTCAGAAGCGAGACAACGGCGCCGAGGACATTATAAGCCGACGCCGCCACCGCCGAGGCAGTGGAGATATTATTGAAGGGCCCTATTGAGAGTTGTGACTAAGTGATTGAGTGTACGACCCGGATTAGATTTTGTTATTCTGTCTCTTGGTATATTGGTTGACTGTGCAAGTGTTTGGTACATTTCACGGTATAAACGGTAACTTGGCTTGATCAATGGTACATTCTTTTGGGTTACCGGAACTATACATTTTTGTATAAAAGCTGTGTGTGTGTAAAATAAAAATCTGGTTCACGAAGTCTGCCTGTTTTTTCTGAACATAACAAATACGATGATTGCATTTTTGTAAGTAACGTGAAATGTCAGCTACCATTATTTCCGCCCAAACGCCTCAATTGTAATAATGTAAATGTAAATATTTAAGCGGTTAGCCAAAATTGCAAGCCTTACGGCCTGAACCTCGCCAAAAATACATATTATTATTGTTGTTATTTGCGTATCGGACATTTCTGACCACGCTACACGTTCTCGTCCGAGGCCCAGTCTTATTCTATCCCGGAGAGAGATTAACGTGGATCATTATGGCGATCAATTTAATGGCTGTATCCCTTGCGAAGACAAGGTTGTTAAGTCTTGAATTATGAATTATGAAGTGATCCAACCCTGGCCTCCCGATTGCAAAGTCAGCGCGCTGCGCCCAGAGCCACTTCGCCCGGTTTATTATTATTAATATTATTATTATTGTTATTATTATTCCTCTAATTAACTACTAAAGATGTTATGAGTCGGTTGATTAAAGTCTACTCCGGGTTGCAACCAGCTAGCTAAGGAGTGGGTCAAGGGAATACGGGTGCACCCTACAATACTTTGCGCAAAATGTGGGCTGTTCCAAATAAAGTGATGTCTTGCACTTCCCAGTCTTTTGAATTACCTGGGAGTTTAGCCAAGATCTTACACACATTTTGCTGAACAAATCCCACAGCTCCGATGACCATCGGGATGACCTGTGCTTTTACGCTCCACATTCGGCTGAACTCGATTTAAAACTCTTGAATTTAAGATGCTTCTCTGCCTCCTTGGTTACGTTTTGATCGCAAGGCACAGCTACATCTACAAGTAGACACAATTTTCTCACCAAATCCCGAATAATAATATCCTGTTTGTTTGCCGCTATCGTGCCATCAGGTTGAATTTGTTGGTCGTACAATATTGTACACAATCCAACAGATGTTACCGGTTTTGGTGAGTGTTCGTACCACTTGGGGCAAGTGTTTGGAACTTCTAGGCAGTACAGATCTGCCAGTAGAGGTAGCTACACACCCTGTCGTGTCAAGTATTCGGTCTTTGCTACAACTGGACAAGATGAGACGATATGATCAATGGTATCTACTTGTACTTGGCAATGCGGCATTTATCATCGTAGGAATTTTGAGAACCGTTTTATCACAATGTCGTGTTCTCGACGCCTGATCTTGGGCAGCTATTACGAGTCCTTCCGATTCTGGCTTTATTTTCCCCCTTTTAAGCCACACAAATGATTGATCTTTATTAATCTGCACTTTGTCCATTATTTTTAGACACTGTCCATGGAATGGTTTGCCTCTCCACGATTTCTTTAATATTCTTTGTGTCTCACATTTCATGTTAAGTAGCATCAGAAGTTCAGTGTCTCTGTCATTCTGCGTGTCTTCCATAGTCAATTCTTATTGCTACACTTACAATGTCTGTTTTCCTCATTCTTCGGTCACATTTCATGGCCTGCCTCATTAGTGGGCCACCTTGATGGCTGACTTCGTACTTTCCCACCCCTACTATTACATTGTGCCACGCTTCAATTCGTCTGAGGCCTCTTCCTCCTTCCGTACGTGACACATAAAGCCAGTGTCTCGAAGGTGGGCGACATTATGAAATGATAGCAATGCCAACCCAGTTTCTCTCCTGTACCCTCCATGGACCGATAACAGGAAGTCCAAAGGTTCATGACCCTTCCCTCTCTACTTACCTCCCACTCTTCTCAAAATGGAGTACTTCTTCGACTGAACCCTCACCTTCAAGGGAGGCCCTACCAGTAGCTAGGCAACCACTGACATAGCTCTCAGGCTCATGGGGGTACTCAAGCTCCACCACCAACTGCAAGGTTGTGTACTCCCTAGGTGGAGTTGTTGTTGTTGTTATTGTTATTATTATTATTATTATTATTATTATTATTATTATTATTATTTCATTGTTCTGTCTCAGGATGGAATCGCAGGATTGAGGTAACCGTACGGGCTTTTGCCAAGTAACGGCCCTTTTCGAACAAAGGTAGTTAATAAGTGATATCGTAGGCTTCCGCGGCCAAATTTATGATCTTGCCCGGACAGCCAAAATCAGGATGTGGTTAATAGTGTTTGCTTTTTACTTAATAGAGGAATTATCTGAATCATTTGGAAGGTAAATGTGTCCTGGTAAAAGGAAATTTAAGTCAGTTTCAATGTCAATTTCAAGTAGTTTCCTTGTTACCACTCTGATTTTGCAGATATTTCATAAGAGAGAGAACAAATTTAAGTTTCAGTTTTGACCGCCGCATGAGCATGAGTACATGACTTTGTTTGGCATTATTACTATTTCTTGATTGAAATAAGAAAGTAAAAGCAAGATATACCACTGACACAAACATAGTGAAGTTGGAAAACGCAAATCAGTTCAGTTCAAAACAGTTCCGATAACACAGGACAACAAAAAAAGGGTTTCAAAAAACTTTTTAAATCTTAATAGCTAATTTTTATAGTTTGTTGGGTGCTGAATCCGCAAGTGAACTCTATTTCTTTTCATCACCCACAGTTTAGCCAGAATTTGATCTATTAAGATCTGGAAAAATATGCTATATATGCAAATAAAATGAAACTTAAATGTCCTCTAAAATATCAACAGAGCCTTATTTAAACATAGATGATGGATTTATATTATTATTACATTCTAAAAAGTTTTTACGTGTCTATTGACGTATATTTTTTTTCTTTTCTTTAAAGCCCGTGATATAGGTCGTTCTCTGCGCCGTTTGCTGACATTGCTCGGTGAAGTGACCAACAGCAATCTCCCATCATGTTGGTTGTGTCCCTGATAACATTTTTTAATCCCTATCAGATCTTAATGAAAACGCTCACCTTGCTCTTCACTTACATCATCTAAATCGTCCGGAAAGAATTGTAAATGACTGTTTATAAAGTAAACCTTGAGGCTCATTAAACATTCCAATTTCTTGAAAGCCTCCAGCGTATTGGCAACAATTGCTTGATAGTCTGGGTCTTTTTTGTTCGCTAAGAACTCATTAACAACTTAATTAAAAGCACTCTATGCTTCATTTTCATTTACTGTCATATGTAGTTCAAATTGGAGATCAAACATCTTTTCTAATATCAGTCTCAATGGTGATACCCTCTTTTAATATTGCTTCAGACAATTGCATAAACTTTTCACAAAGGTATTTTAAATACGGCTCATCTTTAGGTAATGCCTTGGCAAATTGTTTCATGAGACCTAATTTTATGTGTAATGGAGGCAGCAGGATCTTTTATTGATCTACCACATGTTTCCGAAGAATATTCTTTTCCACTGGATTTAAATATTTTCTTACAGGCCAATTCTTTCTAGACTAATGCTAATCTCGTGCCCTACTATCCCATTCACATAGTAAATAGGGAATTTATAACTTCCTGCATTTCATACATTTCTAGATACACAAAGCGGCATTTGCCTAGCTATACAGAGAAAATGTTAAAATGTGAACAAATGGTGGGTGATACGGCATTTTTAAGGTTATTTTGGAATCAGCACACTTAAAATGATAAGAATTAGGTGAACATACACCAAAAAAATTTTTGGTCGTTGGCCTGCATAATTATCGGCTTTCATGGAACCAAGGAGTTAATCACACTGGCCACTGAAATAACTTATAAAATGTTCATTTGCCAAAGCAGTTAGCACATTCTAGCGACAAACCAGTTAAATGTGGAGTTCGTCGTCTTGGCCACTGATAAATGTTTACTTGTGGAACACAACCATGTTATTATTCACTTTTTTTTAATGGAGTATGATTGGCTTCTGAACGCCTCAGATGTACAGCTAAATTTTTCTAGGGTGGCTGCTGGGATTCGCGAGTAGAGGAGGAAGCTGGAAGTGGTGGGGAGAGAGCCAGAAGGCGGCGCTCGCTGGCACCTGGCTCGTCGGCCCATACCAAAAACATTAGTCTACCGCACCGCACGTGCTTGCGAACGGCCTTGGAAATTAATTTGCTGTAGTGTCTTCGCTCGGTAATGGAGAAACACCAAATCAACGAAATGGCCTTGCTCTGTCCTCATCATTCATATTTTTTCCACTGTCACTGATACCCGTTTCCTCACCATCATAAGTAGTATCACTATCACTGTCTTTACTGTCGTTCGCGTCGTTTCCTGTAAAAACAACGATTTCTTGATATGGTGCATTAAATCATTGTTCGGCGAATCACACTCTCGTTGAAACTGTCGAGAGCAGATTCCACGTCCTTTCTCTTCTTCTCTTTATTAGGAGTACAAAATGAACACGATTCTCTTGATTGAGAAGAATTAATTTCCTTATTAATTCTGCAAATAGATATTTTCGAAACACCCGAAGCAGCAATTACTGTCTTGAGAACTGCTTTGATATTTTCAATGTCTTCTTTTGCTTCTCTTCATAAATTGATATACTTTTGCAACGATTTCACCCGTCTGACTGTGAAGAACGTCCATACAAGTTGCTCTGAACAGGACGCATTGCAATGATCACAACAAAATAATTAATCACTTACACTGAACTTCATACAAATGGATGTACATTATCAGGGAAATGCAGCTGAAAACTGGCACCTTGCTCAGACGAATAGTCAGGGTCAATGTTTATTCAACTGGAGTAGGGCTGTCAGCACGTCCTGGGAAGGGACGCGCTCCCCCCTAAAGCGATAGGTTTAAGGAATGGACTCTTCCGGCAGCTCTGAGACCAGACCTTGAACGGTCACGCTAAAATAATTTCACTGTAGCTTGGTTCAGTTTCGTTACAAACATTGGTTTTTCTTTCTTGGTGCACGGGGGTGAGTCATCAAAATGGAATATCTCACGGTATTTCGCGTCTTTCTCCGTTGTGCCGCCAGGAATCGCATGATCGCTAGCACTGCTCGATACAGTCACGATAGTGCGTCTTCTAGCGGCACAACCGAAAACGACGCGAAATACCGTGAAATATTCATTTTATTGACACACCCCCGTGCGTCAAGAAAGAAAACCGAAGAATAGAAGGAAATTATTTCCCCTTAGAAATGAACGTATCGAAACTGAGCCGAGCTACATATCATGTTAAAATTCATAAAAAAAATAACGAATTAATGAGACCGTGAATATCCTATTGCTGATATAAGAAACGTGAAGTTATTGAATTAAAATCTTATTGAATAAAAATCTGATCTATTGAATTAAAATCTTATTGAATAAAAATATAGCCTAGAGTATATTGAATTAAAATCTCGCCTAGAATCTATTGAATGAAAATATTAAGTTAAAATCTGGTTTATTGTATAAAATTCGGGTCTATTGAATGAAAACAGTATTGAATAAAAATCATTATTGAATGAAAATATTATCGAATTCAAATATTATAAATGTGGTTTAATCTATTATCATTCGCATCATGCATTGTTCATATGGCAATCACTACTAGTGAATTAGCAATAGAGAAGTTAACAAAATGCGGATATAATTCTGAAAATGCAATTCTTAAATTTCAAGAATATTATCAATTACCATTAAATGGAGAGTTAAATAGAGTTACATTATATTTATTGAATCAGCCACGATGTCATCAGTATGATACTCATTTTAAAACATCTTCACAAAAATGGAATAAGCATACAATAAAACGGTATTATAGTTATTTGAAAAAGGGCCATCTCATACAAATTTAAATTTTGAGAGAGATACTTTACACCCTACTATAATTATATCGAATAAACATGGTGAAAATCAATGTGAATGTGTTCCATATCCGTGATCCAATGTTCCAATAAATTTCATGGAAAAGTTGGTATATTAGCACATGTTAAATTTCCTATTGAAAATAACTCTCCATTAGAAATTCATATTGATTTAGACAAAGACTGGTATTATAATAGAGATGCAAATACACCACAAGGTCAAAAGAATTTATTTTCTGTTTTATTTCATGAAATTGGACGTGCATTAGGTATAGAACATACAAAAAATTGAAATGCAATAATATATGCTTATTATCATGGATGATTAGATGTACATGCAGATGATATTTTAGCTTTTCAAAGTTTATATGGTCATAAATCTGCTGTATTTCCACCATCATCACTGAAAAACCTTCCATCTGTACTATGAATATTCAGCATTTTTTATTATACTCAATATATTGTATGTATTATATAAAGAATGGATTTGGATCATAAATTTAAGAACAAATCAAATTAATCATCCACAACATATTTGAGATTGATTATCGTTTTACCATCTGGTTTTGAAGCATAAATTCCATCTATTTATGAAGAATAAATTTCATCTATTTATCAATGACCATCTGGAGAAATTTTATTTTTTAATGAAAATATGTATTGTATGATTGATTATTCTAGTCATAATTTAGTAGGTGGATATCCAAAACATATTTAAGAAATGGGTTTATTACAGCAGTCAAAAATACATACAATATTGAATTTTAATTCACGCAAAATGTAATTATTTTATAATGATGGCTATTATGTTGAAATCGATGAATGTACTCTTAAAAAGAGGAAATTTGGTATGATATCAAGAGATTTTTCAGGTATACCATCATCAATGGATGCAACATTTAGATATATGAATGGTTGAATTTATTTCTTTAAAGATAATACAGTGAAACTCCGTTTATACGTTTCTCACTTATACGTTTTTTCACGTTTATACGTTTATAAGTCCATAATTTATTTCTATAATTCCAATGCTAAATTATTTCAGTTATGCGTTTTACATTTGTACGTTTTTCACGTTTATACGTTCATAATAAAAGTTCCATTAGCACGTACAAATAATCTGGTGAGGCGCCGATAGCCCGGAACTTGTATGTTACTCGAGTCGGAACGCGGAGCGACCTGTCCCTCGGCCTCTGAGGCGACTTCCCGCTAATGAAACTTGGGGGTACAGAATTTCGTCTCGGCCTCGCTGAGGGGCCATGATCGCGAGAGCCCGCGGGATGGTAGCGCAAGATCGGCTCCCGGGCCACCTCCGGCATCGAACAATTTCAGTCGGGTGCGTACGAGAGCTCTGAGGATCTCGGGAGGTGAAGGTAGCTCCGAGGGAAGGTCTCAGGCGTCCCCGCGAGAGAGTAAAGACGTAGATGACCAATAAGTGAGGAAGTTTGTGCACAGACTGTCCCACACTCCGAAGACTCTTTTGCTCGCCATTATAACATGTGCGATCCTTTCGGTAGCGGCATAACACAAGCAGCTAATGAATCTGATCGCTTTTCCGCGCGGCGCGGATGGAGTCACCAGGCTGTGGGACTGTGGCAGTCGTGCGCTTCCTATACATCGTGCTTTGACCCGGGGAATCTCAAGTAACATCAAGCTTGAATACATATAGCCAAAGAACTAGTAAAACAACAGTGTCAATACATTGAGTTTATATTTTGCTCATAATAATCAATTTCAGTTAGGCGTTTTTTTCACTTATACGTTTTTTCTTCAGTACCCTGAAAAATGTATAAGTGAAGTTTTACTGTATTCATTACGTCTATCAACATGATGAGATAGAGGATGTAACATATTCAAAACTCCTAAAACCTTCTTGTTTTTAACATTTGAACTTATTTGTTTTAATATTTTTTATGTAAATATATTTTTTAATTTTACCCAATCTGGTAATGGAATATAAGTACCAACTTTTAAAGGATATTTATCAGTTTGTAAATCAATGTAAGGTACTTTATCAAATCAATATTTAGTATTTTTGCATTATAATTATCAGATTTAAATATAATCTCTTGAATCATGGTTTGAATATTTGCAGATACTGATTGTTGATCATGAATTATGTATGTTGATGAGATTGAAAATGGTGTTTAAAATGTTGTTTTATTCCCCAGATAATTGTAATTCTACATATTGTACAGATGCTACTAATGCGACATAAACATGAGTATATTTCTTTTCAATAATGTTTAATTCAACATCTGATGCTACTGTCTTTAAATAATTTTCTAAATCATGAAGGTTATTGTTTAAACTAAATCTCCAAATTACAATTCTATTATTTCTTGCTCCTTTAACTTTATAAATGTTTATTCCATTTTCAATCGAAAATATATCATCATGAAAATTAAATATTTTACCTATATTTTTTGGTTGGATGCTCGTTTACACTTTTAATATAATCTCCTTTTTTCATTCTTGAGCACTTGTAATGTTAATATGCTGACAGTATGCATACTGCTGCATTCGATTCATCTCCATTTATAAGAATGATTTTTATTTAGATGTTTTTTATTGACAAAATTATAGTGTTAAAATATACATTTGTTTAAGTCATAAGGATGATTCAAAAACCAGTCATTTTTTGTTTTATAAATGGAGAAGATAAAAAGATTGAGTAACTTAGGATTTGAATGTCTTATGCATTCACCAAAATTTGAATTACGTTAAAGTATTTGTTTAGATGGTAAAGAGTATGAATTTTTAGTGCAAGCGAATCAAACATTCTGTTGTGATGATATCAAAATAGATGATGATATTGGAGATGAAATTGATGAAATTAATGGTTAAAATTGATGGTACTCAAATATCAAATTATTAAATTATATATCAAATTGTATCAAATTATACAAAAAACTGGATCTGATTATTCAGAATATAGTGGTAAATCAAATATTAAACTTATCAATAATTTGGCACCTTATTTATTTTCATCTATTAGTGTTAAAAAAAGAGGACCAAGTCTATTTAGATTAGATTCTCCTGATATTACATCAACTGTTTTACAAAAAAGTACTTTTTCAACAACTGAATTAATCCCATTAGATACTGCAGGTATTAGTTCTAGTCCAAAACTTCAATGCAAAGATGAAGTTTTGTATTCATTGAGATAACTAGGTGGTTTTTCCAAAGATTATAAAGAAATTACATGGGAAGGAGCTTTAACGATTTCATTTATAGGGTCTCCCTCTATGAATGATGTATTGTATCAATGGGTATACTAAAAAATAGATGGTACTGTAGGAACTGCAACATTACTAGGAGAAGGAGAAATAGTCATTCAAAATTTCAAAATTAACGTACCAATTGTATATTATGAATCTTCTTATGCTATAGAATTTAAGGCTAATATGATCAAAAATCCTATATCTACAATTTCATTTTATGATTTACAAACATTCGAATTATCTGGAATTATTGGAAAAATTAATTTTGAAGTCGATATTACTAATCATTACCATTCTTTACAACATGATATGCCTTACTTTGTTTTTGTAGTATTCCAAACAAGTAGATATAATAATCAAAAACAGAATCCAGTGCATTTGATCATTGTAATCTAAAAAATATTTCACTAAAAAATGGTCGAAATGAACAATTTCCATCAGAATCTTGGAATATAACACCACCAACTATTTATAAAAAGGCATATTATTCATTTACAGAATTTAAACAAATTACAAATAATAATAATAATACCAATAACAACAACAACAACAACAACAACAACAACAACAACAACAACTCCACCTAGTGAGTAGCTACCGGTAGGACCTCCCTTGCTGAATAGGTTGAAGGTGAGGGGTCCGACGAAGAGGTATTCCATTTTGAGGAGAGTGGGAAGTAAGTAGAGAGGGAAGGGTCATGAACCTTTGGACTTCCTGTTATCGGTCCATGGAGGGTACAGGAGAGAAACTGGGTTGGCATACCAGGCCACTGACTAGAGTGGAGGCCCGAACCTTGCATTAGCCAGCGAAGGAGGCTGCCTTCAGCAGTCAGTGAAAATCCCGTAGGGTTTAGTAATGCCGACTGGCGATCGGAGCGACCCCTTGCTGGGCCCTGCGGGGAGATGCCCCGAGGCCACTATGGGTCGCAGTAACGGATGGCAGGAAACAACCCGAGGGTTAAGTGTGATCTTGTGAACTTGAACTTGCGTCCTGCGAATCTTCACTTAAAACCAATGAGCAAAATGGATAGAACAAGAAATGTAATGAATCTTAACGTGCCTTGTTCTACCAATGTCCCATACCTGCTAAGAAACCGAGCTAATGTCACCTTGCCGATGTCTGGCCATCCCACGGATGTTAGTCCCAGGAACCCAGAGCCGGCAGTAGCTCGGAGCCATCGTCAGAGATGGACAAGGGATAAATTGAAGGAGGTGATATGGTGATTTTACTACGCAAAAGCGAAAAATGGGGGCTCAGAAATAGAAGTTTTCAAGGTATGGACAGAGCGGAACTCGGATATGAGACTTACCCTTGACTCAAATAAGCTTGCCAGTCAACGACAATATCATACTTGGCAGTGGAAAATTCACAGCAAAACAACTTGCTGACATTCAGAGAAATGCGGAGTATGTTCTTCGATCGAACTACCCATATGACGAACATGTAGAACATAAAAACCATGGTCCTGTTGAAGGTTCGTCTCTTTTCAATTAAAAACGTCGGTGGTGAAAATTCATCTGGCAATTAATTGGACGATAAGGACATCATGCGAAATCCACTCCGACGCGAGATCGAAAGAGGTGGTCAACTTCTGTTTGAATCTCGTGTACCGTTGCGGAGAATACACGAAAATGCCAAAGCTAAGAGAGTGATAGAAACAGCGAATTCTCTCTTAAATGAGGTGGTACAGACCCCAGGTAGAGATCTCGATATTACTGAAATCAATCACATCTTATATGCAACTGGATATCTAGCTTCTCAGATAATTTTGGTGCCAGCCAAGAACATCGATGGCCGACAGCAAAACAGAGTAAACAGCCCTGTACCCCCATGGACGAAGAGAATCATGAAACGAATAGCCTGCAATCGACGTGAAATATCACTCTTAGCTGAGGCATCTTCTAAATCAACGCACACCACTAAAGTTCAACGAAAGATATTCAATGTTAAACAAAAATACCAGATTGAAAGTGAAACAAGCAGGTAGTTGAGAAGCTAAAAGAGAAAATTCAAGCATGGACTCAACGAATTAGACGTTACAAACGTAGAATAGATTTCCGTGTGCAGAACCGGTTGTTTGAAACAGACGCGAAAATAATCTATCGCAATCTGACTCAAGAACCGAATGGCAATGCTGTCACTCCTTCAAAAGATCAAATCATTTTGGCCAGGAATCTGGGAGGAGAGTAGATCCAACAACAAAGACGCATCTTGGATCCAATCTGAAGTTGATGCTGCCGATGAACTTGTGGAAACAGTGGAAGATGTTCACCAATTCTCGGAAGATGACCCCTTCCAAGCTATTGAGAAACTGGAAATCTCCCTGGATTGATAAGATACAGATTTATTGGATTAAGAAATTAACAGCAATACATTCTCATCTAGCAAAAGCTGTTAATAAAAGTTTAGAAAACCCAAAGGAACTCCCGAGATTGCTCACACGTGGCATCACGTATTTGCTACCCAAAGCGGGAGACAGCTCTTTGGCGAAGAACTACAGGCCAATCACTTGTCTTCCAGTACTGTACAAAGTTATAAATGCAGCCATAGCTGACAAAATGAACAGACATCTAGAGAAGAATCATCTGATGCCAGCTGAACAAAAAGGATGTCGTAAAGGCTCTTATGGCTGTAAGGAAACCTTGCTACTGAATAAAGACATCATGAGTGATGTAAAGAAACGAAAACGTAAGGAGATTCACTACCCCCTCTGCTGTTTTGCATTAGTTTGATCCTACTATCTAGACAGTTGTCGCCAGCTGACTTTGGTTACAAGCTCCATGGCGATGAAAGGCCAGTATCACATTTGTTTTACTTGGATGATCTAAAAGTGTTACCTAAGAATGAGGCGATTCTTTCCCAAATGCTGTCTGTCGTGAATGCCATTAGCAACGACATCTGCATGAAGTTTGGTCTTGACAAGTGTGCAAAAATCAATTTAAAAAGATGGAAACTGACAACGTCAGAGAGCATTGAAGTTGATACGCACATTATGATTCAAGATCTTGAGCCATGTAAAACTTACAAATATCTGGGAATTGAAGAATGTGAAACCATCTCGAACGACACAATGAAAGGGAGAATTCACAAGGAGTATTACAGAAGAGTGAGACTTGACCTGCAGTCCGTTCTGAATTCCAGGAATAAAATATCTGCAATTGGTAGTTTGGCGGTGCCGGTAGCAGAACACAGTTTCGGACTAGTGGTCTCAACTGAGTAAGAAATTCGAATCACGGATCGGAAAACCAGAAAATTGCTATCATTTCATAATGTCGCCCACCCCCAAGACACTGGCTTTATGTGTCATGTAAGGAAGGAGTAAGTGGCCTCAGACGTAAGAAGTCATGTAAGGAAGAAGCCTGGCACAATGTAATAGTAGGGGTGGGAAAGTACGAAGTCAGCCATCAAGGTGGCCCACTAATGGAGCAGGCCATGAAATCTGACCGAAGAATGAGGAAAACAGACATTGTAAGTGTAGCAATAAGAATTGACTATGCAAGACACGCAGAATGACAGAGACACTGAACTTCTGATGCTACTTAACATGAAATGTGAGACACAAAGAATATTAAAGAAATCGTAGAGAGACAAAACACTCTACGGACAGTATTTGAAACGAATGGACAGAGCACAGATCAATAATAATCAATCATTTATGTTGCTTAAAATGGGAAGATTGGAGCCAGAATCGGAAGGACTCGTAATAGCTGCCCAAGATCAGGCCTTGAGAACACGACATTATGATAAAGCGGTTTTCAAAATTTCCCAAGATGATAAATGCCGCATTTGTCAGGAACACGTAGAAACCATTGATCATATTGTCTCAGCTTGTCCAATACTAGCAAAGACCGAATACTTGAAAAGACACGACAGTGTATGTAGCTACCTCTACTGGTAGATCTGTACCGCCCGCGAAGTTCCAACATGCCCCAAGTGGTACGAACACTCACCAAAACCGGTGACGTCTGTTGGATTGTGTACGATATTGTACGACCAACAAATTCAAACTGATCGCACGATAGCGGCAAACAAACCGGGTATAGATATCCGGGATTTGAAGAAAAAATCGTGTTTACTTGTAGACGTTGCTGTGTCATGCGATCAAATCGTCGTTACCAAGGAGGCAGAGAAACGCATTAAATACAAGTTTGGAAATCGTGATCAGCCGAATGTGGAGCGTAAAAGCACAGGTCGTACCAATAGTCATCGGAGCTCTGGGATTTGTTCCGAAGAATTTGTGTAAGAACTTGGCTAAACTCTCAGTAAATGCAAAAGACTGGGAAGTGCAAGAAATCGCTTTATTTGGAACAGCCCACATTTTGCGCAGAGTATTGTAGAGGCACCGACATTCCCTAGATCTGCTCATTAGGTAGCTGGTTGCAACCTGGAGTAGATTTTATATTCAACCGACTCACAACATCTTTAGTCGTGATGTAGTGGTATTATTATTATTAATGTGGTATTATTATTATTATTTAGAAATAGCGATATTAACAGATACTTTTATTACAATATATCCAATTTATTTGATAAATACATACATTAGAAAAATATTGATGCTGCACAAAAAAAAATCTATGAAATTATATGCTTTATTTCACTATGCTATACCTAATAACATGATTGGATATGTTATAATGTATGGTAAAAAAGTTTGACACATGTTTTTAACTTAGTATCGTTCAAGAAAATTTTTAATTTTAATATAATATAATAATTTTTTAATACAATATAATGGAAAAAATTATATAATAATAATTTATAATAAATTTAATAAGTGGAGGAAAAAGGATGTTAGTATCAATGTATACATGATTTTTATGAAATTGAGAATATTTAGAGCAATGAAAGTGGTTCAGGTCACTTAATTATGACATGAAAGAACATGAAACATAACATGAAACATAACGTGAAATATAACATGAAATAACATGAAAACTTACCCATATCGATGTATTCTCAAGACGTACTCACATACTGAAGATATTAAATACGTATCTCTTGCGCAAGTTTTCTAATTGCTTATCTCTTACGTAATGCATGCACGTGTTCTCTTTTCTCTTACGCTGAATTAAAATGTGGTATAGAGATTATTGAATTGAAATGTGGTCTTGAATTCACCTTTTTACATGATTAAAATATTATTGAAATATGTTGTCTAAACTCTCAAAACATAATATTTTGGACTAAAATTATGGAAATGTAGCTAAAGCTGTGATGATTTTTGAATTATTGATAAACGTGGTCTAGGCGTAAGTGTAGATCGCGCGCCGTCACCACTGCCGCTACCGCCGCCGCCGAGAGGGGCCCGGCAGAGGCAACCAGAGCCGCCGGCGCCCCCCCGGCCCCCCCCGCCCCCCCAGTGGACGTGAGGTCAACCGAACCGAGAAGAACCTCACCGCGGAACCAATGCGCTGATCCAAATTAGATTAAGTATTAGATTTAAGTTAGTAATATGTTATTTCATGTAAGGGTCAGGTATCCCCGCTTTTAAACCAAATAGCAAATTAAATCCTCTTTTTCATTATTATTCACGTCATTTCAATGTGTTATGCACGCACTAACCCGAAAGACGCGCGCATGACTCCTTCCCGCATCACAGGAGCCGTCGGGCAAGCTCACTACGAAAGCGACGCCGTGGATGCAGGGGAGCGGGTCAACTCTGGGATGGTTATCCCGAAATGCATCGATTAATTAAGAAAGGAGACATTACAATACCCATAGACATACAATTGCATTTTGACGTGTCAGTGTGAGCGTGACAATCTGAATAGTGACTCCGGAAAATGTACGTGGCTGGGTCGCCCGGATTTCTCGAGCGGGGCGATCGAGAGTCGGCCGCGCCTGATGTTTCTCGGAAGCCTGTGTCACCGCTGCCTGCTGTGTCACAAAGCGTGGAAACAACCTAAAAATATAAGAAACACAATACGATTAAATAAGCAATGTCTTGTAAAAGAGTACGGGGAGAAATAATATGTTTGCGGTTTATTCTTAGCTTCACTGGAACAGTCGGAAGGTAACTGGAAAGTGGCATGAAAATAAAAGAACACCACTCTGTTTTCTACACTATTTATTATGAAAATATAATACAAAAATTACTATATTGTGTATGTATAAGTACAAGTTCCATTAGTATGAGTTATTTTCAGAGACTACAACAGGACGCAGATTTGAGCAAAAACTACTTAGTACCAATGTTGTGAAACGTAGAGGGTAATGTTTTGTTGCATGTTTCACAAATTTCTATTTTATTTTCGTGTTACCGCTTTGTATTTTCTGGAACATAATTTTATTTACAAGGAAGCCAGTCGAAATAGTCAATATTCAGAATTCATTAACAAACAAATAAAAGTGCTTACAACCGTTAATCTTCGAATATATTCACTTATAAATTTTGTAATATTTAACTTTATTAGGATTACAAAAGAATTATGTATCTTATAATCCTTGTCCAACTTAGTATATAAAATGAAGTCTTTTGAAGATTCAGATACTGCTAGAGGAATGCTTGAAAATATTCATAGGCTAACAATATTCAGAGGTTTACAATTCGCAAAATAATGTTTGTGTATCACTAATTCTATCACAGGTCAGCAGAAATCTATGTCACTAATATTACCCTCACCTTTCACTATCATTTGGAAGTTTTGGGGTTCTTCCCGATACTTTGCGGAGTCTGCGTTTTGTTAACAGTGAAGATGATCTACGCAGTTGCCACTATTGTGACTGTATCAAAGCAAAGCCGTGGCTAGCCACCACACTCCAGTGAGTATTTGCAACGACTTCATTGTTAGAGCCGTGCAGAGAGCAAAACTCATGCAATGTAAGAATATCTGTATGTTGAAAACATGTGGTTTCAGTTCTCTACTAAGTTATATGTCTGCCGAGGATTTGCTTTGATTAATGAATTGGCAAACAATGAGTGGTGACGAACCACCTAACGCGTATAATTCTGATCTATTTCATCCTTGGGCAATAAGCTTATGATTTTCGAATATTTCGTGTATTTTCCCTGTCATATCTAAAATGGATTTTTATTTTATTGGGAGTAAATAATATACTATTGCTATACGCTTTATAGGACCTTCAAAAGATTCAATTACTTTACGTGTTATTTGAATACCTACATCTACACTTTCTCAGAAAGGTCCTCTACTATTTATTGCTTCAGAATACCCGGAACAATTTGAACTAGAACCCCTTCAGTAAGGCCTCATGACGATTTTGATACTCGTAAGGCTGTCGCTTCTGCTGTGCTGGCAGAAGAAACAGCAAGAGAGCGGTAGTGACGGGAGTACGAACTTGGTACTGTCAAAATGAATCTCCAAGATTGAGCACACACCAAAAACCTTTTATTTTTTAAAGCACCCTTCTTTGTTTCAAAACTTTCATTTTGTATTCTGCCTCATCCAGAAAGATTATCCTGACAAGAAATATTCGATGATTTTTGTTTTCTATTTCTGACCATGAAGTATGGCGATGAAATACGTTGTATGTCCTTCACTCTCAGATGTTTAAAATCGTGAAGATCGTAAAATCGTGAAGAATTTGGAAACTGCACTTCTGTGACGTTTCTATTACGCTTGGTATTTCCCAACTCATCAAGCATTTCTCTCCTTGATGTGGTTAAAATTACGAATAAAGATTGTAGGTAATTATTAAACATGACTACAATCTTCCTGAGATATGCGGGTGACCGCAAAGAAAACTAAAAATGACTTTAATGAATCCTCCTTAGAGAATTTTTATTTACCATGTACAGAATCACATCTTCCTACTTAGTCAATCTGGCTCATCATCCCACTTCTCACTAATGTCACAGAATATTTACCACTTGGGGTTCCACACTTAAAATGTCCGCTTATGTCACAATGTAGTGACTATTGTAATGATAATCACATCACTGCTCTATGAAAAAGTAAAATTTTACATATTTCTTAACTAACTTCTATAGTATTCAAGATATATTCAACAAGAGTTTTTCATCATTATTCTTCCAAGGGCGTAGCCGAAAGGAAACCGAAAGAGACCGTCTCCCTCTCCTTATGAAGAAATATTTAAACAATTCTACTGAGAATCCTTTAAACGGGAAATTTCACCTTTATCCTACTGTTTTTCGGACATTTCTTTTTAAGTTTGCAAGTGAAATAAAGTTAGATGATGGGACACTGAAGTCTCCCGATTTTGATTTTCCGGGGGCAACTCAAGAAGTGAATCTTCCCGTTTTAGAATAATATATATAGAACTACCAAAATATACAATGTTCTATTTTTTTAAATTATTGGAAGTTTTGGTTCTCATCTCTTACGCTAAAATTCTTAAACATATTTTTAATTACTACTCTTAAATTTTTGAATATAATAATTCTTTTTATTTTGCACTTTGAGAAACGTTTGTCAACTGGAGGCATTTTTTTCAGTAAGCAGTTGGGGCGATCCATTCTGTCCCCCTAATGACACCTCCAGAGAGCAACATACCCCCACCCCTAACATGCTCCCCCCTGCGTTAATTATGGTTAAGCCCATTATTTTAATGTCTTTTCAAAATCGCTGCAACGAATAATGGTACTACTTAATGCTTAAAATATAAAATACATTTTAAATTGTTTTCCAAACATTTGCGCTGGAATATTTGCTTTAGTGTAAATTTGTAACAAACGTGGGAAGTGTAGATGGAGAGTGAAGTTGTAAATCTTACAATTTTATGGATATAATTTCTCTGCAAAAATATATTAGATAACACTTTAGAAAATAATTGTTATCACAATTATGGCTTGGTGTTCAATGTTCATCTCTTTAAAAAGCCATGCTTTGATGCAAAGAAACAAATTAGTATTTTTAAGAGAAATGTGAAAACGTACGTCAGTTAAAAAATATTTATTCAGGTTGTAAATAATGAATTTGCCTTGAATATGCTATGTTCGCTGCAAAAACCCAGATTTGTTTCCCATAATTCACTTTGCATAATGTTTCTTGCAGTGGATGAGAACGTAGTACAGGTAAAAAATCTTCACTTGCATTTATTAACGTAAGCATAAAATTTCATTGACGTGCGTTACTCGGATAGAATAGACAGAATATTTTAACAATGTGTATCATGTTAGTACATTTTTAATGGATATCATTAAAAAAATCTTGGCAT
The DNA here is from genome assembly GCA_031308135.1 of Acheta domesticus. NCBI lineage: Eukaryota > Metazoa > Arthropoda > Insecta > Orthoptera > Gryllidae > Acheta > Acheta domesticus. The sequence continues at coordinate 168,832,276 of JAHLJT010008446.1, read as the reverse complement.
TCATGCATAAAATGCGTTTTGGTGTTTTGCATTAGGAGACATTTCATTGCTAGGCAAGTTCCTAGTATACAGTGATGTTTATTTACATTTCGCGAATTTGCATTGAGTATTGAATATTGCTGTTAACTTATTTTCCATAAATAATTCACCTATTTATTCAACCATATGTCTATTTTAATATTACAGAAGATAAAAACTTTCAATTTATACTGCGATTTTTCTAACTTTGCCTCTCAAGGCCCGTCTTCTTGATGGAATTTGTCACTGTATTTCACGTCTTTCACAGTCGTGGCGCCAGATATCGCATGATAGCGACTTTATCAAGCAGTGATTGCGATCATGCGACTTCTAGCGGCAGGACCGAGAAAGAGGCGAAATGCCGTGTGATATTCCATCGCGGCCGTTGAGAGGCAGAGTTAGAAAAATCGCTCTATACACACAACACAAAATATACGAGAGTGGGTCAATAAAATAGTTCATAGGCGTGCGCACAGGCAGGAGGGGCAGGGGGACGTGGTCCCCTGAAAATTTTTAAAGAGGGACCCGTGACCTCACGCAATAAAGCATTTTATTTCCATAAAAGTGTTAAATTGCTGATAAAAGTCGTGCGTTTTGAATGCTCATTATATTTTTTAGTATTTAAATTTTACTTTTGAATGGCGTTACTTGAAATTGTATGTGGTGATTTGCATTTTCGAGTATAGAGTCAACGAGTTAATTTCAGTTCTCAAAAAAAACGGGTTTTTTCATTGAGCGCGTTTTTGACAAGTAATTTTATTAACTTTATGAAATAATATTAAATGTAAAACAGATAAAAATGTGAGAAAACTATGATTGTCACTTGAATAATAATTAAACCCAAGCATCCTTTTGTTTTTTGGCAATCAATGAAAATGTCTTTCTTCAAAAAACGTCTTTATTGTCCAACACAACGTTCCATATGTTACATATACGCATCTTCAGGTGTATATAAAAATATACAATTGATATGATTACGTCTGAAAATTAAAAAAAGACAATAAAGACATGTTTTCAAGAAAAACATTTTCATTGATGGTCAAAAAGCTTAAGGTTACTTGAGTTTAATTATTAATATTAAACATTACCAAAAAAGACATGAAATATGTTTAAAATTATTAAGGTCATTTTACATGGTACAGTTTTCTGAAAACTTTTCAGTATGTTCGATTCTCTTCCTACAGAAAAAGTGCAGTTGGACTGAAACCTGTCTACCGGTTGAATCATTAATTGAAGGTTTTTTTATACGGCGAAAATCATCCATCCATTTCAGTTTTGTGATTAGGTTACGGCGCAATTCGTAGATTTCGTGTATTGTCGTGAGAAGTTCCAGTTTTGTTCAGTCTATTTTACTGACTCGGGCAAATACGGGGTTAGTGAACCTCGCTTCTGTAGTCAAGACTTTTTCCAGAGCACCCACTGAATTGTCGCAGCCACAACACTGCTTCTAGAGACCACGATGACGTCCTTTCTATTTTTTTCTCCTGTCTTATTAATACTTACAAATCACACACGTCCAGAACCCTCCCCCCCTCCGCCGCACGTACATAATTTCCTCCAATGTGTGCACTCGGACTGCGCCATTCAATTGTGTACTGACAAAGCCCTTGGCGACGTCTTGTGGCAACTCGTACAAAACACAGACAGTGTAAACATGACTTTCGCCTTCGTATACTTCTAGTTTGGGAACTTCAAGTTTCCATATGAAAATCTGCACGAAAACTATGCCTTGTAAAAAGACCTTTATAGTTTCCAAAAACTAGAAAAAATGGAAATTGTACAATGTAACTGACCTACAATGTATCGGACGAATTTGTGGAAAAAAACTTTCAAATCAGGCCTCTTTAGACTTGATCCCTCACAGAAGCTCCCAAAAATGCGCTGAAAATTGAAATTCGGCCGAAAACAGCTAAAAATGTATAAAAAAATATCCCAAAAAACGTGGCCAAGTCAGTATCGATCATTCCTACAACTACTCAAAAACACATTTCGATACTTGACATAAAATCAAATAAAAGACCCAGAAATGTAGTTTGTCCCTCTTGTTTTACGTGGTGCACACGTATGAGCAGTCACGTTAATTGGCTGATTGATACATTTATTCATCGTAGTTTAAGAGGGCATCAGCTCCTCTGGTCATGAGCGCCTGGGATGGGAAGGAATTACAGAAAAAAGTGCCGTTGTAAATGCAATTGAAAAGTGGGAAGGAGAGATCGCGCGTGGTCCGAGCCCGATGTGTACGGCTCTGGCACATGCCTCAGAGTGATCCGGGGATCGTTACTTGCCAACGTAATGATGTGTGCTAACGGCGGGGCTATTATAGGGACGCGGAAACAAATGTGATTTGACGCACTCAGTCCAGGGTGAATGGAGCTGAAATATTTGTACCATCAGTTCATCTGAACATTATTTAGGACGGTTTAATACGGATGACATTGTGTTTCCCACTAAAGGTCTGCTTAATATTCTGTTCAGAACACTGAAGAGGCATTCACGTCAACGAGTAAGTTCTGCAAACTTACGTTTGAGCTCTTAGACGATGACTTTTTGAACACTGCTGCATAAGGATCCATTTCAAGAAACGTTTAAAGACTTAAGATTATGTGAGAAAAGCTGTATTATTGGAAAACTACGGTTAGTAAATATTTGGAATAATTGAACAATTTTGCAGTGTGAAATGTAGTTACCGTACTAACTGAATTACCCTCGTGAAATTATACCTTCGAAATGAACACGGAAGATTAAATCATTAAGTAGGCAAAAATAGACTCGTGTAGACGTAATACATATTCCTCTTAGGATTTCTCAGGAATTTCTACGGCTCTTCGCAACGTACAATAAATTATATAGGCAAACCATGTTTCAAGTAAGAAACTGATGGGATAGAGTGCTCATTTTTCTCATCCATTTTTAAACTAGCAAGTGTAATCCCAAGCCAGAGTGATTTAATGTGATATTTAATTTTACATTGTTGGTTGAATTACGCACTAATTTTTATTAAGTAAAAATGTGTTTACGAGATGCTATTAATTTTAATAAATCACTGAGAGGATGTATTGGTTAATTATTTCTTCAATAATTTGTCTCTATCTGAAAACAAAATTCCTAAACTTTCTCTATGGCTAGTCTTTAAATACGTTCTCTATGCTACCTTTACATGGTAATCTCACAGAAAACCCAGTGAAGATATTCCTCGTCAATACAATTCATATGAAACATTCTATATCAATAACTAAGGCAAATAAAGTTTAACTTTGAAATATCTATCATTCGGCATCTCTTTAACACATTCTCAGGGAGAGAATTTTTTGTCCAATATTTGAAAGAAAAAAATTGACGTCAAATGTACCTTTAATAAACACTAAATTGTTATTGCTTCTTTCAATCAATTTGAACAAATATTTATGAATAAATTGCATTTTGTAAGTGTATTTCTTTTGTTGTCTCAATTAACTATTGTTAAATATTAGTCATTAAATTCCTTTAGTCATCATGTTTGTAACAGAAGATGACGGTAGAATGTATGAAATATGAATTTGCAAATCGTTAACGAAACATCGTGTGCCAATAAAGTAACCCCATAAATTCATAGAGTGATTTGTAAATTAATTTAGCTTAAAACGTAATATAATAAATGACACTTTGTATGGATATTACAATTTTATGAATGTTCCTTCATGGCAATTCTGAAAAACCTTTACAAAAAAGAGAAAGGAACGCAGTAATGCAAAAAGTACAAAAATACTAGCGTTTCAGGATCGAAGAAAAAACTTTGCAACGGAGAAAAACCTATGAATCATTTATGAGAAAAGTATTGCAATTACGTACGTTTGTACTCAATTTGTGAATTCGAAATAAAACGCACAATATAAATATATCATTTTGACGTTTTGTGAGAATTTCATTTTTTGAGAGCGAAGACAACAATTTGTGAGTAAATTAACTATGCTAAAACTTCTAACTTTACTGGATGTAAAAATAAGGCATTCTGAACAATTTAAAAATTAATAGATATAGAATTCCAGCGTTTTAATCGCACGGCATTAAACATAATAAGTGGGGTCGTTTCTCTACAGAGATCTCTGCTCAAAATACGCCACGAACTGAAGATCAGACGCAGTCATTAAATTGACTATGAATACATCAATATGTCGCGGCGTTTGGTTACATTAAATGTATGCGAAGAATCAACGGTTGGTTTATCAGTCTATTCAACTCACCTCCAGATCAACGAGGTTATATTCTGAAAAGAAGTAAATAAGTGGCGGCTCGTAAACAAATGTTCTGGGTAGGCCCAATATTACAGATCAGTGTCGTATCCAAAAGGAGGCGCGAGAGCTGTGCCTCCCTTCGAGCCAATATTTTTTTTGTTGAATTTTTACTCAATTTATTCAAAACAATTGTCGCATTCTGATCGCATGTGATGCAATTTCCATTTAGCCCGAGCGGACGTCATTTCATGATTTACATTCTAAAAGTGTGCTATCATCTTTCTTGAAGAAATTTGTGGGAGGGAACTAATTTGCTTCTAAAAATAACTTCTAGAAGCAATCCTGTTACAGAATGATACCTATATATTTATTTTCGCTAGTAAGATGCACAATTGAACTCAGTGAAGGTGTAAGTCCACAATTTGTTTACCAACATCACTAAACCGAGAAAACTGTTTGCATAGTAGTTCAATCGCTTTTTCAGTCATAATATAATCGTAAAATCGGATGTAAATTTAAAATATTAAGTAACAAATGTTAATTTAAAAATAAAATAAATACTCGATGAATGATAAACACTTTCTTCTATTGTTTACCTGACTATTAAACATACGCGCCGCGATGCTAACGTCATGGGAAATTGTAGTTTTCCGTGCGGGCAGACTGTTTCAGAATTTGCCTCCTTGAGCAGAACGCACGTGCGTTGATTAAGGTGGACAAAATCTACTTCATTTCGTTGTCTCCGGGATCTTTTCTCACAATACGGCACAAGCGAGGCGACATGCCTGCCGTGGCCTTCGCGGAGAGGCGCCGACATATTTGTCAGGTCCGTTCACAAGTTAAAATCTAAAGGCACCCCGGTATATATCCTCAACACAATAACTAGTTTTTTATCGGACAGAACTTTCACCATTGATAATCACACATCAAACCCCAGAAAAATACAAGCAGGCAAAATACCATGGATCTCCGTTATCTCCCGCACTCTTTAATCTTTACGTAGCTGACATCCCAGTATCACCCAACACTAACTTTGGGCAATTCGTCGACGATACCATAATTTACGGATCCAGTTATTCATGCAACATCTTAAGAAATAAGATTCAAAGGCACCTAGACAAAATTGATGAATGGTCCTTAAAATGGAAACTTAAACTCAACGCCGAAAAATCCAACGCAAAAATCTTCACTCTCAGACAAATGTTTATCCCTCCCCCCTCCAAAACAGTGATTCGCTAATTCCATGGTCTTCACCCAATCAAAACATCAAATATTTAGGTTTAAATCTTGATACGAAGCTTCATTGGAAGGAACATATAAATGCAATAACGCATCAAGCAAAAGTAAAGATCCTCCAACTAAAACCACTCATTAATCACAAAAGTAAACTATCTTTAAACAACGCAATACCCCTCTAGAATCATATTATCCGACCTACTATGACCTACGCATGCCCCATCTGGCTAAATGCCTGAAGAAGCAACTTAAACAAAATCCAAATCATCCAGAACAAGTACCTCAGAACAATAACTCAAGCCCCATGGTTCGTTTCAAATCTTCAGTTTCACAAAGAATTAACTATTCCATACATAACCTCATTCATTACCAAGATCTCCAGCAAGTTCTACTCTTTGTCAAACAAAACGACCAACTATCCCATTTCAACCTCGCTCAAATCCCGGATTACCGAACTAGAATTACAAACAGGTTCCCTATTCAAGCCTTTTTAGACATTCAGTCCGAGTCGTAAAGTAAGTAAGGCGCTTCATGAGCTCCCTTACCCTGTGTAGTTAGTTTTAGATTTAAGTTAGTATTAAGTTAATTTAAGTCGCTAAGAATGCATATGTAAAAGTACAAGGTCTATGTAACTTTCATTACCAAAAAAAAAATAAAATGAAAATGAGAAATATTTGCCAGGTCACTGTCTGCCTTGCCTCCCCCATGGAACGGCGAGCGGCGAATAAACACACTAATACTCGATTGAATAGAAGAGGGCATATTTTTTCTTTTGAAGTTGTTGTTAATGTTAATGCGAGCTACACTACGCTCCTTTCTCCATCTAGCAGAGAAAGAAGGTATTATCTCGGGCGACGAAACATGATTTGAATTTAGCTCAGAGGCTTCAATTAGGCTTGAGGATCTTTTACATGCAGTAAATCTACTAACATGGGACAGCCGGCTTTTCTTCCCCTCCGAAGGAAGGCGTGCGAAGGATTTGTTCGCCCTTAAAAAAATCCACGGCTTCGAACGGGTTTGTACCCGCAATCTTGGATACAACAATCCGATACGCTGACCGTTATACCATACGAATCTTCAAAGTTGGAAATAATAGTAATTTATTATACAAGTCGATAATGTTTCTTCATTGCCGTGTGTATCGTTTTAATTTCTTTTTTTCATTTGTACCATCGGTAGACAAATATATTTTGCGTTACTTCTTGTTAAATTGTTTTTTGTGCCACCGCCGATGAGAGTAGATCAAAAATATTAATTTATTTTTATTATATAAAAAATATTATCCATGAGTGAAAAGGTTTTGCAGCAACATATTAATAACCATTAAAGGAACGTAATTAACCATTAACTTGTCGAATAAAATAAAATATAGTGGAATATTTTAATATTTTTTTCTTTTCACTATTCTTATACTAGAAAAAATTAGAATCATCTAAAAAGTTTAAGTTTCCATAATGCTGGATGGAACACATGCGAACAAGTGTGATGGGATGATAAATAAATTTCTGTGATGGAAAATCTATTACTTTATGCCGACTGTAGTAACCGACTAATTAACGTGAATTTGTTTTCAACAAACAGAAGCAGATTGCAACACAACCCTGATGATCAGACACAATATATTTGACAATTTTAGAATGTGTGGAAAAAATTAAAAGTAGAAGCAGTTCAATGATCTTTGTAGGGATTCTGTAGCTGATCCAGAGAGGGTCCATGGAAGGAGAGTGATTTCGAAAATAATAGCAATGGATCATTAAATGACGCGATATGTGCAAAAGTACTGTAAATAAACTGCAAAATTCAAAAGTACTCTAAATAAAAAACATTCTTAACAATAGTCAGGAATTTAAAATCAAACGTTAACGAAATTTTCAGTTAAATGATAGCGTATTTATGAAACTAATGAGCAAGCGGCAAATCACAATCTCCCTTGGACCTGTCACAATAATAAGTGGTACGAAATATGCCGAGATATTTAAATTGATCTTTATTAACGAGTGTCATAATTCCGCCAAGTGAATAATGTCCGTTAAATCATGTTTCAGAAACAATTACATTTTTTAAACAATTTTCTTGTAGTTTTCAAACGTTTATACACTTGCGCAGGGAACGATAAACTCGCTAATGGCTATGATAATCGCTAGGCTTCAGAAAGTTCACGAGTGTTTCGTTGATATTACTTGTATTGCTAAGAGAAGGGACCTTACGAACATGGCATATGCAAATATCTTTGTAGGAAGATATATCTGATATTTCTTCTAGTTTAAAACAATTAGAATTCGAAACACTTGCATGAAAAATAGTATAAAGAAAAGCACTTGTTAGATACGTGAGAAGCATTTCGACTGTGATTTTACTTACAACACTTTTCAATAGTAATTCAATATCTAATATTTATTTGTCGTTTTGACTACTGAGTGATGAAAACCATAATGCAAGTAAAAGAAAATGTTGACGTTTGTATGTAAGTGCATAAATATTCAAATAAAAAAGATTACCGATAATGTGCAAATACTTCTTTGACAAAATTTGAACCCCTAACATTAAAGTGCCACTCTAATTTCAGCAGGAATAGAAACATTTAAGCAAAAAAATAGTGCAATTTAATTATCAATTTCATTACATTTAAAATTATATTATTTACGTCTGCCTCAACTCATTTCATACAATTATTTATTTAACATTACTCTATAAATATTATGTATATTACGACTCGCATTATATATATTAGGTAATACAGCAGACGCTCCGTCATAATGAAAAACATCTTCAAAATAATGGACGGCTCGTATGGGAAGATGCAGAGGTCATTTACATTTCTCTATATCAAGGCACAAAATACATTTTTGTGACACAACTAATTGAATTTTATGGATGCACAATCTCCCAACAGTTAATTTGTGGATTTTGTTTTTCTTTCTAATATAAAAAGAACAAAAATACAAATAGAGTTTGATGAAGACTTCACTTAATTACTCTGAGTTCAAATAATGAAATCGTAAGATTCGCACATTTTATAATTACTTACATTCACAGTATTGTGTAGAGAGTCGTGATATATGCGTATACCTATAATCGTGTGATTTCGTGATATTCCAACTATTTGAATTAGTGTTAATTTTAAGAAGCACTTTAAGGCCAAATTTTACTACTACTACACTACTACTACTATTACTACTACTACTACTACAACTACTACTACTACCATTACTACTACTACTACCACTACTACTACAACTACTACTACTACTACTATTACTGCTGCTGCTGCTGCTGCCATTAGTAATATCACTACTACTCAATGGAGTCGCCACAGATGGAGTCACCCGGGGCGGCAATAATCGTGTCACCCCTCTTTTAGTTATCATCCATCTCCATAAAATCTGTTAAATTAATATTGATATTAATATTCATTACTTTCCGGTAAATTTTTCATAATCAATTGATATTTTTGTGTATTGATTTGTTCATTGAAATTATCTAGTTCTCTAATAAAATGAAGATATAAAAATAATATTGTGAAATAAAATAAAACATACAAGGTAACCATGGCTAATTTCATGACGTTCCTGTTCAGCAAGTAATTCAGCTCGAAACAAAGCTAGAGCCAAAAAACGGGAATAACGCTTTACAAGAGATGAACTCAGAGAACGCAACAATGAACATTCTCATGACACAATTTATTTAAATTAATAATTTTAAATAAGTCATTAATAATTCAAATAATTTTTAAAACAATATAGCAAGAATGCATAACTAACATTTTGCCAGCTCTTTTAAAGTCTGTCTTGGCTCTTTATTTTGGTGTCGGTATTTGTGTTTGGTGTCAGTTAACTACCGTCTCAATTATTTAGGATAAATTATAAAATTAAACAAAAAGGAATGAAGGAAAATAAAAATAATATCATTCATTACCCCCACAGCCACAACTCAAAAAGCATAGGTTAGAACAATAAAATAAGAAATATTTTCAATATGTTAATATTATGGATCATTAACACAAAATATCAAAGATTGGTTTAGGAAACTATAAATAAAAACTGATTCCCACAGTGAACTGTAGAGTAGAAAGTAGCCAGTTTACACACACAATGCCAAGTAAAAAAGTCCGTATAATTTCTGTGCCAATTCTCCCTCCTTTCTTCAACTTCCCTCTTTCTAAGCCACCAACCCAGCCTGGCCAACTGCAGACACAGCAGGTGACCTCCCATTCTAACAATAATCAACCTTAGTACACAGGTCGCAAGAACAGCAATATTCTCAGTAGTATTTTAATTTTTTTATTTTATAAGATTTTTAATACATTTATAATTTATGTTTTAATATGTTTGTAACAAATTTGAACAATGCTTGAGGATTTCACAATAAAGGTAAGTTTATACTTTAACTTGGTACTATAGACTTCATATCGGTTTTTAATATGCACTTTTTAAATTCTTTATTTAATTTCAGCTCACCTACCGATGGGGACAACACCAGTCTCCGAAATTTGAATAAACACTATGTTGTATTCGGCAGTTGTTTATTTGCCTATTTGTACTAATGTGTGCAAATTCTCGAATATTTATAGTGACTTATAAAAAGTAACACGAGACCATTTTGGGATAATTTAACTATAGTCTACGACAGTCAAATTAAGAACTCTATGAAATTTGTTTTATCACTACTAGCCGATTTATGTTTGTTCTTTATTACTTTTTAAGAACTGTAGTAGTTAGTTCAAACCCAGGACAACTAATTAGAAGTTAGTCCATAGTAATTAGAAGTATAATAAAGTCCCAACTAATTAGAAGTATCCGCAGTAAATAATCGATCGTTTTTACAAACATCTTATTTTTAGGAAAATATAAAGAAGCCAAAATTTCTAACAAAAACCTAATAAAATTAAAGAATTTTTCCTCCCAAATTAATTAATGTTGCTGATCTGCAGTAGCGTAGCGTCAATGGATGCGAGTGATGCGTCGCATCCCTTCGTGATTTGGTTGGATTTCTAATCTTTGTGGTATACGTTCCTCATTTTCTCTACATAAAAATTTATTGTCCTATCTTTGGACGCTTCAAATCACTGTATCGGTGTCTGTACCTAGTTGGTGGTGCCTAGTGGTTCCGCATAAGAGAGTCACATACGTTTCCTATGTTCGATTCACCTGAAAGGCCATTGACCTTCGAGGTTGCCTATTGGGGGTATGGGTTTACGAATCAGCTTACGGACTGATGTGATTCTACAAACGCATCTGGTTATACGAGATCTGTTAGAAAAGTATCCGACCTTTTTTTCGGAAACCTGAAGGATTTGCATCAAGCTTGCTTGCAAAAGCCGACCTAGATACTTCGCAAGCGTGACATTTTTCCCGGCTCTCGATAGTGCCTGTTGCTAGCAAGCAGCATTTGAATGAGGGAATGTGTAATGCTCCGTCTTCACGAACGCTATAATCCATTCGTGACGAGTCCTAGGCGTACGGGAACGACCCAGAAACCAAATCCCAGCCGTCACAATGGAAGGATTCCACATCACCAAGAACAAAGAAGGCCCGCCAAGTGCGTAGCAACGTCAAAAAGATTGTACTGCGGAATTCAGAACCCACGTTTCATTTCCATAGAGACCAGTTGGCACAGCTAATGTTTTGTACAATTTTCGGAGAGTGTCTTTCCTCGTCACGTTTTTTAAGGTTCTTTTAATCGTATCGCATGTATGCTTAAAGCGCTCTATTTTCCTTCCTACATCAACTTTCCCTGAGTATGAAATGTCACAGCCTAGAAACATAAAAATGCAAACTTTTTCAATCATTGTATCATTTACTACCAGTCTACATCTTATAAGAAAACTTCCTTGAAATGCCATGAACTTTTTTTTTCTACTGAGATTTCTAAGTTATACTCTGTTGTTATCCGTTGTAATTCAAACAAAGATCTCTGTAATTTGTTCATGTTGTCGCATTGTCTGCAACCTGATCGTCAGCAAATATTAAAGTTTTAATAAAATTGGATTCTTTAAAGTTGTGCGTAATATCTAAAAAATTATGCCAGTTTTCATTTTGTAACAGCGTTGTCTAAATAGATTAGTTAAGTTAGATTAGATAAGTTGGGTAACAAACTACACCCTTGTCTAAACCCTTTATTAATCGCCTCGTATACAATCACTCCTTTATCTTTCTTTATGTTAATTTGTGTACCATTATATATATTCTTAATAACTTAAATAATGTATGTCAGGGAATTCCTCTTCTGTCCATTATCTTACAGAGCTTGTGGCTTAAAACAATATCGAATGCAATGATGTAATTTATAAACACTATATATGTTGGAAAATTGTATTCCCTCCTCTTTTCTCTTATTTGATTTAGAGAGTACACATTAACTAAACATGATCTTCCTTTGCAAAAACCTGTTTGCTCTTCAAGGAATATGTAATCTATTACGCTTCTTAATCGTTTAGCAATTATTTTCGCGTATATCTTATAAGAAGAAATGAGAACAGTGTTAGAACATACTGTAGTTATGTTCGTGAGCCTCTCTTAAATATTGGGACAACCAGGGCTATACCAGGGCTCGAGCTTCCAGGAATTTTTCTTTGTGTCAGCAAATATTTAATGTGTCTAGAAGTCTATGTTTTGCTTCTTCTTCTGGTAGATACATAATTCTGTGTTAAGGTTGTCCGTACCTGGTGCTTTTCTATTTTTACATGCTTTCCTTCCTATTAGTTCTTCATACTTTATTATATCAACATCCGAAGGTAGAACTACTTCTGGTGCTACTGGTTCCTTGTTATCAGATATATACCAGAGTTGTTTACAATGATTTGAGCAATTTTCTTTGCTCATTATTTGTAGGTTAGCAGTGCAAGTTTTCAGTTCCATTTACAAATTTCATAACTTTATATGCAAAACACTGTCTGTCATAGACGTGTTCTGTTAGTGACGTATCTCTCCCAACTTTCTTCATGAACTGCTTCCACCAGAGATTTCGTTATCCTTTCTTGGGTTTTATAGTTCTCTCGTGAACTTGGGAGGTCTTAAGAGCTATCAATTTTTAATATAGTTCCTTTTTGGTTTTAATAGCTTTCTGCAGCTCCTCATTGCAAACACTGACGCCAAGTTTTGTTCTGTTTTTCCTCCTTTTACCTAATGTCCCATTGCCTACTTTTTCTAATAACGCCTTAAATTCTTTTCACTCATTTTCTACACTTAAATTAAGAGGTTTTTCTTCTATGTACTCTTTTGTTCTATTTGGGAAAAGATTTCTTATAGACAGATTGTTAGGTAAACCATATTTCTATACCATTTCGTCTTCATGGGATCTAGTATTGGTTTTCACCCACTTTTTTAATGCTATTTTTGCTCTCATTAAATAATGTTCTAACCCGATGTCTTTCCTACGCATGACTTTGACGTCATGAAACAACTTTCCTAACTTTTTGTTAGCTACATAGTAGTCAATAATAGATCTACTACGTCGAGCTGTCCAAGTCTACCTGTGGATATCTTTGTGTTTCAAAAATAATTCAATTCGAAATGCTTTACGATTTATAAAATCGCGAAGAAGCCTGACATTTTTATGTAGTGACACTTCTCCACGTGGTCCAATAGGGTCTTCGACTGGTTGATATCCAATTCAAGCGTTCAGATCTCCTATTAGTATGTAATTAGTATGTTAGTCGAGTCTAGAACTGCTGGTATTTTGTGTAGACTATTTCAGAGTCATTAGATTTTCCTTCTTTAGAAGCGTACACAGCTAAAACAGTCGTATACCCTCTGTGTATTTTAGTTTACAAGAAGTATTTCATTCGTTTATCCATGCGTAGGACACTATTCTGTTTTTCTTACTTACTCATACTTTACTTATCAATATTCCTACTCCTGCAATAGCCCTCTTTTCAATTGGTATACCGCTAAAGATTAAAGAAGATCCTATGTCATAAGTTCCTTTCTGTTTGTTTTTGGTTTCAGATAATACCAGGTCCATTTTGGTTTCACTTGTTTCCGCTATTAATTCTTGTTTTTTTCATGGGCTAAACAATGTACATTCCACATTCCCACCGTCATTTATTCCTTTACCCCAAGTCGTTTCCCCTTTGATCCCGCGTTCATAATTTTTAGTTCGTTCTTTGATTCTCGCTTTCACCATGTGTTAGAGGAAGTAATTTATTTTATATAGCGTCAGGATTTATCCACTTTTTCGATATCAGGGCCCGACAACAAGAATTTTTCTGCCGAAATTGCCGTTTCCGGCTCACGATTACATAACTTTCTCTTTTTACGATGTAAGTTCAGAATTCGAAGAAAGACGACCTGGGGATCTAAACATATTGTAATTTATCTGTTTCATATGTTATGGAAGTACATTATGACCTACAAATTTACCATACCTCAGTAGACAGCGAAAATATTTCTTCGGTATTTTGTTCTTCTGAGAAATTTTTCAGTTGTTTTTAATATTCTAAACTGACAATTAACAAACCAAAGTTTTTTAATTGTACTGTAGTTATTCTGTTAGATACTACCAGAATTATTTGATTATACAAAATCAACAACGATTTAAAACCAATAATTGAAGTTGAAATTTAGTAAATAATATTTTTTCTAAAAATGTAATATGGTTGGGTGTCACCCCTGAGGTGATTTCACCCGGGCGCCCCCACCACCACCACCAGCCATTCTGTTAGTGACGCCACTATTACCACTACCACTACTACTACTACTACTACTACTACTACTACTACTACTACTACTACTACGACTACTATTACTACTACTACTACTACTACTACTACTACTAATAATAATAATAATAATAATAATAATAATAATAATAATAATATAATTACTACAGTGCACAAACACACGAGCGCACACATTCTTTGAGTAGGTAGTAAGAAGATTAGATAGATAGATAGATAGATTGAGATAGATAGATGTAGTCAGACAGAAAGGAGTAAATAGAGGGGTCAAGAACTAGAGAATTGGATTTTCATGTAATTTTATATGCCGAGTTCCACATATTTCAGTGAATCTTTTATGAAGTTGGAGCTTCATAGGTCAAATAGTTTTTGAGATACGTAAATAAATTCACTATTCTAGGGGCTTCAATATGAGTTCTTTCTAACGAGATGTGTTAAATCATTTGATAAAATAATGTTTTTTGTAAATGTGTGTTGAAAATACAGAATTTAGGAACTTTTTGCACAAAATTTCTACTTTACACTTAACTTTTACAATAATGGTAAAAGCTAGGTGATTGAAATTTTGCGTTTAAAAACAATGTTATGTTGAGGTAGAAACTACATAACAATAAACTCGGAATTTTTTATAGAACACCATTCTCTTTCTAATGAGATAAGTTCAAAAGAATTTCTAGAAAGTACTTTCCTAAAAAAGAAAGCTGAAAATATCATATATTTATGTACCCACTGTCTGTTAATATAGGCAAATTTGATTTTGGTTTCTTTGAATAGATAGGAAAACATTGTACAAATTAACTGTTTCATTTGTTTAGCGATTTAACGGAAAAGGAAATAGTATATCCAAAATTTGCGAAAATCTTATACTCGTACTGTTCAACAACGCTGCACGGAGTCAAACAGATATCTATATATCAAAAAATAGTTTATCAATAAAGATACAACTTCACAAAAGTTCGCTTGAGACATGCGGGACTCGTTATACAAAATTTCATCAAAATCTGAGATGGTCGTGCTGCGATCCGTAGACTACTTCACATGGAATGTTTCGGGTGCGTAATTAGACTTTATCGAAAAAAATAGAGTTCAATAGCTTAGAGAAAAACGTTAGTTTTTCATCCAAAAACATAACCGGAAACAATAAAATCACTTTTAATATGGGTTTAAGTGTGTCACAAACTTAACGCCCCATTTTTAAGTAGAGATTTCAAACATTAATCTTATCTAAGTTAAAAGTATTTTGGATAAAATTTACAGAGTTATGACAATTTGAAAAAGATTGATTTTAAGGTTTTAACGTAAAATTGGCTATATTTGGACTAATGTAGCACACCGTTTGAGTCAAATAAGTACTGCTTGATGATCAAAAAATTGTTGCGGGATAACGTGGGCACCATCTCAGCCAAAAATCTATTGATTAACGTACAATTAAATAATGTTGATCCTTAGACAAACCATAAAAAAGATAAAAATATAAATTCTCAGTGACTCGCGTAAAAGGTTATTATTTTAATTGATATCTAAATTGTGCAAGTCTTCCGAAACTGTATTAATATGTTTTATTCGATCTTGATGAGTAGATCATAGTGAAAAATTATACAACAGAAATTAACTTCCATTTTAATGATTTAACTCCCTAGCCAGAACAGCGTCCCTACGTATCACTTAATTTACGTCTTCTTTGCTTAATTTAGCCTGAGTGTTCACCACTTTTTCCTAAAACTGATTTATTTCTATGTTTCCGGGTTATCTCAAAACTCATTTAATTTTAAGTTATTGCCGTCACATGTTGGCGTTACTAACACTTTGCATGGAGTTAAATTAGGAATTGATTTCTGTTGTAGAAGATATATTATATATATATATATATATATATATATATATATATATATATATACACACACACACACACACACACGAAGGTTGGGGCATAAGTCATAGCAACTATTATTTTTTGTGAGCATACGAGCACGGGTGGAAAATGTGAAATATATACATGAAAGGGCAAGGTACGAACTAAGTTCATGGACATTTAACGACCCACCAACTTTGGGTTTCTCATATTTATTAAGGTATTTGAAATGACAATACTGGTTTCTTGTTTCAAAGCATTTGAGCACATACTAGATCACAACATTGCAAAAGAATTGCATATCCGTTATAAAGACTCGATTAAGTATTCGCGGGTTCACATTAGCGATACATTCCGGGAACCTAACTCTCGCGAATGTTGAGGGATTACTGTATTGTGAGATGAATTTAAACAATTAAATCCGTCCGTTTGTGTTCCTTATAAATCTATTATTGTAAAGAAACGTAAATAATACAATTCTGAGCAGTACCTTTGCATTTAATAGGTTCTGTATTGCTAAAACAAAAGAAAATTAAAAAAATATTACTTTCTTGTGGGATACGTGTTGATTTTTAGCGTATCAAAATAAACACAACAGCGCATCACATTAGCCCCATCAGTCGTATCATATTAGCCCGAGAAATTGAAGTAGTATACGTCACGGCACGAGTAATATTTTTGAAATCTTTTTACGCGGAAAAATAGATTCATTCTTTTTGAATGATTACCTAGTTTTAAAAATATTCCTGCCATTAAAAACGACGAAGTGACATCAAAAGATTCCTATCTCAGCGGTAAAGCTTTTGACTGAACAAATACGTCATTTCGGCTTGTTTTTTTTTCTTTTTTCCCAAGGTCTGTAACATTTTGAGTTCCTGCCATATGGTTTTTAGTAATAGAATATATTTCCTATTATTTACTATTTTTTGGTAACTTTTCATACCAATAAGTAAAAATTCTTAAAGGGTATCACATTAGCTCAAATTTTTGGCTGTAGAGGGAAGTACCCAAATGTGCTACAATAAATCTTTTCCAAGAAATCGGTTTCTTTTTGTTGACGACCTAGGGAAACCTTCTTTGTGGTTGTGCTTCGGATGTGTATTATATGTGTATCGATAATATGAGTGGTATATGTGGATTGCATGATGGGTTGCAGCAATCGCACAACACCAATAATACGAACATTGATTTATGTCCGTTATTTTGTAGCATTTTGTGATCATCATTATTAACAGAAATCTGAAGTCTTATAGTGATGTTTCCTCCATTATTCTTATTTATTAAGCGAGTGATACCTTCATTTGAAACTCCATAGAAACGTTTAAACAAATTTTTTCTCAAAAATTCATGTTTCGATTTTTGCCAGAATTGTAATCCATGAACAATTAATCGTTAGTGTTCAAGAAGAGTAAAGTCTAGAAATGTACTGAGAAAACATCAACTACATTTTTACTGGTAAAAATTTCATGTAGGTCAGAAAATAGCCGAGATATAGAGTAATGCAATTTGACTTTGAAAAGTGAAGGGCAAAAACTGACCTATTATTCAAGAAAAGATTGAATTTTAAAAAGTATATCTTGCTTCAATAACGAAAGTATAGGGTAGGATTAAAGAAGTTGAACTTTGGTGATTTTATAACTTCAGAGTTTATATTAAAAATCAGACTTATACTAGATTTATAAGCGCACTTTAAGCACACAAAATTTACAAAAACTAGTATTTTTACAACAGCACATACCTTCTCGTATTATTAGTAATGGTTACCTAGTATTATGATATTGCATCTGCTATCGAACTAACACTTCAGCCAACACTTGCAAAACTCCTAACCAAACAAATCGGGAGAGCTTCGAAAAAATACACATCTCATTTTTTAATGAAAATGTTTGAATAAAAATGGCTTATTGCCACTGAATCAGTGCATTGTGACCTATTATAAAAAGTTTAAAGAAATACATAAAACAAAAATACTTGTCTAAGAGGGGATTTGAACACATGAACGAAGGCTCACGCGGAAATAGCCATTCTCCGACGTTAAGCAAGGACGTGGGGAGACTTGCATTTCAAATACCCATACTATGTATTACTACACCTTAGAATGCATTCTTAATGTTATGGCGATTGTAAAATATTATAATTGAAAATTACGCGAAAACTAATTATTTTTAAACAATTGTACATTATAAAATTTAATGACAAAATTTGGAACTGTTCTTGAGAAAATTTCGAAAATGTCCTCGAGGCTTCGTGTAAAGTAGCCCAAAAAATTATAAGATCCGTTCGTAGGGCCTCGACATCAGCCACATCGATGGGGAAATACTCATTTCGGTGAAAATCCGTGTACGGTTTAAGGCGCTAGTGTTGTTCACAGACACACGGACGGACAGGCGGACGGACGGACGCACAGCAAGACGTTTTCTGAAAAACATTTTTTCGGTGCCAAGGCCCCACTAAACGTGTGTTTTGAATACACTGTCTAGGCGAAAGTAATTCTTTACGTTTAGAAGCAAGGTAATCCATTTTTTTCGTATTAGGGACCCACTAAAATTTTTTGTTGTTGAAAAATTGGCAATTTTTCCTGATGCATTTCTTGAAGCAAACCTCTGTACTACGTGGTAGCATGCGGGAAAGTAATTATTTGTAGCCTTTTTTATTAAGCTTTGTTTACGAAAAAATTGCCATAATTTGACTCACAATTAAGCAAAAACTAATTGGTCGAAAAACTGTACTAAATTAATTTAAATATTTAATTTTGAAGAATAGAATGCTTTGAAAATGAACCCTATAAAATATCGAATGTGTTCGGTAGCTTCAAAATTATTTCGGTTCTGAAATTTTTAGAATGTCATTTGCTCAAACAGTTTTAATGAAAATCCGAGAGATACCAAATTTATAAGCGATCTGTATTTTAGCCAAAAATTTAAAGGAAAAATTGAAGATAATTTCGTGAAAATTCTGAAAATATCCTGTGTCGAAGGGGAAATGTCTCCCAAATTGAAAACATTGGTTTCATATTCTCTGCTTCACTAATTTGACAGATAGACAAATGGACGGGGAGTCAGGCGTTCTTGAAAAAAAATAATAAAACTCATATTACGAACTACCAAAATATGTATGCCCGTTAAAATTTCAAAATCAAGGTTTTCAACATTAAATAATTTTATAGTACGTATATACTAGAACGCGAGAAAGTAAAATTAATTTTGAGATAAAGATATTGAAAGTTTTCTCAGGCATCACATGTTCAATTCTCAAAGTATTACAGGCATCACATGTTCAATAGTAGATGGATTTTGAAGAAAGCATTATCAATAGCCTGAAAGGAGTTCTGTTACTGGTCAAAGACAAATCACTATTATTAACCGTCATAACTCAATATTCCTGTTTTCGAGTTGTGCAAGTGTTGTGACGAGTGCTGATGCAAGTGAACTTGGCTGGTTCGCCTATATCGGTCAAAGCGATCAGAGATTAATAACCTAGTGGCCTAGAACTAGTAACCTGCAGCAGAAAAAATACTGATGAACAAAACTACACAAAATGGTTTTCCAAAACGTAGCATGCTAGCAAGAACAACAAATAAAATGCTCTCGTATAACACTACAATAAATTTGATATTTTAACAAAAATAGTCTTTACAAGTAAATCAATAACATAGTATAGTATATACGGATAGACAATACTGCAGTTCCTTACATCCTAAGAATATCAAATAAATTGCTGTTCCAGAACGGAATAGGTGAATACAGAATATTGAATGGCGGTCGGCTCCCTCCCTGGTCGTCCGTTAACGCATGCCGTCAGCCGTGTCGTAAGCGAACAGAATGAGGAGGAATCAGCCGGTATGCCCAGGATATTATAGGCGGAATAACTCGATAAAGTATTTGCATTTTTCAGTCAAAATCGAAACTCTTTTATTGATTTTGTATTTTTACAGAGAACCTGGATGTCTAACGAAATCTTTGACTTCTATACCGTGGCCATAGGATGCTTACTGTTTTCTCAAGTTCTGCGCGCATACGAAATTAGTACCAAATAAACTCATAGATTGTTAAAGCAATTGAGTTTTCGGTATTTGGGGTCGATTTATTGTAGCTGAACTGTGATATCAACCTTTGCCATTACGGTTATTAATAATTTCACATATTTTAAGTGTGTCTAAACGTATGTTTTGCTTTTATGTAAAGGAATGTAAATAATGAATCCATCCTCTATACTTTCAAGTGAAATACAGCAATGAAGTTATGAAAGACAACAAAGAAGAAACTGTCATCAGAAGATCAATAAGTTCAATTCGGGAAATTAGCAGTTGGGCAGAGGAATAAACAAAGACTATTCCAACCGAAAAGAATATTAGAACATCAACCATCATAAAGAAAAATCTTGAGAAAAAAGATTTCGGAGAAGAGATCCAATGTTAAATTTCGTAGTTACTCATATTATCACTTCATTTCTGTCTTTTTGCTGATTTTTTTTCCTTTGTGTCAAGGGCATCACTGCGTAATTTTATCACACATACATATTTGTGTGTGGTAGCTCTCCTTGAAATGGCGAAAATCACGAAATTTTCCCTTTTCTAATGTTCATCAGTTATTACATTATAATTTATTTTCTTTTAAATACTCCAAATCGTTTTCCTATCTGCTTTCGTTTTTGAGATATATCAGTTTTCTTCACAATCTTACCTATATGGTCACGGCTCTTTGTGAAAAATCTTTTAATGGACTTTACCACAAATTACATTTCATGTCGCAACGGTGCAGCGAATATACCTTCAAAAGTTGTCGAGAAAATGGTTACTTTTGTAAATTTGTGTTTTCTCTGAGGAATTAGCCTAAATAGTTAATGTGTCACTTCAACTTTTTAATTAATAAATTGCTTTAGAAATAAAATAATAATTAAATATATTATTGATTTACGTCCATTCCCAATAGCAGAATGTTGCAGTTGTTTTCAAATATCTTCTGAGATACTGCATTTTCCGTTAAACATTGCGTCATTTGACAAGTTGTTATTTTTTGTTTTCGTGTTATTGGTACATAAAACCAACATCAAATAAAAATAAAAGTGTAATTGGAGATATATCCTCGACACTTTTTATTCAGGTAGGGCGCTGCCTAGTAAACATCTGCGTATTAATCTTGTTTTATTTCATTAGTATAGTTATTTTATTATATTATCTCAAGAATATGTAAATCAAATTTATTTTATATCAGAAATGGTCAAAAGAATTTAAATTTGGCAATGTAAATGCATAATGTAGTTTCAAAAAAATAAGGAATTATTTTGTGAGTTTATATTAAGAAACTATGGGTGAATTTGAACGTACGCGTACTACTAACGTTAGTGCAGAAAGCATGCGGCACATGTATTTGACACCGCCATTGTGATCTGCTAAAAGTATAAAATCATGCATTTATAAGTAGTCAAGTCTGCAAGTACTCAAAACAAAACGTGGAAAAATATCATAAAAACTTTTTCTTTAGGTATATTGTGTGTACCCAGGCACTAGTTGCAAATCCCAAGTTTTGGACTATTCAGAGACCCAAAAATCCAGTACTTTTCTTACTTGGTTCTCTCAAATCAATTTAAAAAGAATAATATTTTGTACAATTTTTGCATAAAACTTATTTTGAATTCCTAACACTAAGCGAGATGAGAGCGTAGGCTTCCGCGGCCGGAGTCAATATTAAGTTGGCTGTCCGGGTGACGCCGCGTCCATGGCAAATTCTGCGACCTTCCTCAGGGCGTAATGCATTACGCCCTGAGGAAGGTCGCAGAATGGCGACCGAAACGTCGGCACCTTTGCCATGGACGCGGCGTCACCCGGACAGCCAACTTAATACTAAGCGAGATGTAACCCTTGCAAAAAAGCTATAGTTTCAATACCCGGTAGTGGGACTAGACCGGCATCTGCTTTAGGCTCACAACAGAGTACACCGAGAAATGTATTGCGAGAAACGTGCGTGGAGAAAATGTGGAAAATGGAAACAAGGGGAACGTCACACACAAGCCATACACTTGGAAGAGTTTCTCCTTCGGTTCGGCAGCTTCGAGCAGTGAGTGAGTTTCCTCAGCCTTAGTTGGGGTATATAAAATTAAGAAAATATATTTTTGGGACAGCCAACAACTGCAGGATTTAAAAATAGTCTTCGATTGATATTGCCAACTATTTCAGAACGATTGGAGATTGACAGGATGTAATCTATGAGTTTCAGCAGATCGTGGTATCTTTCTTGAAACAATGAACACGAAGATAAAAGGAAGTAGTTATAACTTAAGAAATTACTTGAGATACTACATTTGTATTTATTGTGTTTTTAAACAATAAGGTAAATAAGGCTCTACACGTAACTTCAAGGTTTTGAAATGAACAAACACATTTCCTTGATTTTCTGGAAACTGACTTCGTGCAATTCACTTTGATGAAAATAAATGAAACAGGCATTATTACGGATTCTCTAACATCAAATGACAGATTACAAAAAGCTCCATAGAAATGTGTAGTCTATGTTTGCAATTTCGATAACGAAATGGGATAAAGTAAAAGCTTATTTTAGAAATAAGAAATAAAAGTCAAACAGAATGTTGAGACTCGAAAGCTACAGTAAATCGTGAAGTGCATCTCTCCGTACGCATGCACTCGGCAGGGGTTTGGTGCTCCCCACCCGCCAGCCAGTCGAGTGAACGTGCGCTGCTGTTAAATGCTGTCCGGATTTCACGGAACTTCCGACGGTATAGAACGATTGCGAAAATGCAGTTATGCATCGTATTTTAGAGGTGAAGCAATGGTGTACTAGTGCTGTAATATGTAGGCCTCCTTGGTGTCAGGGGCGGATCCAGCCGATCATTTTGGAGAAGACCATCATATATTTTTGTTAAATAATAAACATATTTACTATATTGTATATTATTTTTGTAGTGTATGTATGAAACTGTACAATATTATTGTTTAAATAATTACATAATTTTAATATAAATAAATATTTAAATCAACTGTGCCTTGTAGAAGAAGGTAACAAACGAAAACCCTCGGCCTTTTGGGGGGGGGCATGGCCCCATGCTCCCCCTACTGGATCTGCCACTACTTGGTGTTAGCTGAGTGACACGTGTCTCCCGGCCATAGCCTGGATACCACGAAGGTGGGTTCAAAAATGCCGTTTTCGAATTTTCAGGAGAGTACACTAAACAACTGAGTACGGACCACGTGTGATTCTTCCTTCCCCGCCCGCTCCACTCCCAGGGCTTGTCTGGCTCCCCTCCCGTGATGAAGTTCAGCGCCAGCATTGCCGCGAACTCTACTGCAACGGCGGATAAACAACTCTTGTCATTTGCACCCAAATCGTAAATTGCATTTTTCATCATTTGGCCGAAAAAAGATTTTCTCCTCTAAGCTTGGCAATCCGACTTACCATGAGCAAAAGCTTGTGAATGTTATAGAGCAGTGATGTCAAACGCAAGTGCAAGCCGAAAATGTCCGGAGCAGTGGACCTGTCCTGCGCGGAGGCTTCCGGACAGGCGCGCCTAGGCGGTGGGCGCGGGAGCGGCGCGGGAGCGGCGCGGCCTCCCGGGGATGCGCAACATGCCACCGACCGTCCTTACGACTATTACGAAGGCTATATTTTATTTCTATAACAAGCAGATTTGCATATAAAACATAAATGCAGAAGGGAAACTACACAAAATATAAAGTAAACAATGACTTTTATTCAATTTTTACGTTTAGTTTTAAAGAGTGAAATTAAATTGGACGACCGTTCACTTACAGCGTCTCCCCTAGTCCTCGCTCCTGTCAGGCTGGAAGGGTTTGGAGTAGAAGCAAGTTCTGTCCGCGGGCAAGGGCGTTTCTATGACGTGACGACGACCACGACGTGCACTGTTTAACATCACTGTTGTGCAAGAGAATAATTGAAAATCGTCTGTGAAAAAAAAGAAGCAAATCAGCAAATCGCGATAAAAATCATTTGTGCATCTCGTGCAGATGACAGTGATGTAATATTAACACCTGAAATGAGTCAACCTTCTGTAAGCTTCTATACTCTATATCCTTCTATGTATATTCTATATATGTATACTACATATATATGTAGACCTCTGCTCCAATAAGTCTAGACCCTGCTACTTGTATACCTAATCATCACATTATTTTGTGCTCATATAATGAACCTATTTCTACATTTTTCTCTAAGTAATTTTTACAAATATCTGCAAAAATATTGCGTTGACTACGAGCATAATCAAAAATCTCACAAAACAAGCATGAGACATATTTCATTTTATTTTATTTTCAATTTTTTGTTTCACCTTGCTTGAAAACAAGCTGCCAATGTGATTGAAATTTGTGGGAATAAATATGATAGTCTATCTTCGGCCTATAAACAGAATGCGGAATAAAAAACAATTGATTTGGAAAATCGTCTTAAAAATTGTATATATTAAAAATTCCTTCTCCAAATTCGTGCAAAATATTTGTATATTAAAAACCATTGTGATTTTTAAGTAGGATGTTGTATAAGTTTGGACGATATCTATTTTTCATTTCATGACTCCATAAGAACAATTTTCTTGTAAAATTTTTTTGGTCAGATGATACTGCGTTTTCATATTCTCTTGTAGAATCTATACAAATATGAAATTTGAATTTGAAATCAGCATATATGATGCCATATCATACTCCTACAAATTGTATAAATATACTTTTCAAAATTTGTATGCAATTAGATTATACTACCTTCTAGCAAACTATTTTCCATTACAGGCAAGTTATGTCTTCATTAAAGAATACTTCACCTATAAAGCTATTAGTCGACATATATATATATATATATATATATATATATATATATATATATATATATATATATATATATATGTATAAATATATCGACACACACATACACATGAAAATGAAGTTCGTTGTTCATGAAAACAGGTTGTTCAGTTTGAACATGATAAATCTGAGAACTAAATGAAGAAAAAAGTGAGTATATTAAAGCCATTCTTCAATAATATTGATCTATGTCACAGGCGGAATTAAAAGTTAGTAGAATGAGAACTCAAAATATTTACATATTCTCATTCAGTTTAGATAGTACTGTTTTAAAGAAATAAGTATATAAAAGAGTGCATTTTATTATCTTGCAAACTGCAGTTTAATTAATATTTATTGGCCAAAATTAATAGATGTACATCTATCGCAAACAGGACTCTATCTTTTTCTTTTGATATTTCATTGAATATAGGAATTGCAATGCAAGAGTTATTTGAATGAGGTAACTTACATTAAATATGATCTCAATTCTGCCCTACTTCACATGCTACAGTTCACCTGCCTCAATTGTTTTGGGCTCTATTAATATTTTTTCAGTAAATCATGGTTTTATCATATTCATTTCAATTGTATCAATTCTCTATGCACTCTTTTAGAATCATTTAAAATACTATGTATTTGTTGAAATATAGTGGTATAACTAAATTGAAAAGTGAGTATATCTTCATATATATAGCACAGGAAGTTACCTATAAACTAACAAAAAATTATTATTTAAAGTAATAAATAGAGTTCATAAAAGAAGCACTAAGGAAGAGAAATTTATAGTTTATAGCCATCACAACCTACCTACTTGTTGAGCCTTCATTATTATTTTTGTTTACCCAACAATTCCACTTTCAAATAAACGTGATCTCTAGGGGATAGTACAATATTCTTTCAGAGCCATTTTGTGAATCTGAAGTTTGGACAGTCATAGACAATTTGTGACATGTTATGACATTTGAATGAAAGTGTTTAAGAATATTTTTAAAAAATATCTGTCACAAAATAAAACAAGTATATATGATCTCTGAAACTACACCCTCTTATTGGATACTCACTTTTCAGATGTATTTGAAACAAAGATGGAGAAGGTGCTGGCACTTCATATAAGGACACCTTGAGTATTTAAAAGCTTCGATATTTAATCTTTAATTAAATAAACATAATTTCCTCGTCAAGAGAAAAAAATACATTACTTTGAAAAGTCCTTCCATGTTCTTTTAAATAAAGTCATGTGGGTACTATGCATAATGCCCTTTTGAGAAAATATCTGTTATAATATGGTATACGAATTGTGTAATTGAGAGTGTAATGTAGGCGTATTGTGAAGTGTCAAAACTCAAAACAAACCATTTGCCTCAACTACTTGCTAACTACTTGTACTTTTATGAGGTTAATATAGTTTATAGCCGACTATTGATGTTTTCAACAGTCCTACGTGTTAGACTTGAGAGGATGAAGTAAATAGATATCAGTTGCAATGAGCTGGCATGCTTTTAGCACCAAGTCAAACCGATGGAATAAGGGACTCTAAAAGAGTCTAATGAACATTCTTTGGTCTTTCTGTCACTATTGCGGACGGTACTTATCAAGTCTAGTTGTTACTATAATGATCGTGAGTTTCTTGTGAAAGTGGACTAAAATGTATTTAGTTGACAGCGATAAGCAATACTAGGTGACGTAAGGAAGTGATGAGGAGTACGTGTTGGAGAGGAATTTGGATTCGTGGATGGCAACGGAGACACATCAATAGTCGTATTACAACCAAGGTTCGACTGACAAAATCCATCAACTGAACGTGTTACACCATCATCACCGCCAGAGCCGTCGTTACTAATATCTGTGCTAGCAAATTCTCCGCCTGAGTCCTTAAAGCAAGCGGACTCGAGGTGCTTGTTGAGATAGGACTTGAGAGCGAAGGACTTGCGGCAGCGGGGGCAGGCGAAGTTCTTATCAGCCGAATGGGTCTGCATGTGCGCGCGCAGATTCGAGCGGTCAGCAAACGCCTTACCGCAGTGTGCACAACCGAACGGCTTCTCGCCTGTATGCGAGCGCAGGTGGCCCTGCAGCAACCACGGCCGCGAAAACAGCTTCCCGCACACCCCGCACGCATGGGAAAGCTTATGCGTGAGCAAGTGCATTGCGAGCGCGGGCATGCTCACGTACGCCTTGCCGCACGTGACGCACTTCTTGGCTGACTGGGAATCCAAGGAGCGGTGCGTCTGCTTGTGGCGCGACAGGTTGGACGACGTGGCGTACTGCTTGCCGCACTCGGAGCACACGAAGCGGGGCCGTGCGCTGCCTGGCCTGGAGTCGGACGAAACCGCTCCCACAGTCTTCCTCTTCGAACGGCCGTCACTCACGAAGAACGCCTCGTAGGTATACGCCACAGTCTTACCCGAAGTACCTGAAAGGGAGCATATGGCTGGAGTGGAAGAAGCATGCTTCTCTTCCTTTGCAGGGACGGGTGCAGCGTCGATATCGCTCGCAGAATCATCGTGCGTTGCATGTTGCGGTTGCAAAGGCAAGGAAGAAGGCGAGGGGGGGCACGGGGTGTGTCTCCACAGATCGCGGATGGCTCATCGAAATAGTAGATGCGCTTAAATCCAAAATAGCGCGAGCTGCATTTAAAATATCGTCAGCAGGTGTTCCAAGTTCATCGAATTGACAGATAGGTCGATCTTCCAAAGAATAGGGTCTATAGATGTCTTTTTTCTTTGGTGGCAAGGATAACGCAGCACCAGTACTCGTGAAAAACATGGCAAGCGAACGTCGGGTGCGTCCTTGACACTGAGGTGAAGATGGCCGCACTGGCGATGTGAACGTTGATGAGGAGGTAGTGGAAATATGCAGAGTGGTTGATACCGGAGGAACGGGTAGATGAGGTGCACGACAGTGTTGCTCGACTTCGTCACCAAGCAAACCTGAGGCCACAGTGAGCTACTCACAGAGAGGGACTGAGAAGCGTTAGAGGACGGTAATGGAGAAAAAGGCAGAGTAGAAGTGGAGGAAGGACTTGGAGGCGGCCGCGTCGGTGGCTGCTGCACTTGCTGCTCTTGCTGGACGTCGTCATCCTGACGCGGCAAGCGCCACTTGTCCGGCGTCTGCAGAGTTATGTAAGAGCGATCGCTGCAGCCCAAGTGAAAAGATGGCGACTGCTGCGACGACGCGCCCTCCAAATCCATGGCTCCTGCATCTTCAGACTTGGGCATGTATGCCGTGAAGTGTAGCGATGAAACATCTTGGATGTAACCTGAAAAGTTAAATTCAAACAAGTAGTTAACATAGAATTCATTTAGAACACTTCAAAGTTACGTATCAAGGAACAAGAGAAAGTAATATTTGTAAAAGAAAAGATAATAAACAATAAATAACGTTTTATTATAAATCAAATTCATAAGAAATCCATTCATTTCACTAACACTGTGTTTCTTATACATTTCATTTCATCATAATTATGAAATGAAATTTAAACAATTATAATCATATAATATTTTAATAGTATGAAACTTATCAAGTCTATTTTAAGATTTCTGCTTTTTATTTATACTTACTTTCTTACTGACAATAACAATGACTGTCTTCTCCACAAATAAATACAGTAATATGCCACTACAAAATACTACTGTACTTATGCATGTGTAACTGGCAGAATAAAAAATCAATTTTTGTACACAATGCCTAGGTAATGCAATCAATGCCTGAAATCACTACGCGGTCTGGGAAATAATTTGCATTACATGATGACTGAGGCATTGATGTGGTAAAACCTCCTTGAACTGCGGGCTTTGCAACGCCTCTTATCTTTCTTGACTCCTGAGTATGCAAGCGTTGTCGTGCTGCAGAATAGGATCCAGGTCTTTCCGGACGACAACACCCGCAGGCGCACGAGTCACGAACAAGTGTCGCAGCGCCTGCATTGAAGCAGCTTTTACCGCTCCCACCGCACAGCCCCGACCTCGCACCTCGCCACTCGCCTCTTCCCGTCCATGAAAGAGCGGGATTCAAAGACACAGGTCCGTCTGATTGCCCTTGGCAACAAGACTAGCGTGTAGTGGCCGCAATGTCCGAGAATGCTAGTTCCAGCACTGCGTTTATTGAGAACGAACGATACTGCTACTAGGCCTGTGATCGAGGTGTGACGTGCGCGCCAGCGGACGTGCAGGCAACGATGGACAACGAATGCTGGAGACGTCCCTCAATCTCTGGACACCATTTGTCGACCAAACGTTTCTATTAGACATCTTAATGTATTGCATTAATTATTACATTTCGAATGGTGATTGTAACTGAGCTATGTATACGAACTACAATGGCGTGCTCTACCACGAAAACTGAATTAAAATTCTATCGTGCAAGGCATATTGCAATCCTCTGCATAGTTCTGCAATTGAAACTGCGCGAGCACAACCGTGACATAATTTTTTAATTCTCTTTTAAATTGTTTTTAATAACAAAATTAATTGAATGTCTTGTTAAATTGTTTTCTCCTTTGTAAAGGTGCTCATGGCTCTCACATGCGAAACATACCGAAACTATATTCAGAGTCATTCCACATTAAATCACACAAAAAGAAAAAGTTGACCCTTGGGTCCAAGATTGTTTTACTTTTTCTATCAAGAGTGTAAGCAAAAGTATGAAGCAAAAGCTTTTCATTATATCCTAGGATTTTTTCGAGGCTATATTGTGACGATACCGAATAGTTGATAGAAGAAAAAATTTATTTTAAACACACGACATAGTAGCCTGTCGCGAGCCTACGCAGCGCCCCCCTTTGTGTGCGCGAGGGTCGGGCCAATTCGTGCCGCACACGTGCGAGGAGAGGTCCCCTCGCGCTCCTTTGTCCGGCGGGGGGGCAGTGGGTACAAGAATTACGACACGATCGGCGCCTCTCTGGCGCCGCCACATCCCCAGGCGACCTGCGGCCCCCCCCGACGTTAGAGAGAGAGGGTTGAGTGGAATTTTTCCATTGACTTCGGCCAGAAAACGCTTCCGGACATTGGCCGAAATTAAATTAAGACGCAGTTTTCCTTTTGCCAATAGAGAGGAACCTTTCAAAATTCAAACAGAAATCTTTCCAGAACTTTCGGCAAATAAGTAAGGAGAGGAGGTTACAGAGGCTTCGCGAGATGTGACAAAGTGAAACATCGGTGAGAAGTGAGGAGACGGTCTTGAGAGTAGGTTCGGGGAGGAGCGAGGAACGCGCACCTCAGCGGTGCGTCGTTCGGGAGCAAACGCCGCTGGCGTGGACACCTCCGAAGTGTGAGAGACAGTATTGTCCTAATTTTTTGGTGCGTTGTGTGTGATGCGGAACGCGGAATTGCTCCTGACGGGCGTTCGCTATCACGCATGTGGTTTTTTCTGAATTGGTAAAGGACTTTAATTGTGACCAGTGCGCCGGTACTTTTGTTAGGCGCAGAGCAATCTCGTCCGGTCGCCTGAAAAAGACTATCGCTGATTGTGCGGTGCAATCTTGTGCCGCGCGCGAGTCAAAATTATTCAATTCGGCTTGCGTCACTACGCCCGCGACCGCTGCAGAGCTGTATTTCGTGCTGAAGTCTCCGCCTACCTCTCTTCGCCGGCTTCGAGCACGAGTACCTGCCTCCCGGCCCCCTGGCGAGGAGCCTACCGCCAGCTGTGACCTACTGCCGGCCTTTCACCGCCGAAGACGGCGCCCTGATGACCTCACCCGAAGGTCGGGCATCGACCCTGCGGAGTCTTCTGAAAACACGGTCTGTTGTCCCCTAGACTTTGGTGAATGGCCCGGATCACAGACCTGTGCCTCATCATAAGCGAGCCGCGCTGTGGCTGTTTTTGAGGATAAACTTCCTAAATTGTATGTTGCTTCTTCCTCGGTAAATTGTACTTTAATTTGTATTGTCTTCTAGTAAGTAAGAAAGTTATTTGAGTGAACAGGGAATCTGGGGAAAAGGGGGGGGGGGGTAAATTCAAGCTGTTCTTTGGGAGTTGCGGGATAAATAATAAAAAGGGGAGGGATGTCTTTGGGTTTAAGAGGGAAAGGGTATTAGTAATAGGATTTTTTTGTATATTTCTTCATTTTAGTTAATTAAATTTTAATTGTTCCTCCAAAACCTCAATGAATTTTATTTGGTAACAAGTAGCGTCCGTCCATGGGCTCCCATTTCTTGTAGAGAGTCTCTGCGCCTGAGTTAGCCGGCAACTGAATCAGGTGAGTGAGAGAAGGGGGGATCCCGATCGCCCGATCGATCCCCGACGCCGCACGCGCGAGGGCGCGCGCGGTAGTGACAATATTAATTTTCAAATTTAAAAAAAATCATGCTTGCAACGCTAAGGTTAATTGTCACTCGTGGTGTAATTAACACAGAAGTTTAATATTTTTCGACATTAAAGAACAAAAATGCTTTTTCATATGATGAATGTATTGAGTTCTTTAGGATTATTAAAATACATTTTTCAGAGGATTCTGAGAAATTAAACACAATAGAAACTTCGACTTGCTGCACCGTGTGCCAAAGCTTCACCCCTAAGCACATGTCAATCACCAGTAGACAATTACTTGGATTGATTGTTGGTGATTCCGGGCGCGGCAACTACGCAGGTGATGAATCCCGTAGGTGTAGTGCATTTTGTTTTTCATCGGGAGGTGGCGGTGATCTTTCCACCGTTGGATGGCGAGATTCGGCGCCGACGTACCGTCGACTAGCGATATTTCTACAACCAGGAATTTCCCAGTTAGTGCATGTTAGTGCAAATGTGTGTTAAGGGGTGAGAATCGACAAGGAAAGATCGCGCGCGGTCCGTGGCCCGTTTGTTAGGCTACTACTCCAGCTTTCACCTGATGTTGACCGGAGAAACTACGGAAAACTACAGATCAGAGCAGCCGGCCGCTACAGTTACGGAGAGGTGGGGCACACTGATGCATGGGGCACTCTCAAACGGCCCCGCATCTTCTGCCCACAAGGTCATTACAGGAAGTTTCAGAACAGCTCCAAAAGAGGGCTGTAGTGTACACAGCTACCTAGAGAACGTCCTTGGCGTTATTCAGTAATTTGATGAAATTAGACAGGTGATGTACTGTTTGTTGGTCAAAAGTAAATTTAAGTTATACAAGTGCAGTGTAC
This sequence comes from Acheta domesticus, assembly GCA_031308135.1. Taxonomy (NCBI): domain Eukaryota; kingdom Metazoa; phylum Arthropoda; class Insecta; order Orthoptera; family Gryllidae; genus Acheta; species Acheta domesticus. The sequence continues at coordinate 168,800,367 of JAHLJT010008446.1, read as the reverse complement.
AGCTCTTATACAAGTACAGCTGTTTAGTCCAGTCAAAAGGTATCTAACCCAGGAATAAATTCCGGAAGTTTTTCTCAGCGGTTTTATATGTTTTTGAAGGTACTGAATTTGAATTTGATGTTCGCCACCTTTGAATCAGTTGGCGGGTACTTAGAGACGCCGAAACGGTACGGTACGGTACGGTACGGTACGTCACGTCACGTCGATTTTGTTGCTGGCTCCCGGTCTATTTAGTCAAAGCATGACTTCTCGCTCTGGGAATAACAATTGTGGATTCCTTAACAGCAGTGTCGAGAAAAACAACGGACATCACTTCCAGATGACCATTTGAGTGATGAAACGGGAGCAATATTGCATTTTTGAGGCAAATCTTGTGGCGAAGCAAAATAAAGTTATGATTTCTTTGGTCACCAAAACTAACACATTCGAAGATCGTTGCGTTGATGTCGAACCCGATGATGGATTTTGCAAAGCGTGTGTCTATGAAAAGCAACATAGAAGGAGCTTCAAGACACGAGAACAAAGAGTGAAATATCCTAGTAGGTTAATCTATGCTGACATGTGTGAACTCTGTAAACTATTTCCTTGGGAGGGCGCCAAATATATTTTTGTGTTTCATATTTTTGTGCTTCACAACTTTTCGAAATTGCGTAGATTCCATTTCCTCTATCAGAAATTAGAGGCAGCAAAATCGTTACACACAGTTAAAAACCGCATACATCAAATGTACACATCTACCTAAAACACTTCGATATGGAGGTTTAGAATTTGACTATTCTGAGGTGAAAAATCTGATAAAACACAAATATGTGCAGTTTGCTGTCACCATTCCAACACCCCAGGAAAAGGAGCTCTGCATTAGCGACGTAATAGAATTGCTCTGGAGTTGGCTCGTACTATCCTATTAGCGAAGGATCCTCCGAAATCATTATGTGCAGATGCAGTGAACATTGCTGAACAAGTGCTGAATTGAACTGACTCGAGTCGTGTCGACAACAAAACGCTTTATGAAAATTTACTAAAAAGAGTGCATCTGAATAATTTCACATTTTTTGGTCGAGGTGTTATGTGCAACATTCGCAAAACATAGTACGACAAAACATAAAACGAGCTACATGAAGGCTGACTAATTGAAAGAATTCTGAATGCGTAGTATAATGAATTTAATTTAGAGTTCCGTTCATTTACATTGTAACCGCTCATCGTCGGTTACATTCAAAACCAACGAGAGAATAGAAGCGAAAAGCCCGACACCATACACCGACAAGTAGTTTCTCTTGTGGCGAAGAGATGGTGACAGCCAGAAAAATTATTTCGGAACGCCCTCAGACGTCAGCCAATCAGAAACTTTTGTGAATGGACGGACGCGGCATGAACTTAAGTCGAAAGAATTTTTTTTTCTCGTTCGATTCGCCGAGGTGAGCAGTCGACCGTTGGTGCACTGCGCAGACGACGACGGACACGTGGAGAAGTGCGACATATGAGAGAGCTTTAATAAGAGTTTTTATTATTTTCCGGAATTTCATTCGTGAAATCCACTTATAGAATCTTAAGAATTCTAAAAATTCTGATTGACACCACAACTAGCTTGACTTTTTGCTATCACAAAGTCATAATTGGAAGTTCCGAACTCGCATTCTGATGCGACCATCGCCTTTGAGTGAGCAGTGGTAAAGCGTCGCTGAGCAAGGAGAGACGGCGCTCGGAGGCATTCCAATTTCGACGCGACGGACAGCACACGGAGTGTTTGCAGCAATCCAACGACCCTGGAGGTGTGAACACCGTTCGGCAGCCGAATACGCAGCGCGGAACGTTCTTCGGGAGTTCGCCGGCCGTGAGTCAAACAAAACTGAAAGAACATTCACTAAATTTCAATCTAGAAGACCGCGGAACAGTAGTCTTGCTAGCTAGTCAAGTCATTTCTTTTTTGTATAGTCGTAATTAGAATCAGATCAGGATATTCCTTGTGGTTAATGTAAAATTGTTCTTGTATATAATTATTTGACTGGATTCATATGTAATTGATTCAAGGGTGTTAAAACCATTTAACAAAAGTTATTTGTGTGGAATTCTGAACGGGTGGGAAAGCCGTCCAATTATTTCTTTCACAATATTATTTGAAGGACAGGCCAAAGGCGTTGTTAAACGCAATTTTATACTGAAAGGCTACGTAGAAGCCAAATCTCAACTGTGAACATTAAGTGTAATATTGTTAATGGTTACAAGGTGTTAGAGAACTTGGAGCATTGTGTGTACGTATTTTTTTTCAGGACAATTACTTGAACTGTATTTTATGTGTTTCATCAGTGATTTTTTTTGTGTGAAGTATATATATGTATTTGTAGGTTGTTACTCGCAAATAGGGATCGAAGTTAAGATCGTATTAGAAAAACTGCAGTTTAGGTAGGGAAATTAGCTACCATAATTTAATATAAAAAACTGAAAACATAGGAGAATTTGTAAATTCAGTTGTACAAGAATTTCACTCGTCAGAATATATGTTAATTGTTATTTCAAACTACTAAATTGTGTTTGCCTGTTAATTAGTAATTAGTTTGACAAAGACGAACCCACCACCGACAGGGAATTTTATCCTTTAATTGAGATATTCCCAGGTTTGCGTGACGGTGCAGTCACACGTTACGAAATAAGTGAATTAAAGATTTACTTTCGTAATTCGGCGTACTACCAGTCAGCGGGTAGGTACGTGACGGTTACAACATGAATATTTTATTTTAGTCCAGTCAAGGTATCTGACCAAGGAAAAAATTCAGGAAGTTTTTCTCAACGGTTCTAGGTTTTTGACGGCGCTAAGTTCCAAATGAAAAACTGTTTAGATGCGCTGGAAAGTTACTTGTTGGGCCTCTAGTCAAAGCTAGAGAAAAGCTTTTTCCAGCCATTCTATCGCGCGGCGTCCGCTCTGGTTTCAGTTTATCATGCTTGAAAACAATTATTGTGAACAAATTAATGGCATTGTTAAATGAGTAACACTCCGATACTAACTTAATGAGTAGGGACGTATTTGCTCGTCCCAATTACCTGTAAATCCAAGCTTTAGGTAACCAAAATAAGAAGGAAATAAAATTATTACAGTACGTTCTAGGCAATACAATACTTCAAATATTTGTATAGCACGACCAAGCGAAGAATGAAGGATGCGATTGCCGCGCGTCGTAGAACTAACAGTGTAACACGGGTCTGTACAGTCAGTTTTGCTCACAAAAGTCGCCAGGAGCGGGAAGCGAGTTCAGAGATTGCTTCTTCGGAATCACCATGACCATAGAGGTTGTGAATCAGCTGATAAAATATAACTTCAGAGATACATCATGCAAGATTTGCACAGTCACAACAGCCTGCTGCGGCAGCCCAACTACATCAGAACAAGGTAATGTCCCAAGGAAAGCGAGCCAGCGATAACGACATCGATAACAGAAACCTAAAACGTGTAACCATAGACAGTCAGCCTTTGGCAGGGTCGAACTTACAAAACCAATACAATGTAGAAATCAAAAACAGATTTAGTTGGCTAAACGAGGAGATTCCTGATAATCTAAGTGAAGACAATAAAATCCCACCAATTTTTATTACTAATTTTGAAAATCAAGTTACCCTCGTGAATGAAATAAAAATCTAACAGTCTCACGCAATTTCACTACAGAATTCAAGAATCAAAAGATTCGAATCAATTCCAGTCAGTGACCGACTTTCGAAAAGCAGTTAAATATTTTCTGACCACCGAAAAACAATTTCATACGTATTCGGATAAAATCAGCAAAAATTCTCAATAGTGATCAAAAACATTCATCCTTCAATCACAGAAAATGAAATTTTAGCTGACATCAATAACCAATTCAACTCAGCTACAAAAGTTACTCGACTGTATAAAAACAATTCCCCCATCCCAGTAGTGGCAGTAGACTTTGATGGAACCCACAAAATCGAGGATGTGTTAGAAATAAACAAATAGGTAATAACATAGTGAAACCAGAAAGAAGAAAGAAAACCAAGGGCCCCCTTCAATGTTACCGGTGTTTAGACTTTGGACACAGTAAAAAATAATTGCAATCATTCAATTTCATGTGTGTTTTGTGCAGGTGATCATCTATCAGCAAACTGTGAACAAAAGAACTCATCTCCAACGTGTAAACTTTGTCTCGGGAACCATAGCGCTGACCTCAGATCAGTTGAATGTACATATTATCGAAAAATTTTAGAAAGTAAAAGAAATAGTTCAAATGGCAGGCATAGGAACAATTCTAATCCCCCGCAGCTCAATTCAACAAACTTTCCAGACCTACCCCTAACTAACAATATACCTAATTTCACTCAGGCAACAAATAACAACCAACAAAACACAACTAACACAAATCACCAACATCGTAACAACCAACAGACAAACAGAAACTACAACTTCAATATAGGTAACTCATTCATACATAACATCACGTAGTTTATAACCAATCACATAATTAATTTTATAAATTCATTGATACCAACAATCATACAGAATATCCAACACTCAATTGCAGTGTCATTAAACGACAATTATGTATCACCTTAATGATTTAATAATTCTAAATTGGAACGCCAATGGCATTCTCAACAAAAAAGCTGAATTACAACACTTTCTACATGCTAACAGAATTGATATAGCATGCATCACAGAAACACATCTCAATTCCGAATCCACATTTTTCTACAAGAATATAAACTATCAAAGCAGATAGACAAAAATTCGAAAGGAGGAGGAGTCATATTATTAATAAAAAACAGTATACCACATCACCAGATTACCCTACCACACACACCCGGTCTCGAAAAAGTAGCAATAAATGTAAAGTATAATAATAACAGGACATTAACAATAGTGACCGCATATAAACCTCCAAATACAAAAATCAATAATAGCAACATCTCCACATTATTACAACTACCAACTCCATTCATTATTGCAGGTGACCTAAACTGTAAACACATCTCATGGGGATGTCGGTCTACGAACCCCGCAGGTAATTATTTATACAACGTAAAAAGAAACCTGAATCTCAAACATATTAACTCAACCGAACCCATTTATTTCCCATATGATCCAAACAAAAGTCCAGACATACTTGACATAGCGATCACAAATATTAAAACTCAGTTTATGTCTACAACGTATCATGAACTAGAATCAGATCACTTGCCAGTAATAATATCAACTCGCGTAGAAAAACCTCCCCCAACCCCCCCCCCCACCCACCTTAAATACTTATAACATCAATTGGAAATACTTAAAGATTCTATAAGGAAATCCATACCGTCATTTCACAATCTGAACTCTCCCCAAGAAATTAACCAAGCTATTACGACCCTCAACAACATAATAATCAATACTATTAACAACAGTCATATTCAAAAAATTTCAGATGTTAACAAAATACTACATAAACCGCTCCCGCCTAATATAATTAACTTAATTCGAATAAAAAATAAAACAAGGCGACTTTGGAATTCTTTAAGAATTCCCTCATTAAAAAAAGAACTAAATCTCTTAAATAATATTTGTAAAAAGGTTCTCAACAGATATAAACAAGAACAATACAATACCTATATCAATAACTTAAACACTAAAAATAACTCACTATGGCAATTTCTAAGAAACTCTTGAAAAAAGAGCTAGTATTCCCCCATTAGCAACTAGTGATGGCAAAAAATACTCCCCAATGGAAAAAGCTGAAGTATTAGCCTCCCACTTCGTAGACACATTCACCCCTAATAACTCACCCAAAAATCCCAAACACGACGAAATTTTGACTGTGTTTAATGCTCCACTATATAATGTTCCCATCAAATTCAATTCATATCCCCTAATGAAATAAGAAAAAATAATAAAGGATATGCCAAACAAAAAAGCACCAGGCCATGATCGGATCAACACAGTCATTTTAAAACATCTACCGGAGAAGGCCATTGCTTTTCTAAACAATATTTACAATTCTATTTTGAGAACAGGATATTTTCCTCAAATATGGAAACACTCAGTCATTCACCCAATAGCAAAACCAAACAAGAATCACTCAAAAGCAGAAAACTACAGGCCTATCAGCCTGCTACCTATAATGTCAAAAATCTTAGAGAAACTAATACTCATCAGATTGAATAAACACGTCAAGAAAACTAACAGTATACCTCAGCACCAGTTTGGTTTCAAATCACAATACTCTACCACCCATCAACTACTAAGACTTACGGAACATATTCATTCTGCATTCCAAAAGGGACAACATACAATCGTTGCATTCGTAGACATCTCGCAAGCTTTCGACAGGATTTGGCATCCAGCTCTCTATTTTAAATTAATTTCAATAGGCGCACCCAAATATCTAGTGTTTTTTATTCTTAGTTATATCACAAATAGAACATTTTCAGTATCTGTCGAAGGACACTGCTCTAATCCAAGGAAAATCACTGCTGGGGTTCCTCAAGGTTCACCACTTTCCCCCCTATTGTTCAATTTATACACTGCAGATATACCGACTTCAGCACAAATTAACACCGCTCAATTTGCCGACGACACTGCACTCTACATCTCAGGGAACTCTTTAACAACTCTTCAATCACAACTTCAAAATCACTTAAACTTGCTTGCAAATTGGGCTAATATCTGGAAAATAAAGTTGAATCCAACAAAATTCCTCAGCAAAGATATTCACTTTAAGACCATTCACACATCCTCTTCCACTTTTGATAAATAATGACATCATCAATTGGACACCAACAATAAAACAATAAAATATTTGGGCTTAAATTTCGACACTCGACTCAACTGGAAGCAGCATATAGAGGTAAAACACTCAGCAAGCCAAAATTAAACTAATTCAATTACGACCCTTACTGAACCAACATAGTCAACTCTCCACATCCAATGCTTTATTACTCTACAAAGCAATAATCAGGCCTACCACTCTTATATGCTTGCCCCATTTGGACCAATGCCGCCAATACCAACCTAAATAAAAATGCAAATGATCCAAAATAAATTTTTAAGATTAATTACTAAAGCACCATGGTTCATAAGCAACAGTCAACTGCATAATGATTTAAATATGAACACAATAAAACACCAAATAGCCTATCTTGCACACAATTTTTACACAAACCTTCCCCAAATCCAAGCATCATCCTCCTATAAAACTGGGCAAATCCCCAAGCATCAAACGAGAATTAATAACAGATATGCCCTGCATTCATTCTATAAAATATTCGCAAACATGGAATAATTACTTATCTGAGGTGCTCCCTGCTTCCTCTCTCACTTATTTTTTTTAATTATTTTTATAGAATTGTAGTGTGTATAGTTTTAAGTTAGTTAAGTTAGATTAAGGTAGATTAAGTCCATCAAACATTTGCACAGTTAAAATGTAAACTGAACAATGTAATATCAACTGAAAATAAATTACAAAAAAAAAAAAAAAGATTTGCACTGTTTTATTTTGTCCCTTCAAGTTGCTTTTTTTACTATTCATCGTTCTAGTACAAGTACGTTTTAGTAATAAAAAGTTCTATTTATATGAATTTTTAATATTCATTCATTGTATTTCAACATGTATTATTCATCTTTTTTCCATAGGCTTTAGGCGGTTTGTTAGGTATGCAATAAAGTACCAAAACACTAACTTTACTGTCATACGTATCTATAATATTCTTCATTACGATGGTAGTTACTTCTTATATAAAAAGAATTTTATTTGGTTTATATTCTGCGAAACTACGATAAAATAAATGATTTATATGAATGTTACTGCGAAAGAATTAGTTTCAAAATTTTGAATCGCTTTGCAGAGAAAAGTATACTTTTATTTCTTCCAATACGAGGTGCAGACATGTCCAAATATTGTTAAAAAATTAATTGGCAAGATACTAGATTTGCAGTGAAATAAATCGCGCTTTTTTCGAAATAGTTTGGCACGGTCCCATTTTAATTTTGAAATTCAGTATCCTTATATCTCCCTCTCTGACGTTTCGGCTGTAAATACAGACGGTGGCGCGCCCCTGTAAACATCATTCTCAACTTGGTCGAGATATACCAACAATATATTTTGTCAATATATGCCAAATTATGACGCGAAAGTAAGAATAACTCTAGAGAGGAAATTTTAGGATTAAACAAAAATATTGAACCAGAAAATTTCAAAGATATGTTTTTCAGATTGTTTACATCAATCTTAAGTTTGATGTAAACTTCAGATTAAAAGAGAAATAGAACACCACTATACGATAATACGAGAGTAAGAAATCACCGGACAACACCGATTCTATACAATTGCGGACGTATGGTCTGTTTTTTAAGTGATTTATTTTCGTTTTCTCAATGACGAATCTTAGTTATCTCATTATTAGCCTGTTGCTGACGTGAAACAAAATATCAGTATCAGTGATTTGCCGATAATGATATATGTATTTAATGATTTATACAAATAATGATATATCTTAATTAAATGTTGTTAAAGACGCATCAACAACTTGGTTATTAGTGGACTATTACAAGTGTTGCATTATGATGTAATTACAAAAATTATATTTGGCAAAAACAATAATGCAAGTTAACTTTACAACATACTTTAACTGGAATTAAATCATACTTGTGAGGAGTAAATTGGTATAAAACAATGGGGTTAAATTTCAGTAAATATATTGATAGCTTTACAAAAGTTGATTATTTAATCTTGATCTTCTGATGAATGTAGGATGGTATCGTATTTGAATCCAAATGACTGCCTCTGATGTTTTATCTAAGGTTTAAACCTTAACCTCAGATAAACTTTAAACATGGGATCAAGGTCAAGTTTGATATTGCAAAGTTCGCAAATCGGGGGAGATGATTTTTGCAATAAGTATAGATGGCTTACTTTGGAATGTCCAGATATTATTCTTGAAAGTACTGTTTGCTTCCTGTAGCCAATTTTATTATTAATATTTAATGAGAAAAAATGTGCTCGTTTACTGATGGATGTTGCTGGATTTAAATATACGCCGAAAGCTGATCCAGTGAAGGATTATTTTTTATTGACGGTTTGTGATTGATTTGAGATTGTGATTGTGAAGGTTTAATTTGTGATTTCTGGTGTGGGTAAATCTAGTTAATATCGGTCGCAGCAATTTTGGCTTCTAAAATCAGCAATTTCATTACCAAAAAATTGTTTGTGAGCAGGCATCCATGCGATCACATTTTTCTTTGCCTGATTTTGTTATATTGTAGTGGATTTTGTGAATGCCGTTGATTATTTCCAATCTTGGTTTGCGGTTTATTTCTTTAACTGTTGTGAGAGAGTTTATACTTGACATAGTAATTAAATAAATTAGGAGGGAAAGCGATATAGACGGAGAAAAAAGTAAGCGTAGAAAGCTCTAGATACGAAGGAAGTGTTAGTTTAGTTTTGTGCAAGGTCAACCACTTCTACAACATTTATTTAATAACTTTGTCAAGTTTAATTTTCTTCACAGGGCGCGAAAGGAAGAGGTGTGAATTGTGAATGTGCTAGATTTTAGAAGTATATTTACAGTATGATGGTTATTTACGCAGCGGAAAGATTTTGAAGGTTTCGAAAATGCAACCAAAAGCATTTTAAGCCATATTTATGATATGGCTTAAAATGATACCTTCTTTGGGCGCCCAAAGAACATTTTTTGCTCATTCTCTGGATTTTTCGGCTTCCTAACGCTAGAAATGAAACCACCATACACTTATTACTATGATATGAGTGTAAAAGCCATGAATTGCCTGGGTAGCCGCGTTCGCTACATGGCGAGCATAGACCCAGCTTTCGGAGAAAAGGTTCGCCGGTTCGAGCCTTAGTCGGGGAGTATTATTTGTTACAATTCTCTGTTGTCGCAGGAAATAATAGAAAATTCTAGAAACTTTATTGAAAAACCATTTGAAGCAATTCTAAATACAAATATTGATAATTACAATAAATACACTGGAAGTGTCTGTATGTAATTTTCAAATTTTCAACTTTTTAACAATTTTTCACATCTCTTCTTGAATTTGTAAAACGTAGTAGGTGAATTGTTTTCCTATCATACATTTACCATTTGATGGCTCTGTTCGTTTCATTTGATGGCTCTGTTTGACCCATACGGTGCTTGTGTGGCATAGTGGTATAAGTGCCGGCACGTTAACTTTGAGGATCTGATTTCGGGTCTCGGAACGGAAACAATATGCTGGTAGAAAATACTTTTTTTGTTTTATGTAGAAGTATAATATTGGGGGACATTTAGAAACAATGCAATGAAGTATGTGCTCTGGTAGAGTAGTTCTAATTGAATTTGAATTTCAATGAGAAAGCAAAAAATATGTCTATCCTGGAACTTTGTATACCTTATCCCAAGTTATTTTTTATAGGAATTTGGCATTTACCCTTTTATGCCTCTGCCTGAGTTCGCCCCAAATGGCACTTGTTTGCCGTAGTGGTATGAATCCCGGGGCGTTGGCTCTGAGGATCTGAGTTCGGGTCGCGGAACGGAAAAAGGATTTGCTGGTAGAAAACACTTTTGCTGGTTTATGTAGTAGTGTAATAGCATTTAGGACCATTTAGATACAGTACCAGGAAGTATGTGCTTGGGTAGCACCACTAGTAATTTAGCAACTGGGTTTATCCACTTCTTCGTTATCAGGGTCCGGTAATGAATTTTTTTCTGCCGAAAATCCGCCGTTTTTTCGCGCAGCATTGCATAACTTTCCCTATTATACGTATATTACTCCGTATCTTTTAATTTCTTAAGATAACATAAGATTAACTTATTTAAACTGCAATTGGGTATAACCCGGTGGCATCTAATTACAAAAACATAAAAATACACAATCTCTCAGTAACATAGAATACTAATACCAATAATAATAATAATAATAATAAATAAAAGTTTAATAATAATAAAAGTTTAGTTTAGTTTGGCGGTACCTGTAGCCGAGTACAGTTTTGGACTAGTGGACTGGACTGAGCAAGACATTCGCACTATGGATCGAAAAACCAGAAAACTGCTAACAATGCATCATGTTTCCCACCCTCGAGCTGATGTACATAGACTTTATGTGTCACGTAAGGAAGGAGGAAGAGGCCTCAGGCAAATTCAGGCCTCCTGGCACAACGCAATAGTCGGGTTGGGGAAGTATGTAGTCAGCCATCAAGATGACCCACTAATGAGGCAGGTCATGAAATCTGACCGAAAAACGGGAAACAGAGGCATTGTTAGTGTAGCAAGAAGCATTGCGAAGAAAACTAGGCAAGACACGCCGAATAACACACTGAACTTCTGATGCTGCTAAACATGAAGTGTGATACACAAAAAATGTTAAAGAAATCGTCAAGAGACAAACCACTCCACGGACAATACCTAAAAAGAATGGACAAGGTGCAAATCAATAAAGATCAATCATTTATGTGGCTTAAAAGGGGAAGAATGAAGCCAGAATCGGAAGCACTTGTAATAGCTGCCCAAGATCAGGCGTTGAGAACACGACATTATGATAAAGCGGTTCTCAAAATTTCCCAAGATGATAAATGCCGCATTTGCCAGAAACACGTAGAAACCATTGATCATATTGTCTCAGCTTGTCCAATCCTAGCAAAGACCGAATACCTGAAAAGACATGACAGGGTGTGTAGCTACCTCCACTGGCAGATCTGTACCGCCCTCGAAGTTCCAAACACATGCCCCAAGTGGTACGAACAATCACCAAAACCGGTGACGTCTGTTGGATTGTGTACGATATTGTACGACCAACAAATTCAAAGTGATCGCACGATAGCGGCAAACAAACCGGATATAGTCATCCGGGATTTGGAGAACAAATCGTGTTTACTTGTCGATGTTGCTGTACCTTGCGGTCAAAACGGCGTTACCAAGGAGGCAGAGAAACGTCTTAAATACAAGAGTTTGGAAATCGAGATCAGCCGAATGTGGGGCGTAAAAGCACAGGTCGTCCCGATAGTTATCGGAGCTCTGGGATTTGTTCCGAAGAATTTGTGTAAGAACTTGGCTAAACTCCCAGGAAATTCAAAAGACTGGAAAGTGCAAGAAATCGCTTTATTTGGAACAGCCCACATTTTGCGCAAAGTATTGTAGAGGCACCGACAGTCTCTAGATCTACTCCTTAGGTAGCTGGTTGCAACCTGGAGTAGATTGTATGTTCAGCCGACACATAACATCTTTAGTCGAGATTTAGAGGAATAATAATAATAATAATAACAATAATAAAAATAACAATAATAATGCAATATAACTAACAAATTATGTAATAATTATAGGAATAATAATAATAATAATAATGGTAAAATAATAAAAATAATGTTAAAAAATGATAATATAAAAAGTTATTGTTTCATTAAACATTAAATTACATTAAGATAAAAAACAAATTTCTATAATTTAACTCCGCTTTGAATGTTTATACAATTAGAATCACACTTCACTTCACTAAGACCTGTAAAACATTTCCTTATTTCTCTACTCTACACTGCACAACACCTCACTTCACAATAGTACACCTATGCATCGCTACAGAACCCACAATTCTCCCTCATTTACTTAATAATACCCTAAATTAATTTCCTAAACTTTTGAACGCTTTGAGGAACGGGTTAAAAGGTTTTCGCAGGCAATCTATTCGTTCGATTTGTAAAAGAAAATTTCCAGACATCCTTTCTCTGCTGTTTATTGTAATTTATATGTGTCTGTGATCCCCTCTACTGATGTATGTAGGAATACGAATACTCGTATCTAGCCGCCGATTAATTTCTTTCCAAGCTGGATGACCGTTATAAGCTTGATATAAGGCGCAGAGTCTTGCCATTGGTCATCTGTTTTTGAGTGAATCCCAACCTGCCATTTTCTTGTCCCTGAAAATAAATTTAGCTGTCCTATGCTGAATATTTTCCAAATGTTTACACTGCATAATTTTGTGTGGATCTCAACAAATTGTCCATATTCTATTACAAATATCTATACGGGAAAGTGAAATGGCTCCATCGTTT
>JAHLJT010008446.1:168687010-168787251 GCA_031308135.1 Acheta domesticus | reverse complement strand
GCTTAGTGAACGATGGGAAAATGATTTAGGGGGATCCAAGTTCGTCTTTAGAGAATCGTTATCTTTTCCTTTTTGGTGAAATATGTGATTAACCAAGTTAGAATATACGAGATTGGGGTAGGGTCGAGAAGAATTTATAAGACAAAATATTTATTTTTTCGTTTATGGGTTTTATATTTAGTTCGTTGTGGATTTGCAGGTTGCTGTTGAACGAAGAATCATTGAAAATTGAATATTTTTTTAAGGGCAGGTTTTACTTTTTTTTTTTTTTGTAAATGATTAAGCCACAATCAGTTCTAAGTGCGGTTGTTGCATTTACTATTGGATATAATTGAGACATTTTTGCGTATATTTATATGTTATTGATGTCGTTTACAATGTAGTTTGGTGTCAAGTAGTACTCCTAAGTAGCAAGTGTAATTCCATTTGCATATCTGGTGAAAATTATTTAAGTCAATCTGCATGTTGTCGAAGGCATAATCAATGTCTGAATGAGAGGTAAAATGTGCTGTGTCGTCAGCGTAAAGGTCAGTTTTTGTGTAGTTTGACTGAGGTAAAATCGAAATATAAACTGAAAAATGTAGTGGAGAAAGTCAAGAGCCTTGATTAATTTCAAATTCTATTTGGCTGGGTTGATTTAATACGTACGGGAAGAAAGCTTCTAATTAAATGGAGTACTTACTGGGGAGTTCCTGATTGCTATAGTTTGTACAGAAGACTTTCATGCCAGAGTTCATCAAAAGCTCTCTCTATGTCTCTATGAAATTGTGATTGTATGTTTCTTACTGTGAAAAAGTTCGCTATAAATTCGGTTAATCGCAGAAATTTATGAGGGATGCCATGTTGTAATCTAAAACCGAACTGAATGTTCGACATAACGCTAATTTTTGTTACATACGAAGATATTCTGTTGTTGATTAACTTTTCAAATACCTATGCGATTGAGGGTTGGAGCTGATCGATTATAGCTTGCAGGAAAGCGAGAATCTGTAAAAACGCACAACTGCACCTGTTCTTCTCGAGTACACTCATGCAACACACGTGCCATCGTGCACTAACAGTCTTGGACTGACTGAGTGCCTGCGAGATGTACGACAAGCATACATATGCTGTCATCTGCTGGCGAAACTTGTGCGCGAAATGTCAAATGGTATACGGCGCACACATGTTTGCGACTTATTTATTGACTTGCCCACGTTTTACATATGTATATATTATAATGCCCTGTTTATGTAGAGTCCTTCGCGAATTACGCTGCGCGCTCGTGCTGGGCTGCTGTTGCTGCCGACGCTGCTTATCAGGAGTTGGAGGGACGCGCACGGGGGTATCAATCCTACCTGCTCGTGTGACGCGCGCGTTGGGGGAAGGGATAGACGGGCGAACGGTCAAGTAGTAATTTCTGAGGGGCGGCGAGAGTGAGAGGTTGGGAGTGAGTTACAAGGCGGAGATAGTGGTGGGGACGATAACCTGAAGGAGGAGGCATGATCGACGGTGTGTCTACGCCTGGGTCTTTTGGACGTTTGAATTCGACGTCATGATAGAGAATTTGCGCTGCAATGAGCGTATGCAAATTTGAGGGCCAGCTGCCGCATCTGCCCGCTACAAGCCTCCTGCTGTTTGGACGAGGTTAGCTGTTGTAAACTGAGGTCGGTATGCGGTCTTATATTCTCCTAGTTTTTATCGTTACGAACTGCCCAGTGCACGAAACCCCCAATTCGCTGCCTTCACAAGAGTTGTGTAGTGAAAAGAAACCAAACTAGTGATAAAAAAAACGTAGATTTTTTTACGGGGGCATAAGATAAAATGATTCTATAATAACTACAGTGTCATTGGCAAATGAAAAGGAGAAACGGAGAATGTCGAAGCAACTGACTATGATATACAAGTTATTGTATTAGTTCACTGCTGAGATTGTTTTTTTGCCATTACATTCTTGTTTAATGATTGGGGTCTCCTTCTCATTGGTATTTTCATAGTAGTTTTGTACCATTTGCGGAAGATGTGTTAAGTTTGTGTGTTTTTCTTAGTGGAGAATAGCACTTGTTCTTAGGGAGATTTTTGAAAACAATTTGTATCATATTAATGAGACGCACGTGCAGTTTCTGGTTATATAATGAACATTCAGGATGAATCATGCTACACCCAAGTCAAATCAGAAATCACTCAGTTATTAGTACCTAATTAAAGTGTTATAAAATTCTATTTGGAAAAGCAGTTAAAGGAAACATTCTGGATAATAATTGTTGAATCCAAGTCAAGTCGGAATCAATTAGAGCTATTAATAAATAATTAAAATGTTATAAGCATTATATTTGAATAGAATTTAAGTGTACACAAATATCTCAAAACAGATGGTGTAATAAATGGTAATTTCCTATAGTTTTTCAAAAAATGTCTGTTGAATATTTTGTGTTTTCAAAAAAAAAATTTATTTGCTTTAATAGAATACAAGATATTCTTTTGTAATTTCAATTCTATTGTTTTTCAATAACTTGTTTGGAATATTCGGTGTTTTCAAGAACTATATTTATTCATTTTTATTGAATACAAGATATTCTTTTTTTTGTATTTCAGGGAATTTCGTGAGTGAAGTTGCATTTGAATGCTGATGAAGTGTATCCTGCGATTTCTCTAACGTTGCAACTCAAGGCCCATCTTCGAATGGAATATCACACGGCATTTCGCGTCTTTTTCTTGCCGTTAGAAGTCGCATGATCGCAAGCCCTGCTTGATACTTTGCGATCATGCGAAATCTAGCGGAACGACTGAGAAAGATGCGAAATACAGTGACATATTCCATCGCGAAGATGGCATTTAAGTGGCCTTGAGGGCAAAGTATATAAAATCGCAGTATATGTTGAGGGACAGTTAGTGTTGTATCCAAGTCAAGTCACGAATCAATTAGAGTTATTAATAAATAATTAAAAGTGTTGTATGCATATTTTCGTAAACAGAAAGTACTAGACTGTCATGCGAATGCATGTGCTTATCCCTCTGAAGTGTCTTTATGTACACTCTTTTTTCCCACTCATTCAGTTTCACTCATTTCACTCATTTCAGTTTGTTTGAATTTCAATTTATTTTGCCACAGAAGATACGGCTGTATTCTAATGTGTTGCAAATTGTGAAATAACTCATAATAATTTTGCAGTTGATTTTTCCTTTTTTTAAATATTGTTAAGTGTTTTCTTGTGTTTGTGTTCTTTAGTGTCAATGTTATTGTCATTCTGTATTTTTTTGGTTTGCTTCCAACGCATATCCAATGAAATGTTCTGTGGTCACGACTTTTTTTTTTAATCATTCAGAAGAGATCCCACTAGAAATCCCCCGCAACCGAACGGTTACAATCTATATATATATATATATATATATATATATATATTATATAAATTGTGACATTTGATAGAAATTCAAAGTCCCCGCACGCCCACGCAACGTACGCGACGCCAGGGAACAGTATGTTCCGTAAGTAAGCACGGCGATAGTCGCGGGCGCGAACCTGGCGGCAGCCCGTGAAAATCTCCGGGCCGGCCGCACGAAAGGAATTGCGACGCGCGCAGCTGCTCGCTAGGGGGGGTAGAGAGGAACTCTCCCCTACATTTGAGGAGAGGTGCTGAAAATACCGCCGACAGCCAGAGAAAAGCGCTCTCGTCGCTTGCCATTTCACACTTGGTTATTATTCATCCAGCTACTCTCTCGACCTCTACAGATACTTACGAGTTTTTCACAGTAGATGCTGTGTTCGCTAGAATACGTCGGAATAGTTCTAATGCATTCCGGGAGACTGTGTCGGAAATAGGGCACGAAAGTTATCAAAGTTGATATTAGAACGTTCGAGCGAAATTAATGGTGAAACGCTGTGAATTCGGAAAGTGAAGTTGAGTGCGTGAGATTGCGATCACTGCAATCTAATACGTGCAGCAGAAGGACTAAACGCTTTACTGCTTATACGTAGCTGCACTGTACGCAAAAGAACTTTTTATTCGCATTGCTATAAATTGCGACGTGCATTGTCTACGTACGGAAGAGTACCAACGAGGGCAGGAACGGATCTGCGAGACGGGACAAGACGGACCTGGACGGGACGAGCTGCGTGTTCCGGAACGAGGAAGAAGAGACGAAGAGGTCGGCGAATTACGTGCGACGCGCTGACGAGAGCCAGCTCCCCGACGCGTGTAATCCACGCCTGTGAACGCCGCCGCCCGGGGCTAAGATCGCTTCGCTGTCGCAACGTTGCAACGGCGGTCAGGTAACCGCCGAACGGAGGGAAGGCCAAGGTTGGCGTAAGTTTACGGATTTCGTGCGGCGCGCTCAGTACGCCGTTTGTGTGCTAGCCGAATAAATAGAGAGAATTTGAGCCTTGCCAGACTATGAACAGAAAATACTAATAAAATTCAATTGCCTTCATGATCAAAGATCTGAGAAAAGAAAGACATTTGTAATTTATAAGGTATTATGTCTTGTAAAGGGTCATGTTTATTGTTTAAAAAAAGATTTCAAGTAAATGTTGTATAAAAGTAGTTGAATGGCAATAGCAGACTGTGCACAAGTCAGAATAAGGTTCAGGCAAATGTTATTTTGCAATTTAAGTAATTCAGTTTCTAATCCGCCAAAGACGGACAAGAATGTTGAGTGTTTCAACAACATTATAATTTGTATAATTCTTTTGTTGTTGATTTTTCTGAATTTTATTAAATTCATGTGTTTTGATAGATTTTTGTGTGTGTTTGGTCAGCCCTTGTCATTGGTAAGATCCTGCTCCCCTGAGATTTTCAAAGCACGTTTTCGAGCATTTCGTCTGCGCGTCTGCTTATGCGCGACTAAGCATATGGGAGAAGCGTCAGAATATATGTATAATATATATATATATATATATATATATATATATATATATATATATATATATACAGGTGTCCGGGATGAAACGTCGAAACTTCGAAAATAAGCTCTTAAGATAATTCTAAGCATATTTGGTCTAATAAACTACGTGGATATTCCGAGAATATAGCGAGGATATTGCGAGAAATAAAAAGCACTCATTTGACACAATTCGACTCCCTTTTTATTTCTCGTTTAATTTTTCTTTCTGAACAAATATATTCATTTCTTTTGTAAATAATAAACAATTTACATGTTCCTGAGTGTTTCTATGCTTCCACAATACTAAGTTTTGCCTAGAAATCAATTTTTTAAACCAACTTTTGAGTGCTTATTGCGGCTCAACCAATCGGAATATCCACGTAGTTTATTAGACAAATATATATTTGTATTAGGATTGTATTATTGTATATATTTGTATTAGGATTGTATTAGGAGGCGAGGAGAAAGAAGAGTACCAGGAAAATAAGAAGAGAGAAGCAGACGAGACCCTGCATCGCTGCTAGAGCGGCGAATTCCAACAACGCAGTCTCTGGTGTCGGCGAAGCGCGGAGCCAAGGTCGAACGCCGAGCCGCAAGCGCCGAGGTAACGGTAAGGGAGAGGGGGACGTGTTAGCGAGGCCACGAACGCGCGAGCAGCTGGAAAAGACGGTTTCGTAGTAAAGTAGGGAGAATATTACGCTTTACAGAATTCGTGAATAACTCGCGAAATTTGTTGCACCTAGAATTTTCATATCATTGTCTGGAATGCCTTATGAATGAAAGAAACATTGCGCTTTTCAAGTTAATTGTAAAGAAACTCGTTGCTTAGCTAAGAAAAATTTTGAACAATGTGTAAAAACTTGTGAGAATCAGAATAATTAAGTGTGAATTCAATTGGTCATTGTAAATAGTAATTTTTTTCTTTTTTTTCTGTGTGAATTGTGAGTTAGAATAATTAAGTGTTAATTTCAAGCAAAAACGTGTACGAAAGGCAGAAATTGAAAGAGTACCAGTCGACTGAGTTATTGATTTAAATTTTTGTACAATTATCATAGTCAGTTAAGTTGTTTTAAGAGGTTGGAAGATTTACAAGTGTTTCAGGCATATATATTTCGATCACTAGAAAAAATATTCTTGCCATTTTTTGTGTGTTGCATTGTTTGTTGTTTTTTTCTTGCGGAGCAAGCAAAGAAATTGTACTTTTTTTCTTAAAATTGAATCATTTGAGAATATATCTGAACTTGTTACTGAATTTGTGTATGTGTGTGTACCCATTTTCCTTGAATTCCCAACTATCTGCCGCAAGAATCATCTGCCCTGGGAGTAAATCAAAAGCTCGCAAGAGCAATAAATCTGCTTGCATCCTCTCGCCCATTTTGGATTTAGAAGGGGGTAAAGGTTAGAATATATATATATAAATATAATATATCAGTTTACCATATATTTATGTGTGTGTGTGTGTGTGAATTACAGGGGAAAGCTACATAGAGGAAAAATAAAGCTTAGAAAGCACCAGATGCGAAGGATTCATTCATGGTCAACGGCTTCTACAAAATTTATTTAATAACTGTTGCAAGTTGAATTGTCTTCACGGGGCGCCCAAGGAGAAGGGGTGAATTGGGAATGTGCTAGATTTTAAAAGTATATCATAAATATAAACAACGGAAAAATTTGAAGATTTCGAAATTGTGATCAAAAACTCTTCAAGTCATATTTATGGTCATATTTTTAGGTCATAAATGCTTACATATTTCTAACATTTTTAGGTCATCAACATTCGGACCCTACTTATGACTCGTAAGTAAGGATTGAAATAAAATTGGTTTTTGATACTACATGCGGTGACAAATCATGCGAGTTTAATGGGTTCGCGGAAACAAAACACAAGTAGAATACATTAGTATGATTATATAAAGAGTAGTATTACACATTTTGAGAAAACAATTTGAATGGTAGTGAGCATAAAATAATAAACGATGGATAGAAAAAAGGCACTAAGTTGATATAATTAATAATTAAAATAACCATTTAAATAACAAACGTATAAATAAAGGTAAACACATTGCGCTACTTTTCAATTTACTTCAGCAAAATATGTATCAACACACATATTTTATTTAGTTTCTATAATTCTATAGATAGTATCTCTAGATCTATAATTCGATATTTAGAGTAATATTATTACTCTGAATACTCAGTAATCTACACACATATCTTATCTACAGTCATATCTTATATAGCATATACACATATCTTATTATAGGTACACCCGTGGAAACATAAAATTTCGCGTCGAAAATGCCTCGGCCCGTGGGCTTGATGGCGATGGACATCCCTCACTGCCAAAAGCGACATCTAACGGTGGGATTGAAAACTACGTTCTCTCGACCGAACTATGAAGATGAAATTCATTTGATTGGGGCGTATGAAATATTTTAACGTCCATTGAGAGCTAAAAAGTAGTACAGAAGTAAAAGACTTCCGTGATTCCTGCCCATGAAACTAAATTGACATTAATTTTTGTATACGTAATGTTGCATTCAAGTTGCTTTAATTTAAAATGTGTTGTTATAAGAAAGGCAATCGAGCAGCGAAAGGATAGCTCAGTGTCAAAGTGTTGTTCGCGAACTGGAAAAGTGGCGAGTTCGATTCCGAGTGTACTTAATTATTTTTATTCATTCTACATTGCTACAAGATCTTCTAAATTAAAACATTCTACATTTGTCTTGTCAAAGTTATGCATAAAGCAGTCAAAATTAGTTTTCGTAAAGATGGAAAATATTTGAATTCTAAAGAATTTAGAAAATTGATCGCTTGTATTTGAAATGAAAAATATGTATAATGTAGTATGGAAATTATACATTTTAACCTTCACCGTGCGCACAATTTTTTTATAATTCTTTTTTATTCTGCTCGCCTGGCAGCGTTTAAAACCGCCCAGGGCTTTTGGGGATTTGTAAAAGATTTTAGCCAGCGTGAGCAGGACCAGAAACCCAAAACATTACAAAAATAATTGTTTTTGTTTAATAGCTAAACAGAAAAATTCCCCAACTGACGTGGAACAATCAACACACGTAAAAATTAAATGTTAGCTGATAATAACCTGCCTATACTCGCTATGTTAGCACAATACTGCATTTATCTCAGTAGTATTGACATTGAATGCAATTTGAGATTTCTTCGTTTTATAAAGATTTTTTCTTATTTTAAACAACATCAAAACAAAATAATATAATTATTCTTTTTTATTTCAAAATAAACAGTGAAAACACAAACATTGACTATCACACATTTAACATTTGTGATAGCAAATCATGACGGAAAGAGGTCAAGACTTTTAGTGTTCATCTTCGGAATCACGGTTACTGGATAAATCATATGTATTTCTGCGCTGACTTGTGCTTCCAGCACACAATCCGGTGATCGGTATCACAGATAACGCCAGCACTTTCTCTAGCAACGTCAGATATCCTCAGAATTCTTCAAAATACTTTGAGACTTGGAACAATATAATGCCAATTTCTTAGAAAAATGATCTCTAAATTAAAATAACAATAACAATAATAATAATAATAATAATAATAATAATAATAATAATAAATATAAAATACATTTGAAGAAATAAAAGTAGAAATGTCGGTGTAATATAACATTATACAAAAATGCTTACATTTTGCTTGTGCTGTAGAGTTTGTTTCACAAAGTTGGCGCGCGGGAGTGTTAAGACGCCTCCTGCATGTCGTTCACTACGTCAACGAAATCACTCCACACACGAAATTTGAAGAACTCTTGGGAGCACTACACGATGAGCAGGGAGCGAATTCTAAGATTTTGCATATTTTTGTCCGTTGCTTCAGTGCATAGCTAAGTGAAAATTTCTTGTCATTTGATTAGAATATGATGCTATATAGATTAATATGTTAGTGGATATTTGACCGATTTTTCCTGTTGGTGCATTCTCCTATAATTAGAGGCGCATAGTTTGCATATTTTGTTATAATAGAGACGTCTATAAAATATTTCTTTACATAGAATCTATTTATTCGTGTGGGTTCATTGATTCGAAAGACCTCGTCACAGTTTTTTTATAAAGATGATAAAATACTTGTGCAAATTTTGGATATTTCTTGATAACTTATTTTGTAAACCAGTCAGAAGAAATACAACAAAACATATTATATTTCACTAAGGTGAATATTTACTTGAATTATTTTTTCTCGCGCAGAACGCAAAGGTATATTATGTTTGCACAAAAATTGTATCTTTTCGTTCCAAACATGCCTCTTCTGATTTTTATCAAGAAAGGTTTATAGAGGAAATGAAATATTGTTAATTTTAATTGGATATTAAAGTGCATATTTCAGAATTTTTAGATCATAAATGCATATTTTTATTAATAGGTTTTTGTGCATGAAAATCCTCTCTCTAATGATGAGTAAAAATGTCCCTAAGAAATATCTGACCTCTCATTAGCCAATGAGAGTCCAGATATTTCTTAGGGACATTTTACTCATCATTATATGAGGATTCATTTGAAAGATTGTGCAGGGAAAAGTATTGACAATGCAATATAAACACCGTCCGCCTGCGCGATGCATAGGTAAATCGCCAGGAAAACTTTCATATTTTGCGCTATTATATTTATTTTCACACGAATGTGCACCAGCAACGGAAGATAACATAGGAGAAGATAACTCGAGAAGGGGATCACTTAACGAGAAAGAATTCTAGCAGCTCGAATATGAATTAATTTCCAAGATTATATGTCCCCATCACTCAGTCGTCGTTTGTATGGGAACAATATACTCAAAATGTTGAACTAAAATAAACCTCTAAATTCCTCCCTCTATAGTTAAATTCTGTGTAGCAAAATACATGTCACATATGAACGTTATTTGTAAATGTCTATATATCTTGGAAGATTTTCAAACAATGACCAAACTTTGGAACAATAATTAATCCGATAAATTGTAATACAACACTATTCGTTTGGCTCAATGATAGAAAGTTTTCTTCCGGAACCTTAGAGAGCATAATCGAATCCGGTGAAAGACGCATTCCTTATCCGTGATTTCTTGTCAAATTAACTTATTGTAGTACTCTCTCCTTTGCATAAATAAATTTGTACGCGTTATTAAAAAGGAAATTAAAAAACATCTCCGAGACAAATAGTGTCTCTCTCCCACTAATGAGATAACTGGCTCTCTTGTGGCATGATGGCCCAGTCGAAAAATTGAATACGGAGAATAAAGTTTCGTTTGCTTACCTGTGAGTGAAAATATTGATCTTTTCTTTGTGGCAACATTGCATTCTTATCTCATTCTGCCCAGGAGCCGAACCTACCAAGGACAGTAGAAATCCTGTTGCTTAGAAAGAGAGAAATCGATAATGGCTCGCAACAAATAAGACGAGTATATTCAACTCTCCTGAACTATAAAATTTTAGCAAGCAGAAAGTCATGGCCGTATAACAATACTAGAAGCAGTCCAATTTTACATGAATTTTTTTATAGAAATAGTTTTATTAAATCGAAATTACGTAATCGTGAAATACGTCATTTCTTCAGATTTAAAAAATTCGCCTTGTTCGCGAATGCAAATGTTGGCTGCTTTATGCATAACATTGACAAGACAAATGTAGAATGTTTTAATTTAGAAGATCTTGTAGCAATGTAGAATGAATAAAAATAATTAAGTACACTCGGAATCGAACCCGCCACTTTTCCAGTTCGCGAACAACACTTTGACAGTGAGCTATCCTTCCGCTGCTCGATTGCCTTTCTTATAACAACACATTTTAAATTAAAGCAACTTGAATGCAACATTACGTATACAAAAATTAATGTCAATTTAGTTTCATGGGCAGGAATCACGGAAGTCTTTTACTTCTGTACTACTTTTAGCTCTCAATGGACGTTAAAATATTTCATACGCCCCAATCAAATGAATTTCATCTTCATAGTTCGGTCGAGAGAGAACGTAGTTTTCAATCCCACAGTTAGATGTCGCTTTCGGCAGTGAGGGATGTCCATCGCCATCAAGTCCGCGGGCCAAGGCATTTTCGACGCGAAATTTTATTTTTTCCACGAGGGTACATGTCGTATCTATATTCATATCTTATGAAAGTCGGTTGTGTATGTGTTCGCCAGCACGTGCTGATATTACTGTTATATACTGTTATTACTGTTACCCCGATACTACTGTTGAATACGACAAGCTACTTAACTATTTTCGAGGAAATAATCCTGGGTCAGCAGCCAGGTATGAAAGGAAGTGAAGAGACGTTTTAACAGGAAAGGATTAAACAGGAAAGACAGAACACTTTAAAATTATTTGCAAATGGGAGAAGTCGATTTCCACTTCTTTTGTGGAATCCTGAAATTTACATGAACATTTGAACAAGTAATCTGTAGTTGTCTGACAACCAAAAGAACATTACCATAATTATCTTTTATAAAAAAATTAATATTTTTATAATACGTTTATGGAATTCTAAAATTGTATTAGTAATCATACATTTTTACATATTTACATATTTATTACATATTATTAGTAATCAGAGTATTTATTACAACAATAACGTAAGCAATTGTTATATAATCAGATTTGTATCAATTTGCGATATTCCAAAAGAAACTTAGAAATTAAATGCTTCAGTGGAGAGACAAGCTGTTGTTTCGCTAATCTGATTCTAGTGCTCATTCATGGTACAACTGCAGAAATAAAATCCTTCATTTATATTTGGTGCCATTGCGAGGGAAATCAAACCTTTATTGTGATGTCATGAATTGTAAATAACGAAACAGAATCTTGAATAGAACACCGGATAGAAACTAAACTCCCATGAACCTGGATAGAAACTAAATTCCTAGCCGCAGTAAATTAACTTGTAAGTAGTTGTGTCAGTTTCGATTTACACGACATACTGCAAACATCTTGTTAATATTCAGCTGCAAAAGTCGTATATTGACATCAAGTTAGAACCGCATTTGCGGAAAATTATATTTTATGGTTAGTGTTGAGCGACAAAAAAGAGACAAATTCCTATGTATTAATAATTTTTTAGTTTCCCGTATACGTATGTATATACGGAGTAATATACGTAGTGTAGGAAAAATTATGTAATGCTGCGGAAAATCGACTTCGATATGTCAACAGAAATGCACGTTTTGGGGCCCCCTGATACCAAAAAAGGGATTGTTTTAAAAACGTCGTCCGTTCATCTGTCCGGTGTTTGTGAAAAACACTAGCGCCTAAACCATCAAGTACGAATTTCTTTCAAAATGGATATTCCCCGGAGGATCTGGTTCCACTCGAGGCGTCGCGATTTTGAAACACTTTCTTCAAAATTTGGGTTTACCTTTCAAGCCCCCCGGACATTTTCAAATTTTTCTCAAAAGGGGCTCCAATTTTTTCCTTAAATATCTTGTAAGGATAGAGTAAAATACACTTATAAAGGTAGCACAGGTCCGATTTTCACAATTAACTCTGAATTTTCGAAAATACCAAATTTTGAATTTTGTTCCGCGTTTTCCTACTACAAAATCGAAAATATTTTCCTGCCAAATAAAAATTTGATCTCCAAAGTTAGTTCTTTCGTTAAGGCCATGTACATTTCTTTCAAAATTTGAGTAGTTATGGCGCAATATTGCATGCAATATGTGCAATTTTTTAAAAAATTACAAACACCAGATTTTCTCAAAAACGGCTCCACATTTTTTCTTTACACCTTTGGTACAGATAGGGCCTAATGTACTCTATGAGATGACATAAACGCCACGTTGTTCTATTCTTTTTTTAAAAAAATTACAAAAATGTAATTTTGACTTGTCTCTCTCTCGTTAACATTTACATTGGCGGCAATTTGTTCATATTATTATATTTACGAGTACGTGTGCTTTAAACAATATCAAGTAAAGTTTCTCGAGAACTAAACCGTTTTCTGTGAAAACCAGCTCAAAATTCCGTATTTTCAGAAACTCTCCAACGCCATTTTCTCATAAATATCTCGAAATGTTTCCTTTAAACTTTTCTATTGGATAGTGTTAATTGCACTGTTTAATATGGCATAAAGTTCTTTTTTTTTGTTTTGTTTTTTTTTTGCAAAAAATTACAAATTTTTTTGAAAGGTCTCTCAAACCTTTAATATGCACATTACCAGAAATTTGTAAACAATATTGTAAGTTTAAAGTACTTTGAATGACTTCAAAAGAAGTGTTTCGATAACTCAAAAATTTTCTGTGAAAAAGAGCTTCAAATTTCGCATTTTTGGAAGCGCTTAAATGCATTTTTCTTAAAAATGGCTCCAAATTTTTCAAAGTAATTGCCATTTAGGAAGAGGTTTGATTCTTCTTTAATATTCTAAAATTAATGTTTCCGTTCTGCCACTAGAAAACCGAAAAATTAAGAAATTGTCAAAAAATATACGTTGGGCGGCGATAGGTGGCAGCTGGCAAGAGTATGGTTCATGTCCGAATAGCTAGCCCAGACCCAAGGAAATATAAAACTAATATAGGAAAGTCTGTGCCATTCTGTAGCATCACTTCTTTATTTAACTGTATAATTTCTAAGTTTTCTTGTCATTACGGTGCTAAATTTACCAAGTTAGCTGATTCAATTCAATTCAAGCAAGCTGAATTTGTTATAGCAGGGTCAAATGAAGGGTGACAATTTTTTTACTTACGTAACGAATTAGCGACAAAAAGCGACAATTTTTTTATGGTTTACTAGTTCATTGCTGTGTGTATACGGACCTAAAACAAAACACGTAATGGTATACTCAATACCCTTGGGGGCCTTTCTGATTCTTTATGCCCTAGGGTCTTTTGATTACTTTATGGCCCGCTCTGATACCAACACAACACACAGGACATAGTTATGAATTCGATGCTAGAAAGTAAGAAGATCCTAGAAAATAAGAAAAGTAAATGGCATAATGCCCAAATAAGTAAAATAATTCGTTATAAACTTATTTTGCTTAATTGATATGAAATTTGCAATTTGGAATGTTCCCGTGAATTTATAGTTGCCATCAGTCAATAGCATTTGACTGTTACGTATCACCTTTTGTAGATGTCTAATTATACTTGAGTAACAGTATTAGTAGTAGTAATAAGATATTTAAGGCACATTGACTAACATTCTCGAAATGTTATTTTTGGGGGTTATGGCATTCTAAATAACGTTTGACACTAGGCGCTAATAAACTAAAAGTACCGTTTCATCAGCCAATTTACACTGTTATTCACACTGGTAAATCTCAATACACCATAAACAGTTTCATATATTTCTCAAGATTTTAAAGGAAACCATTGTCCGTTGTTTTGTTAGCTTTTGCGAGAATTTCTGCAGGAACTTCACAATAACGATTATGCAATAGTAATTAGATATACACTCTGTTTTGTTTATCTGACATATTGACAAATACTATTCCAATGCGTCTTTTCACTTTAGACGCAAGGAATATGTAATAAAATGTTTCGAATTCTCGTTTTATTCAGTAACGAAGTACTAAACCATAACGTTTTGTATGCACCAAGGGCATTACTAGATGTTTTTTGCCCCGAGGGCGACCTCACCCGAAGGTTGCAGATGTGCCCCTTGCCATTCCTTCGTATGGACTCGCCTCGGTGCGACCCTTGCGCCTTCGACCCATCATGCAGTGCCCTGCCTGAACGAGGCGGCGGACGGAAATCTGGGGAACAAAAGCTACATATCAGAGCCACTCCGCAGCTGCCTCCGTCACCGCTGCTGTATTGCACCGGTGCTGGCTTTGTGGCCACCTCCGCCGCTGCCGCCGCCGCCACCCCGGCCGCCTCCACCCAGGCCGCCGCCCCAGTCGGAAACGCCTTCGGAGGGTCCCAGGACGCGGCCAGGGCGTTTTTTTAAACTTCCCCCCACCAGTGGACCTGGGGAGGCGGTCGTTTATTGTCACGTAAGGGATACATACGCCGCAGCTCGTTGCCTTATGCGGCAAAGAAGGAGGCAGTGCTAACTTATTTTCTAATTTAACCTAAGGATGAAGCCGTTCCTTCGTAGGAACTCATCTTTAGGCTTTGGCCGGCAACCTAAGATTTACATTCATGTTGAGTTTTTGTATTCAGTTGGGGCTTCCTTATTGCAGTTTTCTTGTTGTTTTTTATTTATTCACTCATACATCCATTCTAAGATTTATTTACAGTTGACACACGCCCTTTCACACGACACTATATACACTGCACTATGCGCCACGGCGCCGACTTTCCTCCAAGCGTCCGTGGCGGCTAGGCACAACGTGCCCTGGCGACGGCGGCTCCGCGGGCCCCGCTTCGTCACCGCCGCCGGGATCTCACTCGTCCCGCATGGGGCCTCACGCCGCTGCTCGCAGAGCTCTGCGAGAAGCTGCGGCGGTACCGCCTGGAACGTGGAGGCTACTTGCTTGGGCCTTCCTGGGGTCCGGTGGACCTCACAGTTCACGGCCCGACCGGTTTCGCGCAAGAGCCGCGGAGCTTGCGGGCCCAACGCCTGCGTAAGCGCCGTGCGTGCCCTCCGGCGGATCTCCTCCGGCAGCTGGTGGTTTACGCCCAAGGGCCCAAGGATCTCCTCCGGCAGCTGGTGGTTTACGCCCAAGGGCCCATAGGTTTCATTGTTCCTACGCTGGCGGTTGGGAGGAGGGGGAGGAAGATGCGGCCGCGTTGCGGTGCGTACCGCTCGGTTCTCGGTCGCCCAAATCGGGCGTAAGGTCGAGACCGGCGCTGGCGCGAAGGTTCCGCAAGCATACGTCCTTAAGCTGCGTATGCAGGCGGTGAAGAGGAGACCCTTCTGTGAGAGAAGCAGGTCCGGGGAGCTGAGGAGGGGACGTAAAAGGGAGGTCCTTGCAAATATTTTGTGGCGAAGGTCCTTGTGCCAATAGAGCCTATTGTGCCAATAGAGGTCACGATCTAGAGTCACACCAAGGCACTTCGCGCTTGGGGACCAGGGGAGAAGCGGGCCAGCCAGCAACACCGTTTCCTCGGGGTCTGCCCTCTGATGGGTGAAGTTAACGGCCACGCATTTTGCAAGGTTTAGGGTCAGGGCGTTTCTGGGAAAGGCGGTGAGGCCTTCATTCAGATATCTCACGGCCTCCCCTGCTGTTTCGCTGATTTCGCGTAATGCGCAATGTCGTCCGCGAATATCAGGATCCCGCAACGTTGGATTCCCGTTCTCCTGTCTGCAAGCAGGGGCGCATCATTGACGTACAAGCCGAAGAGGGTGATGGAAAGCATGCTCCCCTGTGGAACCCCGTCTTGGCGCGTTTTAGTGACGACTGTACACCGTTAACTCGCACTCTGAACGTTCTCTCTGTGAGAAAATCGATCAGCCTGGTGTAGCAGTCGCTTATACCTGACTCGATGAGACATCATTGTGCCCCCTATGCCAACTCTCTCTCGAGAGAGGCCGATCTCGGTGCAGAGGCGCGTCAGATGCTGCGCGGAGCTACGTCCCGCTCTGAATCCGAATTGTTCGTCTCGGAGGAGACCTAGGTGCCGTATTTCCTGCTGCAAGCGCACCAGTAGGAGTCGTTCTCGAGCCTTTCCTAGGAGCGAGAGTAAACTAATGGATCTATAAATACTCGACAGGAAGAGGCTTTTACCACACTTGGTAATTAAGCAAATGCTCGCAGTTTTCCACGCACGCGGGAAATATACTTGTGCTAGGCAGTCATTGAAGAGCGCCGGAGAAATTCCACTGCTTTGTCGCCAACGGCTCTCAATTGGGCGACGGTGATGCCGCCAGGGCCGCAAGATTTTTTCGGGTTGAAGCATGGCAGCACTCCGCGCCAGGGCGGCGACCTTCACCACCTCCAAGAGGAAGCGACTGCACCCACATTCTGAATTCAAATACTGCATGTAGGTTTTCTTTTTGTCATTCATAGGTTTCTCAATTTCCTTGTTCCAGATGTTTAGTCCTTTTCTCTTCGATCTCTTATGTCGATGTCCCAATGATTCAAAAGCTGCTTGCAAAATTATGCCCTTTAATCTTTCCATTCCGTTTCCATATCCAGGTCATTGCTCTTTGACCTAACTTTTGTATCAATTCAATTTCAACTTCCCTTTTGTTATCAATATCAATCAATTTTCGACAATATAATTTCCTTTCACTGTTCCTTACACTGTGAAAACATGAAATAGATGGGTTTTGAAATATTCATCTTTAGGTTTCGGCAATTGCCAAAGAAATCGTAGATTCGCAGTAGAAATCTCACGCGTGTTCTTATTGCTGTCGGCACAGTTATTCTCTCTATTCTCCATTTCATTTCTGTACTCATTCACAACCTTTGCATTCCTTTACAGAGTTTCGGAAGCGGTGGATAAATGTTATGCGCACATGTAGGCGTGGTCACTGTCGGCGCTAGCGTATTCAAAATACTCCCATTTTTGGCATACTTTTTTCTTGGTACCAAACCAGTTCATTTGGCTAAGATTAATTTCCAACGGATATTAAAAAACGACATTCTTTCCGTGCAGTTGGCAGTGGTCAGAATGCACCATTTCTATAAAGTAGTAGAATAAAGTTTACGGTGGTGGCGGTGCAACCGTCAAATTGGCGCCGCTACAATATCATGGATTAAAAAAATTAATTGTTGGTACATACAAACATTTTGGTGGAACAATTCGCAACAAACGAGGTACAAAAAAATAGAAAGGTTTCAATGTTTGGCTATGGTGGTGGTGGTGACAAGCATGATGTTTGGATTAGCGTGATTCTAGCGCTGCCATTTTCAAATGGCTGTAACTAAATTAATTTTTTGACACAAACGAATGTTTTGGTGGAACTATCCGGTACAAACCAGGTACAAACCATTACGTCTGGTTTCACGTTTTTAAGGTAGAAGTGAAAGGAATTGTGTTCTTGCTACTGCTACCTTAGAATGGCTTTATCTTCACCAGCTTTCAGATACAAACGAATATTTTGGTGGAACAATCCGGTACGAACGAGGTACAAACTATTAAGAATGGTTTCACTTTTTTACGGTGATGGAGATTACGCATTGTGTTATGGATAGCGTAAGCCTTCCGCCGACACCTTAAAATGGCTGTATCTTAACCAATTTTCAGGTACAAAAGAATATTTTAGTGGAACAATCCGGTACAAACAAGATACAAACGATTTACAATGTTTCCAATTTTTTGTGATGGCGGCGGCGCCAGTGTGAAGTTGGCACCACCACACTTGAAAGAACTGTATCTTAGAAGTGGTTTTGGAACAAACGAACGTTACTGCGGGACAATCGGGAAGAAATGAGGTACAAAAAAATGGTAATTGTTCCAGTGGTTTTCGCTTCGGT
This sequence comes from Acheta domesticus, assembly GCA_031308135.1. Classification (NCBI taxonomy): domain Eukaryota; kingdom Metazoa; phylum Arthropoda; class Insecta; order Orthoptera; family Gryllidae; genus Acheta; species Acheta domesticus. The sequence goes on along the minus strand of JAHLJT010008446.1, from coordinate 168,769,086 downwards.
GACGGTGCCAATTTCACGGACATGGCCTCGTCAATTCTACGCTCAAAGTGTGGAACATGCAAACCAATATAGAAGTTGACTTGCCGGGTCATTCTGATGAAGTTTATCCTGTTGATTGGTCAACAGATTGACAGTGTTTTGCTAGTAGAGGAAATCACATTTTGAAATTATGGCAGAACTGAAGTAAAATTTACTTACACTTCAATGTTTTCTGTTCAGAATGATTCAGAAGAATTCCTTGATTAATTTGAAATTATATTGTACAGAAGGCTAAGATGTATTGGTAGCAACAATGATGTAAATTTTATAATAATTAAAATGTAACCTTACACATTTCTATTTATCGAAATATTCACAGGGCAAAAATGAGACACGTCAAGAGATAAATTCGATTGTCAATACAAATGCAGTGCAGCACATTTAAAAAGACAGGAATAACCAGCTAGGTCATGTTGCCTTGTTCAAGCCACGTTGTGATGTTCAAACGATGTTGTGTTGACCGATTTGGCATCCGATGATAATGTTGCCTCCAGAACAACAGAAGGGAAGGACGAGAGATCACATAGCCCCTGGGTTCTTCCAGGATTCTCGTTCACGCAGCCCCTTCTACTCCGCCAGGCGCCCTCGCCGCTTTCGCCCCCGCGCGGCAAGTGCTTTGCGGAACCGGTGGAGCGCCGCTCCCATGGGCCGTCCACTGGGAGACCGGACGCCGTCTGGCTGCCTCGGTGCAAACCGAAACGGCACCCGTTTAGCCAGGCACATTGCGACGAAACGTGGCGTATACGTATGCGCCCCGAAAGAACCCACGATCAACCCGTCGACTGGGAATCGGGGAATTATCAACCTCGCGACCTTACTGGTTTCGTGTCTCGCCGCAGCACGCCGCAACAAATTCAAAATATCCCACAACACCACCTCAATCGGTTTCATAGCTCATATAAGCACTCTGCTTGAGCGAAAACCGCTAAATTCACGGGACGAAATCGATAGCGCGGTGACACATCACCTTCGGGATTCGAAACACCATAATTACTCGCGATCCGGAATCACGTCCTGAGCTTACAGATGAGCAGAGAAGGACGCTGCGGGAGCTCCGCAGATATTTTAAACTTCACAGTCGCTACTGCGAAATCGCGGACGGACCGTGGGTTCGAGCTCTCAGCAGGGAATTCCGTTAATCTCTACAAGACGAGAGAAATGCAAAATAGTCGCGCACAATCGAAAACTCTAATCTTCGTAAAAGAAACCTCTGGGGATTATCTAAGGTGCTTCGAAAATATGCTTCAGATACATTTCAACTGTATGAGAATTAATCACTAAATAACGAATGCAATATTTACAAATGATAAGCGTTTATATATGTATAGTTCTTCTAAGTCCATAAAAAGCAAAAATGAAAATGTAAATTTAACTGGTAATAACTTTAGTAAATTCCCATTTACCATCGAGATTCGTTAACTACTACAAACTTCAATGTCTCCGGTTTAATTTGTCGACACAAAAAGGAAATCCGTGATGGAGTATTTGAGAAAATGAATTTTTAAAAAATTCCTAATTATTTATTTGGCCTTAAGATGGCCTATATATATATATATATATATATATATATATATATATATATATATATTCATGGGGCATTATATATATACACACACACACACCAGGATTTAGGATTTTAGACAGAAAATTTGTGACTGGAGGGTTGGCAAAGTGGAAAAAACAAAAGACCTGGCACCTCTTGGTCACAAGAAAGAAAAACAAAACACTGAGATAATGAAAATATGGGCCCAAACAAAGATTAGGAAGTTCGGAAAGGCGTCTATATTGTACTCCATGGCGTTCAATAGGGCCCATACCTGAATAATAATAATAATGATAATAATAATAATAATAATAATAATAATAATAATAATAATAACCCACCTAGGGAGTACACGACCTTGGAGTTGGTGGTGGAGCTTGAGTACCCCCATGAGCCTTAAAGCTATGTCAGTGGTAGCCTAGCTACCGGTAGGGCCTCCCTTGCTGAATAGGTTGAAGGTGAGGGGTCAGACGAAGAAGTACTCCATTTTGAGGAGAGTGGGAAGTAAGTAGAGAGGGAAGGGTCATGAACCTTTGGACTTCCTGTTGTCGGCCCATAGAGGGTACAGGAGAGAAACTGGGTTGGCACACCAGGCCACTGATTAGAGTGGAGGCCCGAACCTTGCATTAGCCAGCGAAGGAGGCTGCCTTCAGCAGTCAGTGAAAATCCCGTAGGGTTTAGTAATGCCGACTGGCGATCGGAGGGACCCCTTGCTAGGCCCTGCGGGGGGATGCCCCGAGGCCACTATGGGTCGCAGTAACGGATGGCAGGAAACAACCCGAGGGTTAAGTGTGATCTGTGAACTCGAACTTGCATCCCGCAAATCTTCAATTCAAACCAATGAGCAAAATGGATAGAACAAGAAATGTAATGAATCTTAACGTGCCTTCTTCTACCAATGTCCCATACCTGCTCAGAAACCGAGCTAATGTCACCTTGTCGACGTCTGGCCATCCCACGGATGTTAGTCCCAGTGACCCAGAGCTGGCAGTAGCTCGAAGCCATCGTCAGAGATGGACCCGGGATGAATTAAAGGATCAATTTCAACTATAGACTGTCTCTATTGATATGTTGAATTATAAAAAAGTTCCAAATAATTATAGACAGTCATAAACAAAATATATTTGTTATCTTGACGACAACGTTTCGGAGACTATTTATTTGGATTTTCTCAACCCTACAATATTGATTACAGAACACAAATGGTTTTCGAGACTAATTCTAGAATCTTTGTTTATAAAAATATATCCTTCTATGAATTTTCAAATTGAATGTAATCAGTTTTCTAAGAGTTATGATTCTATATTAACCAAATTTAATAAAAAATACAAAAGTTTTTCAATAGATATTTCAAATAAAGTTATTCTCAATACGCAACAACCTTCATGTCCGTATTTTTTACGTAGTAAACGTGGTCTTGTTTAATATTTTATTTTATAATCTACAAACTCATATTGTGATGTAATGAAATTAATGACCTGATGATGGAGACATAAATAGTCTCCGAAACGTTGTCGTCAAGATAACAAATATATTTTGTTTATGACTGTCTATAATTATTTGGAACTTTTTTATAATTCAACAAATGAATTAAAGGAGGTGATGTGGTGCTTTTACTATGCAAAAGCGAAAAATGGGGGCTCAGAAATAGAAGTCTTCAAGGTATGGAGAGAGCGGAACCCAGATATGAGACCTACCCTAGACTCAAAGAAGCTTGCCAGTCAACGTCGATACATACTCAGCAGCGGAAAATTCACAGCAGAACAACTTGCTGACATTGAGAGAAATGCGGAGTATGTACTTCGCTCGAACTATCCACATGACGAACATGTAGAACTTGAAAATGATGATCCCGTGGAAGGTTCATCTCTTTCCAGTGAAACACACGTCAGTGATGAAAATCCATCTGGCAATGAATTACACGATAAGAACATGCTGCGAAATCTCCTTCGGCGCGAAATAGAAAGAGTTAGTCAACTTCCGTTTGAATCTCGCGAACCGTTGAGGAGAATATACGAAAATGCCAAAGCTAAAAGAGTGATAAAAACAGTGAATTCTGTCTTAAATGAGGTGGTAGAGACCCCAGGCAGAGATCTAGATATTACTGAAATCAATCACATCATATATGCAACTGGATATCTAGTATCTCAGATAATTTTGGGGCCAGCCAAGAACACCGACGGCCGACAGAAAAACAGAATAAACAGCTCTGTACCCCCATGGATGAACAGAATTATGAAACGGATAGCCGACACTCGGCGCGAAATATCACTCTTAGCTGAGGCATCTTCTAAATCAACGCACACCTCTAAAGTTCAACAAAAAACATTCAATTATTGAACAACAATACCAAATTGAAAATGACACCAGTAGGCTAATGGTAGTTGAGAAGCTAAAAGAGAAAATTCAAGCATAGGCTCAACGAATTAGACGTTACAAACGCAGAATAGATTTCCGTGTGCAGAACCGGTTGTTTGAAACAGACGCGAAAATAATGTATCGCAATCTGACTCAAGAACCGAATGGCAATGCTGTCACTCCTTCAAAAGATGATGTAAAGGCATTTTGGGCAGCAATCTGGGAAGAAAGAAGATCCTACAACAAAGATGCATCTTGGCTTCAATCTGAAGTTGATGCTGCAAATGAACTTGTGGAAACAGTGGAAGATGTTCACGAATTCTTGGAAGAGGACCTCTTCCAAGCAATTAAAAACATGGGAAACTGGAAATCCCCCGGGATTGTTAAGATCCAGATTGGATTAAGAAATTAACAGCAATAAATTCCCATCTAGCAAAGGTTGTTAATTCGAATTTTAGAAAACCCAAAGGAACTCCCGGAATGGCTCACACGCGGCATCACGTATCTGCTACCCAAAGACGGAGACAGCTCTTTGGCGAAGAACTACAGGCCAATCACTTGTCTGCCAGTACTGTACAAAGTTATAACTTCAGTCATAGCTGACAAAATGTACAGACATCTAGAGAAGAATCATCTAATGCCAGATGAACAAAAAGGATGTCGTAAAGGTTCTTATGGCTGTAAGGAAATCTTGCTACTGAATAAAGTCATCTTGAATGATGTAAAGAAACGAAAACGTAATTTGAGCCTGGCTTGGATTGACTACCAAAAAGCCTTTGATAGTGTATCACACGATTGGATTTTGAAGACCCTGGAGATCTATCGATATCATCCTAGACTTATTGAATTTTGCAAGGCTAGCATGAAGTCCAGGAGTACCAGGTTACTAATACAGAGCAGAAAGGAAGCTGTAGAAACCAGAAGTATTCAGATCAACAGGGGTATTTTTCAAGGAGATTCACTATCCCCTCTGCTGTTTTGCATTAGTTTGATCCCACTATCGAGACAGTTGTCGCAAGCTGACTTTGGTTACAAGCTCCATGGTGATGAAAGGCCAGTATCACATTTGTTTTACATGGATGATCTGAAAGTGTTTGCTAAGAATGAAGCGATTCTCTCCCAAATGCTGTCTGTCGTAAATGACTTTAGCAATGACATCTGCATGAAGTTTGGTCTTGACAAATGTTCAAAATCAATTTAAAAAGAGGCAAAATGACAACGTAAGAGAGCATTGAAGTTGATATGCACACTGTGATACAAGATCTTGAGCCAGGTAAAACTTACAAATATCTGGGCATTGAAGAATGTGAGACCATCTCGAACAACACAATGAAAGAGAGAATTCGCAAGGAGTATTACAGAAGAGTGAGACTTGTCCTGCAGTCTGCTCTGAACTCCAGGAATAAAATATCTGCAATTGGTAGTCTGGCGGTACCTGTAGTTGAGTATAGTTCCGGACTAGTGGACTGGACTGAGCAAGAAATCCGCATCATGGATCGAAAAACCAGAAAACTGCTAACAATGCATCATGTCGCCCACCCTCGAGCTGATGTACATAGACTTTATGTGTCACGTAAGGAAGGAGGAAGAGGCCTCAGACAAATTGAAGCCTCCTGGCACAATGCAATAGTTGGAATGGGAAAATATGTAGTCAGTCATCAAGATGACCCTCTAATGAGGCAGGTCATGAAATCTGTCCGAAAAATGGGAAACAGGCATTGTTAGTGTAGCAAAAAGCAGTGCAAAGAAAACTATGCAAGACACGTCAAATAACACAGACACTGAACTTCTGGTACAACTAAACATGAAATGTGAGACACAAAAAATGTTAAAGAAGTCGTGGAGGGACAAACCCCTCCATGGGCAATATCTAAAAAGAATGGACAAGGTGCAGATCAATAAAGATCAATCATTTATGTGGCTTAAAAGGGGAAGAATGATGCCAGAATCGGAAGCAGTTCTAGTAGCTGCTCAAGATCAGGGGTTCAGAACACGACATTATGATAAAGCGGTTCTCAAAATTTCCCAAGATGGCAAATGCCGAATTTGCCAGGAGCAAGCAGAAACCATTGATCATATTGTCTCAGCTTGTCCAATTCTAGCAAAGACCGAATACTTGAAAAGACACGACAGGGTGTGTAGTTACCTCCACTGGCAGATCTGTACCTCCCTCGAAGTTCCAAACACATACCCCAAGTGGTACGAACACTCACCAAAAAAGGTGACGTCTGTTGGATTGTGTACGATATTGTACGACCAACAGATTCAAACTGATCGCACGATAGCGGCAAACAAACCGGATATAGTCATCCGGGATTTAGAGAAAAAATCGTGTCTACTTGTGGATGTTGCTGTGCCTTGCGATCAAAATGTCGTTACCAAGGAGGCAGAGAAACGTCTTAAATACAAGAGTTTGGAAATCGAGATCAGCCGAAAGTGGGGCGTAAAAGCACAGGTCGTCCCGATAGTTATCGGAGCTCTGGGATTTGTTCCGCAAAATTCGAGTAAGAACTTGTCTAAACTCCTAGGTAATTCAAAGAACTGGGATATGCAAGAAATAGCTTTATTTGGAACAGCCCACATTTTGCGCAAAGTATTGTAGAGGCACCGATAGTCCCTAGATCTACTCCTTAGGTAGCTGGTTGCAACCTGGAGTAGATTTTATATTCAGCCGACTCATAACATCTTTAGTCGTGATGTAATGGAATAATAATAATAATATATAGGGTAGATATTCTTTAATACTGGTTTTGGGAATTATATAGGGTTTAATATTGCTTTAGGGAATATCTCGAAGTGTACATCGGTTCAAGAAAAGTAGGTAATGGAAGTTGTTTGTGTTGATGGGGGCCATCCAGTGATATCGACACCCTACCTCTACCCCTCGCGTGTAGCGGTCAGGGGAAAAAGTTAAATAGGAACTCTCGTTTTTACTTTCTCGCTTTACGAATACTTCGTAAGAAGAGAAAGTTATGTAATCGTGCGCCGGAAAACGGGGAATTTTCGCCAGAAAAATTCTTATAGCAGGGGTCTGGTAACGAAAAAGTGGATAAAACCTGTTGCTAAATTTAGAAAAAATCCTCTATCTCGTGGAGTGGTCAAATCCATTATTTGTTGCTTCTTAATACTGCAAAATCGATTGACGGCAAAACGTCCGTCTGTCCGTCTGTGGTCAACGCTAGCGCCTAAACCGTACGTCGATTGATATTCTACGATCGGTTTTACTCGTCTCAAGGCCTCTGGAATTTGAAACCGATATTTTAGTATTTGAGCGTACTTTACATGAAACCCATTTTGAGATTTTCAAAGTTAAAAGAAAATGGCCCCAAATTTTTTGATTATATTTTGTTGTTGAATAGTGCGAAGAACGTTGAAGGGAATGACGTAGGTATCATTTTCGTTGATAGGCCCAATTTTTCGAAAATTGCCAAAAACTGTTCAAAAATTGCAAAATTGAAGATAGAGATTTTTGGCTCAGACAAAGTCGGTTGTACAAAATTAGCACTTCAAATAAGTTCATGTACCATTTTTTGGTAAAACGAGTAGTTTTTGCGTAAACTGCGATTCAAATTTACAGAAAAAAATTCTCAAAAACCGCTCCAAATCTTCCTTTAAATTTTCTGCACGTGTAATAAGGGACGGTAAATATATAAATAAACTAGTGGTGCTATAGAATGGCACATACTTTCTGGCAGTATTATTTTTCAAATGCCGATCAGCGGATAAATTATGTGGAGTAAGCAGTTCACCGCTGCCTTTCTTGGTCATGTTTGAAAGACATGTTTTTCGTATGTTGACAATTACCGGCTTCCTAATGATAGAACTGATACAATTACTTTTTGACTAAAATATAAGTAGTTGGTCCGTATGTCAGTCCCGTGGCGCGGCTGATTAAAGCACCTTCAGGTTGAGAGCTTCAATAAGGAAGATGCCGAGTTCAATCCCTAGATGGGGATTTTAATTTGATGAATGTGATGTTGCAGGAAAAAACATTGAAAACTGTAGATATTTGATTGAAAGTCATTTGAAGTACTTCTACTCACGAATAGAATCAATGCAGATAAATAGAAAAGGACTTGTCTGTTTTCCCTAACTGCATCTTTTAAACAAGTTTTCAACTCTGTTATTCGATTTCTGAAGCGTATGATATGTCAAATCAATCGTTGTCTAGTATATATCTGTATGAACCAATTTAAGTAAAATTATGGGTATTTTAACGTTAAATTGTAGTACATTATAACCAGAACGCATGCGATGAACATACAATCCCTAACCGTTCCGAAATTATTATTACTTTCTAGCCTTACGAATACTTCGTAAAGCGGTTCACCGCTGCCTTCCTTGGTCAGGTTTGAAAGACATGTTTTTCGCATGTTTACAATTACCGGCTCCTAATGATAAAATCGATACAATTACGTTTTGACTAAAATATAAGTAATTGCGATAAATGTACTGGAAATGTCTGTATATATTTGTTCAAATTTTTAACTTTTAACAATTTTTTACTTCTCTTCTTGGATTTGTAAAGCGTATGTACCATCGTATCAATTGTTTCTTTATCATGCATTTACCGTTTATAGGTCGGTTCTATTCTTTCATGGCTCTGTTTGACACAGGTGGTGTTGGTGTGGCGTAGTGGTATAAGTGCCGGTTCGTTGACTTTGAGTATCTGATGTCGGGCCGCGGGTACGGAAACGTTTGCTGGTATAATACACTTTTGCTGGTGTATGAAGTAGTGGAATAGCAATAAGGACCGTATAGAAGCAGAGCGAGAAAGTATGTGCGTTGGAAACACCACTAGTTTATTGTAGATTCGATTTTTTCGTGAAAAGTACTTAACTTCTGATTGGACATTTTTTCATTTCATGATAGATGGCGCTGTAATCAACATAATTCAAAATAAGCAAAGCCTTTAAATATGACTCGACAATTACACATCCAATCGAAAAAATAGAAAATTCGTGTTCAATAATTTACTCAATGATACCAAACATCTCAATGTAGTGTATCGATGTGTGAGAGGCAAAGGGACTCACCTGAAACAAGCATCCCGTTGGTAAGAGGCAAGAGGACTCACCTAAAACAAGCATTCTGAGGGAACAGAATTACTACGTCCGTGATGTTGTTCCTAGGTCACGCTAAAAGAAGCTTTTTAAAAATTTTTGATGACAACGCTGCTTGCAGACACTTCTCACATGGCCGAACGCTGCCTAATTCTCATTCACTTTTCTGCGTGCATTGAAAGTGAATATAAATTCGTATGCGATACAGATGTGCTCCCCATGTACCCCAAGATTAGTTTTACTTCTGTAGCAAAAAACGACTGCCAGTTATCACTGGGTCATTCCATGCAAAAGAGTAGGAAATCTGACACTAGATCTCAGAATTTAAAAATATTTTGCCACCTTACTTATCATGATACCTGCATGAACCAGGTAAAATATTTTTGTCTCATCAGCCATTGTTTAGCAACAATGGGCATTTGAAATATTAGGTTAGCACTCTGTAGACGTTCCATTATGATTTTTTTCCGATGATATGCAAACAAGCAAAAAATATGAAAGTGACACTGTAGAAGAAATGTAAAGGATAATTTCACACTAAATAAATTTTTTATCGTGAGTCTTCAACAATTAGGAAGTAAACAAATTCTAAAAATGAAATAAATGGAAATGTAATACTTTTAAATTCTTGAATTTTGGAAGAGCAATTGCTGAAACTACTTTCAAGCTACTCTGTAAATTTCATCACGGAATCTTGAATGGTTTTAAAGTTATGAATAAAAGTATCTTTCCAGCGCTCCGTAAACGAACTCATCTCAGCTGCTAGAGCCGCCGCGCCCAGCCCTCTTCGTCAGCACTCGGCGTTACTTTTTTCCTCCGCGGCGCGATGGTGGATTTCGCAAAACTATACGAGGTGTTAATTTTGCCGTATGAGCTACATGAAGAGATACGCCAAATTCGACCATTATTTTTGTTCACTCCAACTTTTGGTAAATACGTTAAAATAATATATTTCTCATTAGCTGTTGTCACATTTGAACATTTTTCTTTGAATTGTGTCAACGTTTCTTCTCCTTCATTGCTTTCTGTACTCACATGAAATAATTCAAAAACTGCATTATTTACGGAAACTCACCTTTCTCCTTGCGTACGATTTCTCTCGGGTTTGTTTTCGCAATGACAATGATGATTGACCCAGAGGATTCAAAATGTTTACATTACTGATAGTGGCTTCCTCTGCAACTGCTGGAACTACGTACTCCTCTTCAATTGACGTTTTCACTTCACTGTCTGTTTCAGTTGAGTCACAAAGATCTGCATTGGGCATTTTGGATATTTGTGACGACACAGATCGCATATTGTTTTTCCTGTCACTAAATTCGATATTTTCTTCCTCATCGCCTCTGTTATCTTTCTCTTACCCACCCGACTTTTGTGCTTCTCAAGTCCGAATGGATTGCAGCACCAACGCCTGTTAAACGTATTCACAATCTTTGGCATTTTCTTTCACGATGTATCACTGAATAGTAACACGCGAAAACTAAGACTGTAAACTGGTGTCAGGATCCCTCCGAAGACATCGATGGATATCCCTAGGCAACGAACTTGGCGGTGACTGCCTACGACCTGGCCTCACCCCTCGCTGAGCAAAGGCACGCGCCTTTCAACCTTAAGAGCAAAATGCGCGTGTACTTTTTATTTAATAACTTACGTATTTTTTAAAATTCCATCGCGTTTACAGAATACAGAATGGTTATTTATTGGTTCTTCGTGCAGTGTGTAAAATATGAATGAAAAGAAAATATTACTTTTGAAGAAAAATGTATTTGTTTAATTTATTAGCATTTTTTATTATAAACAAATACCTCAACCCTTAATATACTATCAACTGCTTAAAATAAGGTCATTTATCTTCAAAGTGTGCTCGTTTTTAAAGTTTTATTCATTTTACGAACGTCATAATTATTTTCATTATTGAGTAAATTGTGTCATCGTCCATGTTTAACCCGTAATTGTTGCTAAACTGCTAAAGATAAAAATTCCATAAATTGTCTTTTAACTGTTCATCATTAGTAGATTAATGTAATAAAATATGAAAAAATCTGAGACTCGCTGTCAGAAATCCTGCAATTTTGCATGAAATGACCCCACTATATTGTCACTAAATTGGAGAATAAAAGAAATTTTTTAAATTATAAAATGACTGCCAGTTACCATAGCTCCATTAAAATATATTGTAAATCGGATTATATATTAGGTTGACAGATAATCTTTGTTTTGTAGCCTCGATTTTTAAGTCTCTAGGACTTGTAGTTTGTCTTGCAGTTTCAGTCTTTTAGTCTTAGTCTTTTAGTCTCGGTCTTTTAGTCTTAGTCTTTTAGTCTTAGTCTTTTAGTCTTAGTCTTTTAGTCTTAGTCTTTTAGTCTTAGTCTTTTAGTCTTAGTCTTTTAGTCTTAGTCTTTTAGTCTTAGTCTTTTAGTCTTAGTCTTTTAGTCTTAGTCTTTTAGTCTTAGTCTTTTAGTCTTAGTCTTTTAGTCTTAGTCTTTTAGTCTTAGTCTTTTAGTCTTAGTCTTTTAGTCTTAGTCTTTTAGTCTTAGTCTTTTAGTCTTAGTCTTTTAGTCTTAGTCTTTTAGTCTTAGTCTTTTAGTCTTAGTCTTTTAGTCTTAGTCTTTTAGTCTTAGTCTTTTAGTCTTAGTCTTTTAGTCTTAGTCTTTTAGTCTTAGTCTTTTAGTCTTAGTCTTTTAGTCTTAGTCTTTTAGTCTTAATCTTTTATTCTTGCAAATGACTTCTAATGAAGTTTTTCGATACCTTTTGTTTTTGGGTCCCCTGATGCCGAAAAAGTGTTTCTTTTCAAAACGTCCGTCCGTCCGTCCATCTGTGAACTACCGTAGCGCCAAAAGCATAAGTACGATTTCTTCCAAAATGAATATTCCGCAGCCGATTTGGATCCACTCGAGGCACCGCGATTTTGAAAAATATTCTTCCAAATTTGGGGGTATTTTACATGAAGAAATGGTGCGTTACAATTAACAATTAATAAACATTAATAACAAAAAATACTGTTTCAAAAGAATTTATAGATTTTAAGATAAAAAATGTTCAATTTCATTGAAAATACTGTGGGCAAAGGTGAGGAAGAGTGAGGTTAACTGGTCCAATTTTTTAACTAGTTCTAAAATGTTATTTACTTGATCTATGCACGTGACATTTCGCATGATATGTAAGAGAGGCTTTCGCCTTATATTGTGGGAACAAACAATATCATTGTGCTTACAGTTATTGTCAAATACGGAATATTTTATACATTTGAAATAGAACCAGTTAACCTAACCGGTAAGGTTAAGTGAACCGGAAATTGAAATAAGGTGTGAAAATAGAATTGAAGTTTAACAGACTGTTTTCATGAAACAAAATCATTCTTCTACATATTGCCATAACCTTTTTCACACATAAATTAGCTGTTTCCCAAAACGTGGCATCTAAAGTTAAAACTTGGAAATAACGGTGTTAATGAATTAAATTCATAAAATAGTGAAATTCGATTAAATTATGTAACATTCCAGATTTATTAATTTGCATATCTATAAAATCTACATCCTAAAAAAAATGTAAAGGGGGTTACTGAACCGGTCCACTTAACCTAAGCCCCCGGCGGTTCAGTTTACCCCACAGCTCATATTTTCTTTATATGCCCGAAAACACACAAGTCGCGACATATTATTAAAAACAAAACACAAATTATAGAGCAGAAATACTAACAATTAATTTGGTGGGAATACTCTTCTTGTAGTTGTTATTCAATCGCAATGAATGGGAAGTAGAGGAGTGGTAGAAAAACCTCGGACCTTTCAGAATAAAAATTCCTTACTGGACTGAACAAATCAAGGCCCACCAACATTCCAACATTTAAAAATATGGACCACTTAACCTAACCAGTCTAGTTAACCTAACCGGTCCAGTTAACCTACTCTTTTCGTGGCTCAGAGCGATGTCGCTCGTCTTTCACCAAGGAGGTACGGGTTCGATTCCCGTCGAATTTCATGTGAAATTTGTTCCTACAAAACGAGTTAACTCCTTTGAAGTGTCCTAAACCCTTCCCATATCCTCATTCCTTCCCAATTCTGGCCGCTGGGTAGTGACGCAGGGCCGCGAGGTGTGAGGCGCGTACGCGGAAATGCTACCTGGCGGTCTTCTTGAGAATTGACTGCGACGTAACAAAGTATTAATGGAGGATTACTCCCCAGGGCAAAAAGCGCTCAACGCCCCTAAGAGGCTTGGAGACGCGTTGCGTCAATTAAGATGCAACGAATGTTTAAAAAATCTCTCCCCTACCTCCCCCCGTAAATTATTTTTTTTAAATTCTCTATATTTCAGGCTTCTCTATATTACGTGAAAACAACTCTCATATTCGAACTAGTAGTGCTACAACAGTTCATACTTTCTCACATTTTTTCTAACTTCTCCGCAATATATACTACTACATGAACCAGCAAAACTGTTTTCAACTATGAAAAGTTTGCTCCGCACTGAGAGTCGAACACAGGTCCGCCGAGTTCATTCGCTGTGCACCTTACCTCTCAGCCATGGAAATGACCTGAACCAGCAGGTCGAGCCGACGCTTAAAAATCTAATAGTTACGACTCAATATGTCCAAGACACAATTTTCGAAAACTCACAGAGATCAAGGAAAAAGAAACCTACCTCATTATTTTAAGGGGTCTTTGTTTTATACGTGGGAAAATTTTAAAGAAAAAATGGAGCCGTTTTTGAGAAAACGTTCTTTTCATAACTTGCATTAATTTCAAGCAGAAATTATAAGAATACTATTGTTATTGTTTTTTTAAATGTTGTACATGACTTCTTTAAAGAGATGATCTGAGGCAAAAATCTTTATCCTGAATTTTGTAGTTTAGATTTTTTCGCACTTTTCGAAAATGAGCCCTCTATGCCATAGAAATGAGAGTTCGCCGAAAATGAGGAGTACCTTCATATTTTTATTGTCCATTGACACTTACGAGGAGAAAATTTGAAGTAATGAAGGAGAAAATTTGAAGTAAATTTGAATCATGGAGCAGTTTTTGAGAAAATAATTGTTTTAGAAGTTTCAAATTACTCAAAAATACTCCTTTTTTAAAAACATTGTACAGAGTTCGTCGAAAATAGGGCTAGCACATATTTTTACTGTCCCTTGATACATGTGGACCGGACGGACAGACGGACGTTTTAACCTTTATCGATTTTTCGATTAAACAACTTCTTCTTCTTTCTTCTGGAGTTTTTATCCAGCCGACAGCCGGTTACCCTTTAGGTTCCGATGGGATGCATAGTCGACCATACACTAGATTAGATATCAACAGACTTGCGGGCTCCTCTGATCTGTGGACAACACATACATGAGATACACGGGACAAACAACCATTCCCAAGACGAAACTCGTACTTGCGACCGTTCAGAGCAAAGCGCTGACTCGGTACACGTTCTTAGCCACCTCGGCCAAACCATGTCGGCTTGATGAATTTTAAAAAGATAAATATTTAATATAAAATTTTAAAAAGATAAATAAAAGATAAATATAAAGATTATTATTTCTCTTCTAAAATAATGCGGGACGTTGTCTTGATACCGTTTTATTGGCATTCATGAATTCTTAACATATACAGGTGTAAATACGAACGTCCTACATTACATATCCAGTCGAAGAATAGGACGCTCAAAAAAACAATGCACCGTTTCTCCCCGCATGGCCGCGTACAGCCGAGATTCTACGAATAAAAGGATGAAAGGAGTGCTTTCGGCCGTGCAAAGGCATATGGACCTGCAGGATGAGTCACCGTGAGCGGAAACGAGTTCTCAAAGCGATGCACTCATTTTGGCGAATCTTTTGCATGCTGGGCGTTGATTCATGGCTATTTCCCAGCTGTCTGTTACTATTACCGATAAAACTTCTGCAGAATTTTGTTATACTCTATTCTTCTCTAAAAAATTGAACATTCATAATTTTTATAATTTTGTTTGGTCATCGCCGAATCAATCGATGGCTAGCAAACTCGCCGTAACTTCAAATAAGGGGGTCACGAAATACTAGTGTATAGGAAGAAATATCAAAACTCTTCATCCTTTTAGTATTGAAAAAAATTAAGCATTTTTTATATTTTTGACAGGCACGTTTTCCCTAAAAAATACCCAATAACTACACGAAATTTTCACTTTCTCTCCTTACTAAATACGTAATGAAAAAGTATTGTAATGCAGCGGCAAAAATAGGCGACTTTTTCGACTGAAAAACTCGGATTGTAAACCCCAAGTATCGAAAAAGTGGATCAGACTTGTTCATATATGTAGTTAATTACTTTCTCTCTCAGATGCAGTCAGAAGCCTAGTTTTGTGGGTCTTCACTGAAAAATCAATTGACGGCACCGGAAAAGGTGGATCAGGGTATCAACTGATTGCAATGCGGTGCCACTGGCCGAGAGATCTAAGATCTTCGAGTCCCGATGGTGGCACGATTTTCGACCCTGGCTACATAGCTAGAATTCATTCAGCCGCTGTCTGGGGGACAATTCTAGTGGCCGGCTACTCTGATTGGTAGTTTTCCGTGGTTTCCCCGATCATCACCAGGCGATATGCACTACCCTAACAAACGGAACGTGGGCGACATGTCTTTCCTAATCCTTGTCCTTACTAACACTTACAAGCACTACACTTCCACACGTCTTGTGAGACCAGTCGAAAGCTCAGAGCTTGTCCCGGTTGGGGTGGTGCCAGGCTAATGGGAGATACCTGGTTCGGGAAACCCCGCAAGTTGACGTGTGAGTGGGTGCCGGATCTTGCCATCCAGCGGGGGAAGATCACCGCCACCTCCCGTGATAAAAATATGTACTACACTTTCGGAAACAATTACCTTAGTAGTTAAAGCGCACGGAATCACTAATCAGTCGACTGACGGCAAAAATCAATCAATTGATGGCCATCCGTCCGTCTGTGGTTCATGGTAGCACCTAAACCGTTAAGACGACTTTCTGCAAAATGGACATTCTCTAATTGATCTGTACGAACCCCTTGGAGTGTCAAAATATTTTGATTTTTGGGAGATTTTACTTGACGCATCAACATTTTCAAAATTTTCTCAAAAATAGCTTTAAGTTCTTTTATTAAAGGTTTTGCAACGAAACGATTTAAAAATATGGCAGGTCTCATTTCAGTTTCAATGTCTTTTCGAAACTTCCAAAAGTAAAACATTGTTTCGGGGTACAACTACAATACTGAAGATAGACACTTTTTCATAAATGAAATCTGTTCAAAAATCATCTTTAAACGAGGTAATGTACAATTTTTACTCACTCGTCCTTCCTAAGAAGAGAAAATATTGTAATCGTGCTCCGGAAAACGGCGAATTTTCGATTGAAAATCTCTTATTGATGCGCCCCGATAAAGAAAAAGTGGATGAATTATGTTCCTACATAATAGTATATTACTTCCTCTATCATATGGTGTAGCCAGAATCCAAGTTTTGTGGGTCCTTGATACTCAAAAATCTATTGACGGCAAAACTCCAGTCTATCCGGAAGTGTCTGTTTCTCTGTCCGTCAGTGGACAACGCTAGTGCCTAAAGCGCTTAGCCGACTTGCCAAAGTAATATTCCCCAATCAATATAAACGAAATCTAGGCTTTGGGAGTTTCAATTGGATATTTTGTTTTTGACGGTACTTAACATGACGCCTCAAAAACATTTTCAAAATTTTCTGAAAAATGGCTCCGACTTTTTATTCAACTATGTCCTTGGGTAGCTTAGGAGAAGCAGGTGTCATATACATTCAAATTTCTTGTTTTTCGAAAATTGTAAAATTATTTTCTTCAGTGTCTCCCTACATCTACAATATTGAAAATAGAGATTTTTTCCTTAATAAATTCGGTCCTTTACAGGGAGATCTTGAAATGAAGTCATGTACAATTTTCCGAAAATATCAGTAGCTTTTAAGTTTCTTCTCGTATCATAAGGCACTAAAAATAGCGTGGTTGCCTCATTTCGGCGAACTCTCCGTATTAACGAAAATTGCAAAAAATTGCATTTCAAAACTACAAAATTAAAGATACAGATTTTTTCCTTAGACAAAATCTAATGTAAAAAATCCGCTCTTTAAAAAAAGTCATGTAATCACAATTTTGAAAATCGAGTATTGTCTCTTAATTTGCGCTTGAAATTTATGCAATTTCTAAAAAAAAATATTTTCTCAAAAACCGCTCAAAATTTTTTCTTTACTTTTTTTCATGGATAGAAGAAAGGACGCATAGGAAGATCGCGTGGATTTCATTTTCGTTTAACTATCAAAATTGTCGAAAATTTGCAGATTAAAAAATAATACGAGAAAGTATGAGCTCTTGTAGCACCAATAGTTTCGAAAATTGCAAAATGTTGATTTTCAAAACTACAAAATTGAGGATAGAGATTTTTGCCTTAAACAAAGTCTGTTGTAAAAAAGCAGCTCTTTAAAATGGTCATGTACATTTTTTAATGTGCAGATTTCGCATAATTTGTGTCTGAAATTTATATAATTTCTAAAAAATTATTTTGAAAAATTCTTAAATGTTCTCCTCGTGTGTAACAACGGACGGTAAAATAGATAGGTAGTCTCATTTTCTGCAAACACGCCATATTTTCGAAAATTGCAAAAATTGCGTGTTGGAAAAATTTTGAATTGAGACAACTACATTTTTAAGCGTCGACCCGAGTTCGATCCTTACTACTTCTGTAGCTTACGTGTATGGCTGACAGCGAGTTAACTCGACGGACCTCGCGTGGGTGCAGACTGCTGGCGCCCGCGTAAGCACAATGACGTAGCTCCGTCGCGGAAAGAGCGTCTCAGCAGTAAAGGCTTATAACAACTTGACCTCCGCTTATCGGGGGGACGAATGCTACTCGTGAGCTCGTTGCCCATGTGCACGAACCTTCCACTCTTCCGTCGGTTCAGATCGGCGCAAACTGGCCCTGCCGACCTCCCTTCACCCCTAGTCGGTTCAGATCGGCCCTAACTGGCCCTGCCGACCTCCCTTCACCCTAGTCGGTTCAGATCGGCCCTAACTGGCTCTGCCGACCTCCCTTCACCCCCAGTCGGTTCAGATCGGCCCTAACTGGCCCTGCCGACCTCCCTTCACCCCTAGCCGCTAGTCCAGACCGATCCTCTGGGGTCCTGCTAGCGACTTCCCACTCTCGCCCCTGACCGCCGTGCACTGCCAGTGTCGCCAACCGTCCGATGACCGCTGCAAAGTCGCTCTTCCGGAGTACCGTCCTCGCCGAGGCTGGGCTACATCAGGTGCCTATGTAAGTAACACCTCCCCAATAAACTGCTGTTTGCCATGACTGATGTCATCCCTGTTCATATTGCTCCCTCTCCTCCGCCTTAGGCCTTTAAGAGGCATTTAATGGCCCGGAGGGCGCCTTCTTCCCTTATCGTCCTTCCACTCCCCTGCACGTGGTGCCAGACTCCTTCCCCCTCGACAGAACTGAGTTCAAGTCTCGATGCGGAAAATAATTTTTGCTGGTTGAAAACACTTTTGCATGTTTATGTAGTAGTATAATATTGCGAAGCATTAGAAATAATGCGAGAAAGTATGTGCTGTTTAGCATCACGGGTTATTTTTTGCGTGGAAGTGGCTTTATTACAGAACAAGAAATAACCATAATAATGATAATTTTAAAATAATTACCTATTTTCACATTTATTGGATTGAATGAATTTTAATTTTGCTTTGCCGCCAAACCAAATATTTCTAAATGAAGAGGTCATACTTAAATAAATATTAAAGATTTCTAAGGCAACGTCAATATTGCATTAAAGGAGCCCAAGATACTAATTTAAAAAATGCTAAGACTAATTAAAATAGTGTTAATACTAGGACGAAGTATGTGCTACCACAGCACATAGTTTGTCCCATTATTGTAACGGCTCCACAATATTATACTATATGAACCTGCAAAATTGTTTCCTACCAGCAAGAAAAAATTCCGCGCAGAGACTCGACCTCAGGTCCATCTACTTAACTCGCTGTACGTTTTACCGTTGCACCACGCAGTCAATATTCTAGAAAAAAAAATGGAGTATTTTTGAATAATTGTATAAAAATATTACACGGAGAAATTACACGAAAAATGCACATATTTTCGAAATATAGTACATGAGCTGATTTCAAGACCTAACTCTAAAGAATAGATTTCATTACGAAAAAATATGCATCTTCAATATTGTAGTTGTAGGAAGACACCGAAAAAATTGTTAACTTTATCAATTTTCGAAAAATCAGGGATTTCAACAAAAAGGAGATTTGGACCATTCTTTTAAGTCTCCTTTACGCTTCTCAGAACAAAGTTTAATAAAAAAATTGATGCCATTTTTGTGAAAATTTTGAAAATATTGTTGAGGCTTCATGAAAAGTGCCCCCCAATCCAAAATATCCGTTTCAAACTCGCAGGGCTGCGAGTTCCTTGAAATCGATCGCGGAATATCAATTTTGGAGAAAATTGTGTGAACGGTTTAGACCAGTGATTACCAACAGGTCAAGAGAAGACGTCGAAGCTTTTTTCCCCTCCGAGATAAGGCACTCTGAGAAACAGTGCAAGCAAAGGGTGGAGGGAGAGAGAGGCAGACGGCGGTCGCCGGTACCGAAAACCTTGGCAGTGGGCCTTTGCCGGTGTTTCAGACAACATAGCCGGTGGAAGCTAGAAGTAGGAAAACATCTACGGCTTGTGATTTGCTTTCTGTTAGGAAAGCAAGTTTTCCTCTTGTAGACACTGGAACAACTACAGATGCATTACGTAGCTTTGCGACCCACAGAAATCTGCGAGATTAAAATATTTTCTGAGGATTGACATAGCTCTCAATCATGCGATGAGTAAAGGAATTTGCAGATTGAAGATCATGGAAAAGATACTGAAAATCACGCGGATTTACAAAATTCCCAAACAAAATTGTACATCAAAAATAATGAAGCCTATGGTCAAAATTATCTCACGTGACCTCTACCGGGAACGTATTTGTTAACATTAATTATTGTTTCAGAACAAATTAATTCGTTACATTATATACTACTGTATAAAATATTGTCTTAAAATGTGAAAATTGTCTTTCCCAAAAATTTTATTTAATAGAAGAATGGAAGTGTAATTATAGTACTGGTTATGATAAAGAGTCGGATATTGCTTTGAGTTATGTAATAATGTATGTTCTATTATATAATTCTTCGTATTGTTAATGAATCATAAACATTCTAAATAATAATTACCAGTTAAAAATGTAATTATCGATTTTCCACGCGAACTTTCCCCCCACTTCCGTAACATCATTGGAACTCTGTGCGCCCGCCCCGCCGACGCGGCCCTACCTTTGCTCCGCCGCTCAGTTCGAAGAGGGAAAGTTTCTGTGACGTCATAGAGTATTGAGTAGGCAAGCATTGGTTTAGACGTAGAGTTGACCACAGACAGACGTTTTGCTGTCAATCGATTTTTCTGAGGCAAAGACCCCAAAACGTGGATTCTGACTACAAGCGTATTAGAGGATGCAATTTACTGCACGGCGGCGATGGTGTAACGGCGTATCGGACTGCTATACCTAAGTTGGGGGGTCCAAACCCGATCGACGCCGTGGATTTTTAAGGGCGAAAAAATCCTTCGTACGCCTTCCTTCGGATGGGAAGTAAAGCCTGCTGCTCCATTTTAGTAGATTTACTGCATGTAAAATATCCTCAAGCCTCAATGACGCCTCTGAGCTAAATTCAAAATCTCCTATTTCGCCGCCCAAGGAATACCTTTCTCCGCTCGTTGGTGAAAGGAGCGTAACGAAATTTGCGTGGTCAGACGGAAGAGCAGGCCTCATGGCCCGAGTCTCGCCACGTAAAATAAGGCAATTCAATTCAAAACATCTAGCAACAAGATTTATCGCATTTTTCGTTACCAGAGCCGGAAATTAAGAGTTTTTATGTAAAAAAATTCCCATTTTCCGGGCACAATTACAATACTTTCTTACAGTGCCTCCGACTGGGAGGTCCAAAGGTTCGAATCCCGACAGTGGCAAGGATTTTCGACACTGGCTTGTCAATTAGATCGAATTCAACCGCTGTTTGGAGGAAAATTCTAGCTGTCGGTTGCTCTGATCCATAGTTTTCCGTAGTTTCTCTGATCAATACCAGGCGAATATACTGCAGCAGTATTCGAACAAACGGGCCGCGATCTTTCCTTCCTCTTGTTTGTCCCCCTTATTTACACACATTTACACTCACATGCACTACACTACAGCACATGTCGGGAGCTTAGAGCTTGTTCCGGCTGGGGGCGGTGCCTCGCTGGTAGGAGATACCTGGTTGGGGAAAATCCCCGCAATCGACGTACGTCAGCGCCGGATCTCACCAGCCAGCGGGGGAAGGTCACCACCACCTCCCGCGATTAAAAACATACTCTATGGGACTAATGACCTTAGGAGTTGACGCGCTCGGAATCACTAATCAATACTTTCTCTAAGACGAAAAATTAAAACAACGTAGTTTTGAGCGTTGGAAAAACGGAACACACTGCGATATTGCGACGCTCCCCTCTCCCCCTCGGCACTAGGGGGTATATAAACTGAGGACAATTTTAGCAACGGCACGCCTCGCCACTGCTTTGAAGTGCACTTTTGTGTAGTCTACGTGTTTCTTCCCGAAGGAAGACTGATTCATTGTCTGACACAATACATGATGCAACAATATCCCGTCAATCACATGAGATGCTGAATTGAAATTGACATCATTCACAGTAGAAAATAAGTCATAATATTCTATACATTGGTTTTTTGTTCTATACTTTGGTCTCTCGTTCAAGGTCACGGACGAAAATGGAGGGGGAAGGCTTTCTCCAATAGGGAGCTATATATGCACTACTATGTTTTGACGTGGAAGCTCCCTATTGGAGAAAGCCTTCCCCCTCCATTTTTCGACCGTGACCTTAGTTGGCCAAGAACAAAAAACCCAAGTATATATGTAGGTCTTACTCATTCCTTCGTCAAAGTATGACAATAGAGTTGGAGCCAACTCAAATTCAAATTCGTTTTTTCCTTTCTCATATTTTATATAAGGGAAATTCTTCTGAAAATTGTCAGGATTTCCAGACAATTTCCAGACAATAGTTTCATTGTACACAAACACTTGCACTATGTCTCGGAAATAAATATAAGACCATCATGAACTAATTAAAAATGTATTATATAATTAGCGATAGGAAGAACTGATAACTTGGTCTGGTTGGGCTTAAAGCACATTAGGTAAAACTTTAGAATGGAGTTTAATAATCAATGAATACATCAGTGGTTACTCATTTTACACAAAATATTAAGCTTTACAACATTTTATAAATAATGTTATTGATATCATTGCTTGTTTTTGATGTACTCCTAAGTTAATTTTTAAAATGTGTTCTTTGCTTACAAATCTATTTGCAGAGACTAAAGCTCACCTACTAGAAAATAAATAATTTAGTATGTTCATTCCAGATCTAAATTGAAGGGATTAAAGCAATTTCAAGCTTTCTGCTAATTTTCTCAATACCCCCCCCCAATCACCACCCCCACTGGACTCTATCACAAGTCATAGACGAGTCAGTAGAAAACACAAATGTTGTTTCATACAGTGTAGATATTCAATATGTTATGGAAAATCTGAAGTTGGAAAGCATGAAAGCAAAGTTATCTGAAAAGATATCTGTTACAATGTTGCAAATAGAAACAAGGAACATTTTGCACAAAATACAATATTATATTGAGAATAAATAGTTTTCATCCTTTCTAAATAAAGTAAATATTATGATTTACAAAAAGTTTATTTATAATAATAAACTTGATCTAGTGTAGTGCAGGTTAATTTAATATAATTACACACTGTTTTCAGCCTGTGTCCTCATTTAAGAACAGACATTTTCTCTCTTGCATCTGAGAGTAAATTAAATTCTGTGTAACTGCTCAATCTATATCTTATTTGAAATCAAAGCCATGAATTTTTAAATTATTTTTGTTTCAGTTGACCATTATAATGCTTAATGCCTTTAATTGCTGTTTTGTAATATTTTTGTGGATGTTAAACCCAAAAGCGAAATTTGAATTGATATGCTTAAATTACTTCACGAGTTCTGCAATTTGTGTATGAACTATAATAAATGATATACAAGAGTAAAATACTACTATATACTTTGTAGATGAAATAATGTGTAAAAGTTTGTGTTGCTTCATTGCGGTGTATGATTTGGTCAGAAACAATGTCATAGACCAAAAGCTAAGAAATAATGATTCTCAAATGAAAAGTGATGAAAAAAATTTACTCTTCTTAAAAACAAATTTCAATGGTACATGTCTGCATGTATAAGCAGCAGTTCAGCATACCTTAGTATTATGTAATAATATATTCAAATAAGAACTGAACATTATTTAATATCATGATCAAAATTATAATTATTTGTACTAAAATATTTAGTATTTTGAAATTTTCTCTCAAATACATTTGAAAACTTATTGCAGTGAAATAATTGAAGTTACATTATTTAGATAATTAATGGAATTCTTCTGTAGCAGCACCTTTAATGGGAGTCTTTCTTCTCTTAGTGGCCAATCTGCAATTAATAAAATTAACTCATTAATTAAACCAATTTATAAGGTATTAAAAAACATTATCATTTTCTGAATAAGCACTGAGCATTTTTTGAAAAAAATTTATTTATGATGCATTATTGTCACATTTTTTGGCTGTAATTCAATGATTAGCACCTACATCCATATTTGTTGAAATTTCCACTTACATTTAACACATGTGCTCTTGAAAATAATGCATCTTTGTTAAAATGTATCCACAGAACTGTGGAATACACATGTGGAATGTTTGAATTTCTGTAACAGGTGTTCCATATGAAAATAGTCTGTACAACATTGCATTTTGAGCAATCTCATTCTGAAATCTTTGAAAAGCAATATTTTTTAAGAAGAGTACAATTTTTCATCACAGTTATTTCATTAACCATTTGACCACATATTATCTAGAAAACGACTGTAGTTTTCATCATTATTTACCTTTGCCTATGACTTTTAACAATTATTTTCTCAATATAATTTAGGGAAGTTTAAGAGATATTCTAAGCTGTGTCAAACAAAAAATTCAAAGGAAGAGGATTTAGAAGACTGAATTTTAAAGATGCTAGAAATTATGCCATTATAATGAATTTCTACTTCTTAAAACCCTTAAAAAGCTTATAAATATAAAAGAACCTAATTTTTAAGCTTATTTAAAAATCTAAAATTTTTAGAGCATTGAGAATAATTTACTAATATATTATTTGTGATATCTATAAAAATAGGTGTTCTCGTCCCATTGCACTCAAATAATGTTTTTCTTATTATAAAGATATTCAATAAAATAACTCTTAATAAAAGGGTTTCTGTGTTTATTTACATGAAAATGAACCAGTTTATAAATTATTAAATAATTCGGAGAGGGTCGACAATTTTTCAAATGATTTCACTTATGATCCACAGATATAAAATGTGCCCAACTTATTCAAGTAGTAAGTTCATTTTCTTTAGTAACATTTATTGCTATACTTGGCTTGGTGACCAAAGTCTTGAATTGTTTTCTTTGATCAATAAAGCCAATTTATCTTCGTGATCCAAAATATGCAATGATTGCTAATCTCTTCCAAATAAGATAGTTTTTGTGTAAAATGTTTTTAATAAATTAATTTATGAAAGTAGTTATTTATGCAAATGATAAAATGTCAAAAAACAGTATTCAGTGTTTAAAAATACCGAAGTAAAATTATTTATGAAACGTACCTTCCCATCAAATAATAATATGATGCACTGTTTTCAATAATCGATGTTAACAATGATACCTTCTTGTCTACAAAGATGTACGTGTGTGGAAACAGGAAGTACTCAATGAAGGAATAATAAATTGTGTATGTGAGGCGCTGGTGAACAGGTGTAAATATTGACGAATTTTTGGGCGTTCCCTGCGTTCCCAACCTCGCTCTCTGCTTAACTTACCATTGTAGAGGACGGCCACTCTGCTTGCGCTCGGACAATCGGTGGTTGCCACAAGTGTGGTAGAGGCTGCCGTCGACGTGGGACCCAGGTTCGGAGGCATGCTAGGCGAAGGGCTGGGGGCAGTGGCTCCGGCCGTTGGGCTGGCGGGGCCGACGGCCCAGCTGCCGTCTCCAACCACGTCAATTTCCTCATCTTCCAGATGCTTATCCTCGCCAGTTGCTCCCTCTCCACACATTATCCCTTCCTCCGTATCCCTCATTGCCCAAGGATATGTTTTCCATTTCTTCGCCATGAGGCAGCGCGGCATTTTGCTGGTGCTTACCAAGCTCGTCTTCTCTTCTTTCGCTTCAATCGCAGTCGCAAAATGTCACAATTGTCGGTAGACGAGTCGGGCGAGTGAGTCCCTCCAGTCGCCTCTTCTAACCGCTTTAATGATATAAGGTTCACTGAAGTCGTCATTCGGAGGTCAGTCAATAACCTTTTCTATATTAAATGCAATTCACTGCGTGTAATAGATCAGTTGATGAGACGAGTACAAAATTGTAGAATATATCGTGTATGTTTGAAAAGAAACACGCGTAACTGTGGAGCATTTAAACTTAAACAAATTAACATATTAGTGCCAAACATATTGACAAATATTAAATGTGTACGAGCTTTTACACACACGCACCTTAACTCACGCACTCGCGCACACGATTGTATTTCTAAAAGACATGAGATAGGGAGGAAGAACCAACACCAAACAATGCCCCCCCCGAACAAACCCAGCAAAACTAAACCAAACCACCCCGGAGCTGCTCTTGATCTTCTGAATCAGGGGCATCGCCTTTTATATTTCCATGGTGATGAAGACAGCAAAAATGTCACTGTAGTGGGGGTTCTCCAGCGGGGATGCATAGCCTTCATTCTGTTTAGCCACCCCTCCTTCCCCTTCTCTGCACGCCCATCATCGATTGAATGAGCGGCGCCGGCGCCCCTCCACAACGCAGCGCGGCAGATACTGCGGGGGCGTAGGCAGTGGGGGTAACATTGAACAAGAAGGGGCGCGGCTACCTGAAGAACGGGGAGAAACGAGAATTCCGATGCAAGTTGCTTTAGCGTCTGCATGCATTCTCCCCATCGCGTTTCGAGTTTCTTTCTCGTTACCAATTAGCTTTGCACTTTTCTTCTGGCAATCGCCGTCGATCCCAATGCCATCGTGCGGACGTACGCGTGCTTTTATTTTGACTTCAGCATTATACCGCAACATGTTCGGCTGCCATTTGAACCATGAATCCACTGACCACAGCAAAGATTGGCGATATTTGCTCCCGGCTACCTTGTTGGTGTATGATACAGCTTCAGTACGAATTAGTTGTATGATACAGCTTCATTTGCGAATTAGCCGGTTAATTCGCACGAGCCAGATAGTTTGGATAAAGCTGTATGAATGACAAAGAACGTGTTATTTCGGACATCACCTGGCTACTTCGCGCATTAGCCATTCATGCAGAAGCTAGAGTAAGGTGATCATTCGGGTGAAACGTGTCTAGTGTGTTCGCGAGAAGTATTTGGCATAAAAATGCGTTGGAAAGCATGCTTTGCACACTCTCGAGGATAGATAATATAAAGCGCGAAGGCCTTGTCACCACACAAAAAATCGTTGGAAGCATCAAATCAGGAATATAGTGATGTTAGGTTAGGTGGTAATGTGTCAATAGAAATTTATGCTTGAAACAATTGAACTCGAAACTACACATCTTTGTCTCTCACTAGCTTTACAAACTTTCTATTAGCACTGTGATTCTCGTGTAATAGGGAATACTCTTGTACCTTGGACCAATTTTTCATTTTTATTTTTTCCGATCCATTGTAATGTGAAATAGGTGATTTTAGATAGAAATGGTTTCTTAACTCTGTACTTTCTCGCCTTGCTTCGTAAGAAAGAAAAGTATTGTAATCATTGGACATCGGATGTTTAGGCCCTAAAAGTCGTCTTTTAGGCGCCTAAAAAGGCATTGAAAATGTCAAGGATAAGGAGAAAAAAGGCACTGATATCAGTTACATACACAATAAAATTAAAAAAAATTTACAATTTACAATATTGTTTTGCAAACTTAAATGCACAAAACAAGTACGTACCTATTAATGTTAAACACAATTTACATATGCTTTTTTACATTTTATTGCTAATAGTTTGCATTGCAATATATTACCAGTAACTTTTCGGAGATCACAATTTCAAATTTGCGACGATAGGGAGACATAACCAGTTTGAATGCGGAGAAGGATCTTCTGATGCGACTGGCATATATTTTAGAAGTCCCACATTAGCATCACTGAAACCTTCTGGGAACGGTAAACGGTAACTGGTAAACGGTACAGTGATTGGCCACTTAAGAGTTGTGACCGTATTACTCATTTGAAAAGAAAAATTTTGAAAATTTGCTACTCACTTTCTACTGTCCAATGGTCTTTTTACTTATCCCATCTGTAATTTCTATCGGAAAATGAACATTAGGTTATTAATTAATTTTTTCATAAAAGCGTGTCATTTTGTAGTGATTGGCCAGAAATTATAGTGATTGGCCACCATGATGATAGTGATTGGCCACTGAATTATTTCTAACATAAACAACTAGTATAACGATATATTCAATTAATTATTATATTACCCATGAAAGCACACAATTTGTAAAATACAGATTTAATATAACTTTAATATTTAAGCGCTGTTAGGGTAAATCCTCTGTTTTCATATCAGAGCATATTCGACTCAATTCTTATGTCAGATGCGTCTTCTGGCCGGCCGTCACAGGGAGTGTGATGGCATTTTTTAATAGAAATGGACGGAATATGCTTCAAATATATTTGTAGAATACTTCGCTTGTAATCCATCCGTAGTTACTTTTTCAAATCTCTCAGCCGTCTGAAGAGCAATTTTTCTGGGATCCGTTGGTATGGATAGATAAATCAATGGATTAGTGACAAGTCCACTTGCTGCAAAGCAGAACATGACTGTCGTATTGTCTTTTGCAGCTTTTTGTTTTACTGAGTAAACATTCTTACTTCCTTTTTCAGCTAAAACCTTCCCTGTAATTGGACGTTTAAAAATGTGACAGTTCCCCAATAGAGACCCTTGTAGGATCAGTTATTTTCTCATCCAAGTTACTTCCCTCGATGTACCCTATAATTTCTTTAAATCACATTCTGATGTCTTGTTCGCTGACACATGGACTAGCGGCTGTCACTGCTTCACTTGTGCGTTTAGTGATTATGGGACGTTCTCTTAAAAATGCCTTGACCGAGCCTTCTCATGGACGCTTGTTGTTGAACGGATTGGGCATTTAGTTTAGCAGCTAAAAATTGTTAAACGCTACTCTATAGATCTTCCTTCTTCCTTCGAAAACCTTTCCTGGCTAGTTCAAGTACATACCTAACAAGTCTTCTTCTTGAGATAATATAGCATAATAATTTAGTGCTGTTTTGTGATCGGGATTTTAAAACGAAACTGCAAACTTGTTTTCGGAACATTAAATGATTTTTCAGCAGAACGCACAGATGTTCCGTTATTTTTAACACATTTGATGACATTTGCTATGGCTTCTGCATCATATCCCTGCTTCGGCTTTTTGGCATTGTAAAATCTCTTATTTCAGGCTCATGCAGTTTATACCTGTGTGCAATAATATTAAACTACGTTTAAAAACAATCTGACCACAATCATTAGCAGAGTGGCCAATAACACAATTCACACACTATCGAAGATACGGTCATTGGCCACCCCCCTATATCACTTACTATGCAGAGCTAGGCTTCTCATTTTCAGCTGATATCATTGTCACTCAATAAGGTTTGTGTTTTCTGACATATCAAGGTGATTTACTTATCATCGTAATCAACAAACTGCGCTGTTGGATATCAGGTTTCTAAAGAAAATCTTAAGTAATCTTCACATACAATGAACATGCACCGCACTGTTAACAAACATCCGCCATATTGACAACAGTTGCACTCTTGCGGTCATAGTAAATATTGCATAATACCCAGAATGCGTCCCTTCGCCCCATTTACAAGCAAACATTAGAATACGGTGTTAAAACAAGCGGTAATTCAAATCATAGTTGGAGTGGCCAATCACTATAACGTTGCCATATATTTATTTCACTTAAAACTTCGATGTCCTCGGTGTGTTGTCAATCAACCATGTTCTCAGAACATGGCTGGTATTTACGAAATAGGGAAATGGAGAAAAATCTGTCGGTATACTGATAGGAATTCTCCCTTATTATAATATGCCATGACGTGAATTGAAGGTTTTGTAATGAACGGTCACTTTGGACCATGGCCGATTTTTGATATCTTAGCATTGTATATTAAAATAATACATAAAAGGCAAATAGTCCGGTAATTCTAAAAATATATTTATGCAAAATAAGGCATTCATGCTAAAAAGAAGCAAAAATAAGAATATTGAATTTTTTAAATAAGTTCGCAAGGATAAAATAGGCACTTCTCTAACATCCGATGTCTAGTAATCATGTACCATGGTACATGATTACTAGATTACCGCAAAAATCGGGTATTTTTTACCGAAAATCTTGTTCTCGAACCATGGTAGCGACAAAGTGGATAAATCTTGTTCTTGTAAATTAATTCTTTTAACATTGTGTGTAGTCAGAATCCATATGTTTGTGGGTCATTGAAACCGAAAAGTCGATTGACGTAAAACGTCTGCTTATCCATCCGTCCCTCTGTCCATCCGTCTGACTGTAGTCAATGCTAGCACCAAAACTGTTCAACCGATTTTTTTTTCAAAATTGATATTACACAATCAAATTAAAAGAACTTGAAGCCCTGAGAAATTGAAATGAATATTTATAATTATGGGGGATTCTTACAAGAAGATTCAATTACATTTCCAGAATTTTCTCAAAATTCACTCCAATTTGTTTTATTAAACTTTGCCCTCAGATATTGTACACAACTCTTTAAAATGACGCGTGTCTCATTTTCGTTGAAATCACCGATATTTTGAAAACTGCAAAAGTTCAAAATTTGTTCAGTTTATTGAAGATACAGATTTGTTCCTTAATAAAATCTGTTGTTCAAAGAGAGATCTTGAAATAAGGACTTAGTCAATATTTCGAAAATATGAGTTTTCACATAATTTTCCGTAACACAAAGGCAATTTTTAAACTTTTTTTCTCGAAAGGGCTCCAACTTTTTCTTTAAATTTTCTCCTCGTACGTATCAAAGAACTGCAAGAAAAGTGATACTGATCCAATTTTTGGCAAACTCTTATTTTGAAAATTTCTATTTATTAAAAAATCATTTCCTCAAGAAAGGCCTCAAAAAGCTTTTCTTTACATTTTTTCAACGGATAGAACAAAGGACCCTTAAAAATGACGCAAATCTCATTTTCGTTGAAACTCTCTGAATTTTTGAAAATTGTAAAACTTAAAAATGCCAAAAAATACGTGCACCACTACTATTACTTTCTGTCCTTACTATATACGTTGTAAAGACAGAATTGTAAGGATGCAGCAAAACGGCGATTTTTTATACCAAAACAAGCTGGAGCCCTTGTATCGAAAAAGTGGATAAATGTTTTCCTATACGTACCAAATTACTTCTTCTATCTCGTGTAGACATAATCCAAATTACATGCGCCCTTGACAGCGAAAAATCGATTAATTGCAAAACGTCTGTCTGATAGTTCTTAAAAAATTTGTCCTGTCCCCATTTTCGGCGGATTCTGTATTTTCGAAAATTGCAAACAATTAACATCGCATAAGTACAATGCTGATGACTAGACTTCGGATCTTTAGATCCTAAAAAATGTGGTTTTAGGCGCCTAAAAATATCCTAAAAAAGTAGAAAAATAGATCTTTAATAGGCATAATAAAAACACAAATTTTATGTATCATGCCATGGAAAACACGGCGATTTATTGAACACAATTTTTTATTTCAAAACACACTTAAATACAGTATAATAGATAAGATAATATTGTATTGAACAATCATTCTAAAGGGAAAATATTTGCTTTTATTCAATAAAAATCTGTCACTGTCACAGAATTATCTTTAAATGGCTGAAAAAGATCACTCAACGTCTTCGGTGGTGACTAGAACATATTTAAAAAAAGAAACCATATGCGGATTATATCCGTGAGAACTGCCTCACGTCCGCCTGATTCTTCCTTTATAACCGTGTATCCAGGATTTTTGTCGAGCACCATTTTTAGTTTTTTGGAAACAATTTTGCCAATCTCACCAACAGCTTTCTTTAACTGACTTTCTGCTCTTGTAAATAATGTGTTTGATTCAGTGAGACTGAGCTTTGATGATTGTAATTGCTCTATTGGATCTGCTAAAAAATGAAACTAGCGCGAATATATGACAGATCCTGCCTCAAACCTTTCTCTCGTAGGGCATTCTGGGCTACCTTAATACACTGCGATTCTTCTTCCGAAAAACTATTTACAACCTCTTCAACACTGTCAATGTTCTCACTGTAATACTTCACAGCCTGCAGCCACGTACGCCCATCTTGTCAAAATAGGCGCTGGTAGCTGGTGACATCTTTCTTTGTAAGCTTCAATTCTAGAACTTGACTTTAAAAATACTTTCTTTATGGAGGATATTAAATCATTGATTTTGGGGAACTGCTTTCGAACCTCCTCTGCTACTCAGTGAAACGCATGAGCCAGACAAGAAACGTGAGTTAAATTCTGGAAAAAATACTTTCAACTAGACGTGGGTCAAATGTTGTTTGCAATTGTAATTTCTTGAAATTGGATTGCATTGCCGAAGTTCCGATTTCCCATGCGGCACCTTAAGAATTCACTAATTGCTTTATTTATTGTTGCGCTAAACCTAAACTACACAACACCGCATTTTATCAATCAGAAATGTAGTAAGTATCCAGTCAATGAAAGGTTTGTTGTTAAATAAATAATTATTTTGTGAATACAACAGTGTAGTGAATAAATTGGTTGGAAATTTAAAAAGAGACATTTATAGGCACTAAAAGGCAGAAATAGGCTTTTATGTTGAAGTAGGTGCCTATAGGCCAGACCTGCTCAGCGCCTGCTCCCGCGGGCATTCTGCACTTAGGAGCCAGCCGTCTGCTCGCGACAGCTGTGCACGAAAGTGCAAGTAGTGGGGAGAAACCGGAGAGGGGTCGACGCGGCGCGTAGTTTGAATGCCCGGGTGTCTAATGCAACGATTCATGCTGTGAAATGATTTGCCCACTTATTTAAATGACTAATATGTCGTATTTCTAGCTTCAAGGGCCGTATTTTACTGTTTATGTGTTTTCTGTGCACTGCTATGTATCGACATTTTAAAATTTTTTTACTTCATGCTCATTGTAACTCATAAACAATATTTTAAAGCAGTATCCACTTTAAAAAAATCTTATGTAATTTTAAATAACAAAAATTTACAATT
Source organism: Acheta domesticus (assembly GCA_031308135.1). NCBI lineage: Eukaryota > Metazoa > Arthropoda > Insecta > Orthoptera > Gryllidae > Acheta > Acheta domesticus. The sequence goes on along the minus strand of JAHLJT010008446.1, from coordinate 168,736,655 downwards.
TAATTTCACTTTTGACTTAAATGGACTTTTCACCAGGAATGTTATAGTCTCCAAATGATAGCATAACGGAGGAAATTGAGAGCAGTCCCTCACACCACGATTGACATAAAAATGAAAAATAGATAATTCCAAGAAGGATACTGTTTGGCAGTACAAATGCATTTTCACTCATTATGAAGGTGAATAAAAGACACCAATGTGCAAACAATTTTTATGATATTTCAGGCAATCATAACATTATTATATTGTTAAAAATAAAGCAAAGGGCTTAATATTTTTCACACGAAGTCGTGAATGATTATGAGTAAGTAGTGTTCCTTGATTTTAAATTAGAAATATATAATGTGCTCCTGTCGGAAATTAGAACAGAAATTAATCATGATTTTTTTTGAATAAGACTTTTAGCGTTGATAGAATCGTCTTCATCAGTTAAACATAATTAATGAAAAAATAATTTATTACTATCATTACCAAATAAAAATTTCAATATTAGAATTTTTAATTTAGTAGCATGATATATTTGCGATTACATCATAGCAAAGCAAATGATGAGCTCTAGAAGCAATTATAATACCGATAATTGTAACAAGCAATAATAATACCATAATAAATGGTAATGATACTTGAAGGGTATGTAATAGCCCGTTATTCTTGCAATTGCTCTTTCAATTTACGCTACGGTAACGAATTACGCATTCTCATTGACGGTCCCCCTCTTCTAGAATTAGTCTTATCTCCACCCATCCAAGCGGCCCGGGTTTGCACGCAAATTGCTCGCGCGCCGCTCTCGAGGTCAGTCAAAGTGCAAAATGCTGTGGCAGGCCAGCTGTAGGCACTATCAAAGTTGGTTAATACTTTTGAAAGTCAATTATGTGTAATTATCTATTTGGGCTCAATGGACTGTAAAGGAAAACAACAGCTAAAAACCTAAAGATGCGAACTCTACTGATGACATATTAGAGACTTTATTCTCACATGAAATATATTCTAAACTAGTGGTTCCACAAAAGCGCATATATTCTCGCAATCTTCCAATTGCGCCGCTATATTCAAAGAGCTAGAAAGTACTATTCAGAGTGGCTGCCCCTATGGCCGCAGCGCTCTTGGTGGACGCTCGACGAACTAGGGGCCGCCATGTTTATTTGTAGTCAAAACGACTAGCCAAATTTCCGCATTTTCTGAAACGCTCAACACCACTTTCTCAAAAAAGGCCCACTATTTTTTTAACTTTGCGAACGAATAGTGCTAATTGCACTATTGAATATGACGTTATTTCATTTTGGGGTTTTGTTGGTGTTGTCAAAAAGTACACAAATGTAATTTTTTGCAGTTCAAATACGTTTATATTGAAACCAACGAGCACAATCGAACCAAACTAACCACATAATTAAATACACATTATATACTAATGTTTTACCACAAACACCAAGTTATTGCAATTGCTGATTTAAAAAAATGTTGAAAAATGAAGCATATTCGAACAAGCCAGAAATTCAAATACGTTTGTAGAGAGAACCAACGAGCACAATCTAAACAAACCACTACATAATTAAATACACATTATATACTAATTGTTTACCACAAACACGAATTTATTGCCGTTGCCGTTTATGGAAAATAATTGTTGAAAAACTGAGGAACATTCAATCAACCCAGAAATTCAAATACGTTTATCGAGAGAACCAACGAGCACAATCAAACCACACCAAGAACATAATTAATACATATTATATACACGTTTGTTACCACAAACACGAATTTATTGCCGTTGCCGTTTATGAAAAAAATTGTTAAAAACTGAAGCATATTCAACCAAGCCAGAAATTCAAATACGTTTGTAGAGAGAACCAACTAGCACAATGGATCCAAACCAACCACATAATTAAATACACATTATATATTAATTGTTTACCACAAACACGAATTTATTGCCGTTGCCGTTTATGAAATAATTGTTAAATCTGAAGTGTATTCAACCAACTAAGACATTCAAATACGTTTGTAGAGAGAACCAAAGAGCACAATCAAAGCAAACCAATTTCATGATTAATACACATTATATACAAGTTTTTTACCACAAACGCGAATTTATTGCCTTGCCGTTTACGAAAAAAATATTGTTAAAACTGAAACATATTCAACCACACCAGAAATTCAAATACGATTATAGAGAGAACCAATGAGCACAATCGAACCAAACCATGTACATAACTAATACACATTATATACAAGTTTTTTACCACAAACATGAATTTATTGCCGTTGCTGTTGATGAAAAAAATATTGTTAAAAATTGAAAAATGTTAAACCATGCCAGAAATTCAAATACGATTGTAGAGAGAACCAACGATCACAATCGAATCAAACCAACCACATAAATAAATACACATTATATACTTATATTTTACCACAAACACCAATTTATTGCCGTTGCTCTTTTTAAAAATTTTTTTAAAAAACTAAAGCATATTCAACCAACCCAGAAATTCAAATACGTTTATAGAGAGAACCAACGGGCACAATCGAACCAAACCAAGAACATTATTAATACACATTATATACTAATTTTTACCACAAACACGAATTTATTGCCGTTGCCGTTTATGAAGAAAACCTTGTTAAAAACGTCAGCATATTTAACCATGCCAGAAATTCAAATACGATTATAGAGAGAAAAAAGGAGCACAATGAAACCAAACCAACCAAATCAAATCACCCCTGTTTTTGCCCCGAAGATAAGTGACAATTGTGGCAATTAATTAGAAATATAATATCTGATGGTTTCCGTCGACCTGCCTCCCGAATTTCACTTATGTGTGTGCTGGCGTCGTGTCAAGCCAGCTCACACCCGTTTTCGCCCCGAAGATAGTAGCAATTAATTCGAAATTGTGAAAATTAATTGGCAATTAATTAGCAATAAATCATTAGACATGTTTCATTCTGGTGAGCAGACATGACTGTTCCAGCTTGACGAACCTGATATGTAGCGATACTTTGAAATGAAATAAAGAATTCATTTGATTTTACTTGATGCGTTAATCCTTCGTGTCATCTACTTAATGTTTTACGTGCTTTTTTATTTTTATTTTTAAGAGAAATAACAAATCAAAGTGAAATAAGCGTCGAAACATTAGTGATGCTAAAAAGCACTCATCCTCGTATTATTTCTAATTTTTGCAATATTCGCAATTTCTGGAATTTCAACGAAAATTAAACCAGGGCCAGTTTTTTAAGCAATCTTTGCTCGAAGAAAAATTTAAAGAAAAAATTGTTATCTTTGAATAAATGTTTTTTTTATAAATGTCATGGATACGTGGAAATGTTCACGTAACTATTGGCTAACTTATCAACTTGTTAATCAGGATGAGAGGGGAGCAACACGCTGAGAGGGATCGAGACTTCTTACAACCTACAGGAAGACATTTTCTAAGGTTTTGGCATTTAATCAAAACAACTCACTTTGACTCAACCTAGTTTAATATGAGGTAGATATGATTACATGTGCACATGATATTGAAGGGGCTGATGGCCCTTATTACATCTTATGAAATGGCTAATGCCATACGTATTCTCCATATTACCTAATGAGATCTGATGATTTTTTTATTTATTTATTTATTTATTTATTTACGTCAAAAACAGTTAAAAACTGCGTATGACGAGCTATGGGGAGAAGTGAATTTTGTGCACGTTTTCATAATTCTGTGGTCTCTATCCTACACCATATTCTAGTCGAATTTTGAATACAGAAAAGAGAGGTTTTTTCGAGTTTTGTTGACAAAATATTCGCTCCTATATAATAAAATATATTTTCAAAGGTAAATTAGCTATAAATTCCTGCCCTGAACCCTCATGTTCTTCATGAAAGAATATTACTTTTTGCCGCGATAATATGAAAAATGATAATTTGAATAACTATATTTCCCACTGAAATTCAGAAGACGTGCACAATAGTGAAGTTACATTTACGTCCAGAAGCAAAACAAGGGACCATCTCAGTATTTGCTCAAGGATCAGGGAAACTGGACGAAAAACCTGATCGAGGTGGAGACCATCAACCCAGAAACTGTGGTACAATACTTGTTACAGGTTCTTTAGAATTATACAGTCCAAATGATAATAATTACATTAACTATCATTGTTAAAATTAATTCTACTTTACTTTTTGATGCTCGGTATAGTCTCGAATTGTATAGAAACAGTTATGCAGCAGAAAAGATTTTACTTGGGACTTAAACTTTTCTATCGAATTTAAACGTTTAATGTCTTCTGGCAAAGTGTTGTAGAGTAATGTACATGAATTGTATGTGAATTTTTTGTAGTGAGCTGTTGATACTGCCACCTGGTGAATATGATTACTACGTCGTGTGTGATACTTATAGACATCGGCGTTTGCTGAAAATATATTCCCGTCCTTAAGTAAGTCATTTTTGACAAAAACTACTGATTCGTAAATCAGGAGACAAGGTAATGGTAAAATTCCTAGATTAATAAAGAGTGACTTACAAGAATCACGTGGGTTGGATTTGCTTATTATTCGTACAATTCTTTTCTGTAATCTGAAAGTCTGTGAACTATAAGATGTGTTTCCCCAAAATATTATGCCATATCTCAGGCGGGAGTGAACATTGGCAAAATATACACAACGAGCTGTATGAAGGCTGACGAATTTGAAAGAATTCTGAACGCGTAGCATAATGAGCTTAATTTTGTGTTCAATTCATTTAAGTGGGCATTCCATTTGAGGTTTGACTGAATTGATAGACCTAAAAATTTTGTTACATTAACATCAGTCAATGGCACACCGTTCATTTTCAATGGAGTACAGAATTTTTTATTTGATATGGAAAACTGCATTGAAACTGTTTTATTTTCATTTACTTTTAATTTGTTACTACGGAACCAATTTGAAAGTCTGATATTGTACTATTTACGGTTTCTTTGTTGCAAAGAATATTTGTATCATCCGCAAAGAGAACTGTTCTTCCGTTTCGAATCGCTAAGGGCATGTCATTTACGTATAATAGGAAGAGAATAGGGCCTAAAATCGATCCTTGCGGGACTCCACGTACAATTGGCAAAGAACCGGAAAGGTGTGTACATAAGGTTCCATCATTCCAGTAAGGTATTTCTACTCTCTGAGATCGTTGTTTAAGGTACGAACATAGCCAATCTAGAGCAACACCACGGATTCCATACGAAGGTAATTGTGAAAGTAAAATGTTATGATCAATGACGTCAAAAGCTTTTGAAAGATCTAAAAATATTCCAATAGTTGCTTCGTTTTGATCCAATGATGAGGCAACATCCTTAAGAAAAGAAAAAATGGCTGTTTCCGTAGATTTTGATTTCCTGAATCCATGTTGGCAATTTGAAAACGCGTCGTGTTTATTGAGAAAGGTTTCCATTCGAACATAAAAAAGTCTCTCTAATATTTTTGAAAAAACTGACAAAAGAGAAATTGGCCGATAATTTTGAATTTCATTTTTGTTGCCTTTTTTGAAGAGTGGCTTAATCTTAGCTGTTTTAAAAATATCTGGAAAAATTCCGGTGCATAAGGATGCATTAAATATGTGAGTTAACGGGTGTATAATGGCTGACGCGCACGTCTTTAACAACAATCCGGAAATTCATCTAAACCGGCCGAATATTTATTTTTTAATTTACCGATTATTTTGAGAATTTCATAGGAAGAGGTTTCGGAAACGAACATAGTGTCTAAGCCTTTTAGGGAAACGTCAGATGTTGAATTTTGTGGCTGAAAACCCTTAGTGAGATCGACAGCAATTCTCGAAAAGTATTGGTTAAAGAGACTAGCCACTGTTGCCGGATCGTTCACATCTCTATCGTTATCTTTTAAAACAACATTCTCTACAAGGTTTCTAGTTGGTTTGGTCGCATTTTTTACTATATCCCACATTGATTTTGTTTTGTTATTTGAGTTCAAAATATCCTGATCGTGTTTCACGATTTTAGCCTGCCTTATGACTTTTCTTAACAATGATTTGTATTTTTTAAAGTACAGGAGGAAATCTTGAGATACGTTATGATGCTTAGAAATGAAAGAAAGAACTCGTTTGTTTTTACATGATGTTCTAATCCCTTGTGTTATCCAAGAATTGTTTTTGCGTGAAATATTTAATTTTCTTTTCTGAAGAGGAAAGCAAGTGTTAAAATGAAATGAAAGCGTTGAAAAAAATAATAATATTTATCGTTTGTATCAATAGTATTATAAACTGCGTCCCATGACTCCTGCAGCAAGTAATCAATGAATTATTTTATTTTACTTTTAGAAAACACTCTACTCATACGTGTATTATTTATTGTGTCATTGTTCGCATTTCGTATAATGGTAAGAATTTGTGCATCGTGGTCACTGTATCCTAAATCTTTTGTTTCAATTTCATGTCGAGTAGTGGTTTTGTTAATTATAATTTGATCGATTGCCTTCTTTGAATTTACTGTGATCCGTGTAGGTACTTTTATTGTAATATCTAAATTGAAGGAATTAATTAAGTTAAGAAACTGCTCTTTCTCGCAAGATTCGACCAGAAAATCAATGTTAAAATCTCCACATACAACAATGGATTCAAAAGAGCGATTGATGACTTTGATAAGTGTTATCTCTAGTTTTTCTAAGAACAAAATGTAATCTGCAGCTCTCTTTGTTGGAGGCCTGTAGATGCAAAGCAATATCATTTTTAGCACAGGAAGATGTACAACAGAAATTTCAAAAACATTTTCAACGGCATACTCATTGAATTCCGTCAAGGAGATAGAATCAATATTATTTTTAACGTAAATACAAGAACCTCCATATGCCGGACTTTTATGAGATTCTCTTTTTCTACAATAATAGCCTGCGAGGTAAAAGTTTGGAATTTGGAAAATGCTAAGTTCATTAGGAGATAACCAATGTTCTGTAAAGCAAAGAACATCCATTTGATTTAAATCGCTCTGTAGAGCTGCCTGATAAACTCAGTTTTATTTGAAAGGGATTGAACATTATGGTGCAATATCTTTATTTTTTGCAAGTACCTACACGAATGTTTTTCTGCTGCATCTGACTGTAGTTGCTATATATTTACTCCATTTTTACCTCGAGTGCGTGGTCGAAGGTTGTAATGTGTCCCAGCAGTCACAGGTTGTGAGGAAATAGAGGCGTCATTGGTAGTGGGAATGGAAGAAACGGGAGTAGGTTCACAGGAGGGGGTAAGAGGGTTCAGAATAAGGGTGGGGGGTGGGGAACGTAAGGAAGGTGAAAGGGATGGATTTTTGGCAGGAGGCTGCGTAGGACTGGAGTTGATGATGTATTGTGCAAGCTTTTCACCGACTGCATGTTTTCCAGCAAGGTTCATGTGGAGACCGTGCCGGGTGAAGTGTTTTACTGAGAGGAAATTCATTTCAAAAAGTGTTACATCTGTTTCTCTCAGTTGCAGTTTTAGTTGTTGGTTTGCGTGCTTAATCTCGCTGCAGAGTGTTGGCCTGTTGTACCAGAAGGGCAGAGTCGAGACTACAATGTTAGTATTTTGGGCGGCACATTGTAATTTGTTTACATGTTGCTCAGGTGTAAAGTTACCGCCCAAATTAATGTCATTCTGCCCTCCGATGATAAAGACTGTGTTATATTAAAAAATATATTAAAAATGATAATTGATGAAAGCAGTCGCTAGGCCCTCAGCCAACGATCCAACAAGGACGAGCGTCAAGAGACCAGAGTGCAGACCACAGAGCACAAAGCCGAGAGCACCAGTCATAGAGTGCTCCTGGAGAGGAGCCAAGGGGTTATACGAGTTCGGGCCACGTGACAGCCGTACTGTGCACAATGTCGTGTGTCGCAAGTAGACTCCTGTGCAAAACAGGGCGTGTGCGAAGATGGCCCACCGCAGGGCCATCCTGTTGTTATTCCAGCCAGGGCACACGCCGCCAAGCTGGCGCCATGGAATCCACCGCAGGCGTCCGCTTGGGCGAGCCCTACACTGCGCACTTGGCTTACGTAAGCCGAAACTCAAAAGTTCCCATAATCACTAAATTGATTTCTCTTACATAAATTGCATTCAATTGAAGCAGAAATTACACGAAAACATTATTTTATACACAATTTTTTCAAAAAATTGGGTATATATATATATATATATATATATAGATAATTAAAAGATCTGATTTTTTTATTTTTTCGCCCTTACGAAGGTACTTCTTAAGAAGAGAAAGTTATGTAAACGTGCGACGAAAAACAGCGAATTTTCATCAGAAAAATCTCATTGCTGGGTCCTGGAAATGAAACAAAGGATACGGAAAAATCAATTGACGGCAAAAGTCTGTCTTTCTGTCTGCCTGTCTGTCCATCTGTGGTCAACGCTAGCGTCTAAACCATTCAACCGATTTTCTCCAAATTGATATTCCTCGATCAATCTGAATGAACTCGAGGCTTTGGGAGTTTCAATTGGATATTCATTTTTAGGGTACTTTACATGAAGCCTCAAAAACGTCAAAATTTTCTCAAAAATGACTCCAAGTTTTTTGATTAAACTTTGTCCTCGGATAGTGTAAAGGACGCTTAAGAGAATAGTGCACGTTTCATGTTCATTGAAATCCCTGATTTTTCGAAAATTTGAAAAGTGCAATCTTTTGGGCCTCTTCTTATGACTAAAATATTAAAGGTAGAGATTTTTTCCTTAATGAAATCTGTTCTTTAAGAAGAGATCTTGATAGAAGGTCATGTTCAATTTTTTGAAAATATGAGTAGTTGTGTAATTTTGCTCGACATGTAGGCCATTTTAATTTTTTTAACATTTTTTTCAAAAACCGCTTCATTCTTTTCTTTAAAGTTTCTCCTCATATGTATCAAAAGACGGTAAAAAAGATAGTGCTAGTAACATTTTCGACGAACTCGCCTTTTTTTTAATTGCAAAACGTTAACATTTCAAAACTACAAAATTGAAGATAGAAATGTTTGCCTTAGACAAAGTCTGTTGTAAAAAAAATCAGCTCTTTAAAAAAGTTATGCATATTTTTTTTGTAAAAACGAGTAGATTTCACGTAATTTATGTCTGCATTTTCTGCAATTTCTAATTCTTTTCTCAAAATCCACTCCAAATTTTTTCTTTAAATTTTCACCTCGTATGTAACCGACGGTAAAAATATGGTGCTAGTCCCACTTTGGCAAACTCACCGTATTTTCGAAAATTGCAAAAATTATGTACTGGGAAAGTTTTGGTTGAGAGAATTACATTTGTGAGCTTCGGCCCCAGTTCTTCTACAGAATGATTGATTAGAGATGAAAAAAATAATTCGATTGTTTTTACATCATGTTGTAATCCCTCGTGTTATTTAAGAATTGCTTTACCTTGAAATGTTTAATTTCCTTTTTTGAAGAGGAAAACACGTGCTAAAGTGAAATGAAAGAGCCAAAAAAAGAATTATATTTCTTGTTTGTCTGAACAGTATTGTAAGCAGCATCCCATGATTCCTGCAGCAATTAGGCAAAGAATAATTGAAGCGTCGGCTGGAACAACGTTAAAAGCGACACATTTTTCATTTGCTGTTTTCTATGGAGCAATGTTGTATATGGATCAGTTCTCCCATTGACACTTTATTGGAATGTTTAAGTTTATTTTTGCGTGAAAAATCTGGCTTCAAATATTGGCTAACTTGGAACAACGTTATAGGTGCTGGCAAGATGGCGCGAAACAAGCGCGTAAGTATTTCACCGTCCACTGTAAAAGACAGAGATTGGGGCAAGAAAAGACGAAATTACGAAAAGAGGGAGTGTAATATAAGAAAAATGTGTAGAGAATTCTCTGAAGAGTATATAAGTCCTCGTAATGTAAGAAAACCAGTATTGGAATGAGTAAAACAACGTTGCAAACAACACTCAACAGCTTATGCATGCTGAGTTATAATTCGTTTTTGCTGAAGATAATAGCATCAATGTAATAAACTGGTGTAGGGGATTGTAAGGTTAACTGGACCGTTTAGGTTAAGTGACCCATGCTTTTAAATGTTGATGGGAAATGTTTCCTACATTTTCCACTGGATGGCATTCGTAGGATGAGAGGGCTGATAACATTAGTCTGCATTTCTTGAAATTTTCTCAGATGATTTGTCACTTTTAGGTGTTTTTGAATCATTTGTTAATGCTGATTCCAGAAATGACTTCCGTTTGTTCCATCACGTCAGGTTTTTCCACAAAATAAGAAGTTACATTTCAAAGAATTGAACTAATTTATCCAAACAAACATGTTCCAATATGGCAAATGTTTCCCAAAAAACATTATTGAAACATTCCAAAAGCACAGTTCTGACAAATTCGAATTTGTTCTAACAAAGTGTAAAGAGGAGATGTCCATTAATTTTCAAATTGTCTCTTTTTCGACTTCCTTTCATACCCGTAAAGGAGGCGTCTTCTCCGCCGTTGGTGGTCCCTCTTTAACATCCAGCAGCCATCGTATTTTCATTCCATATTCCCTGGTACCTTTTCTCCATTTCCTTTATGTCCTGGTGGAAGCGTTCACCTAGCTCTTCACTTCAATGTCCCAGATTATCCGGAAAATAGTATATATGGGAGTCCATGCATTCTTTTCTCTCTCATTCATTGTCGTCTCAAATTCTTCATCCCTCATCAGTTTACCAATTCCAGAGGTTACTTTTTCTCGTGTGATAAAGGGGAATTTTATTAAAAGATACTTGAAGCAGGGCCCATCTTGTGGTAGAACCTTTACAAACTGCTTTATCAAACCTAATGTGATATATAGTGGTGGAAGCAAAACTTTCTTGGGACCTCCATCGGTCTGTGTAGGATAATTTTAGTTCCAGAAGTAAAATTCCTCTGCTGTGACCAATCTCTCATACTCCAATACCTCTGTTTCGCTCGGCTGTCCCACTCACATAACAAGCAAGGCATTTTCGTATATCCCGCCTGTTGTCCTAATAGCATTCCTATAACTTTGAAATTACCACAGATTAACCACTCATGCTTCTCATATTTAATACTTTGCAGAACCTCGTGATTCTCGTTCTCATGAATGTCACCTCATGAATGTCTCGTTCATTTGAACTGAATGAGCCACAGGAAAGAATCCGTAAATATTCCCATTATGAAGTAACACAGCCTTGAGGCTCCTCTTTGTTGAGTCTATAAAAAGTCTCAACTGATTAGGATCATGTTCAATTCCATAGAACTCCGTTAACTTGTTAACATTATTACAGTACACTAAAGAATTTTTATGTGAGAATAGAGGAACTAGTTATTTTTCTCTGTGGTCTGTCCCATGAAAACTTTGTTTCTGGTGCCATAAGATTCTTACATTTTAGCCGAGACCCTAGTATTTCGGCAGATTCCTTAGGAAAATTCAGATCTCGTACTAGATCGTTAAGTTCACTCTGTGAGAACTGTTGTGGTGTTACGTAACGTGTAGGTTTGTAGTCATTATCATTACTACCAGTGTCACCTTTGGCAGCATAACTTTCAGAAACATCTGGTCCTGTGTTCTCAAAATCACCTAGGGGAGAGGGACAGGCAGGTACTCTTCGTGCGGAACTCATGGCAGAAGAAATATTTGGGTGCACGATGTGTTTCTTATTTTTTGCACTGCATCCCTGAACGTTGACTAAACAGAAGTAGCAGTCATTACGGTGGTCTTTCGGCTCCCTCCAAACCATAGGAATAGCAAATGGCATGCATGATTTCTTTCCTTTAGTCCATAACCTCAATCTCTCAACACAGTACCGGCAAACTTTTTTTGGCGCCCATGCCTTGTCATGGTCTTCAAGTTAAACTTCAAAATAAGCATAATAAGCTTTCTTCACAAAGTCTGTTATGTCCGTTCGTTGCTTAAGCACTGTGAAGTTTCCACAAATGTAACAGAAAACATCAGGACTCTTCATACATTCGCGAATCGATATTATCACACACAGAACAGGTATTTCACAGAAGTAAAATAAAATTAAGAACTCCCTCGAAGAAATGTTGTATATGAAACTGCCTTCCCAAGAGAAAAACACACCAATCACTGCTCTACAAGAAATACTTGTGCATTTTTTTAACTTGCAAACAACAACAAAACAAACAGCTGGTCCAGTTGTGCCAACACAACGCGTTGCAAGTCTGTAGAATGAAATTTCCCTCTCCAAGTCCCTAAAATGCAATCGCTTTCGTAGTGAAAAAACTGTGCGTGTTAGACAAAAACTAATAACAGTTCTGGAATCAGAATAAGAAATGGAGTTAAAAAAACATATATTAAATTTGAATCATCTGATACCATGCAGACTAGTGTAATCTAAGCCACAAACATAAGTTGCAGGCCTTCATTTGTTCAGTACTGTACGAAATTTTTATTCTAAAAGGTCAGAGGTTTTTTCTACCACTCATCTACTTTGCATTTTTATTGTGATTGAATAACAACCACAAAAAGAATATTCACACCAAATTAATCGTTAGTTTTTCTGCTCTGTGATAGTGTGTTTGTTTTTAATAACATGTCTCCACTGATGAGTTTTGGGGCATATATAGAAAATATGTGCTGTGAGGTTAACAGGACCGCCGGAAGGTTAGGTTAAGTGGACCGGTCCAGTTATCCCCATTATTTTTTTCGGAACTAGTATTTGCAGATGTGGAATTATTAAATATGGAATATTACATGATTTATTCGTCTTTCACTATTTTATTAATTAAATTCATTACCACTGTTATTTCCAAGTTTTAATTTTAGATGCCACGTTTTGGGAAACGACGCGCAGTCCGTGGCCCGTTTTCTCATTTAAGTGTGAGAAAGGTTACGGCAATGTGTAGAAGAATGATTTTTTATTAAAACAGCCTATTGAATATCAATGTTATTTTCACAACGTATTTCATTTTTGGTCCACTAAACTTGACCGGTAAGGTTGAATAACATGTTAAGTATAACATGAAAATACCGTATTTACCCGAATATAAGATGTCTCGAATATAAGACGAACCCTGTTTTTTTACATTGAAATTGGGAGAAAATAACACACTCGAATATAAGACCGCCCTTGTTTCTATAACTTCAAATTCGTTTCCAACTAGAATAAAGGAAAAATACATCTATACCTATTATTTACATGTTTGTTAACATTATTATGCAAACATTATTCTGTCTACCAAAACTCCCAGCATGACTGCAACTTGCATTTTCGCGTTCCCAGGTGTTTTTATTATTACTGATTTACACCCTTTTCTAGAGACTGTTTCGTTAGAAGGCATGTCGAAGTACAGGGGGGTCTTCAAGGCATTCTCCTTTTGACTCAAATGATTGTTTTGATGGCGCAAATGTATAATGTAATTTTAGTTCTCCAGACGTTTTTGTTCATAATCTGCAGCCAGCTTTTGTGATAGGGACGTTCTTCGGGGTTGCGTACATAATGTTTTAGTAAGAATTCAGGGAAACTTAAAAGTGTTAAGTACTCTTGATATCATTCTCAATATTCGAGACGGCAGCCATCTTGATTCATGACGTCATAACTTTTACGGCCTCTGCACACGAGCGTTGCGTTGACGCGCGACAAGTAACGCGCGTCATAGAAAAACAGTATCTTAGCAAAATAGCACACGAGCGCTTTGACCGCATAAGATACAGTGTTCCTCTACGACGCGCGTATCATAACGCGTGTGGGACATGGGACTTATTGCACGGTCAATCCATTCTGTAGTAGTTACGTAAATATCTATTTCATAAACAATAATAAGAAAAATAAGATTAAAGAGCTTCTGCTGCAAATAACTTTTCTTTGTGAAGTAAACCTGTACTATAACAGTAACAAAATATCGTTGATATTGCATTTTTCTTCATACGTCAATTTTTCATCACACGCGAATATAAGACGACCTCCTATTTTTAGAGGTCGAAAACAAAAAAAATGCTCGTCTTATATTCGGGTAAATACGGTATGTTCCCATCGTAACGTAAGTCAGTTTTGATAAAACCTACAGGTTCGTAAATAAATAAGCAAGGCATTGCTAAGATTTCAAGTTCAATGAAGAGAGGATTTTCTTATTATTCGAATGTTTTTCTGCAATTTGGGTAGTAAAGAATGAGCTTCCCTGGAAGTCTGAGTACTATAAGATGAGCTTCCCCAGGATATTATGTTTTATCTCACACTGGAATGTAGTACATTAGCAAAATACACGAAACGCACTGCATGAAGGCTGACTGAATGAGAAAGAATTACGAATTCGTAACATAAAGGACTAAATTTAGTGTTTAATTCACTTATAGGGATATTCCCATTTCATTTGAGATTTGACTGAATTAAGAAACCCAGAAATTTAGTTTCCTGTACATCAGCCAATTCCAAATTCTTCATTTTCAATAGCGCATGCGATTGCGATGTGGTTTGAAGCACAAAACTACACTGAAACCGTTTCTCCTTCGTTAACAATTAATCTGTTATTACGAAACAAATTTGAAACTGGTGAAATCGTAATATATATTTATTTATAGGTTTTCCAAAGTATATTCGTGTCAACAGCAAACAAAACTCTTCTTCCATTTTTAATCGACGAGGGCATGGAGTTTACATATATAAACTAGTGGTGCTTCCAACGTACATACTTTCTCGCACTGCTTCTATATGGTCCTAAATGATATTCCACTACAATCAATGTAGTTTTAATATACTGCAGTAAATTAAATTTAATGTACCGTGTACGTTAAAACGAGATTAATGTGTTTGTGCATTAAAATTAATGTTGAAATTAAAATCAATGTAGATTTAATGTAGGACCACATTAAACTTAATGTACCTTGAAAAATTAAACCGAGATTAATGTGATGTACATTCAATTTAATGTTTAAATTAAAATCAATGTAGATTTAATACACATCAGTACATAAAACTTAATATACTTTTCCGTACTTTAAAGAGATATTAATAAAATTCGACATTAAATTTAATTTTTAAATTAAAATTCACGGAGATTTGACAAATAATTATGGAATGTATGAAACCTAGATACTGTTTAAAAACTTAGAAATATTTTCTTCCGCTATTTGAACTTACGCATAATAAATTTAAAATATATTTTCAACATGTATAACAACATAGCACGGTAATTCTTTAGTTAACAATTTTTTTCAAATTCACTGGAAAAATTAAAATTTTTTCTACGAATTGTCACTGTAATAAGGTCAGAATTAAGTATTATTTACGGCTCCGAAACATATCTCCGAGCGTAAATGCGTCCAAAACCGGTGACGAAGTAGTGACAATTATACATAATATTTATAATTCCGTAGACTTAATATATATTTAATATATATTACGTCTAAAGAAATATGTTCCGTAGACGTAAAGAATATATTATGTATCACAGCGGCCAATACTTCACGCCTAAGAACCTGTTCAAATAACTGGATGTCGCTGTAGTTCAGTGGTTACATATTATTTGTCAAATCTCCGTGAATTTTAATTTAAAAATTAAATTTAATGTCGAATTTTATTAATATCTCTTTAAAGTACGGAAAAGTATATTAAGTTTTATGTACTGATGTGTATTAAATCTACATTGATTTTAATTTAAACATTAAATTGAATGTACATCACATTAATCTCGGTTTAATTTTTCAAGGTACATTAAGTTTAATGTGGTCCTATATTAAATCTACATTGATTTTAATTTCAACATTAATTTTAATGCACAAACACATTAATCTCGTTTTAACGTACACGGTACATTAAATTTAATTTACTGCAGTATACTGTTACTGCAGTTACAGCTACTGCTCGTCAATCAGCAGTCCCGGGTTCGAATCCCGGTCGGGGTGACAATTCGTTGAACGAATTTAAATATTAAAATACATTTGTTACTTAGTGACAAGGTCAGAATAGTATTCTTTACGTCTGCGGCACACGCTTCCGAACCTACACGCGTTCAACAAGGTGACGAAGTGGTAGCAATAGCATATATCCAACGGGCAATACATCAAGCCTAGGAACCTGTTCAAAGCATTGGTTGTCTCGATAGGATAGTGGTTAGAGCAACTGGGTGTAAACCAGGAGACCCGGGTTCGAAACCCCGGCCGGGGGGGGGGGTCATTTCATTCAATATTTATATATTGAAGTTAATGTACGTGTACAGTAAATTTCATGCACACGTACAGTACATTTAATGCAAAAGTACATTAAAGTAAATATCATGTAGGTAAATTAAATTTAATATGCAGGTAAATTAAATTTAATGTACACCTACAGCACAAACACCTACAGTATACCTACAGTATAAATTTGATGTACACCCAAACATTAAATTTAATTGTACCCGTACATTTCATTTAATACACACCAGTGGCGTAGGCTCAATGTATGCGAGTGATGTGTTACATCCCCTAGTTTTCCATCACTTAAAAATATTCTCAGTAAAGTATTTTATTTTCTTCTGTTAAGTATCTCCCTGTATTTCTCTATTCCCTCCCGCCATTTATGTGCGCGGTCCAATAGGCGTTAGTCCCCTCGCTGGATGTGACAGACCGAGAAACATCCCTTCAACGACCTCACTTCGTTGGCGAGGTCATTGAACTCACGGCCATGCGCTGTGTGCAAGCTGCGTGGTTTCGGCTGCCGGTGATGTGACATAGCTTCTCACATCAAAGGCTTCTCATTGGCGTTCGTGTATCCCCTCCCAATATCCTTCCATACCCCCTCCTCTGATGCCCTTCTCTCTCTAATAATTCGGCTATTGGGGCCCGGAAGCGGGGAGTGGGGGGCTGACGGCACGGCCGTCTTTCTTCACAAGTCAAGCAAGTCTGCCAACTATGCTTAAGCATATTTCAACCTGATTCAGTACAACTGGGTAACTCGATGTGTGTTAGCAGGCCTGACAAAACAAGATCATCATGTAAGGAAATGGTATAACAGACAATCCGTGAACTCGAAACGGTGCGCGCGATGTTATTTCGTCCGCCATGTGAGTCCTGCATTCTACCGTAAATGCTGTTTACTACTGAATGTGCGTTAAATAGACTACTTTGCCTAGTTGGTGATATGTTAAAGAGAATCGTGAATTCGAAATTGTAACGCGAAAGAATAAAACTTGCGTGTGTGTGTGTGCGTGTGCGACATGGCGAGCTCATCATTTGTGGTAGTGGGTGAGTTATTTGTGGCAGGGAACAATAGTGAAACGTTTCATTGTGTCATAGACAGGATTCGTGAAATTCCGTGCAGTTCTTTCTCCTATTACGAAAAACTTAAGGTAGATAGTGATGGACAACCAAGACAACGCGAATAGATGTCGAGTTCAAAAATTAGGTATGTACTTGTTTGTGGTTATTTTTTTAGTTTTATTGTTTTGTTTATGTACAATGAAATTATTTTAGCATGGCCGCTCAAGATCAGACCTCAGAGCTACCGGAAGATTCCATTCCTTAAAACTATCGCTTTAGGGGGGAGCGCGTCCCTTCCCAGGACGTGTTGACAGCCCTACTCCAGTTCAGTAAACATTGACCCTGACTATTCGTCTCCGCAAGGTGACAGTTTTCAGTTGCATTTCTCTAACAGAGTACAGCTATTTGTATGAAGTTCTGTACAAGTGATTATTATTTTGTTGTGATCATTGCAAAGCGTCCTGTTCAAAGCAACTTACATATAGACATCCTTCACAGTCAGACGCATGAAGTCGTTGCAAAAGTATATCAATTTATGAAGAGAAGCAAAAGAAGGCATTGAAAATATCAAAACGGTTTCTTAAGGCAGTAATTCCTGGTTCGGGTGTTTCGAAAATATCTATTCGCAGAATTAATAAGGAAATTAATTGTATTCAATCAGGAGAAACGTGTTCATTTTCTACTCCTAATTAAGAAAAGAGAAAGGACGTGGAATCTGCTCTCGACAGTTTCAATGAGAGTGTGTTTCACCGCACTATGATTCACCGCACTATGCACGATATCAAGAAATCGTTATTTTTACAGGAAACGACGCGATAGTAAAGACGGTGAAAATGATACTACTTATGTTTGTGAGGAAACGGGTATCAGTGACAGTGGAAAACATATGGATGAAAACAGAGCCAGGCCATCTCGTGAATTTGGTGTTTCTCCATTAACCGAGCAAAGACACTACAGCAAATTGATTTCGAAGGCTGTTCGCTATCTTGTGCTATAGCAAAGGTAGGCTAATGTTTTTGGTTTTGACAGACGAACCAGGCGCGAGCGAGCGCCATCTTCTGGCTCTCTCCCCATCACTTTCAGCTTCCCCCTCTACTCGCGAATCTCTGCGGCCACCCTAGAAAAATTTAGCTGTAAGTTAGTGCATGCAATGAGAAAATGATGATTTTCAAGGAAGATTCAGAATGTGTCTAACTTGCAACATACACCTCTAAAATACTTCCGAGTAAAGTAGAATGACGCAGACTTTAAATATTGGGAATTATGCATTCAATCTGTAATATCATGATCGCATCCCCACATCTACCAGCCAGGAGACGCCACTGATACACACGTACTTTAAAGTTACTGTACATGAGATTAAATTTAATTTATGTACACGATACTTACTTTAATTTACTTTTACATTAAAAGTAATGAAGAAATTTCTGACAGTGTACTTCATAAACCAGCAAAAGTGTTTTCTACCAGCAAACGCTTTCCGTTCCGAGACCCGAAATCCGATCCTCAAAGTTAACGAACCGGGACTTATAACACTACGCCACCATAACACAGTATGGGTCGAACAGAGCCAAAAAAATAATCGAATCGTGCTATAAAATGGTAAATGCATGATAAAGAAACAATTGATACAATGGTTCATACGCTTTACAAATCCAAGAAGAGACGTGAAAATTGTTAAAATTTAAAAATTCGTAAGAATATACAGAGACACTTTCAGGTCATTTATCGTAGTTATCAATATTTGTAATTCAAATGGCTTCACATGTTTTTCAATAAAGTTTCTAGAATTCTCAATTATTTCCTGTGACAACAGAAACTTTTGACAAATAATATTCCCCTACCAGGACTCGAACCGGCGAAGCTTCCCTCGGAAAAGCTGTGCCAATGCTCGCTGATTAAGGACTGCGACCACAATGGCAATGCCTGCCATTTACACTTATATAACAGTAATAAGTGTATGGTGGTTTCATTTCTCGCATTAGAAAGACCAAAAATCCAGAGAATGTAAAAAAAATTCCTTTGGGCACTCAAAGAAGGTATCTGGGAAGATCATCATTCATAACAGAAAAACAAATTCAATTTAGAGATTAGAAAACTAAGTTCTACGAGAAAGTCTGTGCCATTCTATAGCACCACTAGTTTTTCTAAATTTAGCAGCGGGTTTTATCCACTTCTTTCGTTACCAGACCCCAGCTATAAGAGTTTTTCTGGCGAAAATTCCCCGTTTTCCGGCGCACGATTACGAAGTTGTCGAAGTTGTTACGAAGCATTCGTACGGCGAGAAAGTAATAATAATTTCGGAACCGTTAGGGATATGTAAGTTGATCGTTCTGGTTATATTGTATTTCAATTTAACGTTGAAACACTCATAATTTTACTTAAATATGTTCATATAGATCTACAAAAGACGATTGATTTGACATGACATACGTTTCAGAAATCGAACAACAGAGTCGAAAAATTGTTTAAAAGATGCAATTTGGGAAAACACAGGCAAGTCCCTTTATATGTATCTGCATTAATTCTATTCGTGAGAAGAAGTACTTCAAATAATTTTCAATAAAGTTTCTACATTCTTCAATGTTTTTTTCTGCAACAACGCATTCATCAAATTAAAATCCCTATCTGGGATTCGAAGTGAAGCACTCAGCTCCAACACGCTTTAATCACCTTCGCCATTGCAGTGAGATGCGCACTATGTACTTATATTTTAGTCAAAACGTAATTGTATCAGCTCTATCATTAGGAAGCCGGTAATTGTCAACATGCGAAAAACATGTCTTTTGGGCGACAAAGAAAGACAGCGGTGAAGGACTTACTCAAAATCCTTTATCCGACGAGCGACATTAGAAAAATAACTACTGCGAGAAAGTCTGTGCTTTTCCGCTAGTTTATTTATTTATTTACCCACGTGGAGAAAATTTAAAGAAAAAATTTGGAGCGGTTTTTGAGATTTTTTTTGTGAATTTGAAGCGAAGATTACGCAAAAATGACTCGCTTTTTCAGAAAATTCTACATAATCTTTTTTAAAGAGCTAATTTTGTACAAGAGGCTTTTCTGAGGTAAAAATCGCTATCTACAAGTTTGTAGTTTTAATTTTTTTTTTTTTGCAATTTTTAAAAACCAAGTGTTTCCCAGAAGTAGGACTAAGACCATATTTTTATCGTCCCTCATTACATAAGTGAAGAAAATTTAAAGAAAAAATTTGGAGCGGTTTTTGAGAAAATTGTTTTTTGTAAATTTGAAATGAAATTTACGCAAAACCACCAGTTTTTTCAAAAAATTGTACATGACCTTACTTAAAGTGCTTATTTTGTACAACCGATTTTGTCTGAGGTAAAAAGCTCTATCTTCAATTTTGCAGTTTTAAAATAGTTTTTTTGCAATTTTCGAAAAATCGGGGATATCAGCGAAAATGATACCTACATCATTCCCTTAAACGTCCTTCGCACTATTCAACAAAAAAATGTAATCAAAAAATCTGGAGCCATTTTCTTTTACGTTTGAAAATCTCCGACGGACTTCATGTAAAGTACTCCTTAAAGTTAAAATATCGGTTTCAAATTCCAGGAGCCATCAGTAAAAACAATTGGGGAATATCAATTTTTAAGAAAATCTGCTGAACGGTTTAGGGGCTAGCGTTGACCACAGATGGACACACGGATGTTTTGCCGTCTGCTGTATCCCGCCGTGAGTGATGAACGGGGCGCGTTGCGTAGCGCGCACGCCACACCAGAGCGCATGCGGGGCGCCTCCGCCACTCCGGAAAATAGTTCCGGGACGCAGGTTGGCGGAGGGACACAGCAGCGCCCTGAGGGGCAGGCCTCGGGGGCCGGCAGCGGGGCAGTCTGCGGAGAGCGAGCGAGTAGCGACGTCGTAGCATCCGAGTTAACCCTGTTCTTTTGTTGTGCTTTAGGACCGGCTGTGCACCCGAACTTTCCTGGTTTGCGGTATTGGTTTACGACTGAAAGACGACTCTGCTTTGATTCTGGTTTGCTCTCCTAGATTGTGGTTGGACCCCGCTCGTCACCGGTACGGAGTGGATTTTGGCAGGCTCGCCCCGCGACCCCGCCGCATTGCAGCGTGTTGTAAGAGCACGCGCTCGTTCCTGGCCGCCGGCTTCCGGATCAGCACCTGCTGGCCGCCTGGCTGGCCTTACGACGTACCGGCCCAGCCACACCTCGCCGAGAACACGCCGCCGTCGACGCCGGCTACTCTGATAACGCAGCCGTCTCGGAATTCTCGGGTACGGTTGTGGCCTTTACCCTCCGACGGGGAGCGCGCTGTCGTCTCCGTGGAAGCCGCCTTCGGCGGCCCATACCGCTCATTCGACTACGAATCTTGTAAACGGCCCTGAGCCGTTGGGTTTTTCCAGCTGTATTTTAGGTGGTAAAATAAAATGTTGTTAGAGAGTGCGTTTCATTCCGATACACAACACCGTCAATCGATTTTTCAGTATCAAGAAGCAACAAAACATGGATTTTGACTACACCACGAGATAAAGGATTTTTTTCTAAATTTAGCAACAGGTTTTCTAAATTTAACAACACTTTTGCGATACCAGACCCTAGCTATAAGAGTTTCTCTGGCGAAACTTCTCCGTTTTCCGGCGCACGAATACATAACTTTCTTTTCTTACGATGTATTCGTAAGGCGAGAGAGTAAAAAAGAGGATATGGCCTAAAATCGAACACTGCGGAACCTCATGCTCAATTGGCAAAGATTTGGATGAGTGAACGATGTTCTTTCGTGCCATTACGTTATTTCCACTCCTTGAGGTCAATGTTTAAGGTACGAGAATAACCAATCTAGGGCAATATCACGACTTCTATATAAAGGCAATTTTGGGAGCAAAATGTTATGGCCAATGACCTCAAAAGCTTGCAAAATATCTCAAAATTTTTCAGAAGTGGCTTCATTTTGATCCACTGATGAAGTAAAGGTTGATGAAGTATTTCAGAAAAGAAAAAATGGCCATTTCCGTAGAATTTGATTTTCTAAGTACATAGATAGATATAAGGATTATTCTACAATTGGGCTGATGTTGCCCGGTGGCAGAATACAGAAACATAAAAGTACATTTACAATTACAAAACACAATTAACAATAAAAACAACATATAAAAAATCAATAAAAAACAAATAATCTTCGTCATTACCTAGAACATGCAAATGCATTTACATACATATACAACAAATGAAACTACATATACAGGCTGTCCCACCAACTATGGACCACCCCCATAACTTCTAAACGGTTCAGGATATCGAAATGCAGTTTTCACTGAATAATGCAAAATCTTGGGGCAAGTAACATGCCGTAGAGAAATTGTCTATAATACTTTTAGTTTTTGATAAATTTAATCATCTTTGATTTTTTAAATGGAACTATATATTTTTCTCACCAATGGATAGATCATGAAAAAAGGAATAAAATGATGTATCATATGCTAGTATTTTGATAGTAATTTGCGTTTAAAATTAGACATTCTGATACGTGATTTTGAATGAACGGACAATATTTCATGTAGCAGCCCTTGCAATAGTCGTTTTCGGGGAAAATGGCCTTCGCTGCGTCAAGACTGTTGCGTTGAGAGAGAAGACTGAAAGGGGTGGCAATGAGAGATAAGAGGCCTAACTACGGCAATCCCGGGTCTTAACACAAAAGTCACATTAAAAATTACCAATTTTAACGATCAGAATGAGAGATTTTTTTCCATTCATTTATCTGCATTTAACTTGTCTTCTTTAGCAATAAATATCATTTTCAAACTTGAGAAGAATGCAACCACCGTCTGTTCGTTGAATATCATTTTTAATTAAAATGATCATTCGTCCACTTCGCAATCATACCTCTACTGCTCTTCATAAATGAGAAAGAAAACAGTACACTTCCGTCTTTTGCCGTGGATTTTCAAGTTTGAGGCAGCACATGTCATGAAGTGAGAAACTCTGCAATCAATATTTGCAATCGAGACTACAGATTTACATTTGTGTTAAAGTTTAGTAAATTGACACTGATAGTCTGTTAAGTGTGTTTCAAAATTTTTATTGCTTTGTTATTTTGGTACGTGTTTAAATAAGACGTTTATGAAGAGTAAATGCAAAGAGAAAACGTCTATCTCTCTACTATTTGATAAATTAATAAAGATATTACAATAACAATTTTTAAGCATTCATTCCCCTTCCCTTGTTTTAAAATGATTGCTGGTTTGTGCCATAACACACTCAGATCGATTTTTGCAAGTTTGAAAAGAACCTTTATTATTATCGTCCTTCTGCTACAAATTATTTTTATTTTGTTCTTTTCGATGAACGTTGCTTTGGAATTTCATTAGAAGAAAAGTTCAATTCAGATGAACAAATGGGAAAAAACGTCTTTCTTATCGGTAATATTGATGTTTGTTCATGTGATCTTCAGGTCAAGACCGTGAATTGCTGTAGTTACGCCTCTATCCCTCATGGCCACCCCTCTCATACTCCTTGTCTCCACGAAACAGTCTCGACGCCGCGAAGGTCTTTCACCAACGGCGACTATGGCAAGGGCTGCTACACGAAATATTGTCCGTTTCATTCAAAATCACATATCAGAAAGTCTAATTTTATACTATCAAAATACTAGCATATGATACATCATTTTATTCCTCTTTTCAGGATCTATCCATTGCTGGTGAGAAAAATATATAGTTCCATTTAAAAAATCAAAGATGATTAAATTTATCGAAAACTAAAAGTATTATAGACAATTTCTCTACGGCATGTTACTTGCCCCATGATTCTGCATTATTCAGCGAAAACTGCATTTCGATATCCTGAACCATTTAGAAGTTATGGGGGTGGTCCATAGTTGGTGGGACACCCTATATGCTAACATTTAAGTAAATAAACTTACATATTACACCAAGCATATACATACAAGCATGCACGCTTACATACACTGTCAGAAATTTCCGCATTACTTTTAATGTAAAAGTACATTAAAGTAAGTATCATGTACGTAAATGAAATTTAATGTACACGTACAGTAACTTTAAAGTACTTGTGCATTAAATGTAATGTACGCGTACAATTAAATTTACTGTATGCGTGTACATTAAATTTACTGTACGTGTAAATTAAATTTGCTGTATTCGTGTACATTAAATTTACTGTACGTGTAAATTAAATTTAATTTACGTACATGATACTTACTTTAATGTACTTTTACATTGAAATTACTGTATGTGTGCATGAAATTTACTGTACATGTAGTAACTTCAATATTTAAAATATTTTCAAATAATTGTCATCCCGACCGTTCAAACCCGTCTCTACTGGTTTACGCCCACTTACTCTAACCCCCATCCTATGGGGACAATCAATTCTTTGAACTTGTTCTTAGGCCTTCTGAATTGCCCGTTGGGATTTATGCAATTGGCACATTCTTGGACGCGTTTACGCTCGGAAATATGTCCCGCAGATGTAGAGAATACTAAGTTCTGATCCTAGTACTGAGTAACAAATGTATTTTAATATTTAAATTTGTTCAACGAATAGTCAACAGACCGACCGGGATTCGAACCCGGGACATTTGGTTTACGCGCAGGTGCTCTAACCACTGAGCTATTGCGACATCCAATAGCTTCAGCGGGTTCTTACGCCTGATGTTATGCCCGCTACGATATGTATTCTATTTTCTTTACGTCTACCGAACATATTTCTTTAGACGTAATATATATTAAATATGTATTAACTCTACAAAATTATGTATATTATTTATAATTGTCACTACTTCTTCTCGGAAATATGCTTCATAGCCGTAAAGAGTACTAAATTTTAACATTGTTACAGTGACAATTCTTTGAAAAAATTTAAATATTTCCGGAGAATTTGAAAAAAAAAATAACTAAAGAATTAGCGTACTATGTACATCGCTACAATTTTATTATAAAGATTTTTACAATTTGAATGTAAATACGAATTTTAAACATTTATATTTTTTGTTAAAAATAAACATGTTGAAAATATATTTTAAATTTATTATACGTAAGTTCAAATAGCGGAAGAAAATATTTCTAAAACCTACAATGATTTTAATTTAAACATTAAATTTAATGTACAACACATTAATATCGGTTTAATTTACAAGGTACATAACGTTTAATGTAGTCCTACGTTAAATCTACATTGATTTTAATTTTAACATTAAATTTAATGCACAAACACATTAAAATCGCTTTAACGTACACGGTACAATAAATTTAATGTACTGCATCTACATTGATTTTAATGTACACATTATATTCAATGTACATGTACATTAACATCGTTTTAATGTACACGGTACATTAAATTTAAAGTGAAAAGTGCATTAAACTACATTAAATTTAATGTAATTTCTGACAGTGTACATATGTTGAAAATGCTTCGTTTCTCGTAAGAAAGGTTTTCTTTGGTATATAAAATTTGAAACTTTTTGGGAAAATTGACAAAAGAGAAATTGGCCGATAATTTAATTTTCTTTACCTTTTTTAAAAAGTGAATTGATTTTTGCGATTTTGAAAATATCTGGAAATATTAACGTGGATATATTGCTGACGGCCAAATTTCCGACACAAAAAAATTGACTGAGTACGAATATTTGGCCTCATGGTGGCCAGGAACGAAAATCCAGTGAGGAAAGGGCTACTTTCCGAAGATTAATTACACAGATTCGTGCATACTAAAACTTACTCATTATTCTACTGTTAATTAAACAGGCCTGATAGCAATAGCTCTACGCAAAATTAAAGTACAAAACACTCCAAGGAACAGGTCAGGTATAAAGTGGTTTGTTACAAATTCGAATTATAGGTCGAAATACAATAACAAATTATACACTGTAACAAATTTGAACTTCGTGTTTTGCCGCGAGATGAAAGTATGTGTTCTTTTCTAAATCGCATACTCTAAATGAAATCATAAATGGTTCATTACGTACTAACATTATTTCTGGAAAATATACACCACATATACCACTGTGGAGAAACTTGAAAAGGTCTCAGTAACAATACAGGAGGAATCTGTAGATGATTAATACACAGATCGTGTAACAAAAATTGTTTGTATTAAATTGTTTCTATTACAAAACATAAAATGAAAACGGTACGAGAAAGGTGAATAAAGAGTGAAATGTACTTACAAGTAAGAAAACTTTACCTGGAAACTTTCCTTTTGTGGGTAGATGGTGAAACTTCTTGTAGGAGTGTCCAGCAGTAATCCACCAAAACGTTTGATGACCATCTTCCCTTTATATCGTCTTCCATGACAGCAATATCTTGGTGAAATCGCTCACTATGTTCGTCACATCGCCAAGATTAGTTGGGAAGAAATCCAAATGGGAATAAAGGAAACGTAATTTGAGAGCCATGTTGCACCCCATAGCCTTGTAACAGTTAAGCATATGTTCCGTCAGTTCGTTGTAATTCTTGGACATTACGTTTCCCAAGAAATTGTGCTATTCATCTTTCAATGCAAGCCAAGCTGCCTTCTCAGTACCGGTCAGCAACTGTTCAAAGGCCATTTGTTTCATCAAGTCACTGATCTGAGCCCCAATGAAAATTTCTTCTTTAATTTTTTCAATATTAATTGCAGGAAATTTAAATAGTAAAAATTGAAAACCCTAATCATCTTTGTTCATTGTTTTTACAAAATTCTTCAGAAAGCTCAATTTCACATGTAGTGGTGGTTTTCATCATTATTGGGTTCATGCGACACATTTTTTCACCAGGATTCAAACTTTCTCTCAAAGGGTCTTGACAACAAAGGCCACTCTTTGTTGGCCTTGTTGACAACTCTTTGACAACAAAGGCCACCCTTTGGTCTTTCCTTGCCCTATTATCCCAGTGTCATAAGAAACAGCAATATTTTGTGTAACCTGTCTGTGTTCCTAGAAGTAGTCCCAGAACTTCGAGATCACAAATTTTCAATTTGTGATTCCAACAAGATCGTTTAATTCTTCCTGCGACAATGGCTGTGATTGTAGCCGGGCGGCAGATGGCGTGTAATCAAGATCTTCACGATCTTCCTGATCGGTTGGTTTGTCAATACCATAGTCTGACACGACCACAGACAATTTCAAAACAATTCTTTGCGCTTAGTGTTAAGTATATCTAATCAAACTACTCTCGAGCCCTTTACATTAATTCGTTAGATTTATAGAAACAAATTATAAACATTTTTTAGTTTTTCATGGATTAGTAAAGAAAATACCACAAAAGTATTGAAAAAATGGGTCCAAGTAGCCCGTGTTTACAGTACCGTAGAACTTCTGGCCAAACACAATCCACAAATGAAAGAACACGAGTCCTCTGTTACAAAATGAAGCCTTTCGTATTCCTCACCAACTATACAAAACGAAATAATTCCTGCACTATTATCAGCAGTGAAAGTTGTGGCAAAAATCGTACAAGCGAAATATTACAGTATCTCATTTTATTGTACTCCAGGAAACAGTCACCAAGAACAAATGTCAGAAATTGTACGCTATGTAGATACAAATAATGAAAAGAGTACTCTAACCATTATTTTTTGTTTTAAAGTTATTTCTTAAAAGGTACATGGTTACGTCGAGTTAAGTAACAACTCCGCTGTCGGTCGCTGCCAACCTCAACATCCACCGCCAATATGGGGGCTTCTCTACCCAGAAGGCTTTTGAAATTTTTATAAGTCTTCCCCTGATTATTTTTTTAGCTACCTGGTGACTGGCTCACATAGGCCGGTATTTCAGGGAAGTAGAACAGTTCAGGCGTTTAGAACACCGCACTATGATAAAGCGTTTCTCAAAATTTCCCAAGATGATAAATGCCGCATTTGCCAGGATCACGTAGAAACCATTAATTAAATTGTCTCAGCTTGTCCAATCCTAGCAAAGACCGAATACTTGAAAAGACACGACCAGGTGTGTAGTTTCCTCCGCTGGCAGATCTGTGCCGCCCTCGAAGGTCCAAACACATGCCCCAAGTGGTACGAACACTCACTAAAGCCGGTGACGTCTGTTGGATTGTGTACGATATTGTACGACCAACAAATTCAAACTGATCGCACGATAGCAGCAAACAAATCGGATATAGTCATCCGGGATTTGGAGAACAAATCGTGTTTACTTGTCGATGTTTCTGTACCTTGCGACGCGTCGTTACCAAGGAGGCAGAGAAACGTCTTAAATACAAGAGTTTGGAAATCGAGATCAGCCGAATGTGGGGCGTAAAGCACAAGTCGTACCGATAGTCATCAGTGCTCTGGGATTTGTTCCGCAAATTTGGGTAAGAACTTGTCTAAAACTCCCTGATAATTTGAAGAGACTGGGAAGTGCAAGACATTGGTTTATTTGGGACAGCCCACATTTTACGCAAAGTTTTATGGAAGCACCGATAGTCCCTAGATCTGTTTCTTAGGAAGCTGGTTGCAACCCGGAATAGACTTCATAATCAACCGACTCATAACATCCCTCGGACGAACGGCGGAAGCATTTCAGAAACGCCTAGGTTTGTGTGTGTGTTCGCGTGCTGCCGTGGGTAAAGTATACTGTTCACGGCCAGATGACGATATCCAAACCCTGCGTCATAGATGAGAGGGGAGAACGACGTCTGCGGAGAGATGTACGGGTGGATAGCGTTGCAACTGTAGAGCAACCGACCGCCCAGATGAACCAAGGGGCTACCAACAGGGAATTCTCAACAAACGTTCAGCGAACGTTGCTACGTATGGGCCTTCGCAGCAGGCGCCTGGTTCATGCACCCATGCTGACTGCTGTTCATCGGCGACGAAGGCTGAAATTTGCACTGTGGTGACGGGGGCCTTTCCAGATGAATCACTTTTTCTGCTCCATCGGACAGATGGTCGTTGGCGTAAAGGGCGTGAAATATCTGAACGAAAACTCCCGGCAACAATCGCCGGACGGGTCCAGGCGGAGGAAGGGGCCTGATGAGGTGGTGACTGTTTTCGTGGCATTCCCTGGGTAATCTCGGTGTATGCGCACCGCGTGTCCGTGCCCTGTGAGCGCGTGCCGATGCGGTTCTCACCTGGTACCCACCTCTCACACGGCGCCACGCACGATGATGGGCCAACAGCAGGACTACACTGCTGGCTATGTTGACACACAGCACACACACATATCGGTCTCCGGTAGCTAAGCTGATGTAGCCAGAGGGCTACTAAAAAGAATGCGGACGGAGGACCACCTCGAAAGAGGAGATGAAGGGTCGGCCGAGAGAGAGACAAACGTGAACTGATAGGATAATATGAATTTAATAAACTAAATTGAAATTAGAGTATGATGCCTCTTGGAATTTATAAAACTTATAATCTAAGAAAAACCAAAAAGAACGAAATGAAACTGAGCATACTATTTACATAATCAATGGCCGGGCCCGAGCTGTAAATTACTCATAAAATTCTAATTATAAATCTTAAAGCTAACAATGTACATGGAACCACAAATTATTAACTGGACGATTAAAATTGCTGAAGCGTAGAGATGAATGTCTTTAAAAGCTTGGCACAAGGACAAGGCACCTGATATGCACAGTTTGAGACAAGGACAGGTACCTGGCACACGGAAGCTGCTGCTCCCATACGGCTGTCCCGGGCCGTCACTGCTGGCGTTGGAGACTGCGGCGATGCGCCTGAGATGACGGACAGCTCATCAGCTCATACCATGATCGGATTCCCCGGACACGATGAAGCGGCATGTATGCCGCCGTTCACTAACGCGCCACAGTGTGCGAGTAATGTTAGAATGCACACCAGTGTGATGCACTTTGACGGGCAGCCTTAGCCCTAATTGAGTTGGGCAGCCTGTAGCCCTAAATCCAGCCTGCAGCCGTTGTGGCGTTAAGATACTTCACTGCATGGCATGGCGCGTGTTTCGACTCGACAGCGTAAGGCATGACTGCCGCGGAAAGTAACTCTGCTCATGGCAGCGGCCCTGAGTGCAACTGACGCTCTGTCATCTGAGCAATGTCTGGGCAGAATTTTTTTGGCGCGAAGGCTCCCGACAATATATAAGCAACCGCCCCCCGACCTCGCGGTGGTGGGTGGCCACCGCAAGGCGTGGCGGACGGGGTGGTCAGATGGAGAGGGGGCCTTGGGTAGCCGCCGGTCTCGGGCCCCGAGACAAGGGGCGGGGTGCGCCGAGGTGTAGCCGCTTAGAAGGGCAGCAACGGGCCGCGCATGCCGAAGCGGATCTGAAACACCCACCCCCGCCGAGGGGCTGGGTACAGGCAAAGTACCAAGGGCGGCGGCCGAAGCTCAACTGCCCCGCTGGGGGAGGGGAGGCGCATCCGGGCGGCCGCGGTGGCGCGGCGTGCGACAAAATGCGGCCGTTGGCGACCGCCGGCGGCGGCGCCCGTTTGAGACAATGGGCGTCTTTGCTGACTACCGCAAAGGAGTGAGCCTCCGCCTTCGTAAGGGGCGGCAACCCGACAGAAGGTGCGGCGGGATTAACGGGAGACGGGCGCGTGGAGGAATGGGGCGACCGGCCCACCGCGTTCCAGCGGCGCGGGCGGTCTTCCTACCGCTAGCGTGCGTAAACACTCGGCATTCTGGAAGACACAATGGATCAACAGAGGTTTGCAGCCATCCTTGGGGACCATGCCCACCCCAACATGCAGATCGTTTACCCTCAGCAAGATGGCAGATATCAGCATTGCAAAGCGTGTCATATAGCTCGCAATGTACTTTAGTGGTTCGAAGAGCACCAGGATGAATTTACAGTACTCCCCAGGCCACCAAACTCCCACATATTAAACCTAATCGACAATCGGTTCATCTCGACCGACCTCTTGCGCCATGGATTCGCAACCGAGGAACCCAGCGCAGATGGCCTCGGCATCGGAGTCGGCTTGGATCCACCCCTTGTCGGTAACTATCCAAAACCTAATCGACTCTCTTCCTGCACGTCTTGCAGCGGTCAGTGCTGCAAAAGGCGATATTCAGCATTTTGAAGAGTGGACACATTAATGTGACTGAACTGTGTAAAACATTCATTATTTTAATTCGTATAATTTATGAATTGCAAGATTTTTATATAAGCATCAGAAACTTTTCTTTATAAAATAATCTGTTAACTGAATGCACAAAATTATTGTAGCAGAAAATGAATTTTACTTGAAAATTATTAATAATTTAAAAAATTGCTTTTCAAAGGACAAGTGGTGTACAGTGAATACTGTAACAAAGAACAAACCTCCTAATTCTTTGCTTAGAAACATCACTGTCCAACGATTAATAGTAAATTACTTTTGATTATCGTAAATGTAATCCTTGTTGTGTGTTTTATGTAATAACTTCAACTCCTGTTCTTAAATGTTTACTCCTCATTTTTTGGGGTACTTAAAACAGATACAAATATGTATGGCTCTCGCTAGATCACATTTCAAAAAATGTAAAACCTTCGTTACTCTTTACAATGTGTCATAAGAGAGTCCAATATGTTTACATTAGCGACTCCCCATTTATGTGTCCAATGTCGGTCAATGTGTTTCCGGTGTTTGTTTAGTCATTGTGCCTTCGATATTCGTTGGTCTGATGAAAAATGGTCTTTTGTCGCATAGTCGTTCCATCACCTTTCGGATTCATATAAGAACGATCAGTAACTGGATGTAATATTTTGCCAGTATACTATTTGTTGTCAATGTCTCTGATCAAGATTTTCTCGACATTTCGATACCTTTGTGACTCTTTGGCTCCGCGATCAGAATATTTCTTCTGTTATGATCGCTTTTTCTCAAGCTCCTGTGACACATCGTTTTGTAGTTTAGGCTGCCTATGGTTGTTGGAAAGAGAAATTGGTGTTCTCGTATTCCTTCCGGATAATCTTGAAGATGGTGTGCCAAGTTCTTGATCTCGAGGTGTGTTTCCTGACATTAGTAATGACTGTTGAAGATCTTCACCACTGATGTCACATCTCTTCACTAGTCGTTTCGCAATGTCCATGTACTCCTCAACTAATCCATTTGACCTTGCAAAATGCGGGCTTGATGAAACAAGTTTGAAGTTCCATTCCTTCACCAATTTCGCAAATTCTCTTCATGAATACACTGCGTTGTCAGAATGAAATTCTTGTGGAATTCCATGAGTCGCAAACCAAGTTTTAAATCGATTAATCATTTCTGACACTGTTGTCCTGGTCATTTTCTGTACTGCACAGTATCCGCTGAAGCTGTCTGCAAGAACAAGACAGCTGTTGCTCTTGTAAAAAAACACATCTAGCGTTACTATTTCGAATGGTATTTTCTCAATGATGATTGTTTCCTTGTCCGGTTTGCGCTGTGTACGTTAACAGGTTTTGCAGGATTCTATCAATCTGATTCTACCAATATTTTGTTAGACTTTCCCAAAACACGAATTGTATAGATCTTCGAAGTGTTGTTTGTATTTATGGATGCCCTTTGTAAATTACTTCCAGAATTCTGGATCTTTCGCTTTCGGGGACGAACAGGCGATTTCCTTTGAAAATAAGCCCGTCACGTGTGTGATAATTCGTCTCGAAAGGTGAAGAAGGTTCTCAATATCTGCGGTACTTGAAGAACGTCGTCAGACCATCCTTTGTTCATCTTTGTGAGTGCCTGACAGGTTGGATCTTCGAATGTCGATCATCTGAAATCTTCAGTGACGCTTGCAGACTGATAAAACCATTAGAACCTGAAGTTCCTCCTCATCCTCTTCATAGCTATCTTCACAATCTCTGGTGAGTGTATCAGCAATTTTCAATTCGCTTCCGCTACTATGTTTGTACTCCCGCTACACAAGTCTGTACTCCTTGAGATCTATCAATATTCTTTGCAGTCTCGGTGGCACATTAATGAGCGTTTTTTCCAAATTGTTTCTAAACGTTTATTGGTCAGTTTCGACTGTTAATTTCTTACCCCAAACACAGTCATGAAATTTCTTACAGTTGTACCGAATTGCCAATGCTTCTTTAACAATCTGTGGATAATCTTGTTCAATGCTGTTTAATGATTAGCAGCATAAGCTACGGGTTGTCCCTTTGCATCAAAATAGCTCCTAATGTTTTCGATGACGCGTCGACCGATAATGTCACATCTTCCTTTTCATCATAGTACACACAAGATGGGAGTGCTGGACAGTGCTTCTGTCCAGTACAGAACGCCTGTTCTTGTTCCGGGCCCCAAATCCATGCGACATCATTCTTCAATAATATGTGTAGTGGAAATGTCAATTATGATAGATATGGAAAAATTTTCCCAAGTAATTCACCATGCCCAACAGTCTCTGTAGTTCTTCGCCATTCTTTGGAATTTTGAGCTTCTTTATCGCGTCGACTTTGGTCTCATCTATTTCAAGTTCTTTGTCTGAGAATACGTGGCCCAAAAATGAATCCTCTGTACGCTGAATGTGCACTTTTCTTTATTGAGTTTCAAGCCATTTTCATGCAGTCTTCGGAGTACTGTTTCAGTGGTGTATCGAAGTTTCCGCTCTGTACTTGCATGAATTAGTGTGTCATCCATTGCGTATACTACATTGGGAATGTCCTGTAGAATCTCTGACATAATCTGCTGAAATACCTCTGGAGCTGAAGAGAATCCAAAGGGAAGTCGGTTACAGGAACAACGGCCCCAGCGGTGTTGCGAATGTTAAGTATTCTTGATTTCCCTCGGTGACTCTTCTTTGCCAAAAACCTCGAGTGCAGTCCAGACGTGTGAAGTACTTACTCCCGGCGATTCTTTATTTACTTATTTATTTACGTCAAAAACAGTTAAAAACTGCGTGTGACGAGCTATGGGGAGAAGTGAATTTGTGCACGTTTTCATAATTCTGTGGTCTCTATCCTAAACCATATTCTAGTCGAATTTTCAATACAGAAAAGAGTTTTTTTCGAGTTTTGTTGACAAAATATTCGCTCCTATATAATAAAATATATTTTCAAAGGTAAATTAGCTATAAACTCCTGCCCTGAACCCTCATGTTCTTCATGAAAGAACAATACTTTTTGCCGCGATAATATGAAAAACGATAATTTGAATAACTATATTTCCCACTGAAATTCAGAAGACGTGCACAAATAATGAAGTTACATTTATGTTCAGAAGCAAAACAAGGGACCATCTCAGCATTTGCTCAAGGATCAGGGAAACTGGACGAAAAACCTGATCGAGATGGGGGCCATCAACCCAGAAACTGTGGTACAATACTTGTTACAGGTTCTTTAGAATTATACAGTCCAAATGATAAATTAACTATCATTGTTAAAATTAATTCTACTTTCCTTTTTGATGCTCGGTATAGTCTCGAATTGTATAGAAACAGTTATGCAGCAGAAAAGATTTTACTTGGGACTTAAACTTTTCTATTGAATTTAATCGTTTAATGTCTTCTGGCAAAGTGTTGTAGAGTAATGTACATGAATTGTATGTGCATTTTTTGTAGTGAGCTGTTGATACTGCCACCTGGTGAATATGATTACTACGTCGTGTGTTACACTTATAGACATCGGCGTTTGCTGAAAATATATTCCCGTCCTTAAGTAAGTCATTTTTGACAAAAAGTACTGATTCGTAAATCAGGAGACAAGGTAATGGTAAAATTCCTAGATTAATAAAGAGTGACTTACAAGAATCACGTGGGTTGGATTTGCTTATTATTCGTACAATTCTTTTCTGTAATCTGAAAGTCTGTGAACTATAAGATGTGTTTCCCCCAAAATATTATGCCATATCTCAGGCGGGAGTGAACATTAGCAAAATATACACAACGAGCTGTATGAAGGCTGACGGAATTTGAAAGAATTCTGAACGCGTAGCATAATGAGCTTAATTTTGTGTTCAATTCATTTAATTCAGATCGATTCGCGTTGTCTTGGTTATCAATCACTAATTACCTTAAGCCTTTCAGAATAGGAGAAAGAACTAAACGGAATTTGAAGAATCCTGTCTATAAAACAATGAAACGTTTCACTACTGTTCTATGTCACAAGGAACTCGTACGCTGCCTTAAATGTACTGGATGAGCGCGCCATGTCGCGTCCTTTCACACACACGTTTTATTCTTTCACGTTACAATTTCGAATTCACGCATCAATAGTTAAACAATGTAGTCTATTTAACGCACATTCAATACGAAACAGCATTTACGCTACAACGAAGGACACACAAGACGAACGAAATTACGTCGCACCACCGTTTGGACTTCACGGACTGTCCCTACCTACTATTTTCTTACATGAAGGCAGTGATCTTGTTTTGTCAGGCCTGCTAACACACATCGTCTTACCCACCGAAACTGAATCAGGTTGAAATGTGCTTAAGCGTATTTGGCAGACGTGCATGAGTTGTGAAGAAAGACAGTCGTGCCGTCTGCCCCCCGCGCCCCGCTCTCCGCTTCCGGGCCCCCAATCGCGGCACGTGACGTCTGTGATTCCCAGGCGTACGGCCGAATTATGACTGCATCAGAGGAGGGGTATGGAAGGTTCTTGGGAGGGGATACAGAAACGCCAATGAGAACTCAGAAGCCTGAGATGTGAGAGGCCTGGTCACATCATCGGCCGTCGAAACCCGCATGGCCATGGCGTTGAGCATGGCCGTAAGTTCAATGACCTCACCAACGTAGCGATGTCGTTCAAGGGATGCTTCTTGTTCCTTCTCATCCAGCGAAGGAAATACCGCCTATTGGAGAGCGCACGTAAATGGCGGGAGGGAATATGGAAACAGAGGGAGATGCTTACGGAAGAAAGTAAATTACTTTACTGAAAATAGTTTAAAGTAATGAAATCTAGGGGATGCAACGCATCACTCGCATACATTGAGCCTACGCCACTGGTACTATATATTTTATCCATTAGTTTGCGGCATGGAGCTAGTAAAACAGGGAAATGGCATGACGTCACAAACTTAAAGACACCGGAAGCAACGATCCGCCGCATTACTGTGCCCAATACGCTTGTAGGCGTCCTCGTGTTGAGGTGTGTTATTTGTCATAGTTTTTAATATTTAAAAGTTATGATCATATTAAAAACCATTTGTAACAGTTGATCATAGTTATTTGTGTGACTTGCTGCTGTACAAATCGTTTGGGGAGAGTGTGAATTTCTTTTCTCATGTAAGTAGTTGTTTATATGGTTTGGAGAACATAGTAAAATTTGAAGATATTGGAATGGTAGCCAGACTTCCAATTAGTGACAACACTAATTCTACCAATATTTCGTAATAATTTGTGCATCACATGCTCCTTCAGAATGTTAGCAGAGTTACGTTTTTATTTATTTGCATACTTTTTGTGAGAAATCTCAAAGGTGAAAGAAGCACATTTAGTAATGTAGTATTCTCGACGATTTAAGATTGAGGTTATTTTGGTTTTCACTACTGTGAGGGTCCCTGGAAACTACTTTACAGTAACCCCACAATTAATAATGAAACTTCTCCATTTTATTTATTATACTCTTCAAAAATCACAAGATTATTAAATTCCATTAAAAATGGGTACTAATCCTTTATTATCGTGTTTGGCCGTCGTGTTTTTGGGCACACCAATATGACCGACTTGCTTCACTTGCGGAAAGTGGTAGAGGTTGGTAATGCCACCCCCATGAATTCATAGCTCCATGGTTTGTGGCATACCAGCATAGACAAGTGTGAGTGCTCTGAGCATATCAGCATCTGTCATTTGCCACCCAGAGACGACGGTGCTGTCATCAGAAACTCTAAGGCCCGCAACAGACTACACCGAGGAATGCGTTGCGAGAAATTTGCGACGAGAAATGTGGAAAGAGGCCGGCGAGGCTGCCTCCACACACTATAAAGAGGTTATTCGATGTATCGAAATGCTGTATGTGCCTCAAGCCGAGAGTGATGGCAGTAGTTTTAGCTATGAGATCATCTGAGAGTCCCATTTCTTGTTTTATTAAATGCTCTGATGTAATTTTAACTCATGATATCCTTGTTTTGTTACAATAATCGTAAACCATTTGTTTAACGAGTTCGAATTACCTAGAGAGAAACACACTACTACTTGCATACAAATCATTATTTCATGTAAAAAAATAGAAAGTTAAGTGACGTAAAAGGGAGAAGTTGTACATCAGCAAATTTTCTTGAACTCCGTAATATCTACCATGCTCTGTTTTACTATATTTGTTGGTTGAATAATGAATAGATAATGAATGATCAAATAATTCATAATAAAATTCACAATTAATAAATTCATTCATAAATACCAATTAAGAAAAGTAATAAATTAATTCAATTCTTTCAAAATACCCTTTCAAGTTTCTTGCTTCAAATTTTTATTTTTATATTACTCATTATGAGCGGGTTTCACACAAATAAGAATATCTTCCACACTTGTTCATTTCCGTTTAAAGAGAAAATTCAAGAAAACAATTTAAAAACTGGTAGTTTATCGCATCTTTTACTGCCAAATGTTATAACCTCACTCGGTTCCATGCACTGTTTGGTGTTTTACCTGCGGCAGCGAACGCCTAAATGTCATATAACAAGTGAAGGAGTAGAAATGTGTCCGAGAAAACTCGCTCGCCGACCGACTCGAGCGAGGAACTCTTTCGCCTCCGCAGAGGCAAACGAGGAAACCCTTTCAAGTGTGTGGGGGTCCATGAGAGTCCCTTGTTTTGATTTTCCACATATCTCGTAGCACATTTCTGGAAACACATTCCTCGGCGTAGTCTGTTGCGGGCCTAAACGTTATGTTTTCTGGGCATCTATAGATCTCATCTCTAAAGAGATGTCCAGAACACGTGACTTTTAGAGCTTCTGAGGGCAGCACCTTCGCCTATGGGTGGCAAGTGTCAGATGCTGGATGCGGCGAACTAAGGTTAAAATACGGTATATGTGTCGATTTTCTTTTAGTACGTCGAGATCATTCTTGATTAGCGATTTTCT
Source organism: Acheta domesticus (assembly GCA_031308135.1). Taxonomy (NCBI): domain Eukaryota; kingdom Metazoa; phylum Arthropoda; class Insecta; order Orthoptera; family Gryllidae; genus Acheta; species Acheta domesticus. Next base: position 168,698,660 of record JAHLJT010008446.1, on the reverse strand, counting down.
TATGCTTATAAGGGTTTTCCCTATCATATTATATCACAATGTAAAACAGTTAATAAAACTTCTTTTAGACTAAGTTCTAAAGCAGTATTTATCCCTGTTTAGAGTATTTAAACCAAAGACTAACAATGTTCTTATGCATATTTATGTGTTTCTGTTTCCTATCCTATTCTCACACATTTAAACTTTCCCAGAGAAATAAATAGAGATGGCAATATTTGACTCCTGTGGGGTAACATTGCCACTTCGCTTGCTTTTAAAAAAGTAATAAAATCTTTCAAATTATGGAAGCTGTGTCTTCAATATTTTGAAGAAACATTGTAATTTTGTGAAGGATTGAAGGGTCAAAATAATTATTGTGAGGATTGATCCAACAAAGTATAACTTTAAAAGAAACAAAGATGTGGCTATGTTACCCCCCGTTACCTTATACGTGATAGAATAGTGCTTATTTGAATCAATTTTGTAAACGAGATGGGCAGGCAGAACCTAAACAACCGAAAGAAAGCAAATATTATTGTAAATAACAAATTTGATAAGAAACACAAATCTCGGAAACTACATAATACAGCCAAAAACTTAATAATTCCGTAAGAAACGCTTATACACCAGAGCTTCCTACACAACCCTTTCCCGCCAAATGTTATGACGTCATTCTGGATGCATTGTTTTGTCTCCAAATTTACGAGGTCAGCACTCAAAAGAGCTTACGCATAAGAACGTGCATGACGCAAGTTATAAGGAAAGAGTAAATTGCGTAGTTCCTTTTCCCTGCCTGTGAGGGCAGTACTAACGCTCTGTGTCATATCACTGTTGTTTGCTGAGGACAACCTGTCAGGCACAGCTGAAATCGGGATCCACTGTTTCAATTGGAAGCATTTTCGCCCTTTGGTGCAATGGCAAGTAGAAAAGTTGAAGAAGCTCTTGATCATGTAAAAGCTGCTGAAAAGAGGTAAATGATATTCGATCTGATGTGATAGTTTGTTGAAAGTGTTAGTAAATAAATTGTAATTACATTATATATTGGTTATAAAGTACTTAAGTGTCATATTTTGTTCTTTGCATTTGAAGAGTGGGTTTTATATTTTAACAGCTTTCATTGAACAACAAATTGAAATCTTGATGTACTACTATATCATAATTTTAATGTTATATGAGTAAGTTGGAGAATGATTACAGTGTAATGCTAGTTATGGCATTGTGACAGTGTCAGTATATTGTTGATTGATTGCGCTCGGATTTTTTTCTATACTTTCCTGTTTAATTATGATGCAAGCTGTATATTAATAATGAATTTAGCAACACTAACACTAATCTTTTCACTGTAACAGTGAGTTTTTAATATTTTAATGACAGCTTTGCTGTGTTCAGATAGGAAAATCCATTTTAAAACCAGTGTTAAAGTAATGTACTAGTTTAATGAGTAAATGGAGAGGTGTTCAACTTTATAAATTTGTGATGATGGTGGTGTGTAATCCAGAGGGTTTTAAGATTTGCATTTTAAATTTAATACATGTGTTATCTCAGGTGTTGAAGTTATCAACATTTCATAAGGTTTTAATCGTCCTTGTTATATTATAATTTTCAGTCTAAAAACAACTTTTCTTAAATGGAGACCTGACCATGAATCAGCAGCCGATGAATATCAGAAAGCAGGTATATTATCAATTCTTTATCCTTTATTAATATGCACTTCTTTCAATTTGAGAAAATTATTTCCACATTCTAAAAGTTTAATGTTTAGGAGTAATTAAATTTAAGTTTATGCATAATTGTAACCATGTAATATATAACTTACTATGTTTCCTTCCTTGCATAAGTCCTGAGTACCTAATGCACACAATTGTTTGAGGACATCTTAGAAAATAAGTTTTTCTTCATTTTGTAGGAGTAACAATAAATGGGCATTTTGTATGTCAAGATTAGAAAACCATGTCCTCCTTAATAAGACCTTTCAATTCTTCATTTTTTATTCCTTACTGTCTTGAGGATTATCGATATTTGTTATAATTATATTATTTTTGTGAAATATTGGTATGGTGCTAAACATTGATTTTTATCTGGACCAATGTTTGCATCACTAAATGTACTTATTTTCTGGTCTTCATGCATATTTTAAAAATGTGTCATCACTTGTCCTGTTTGGTTTTTCATTAGGCATACTTGTTAGCCTTAATTGGATTTTAGTGTAATGCAATATTTAATGTGATTTTGGCCAAAGTCCCATTTGCACATGCAAAGATATAAACTGGCTGGGTCTTTCAAACACAATCATGTTTACAGTAGAAATAAATTTGTATTGGGAGTCTCAGATTCCCTCAGAAGACTGTAGAGTGGGAAATCAGCAAAAGTGAAAATGAAAAGACTTTTCTAACAACTACCAAACCAAAAGTCTCTTACCTATGGAATACAAGAATAGCAATCTGAAAACTGCCATCCAAGTGAATGTAAATTCAAGGAGCCCCTCTGGAGTAGGGCTCGTGTGGGTACTTACCTCAAATAGAGTATGAGTTATGAAACGTCTTTGTGGTGCAGCTCATGACTCTCCTCTCTTGGAACATTGATAGAGAGCCTTCTCTCCTTGGTCCCCTTTGTTCTTGTGCCCTTGCTTAGAACACATCATTGCCTTAAGGATGCACTAATGGGGGCACCTCAAAAGTGGCTCTCAGTTTAAGGAATTTTACCCATGTGCCTTAGTGTCTATATGTTTAAAGTGGACATGTTCTTCCACTTCCACGTTCATGAAAACAGCTCCTTGCATGCTCCAATGACTGGTTAAGACGTCTGTTTATGTTATTTTATAAAACCCGCAATTATAATCAGTAGGCCTATAATCATGCAATATATAGACTCCATTTGATACAATTTAATTTAATAATTAGATAAAATTATGCTTTTAACACACTTGTTCAGAAACAATGGTTATTACACCTTCCCCCTTTTCAAAAATGATACACCATGAAGATTACCTTTCTTAGTATCTCTCATCATGGCAAGTTCCTGGTTGTTCATAAATTCCAACATTCCAATGGACTTAATTTGCCCCACTGCTGGAAACCACATTCTCAGTAGCATTTGCAACAGCAACAAGTAATTATAATAAATATCATCACAACTGATATTAACCATGTTGCATCTTGGTACCTAGCAAGAGAAATAATGTTTATCTAAGATTTTAATGAGTCTATTTATTTCTATTTATTTCTGATATTTTGTATCTTGCCATCTGGAAATTATGTGCAGAGAGAGATCCAATTCTAATTTACTATTATTTGTTTCTTGGAATCTTCAAGGAAAGAGATATCTATAAATATAACACTCAATGTAGAAATCATTTTCATCAGATGTCAGTATTAACATCTCACTACAAAATTTTCATATACATAATATACACATCATATGCATTATTATACTACACTACCAAATGGCATTCAACAATTATAATCAATTCACAAGTGTAAGTTTCAAGTAAAATTTTTTTTGCTGCACAACTGTTTCAATACAATCAGAGGCTACACCAAGCATCAAAAGGAAAGTAATATTGATTTTAAAAGTGACATTTAATGAATTATTTACCATTGGCGTGTATAATTTTTATGACTATTTATGCCTGTTACTAGTATTAGCTATGGTAGGAAATGGTGTGGTGTTTACGATGCTTTTATCGAAATCTATATAAGGTGTAGGCTCTCCATCGTAACTCTTTATTCTAGCAAAAAGCTTTTTCGGCCACATTGCGGCCATCTTCAGTGCTACAAAAACAATAATGGTAATAATATGTATTGGATGTATTATTATTATTACCATTATTGTTTTTGTAGCACTGAAGATGGCCGCAATGCGGCCGAAAAAGCTTTTTGCTAGAATAAAGAGTTACGATGGAGAGCCTACACCTTAGTATTAGCTACTTCAGCTTTGGAGTCAATGACCCCCTTCCCAATCAGGTTTTATTTTCTCGCACTTACTTTGCAAGAAGAGAAGATATTGTAGGCACCAGGAAACAAAATTTTCAGCACAAAAACTTTTCACCGGGCCCTGGTAACAAAAAAGTGGATAAATCATGTTGCTATATATCATGTATCATGTTGTAGTAAATTACTTCCTCTATTGTGTGATGTGGTCAGAAGTCATGTTTTGTGTGTCCTTGATACCGAAAAATCAATTGATGCCAGAAAGTCCATATGTCGGTTTCACATGGGGAAGAGGCCCCGAAAAGCTGACCAAAATTCAAATAAGGTGCCAATTACATATAAAACATTTAAACTAGGGCTTTTAGGGGTCGCGAAGTCTGAATCTGAAGTCAAATTAACACAATTTTCCAAAATTGACAAAGTAGAGAGCAAAATATGCCAACAATTTAATTTCCTGTTATAATTAATATGACATCTCTAACAAAATATTATTCATCTAACTACTAACCTCCTTAGGATATCATTTAAATATTTGATCGATATTCATTGCAATTCGTCACTACCTACAACTATATCACTACAGGAGATTGGTACAGTTAGCTGTAGTTACGATAGCAAATTCTTGGTTTGGTAATGCCAAGTGCACAAAGTGTCACCTAGTTGAGTTTCTTGTCCGATAAGTAACCTTAGTCAGAAATCTTTATTGTTTTCAATGGCTTGTGTCATTTGAATCCGAATTTCTTGAAATCAAAAACAAAAAGTGTCAAGTAAGAAACACAATTTGTGCAAGCAACATAAAATGTTTTCTGAGAATATGAGAAGCAATATATTGCAAAACATAATATGCCACAATACTACAAACAATAAATAATGCAAAAATACAGTAATAATGAATTGATAAATGATGGTACTATATTCAAGTCAAAGAAATGTGCTTCAATTATGTCTCCTTTCGAGTATAGATCTTCAATGAAATTTCATGGGTTGAAAAACATAATATTTAAGATAGATATTTTGTTTATATTTGCCATACACTGTATAAGTATTTATCATCAGTGTCATTCAATAGTCATTAAATATGATTAGCAGACACAGGAGCACTGATGGATGTAAAAACATTGGTTTATCGCTGTTAAATTTATGGAATTTTGAGTTCCTTTTCAAAAAACAAATATTCTGAAAAATAAATTAGTATACCAAATTTTTACAGATCATATTAATGCTTTGCATTTTTATGTGGTTTTCATATATATGTTTTCCGTCGAACATTTTATGTAATATTATTTGTTATCCTACCGCTATATTAGCAGCTAAATTGTACTAGGAAATAGTGGTAGAAGGTGATAGTCTTAATCTTTAACGTATTAAAACATAAAATAGTAACATCAATAGAATGAAAGCAATTTTTAAAAGAAGTTAGAGCATTGCCTGTTGAAACAAATTCAACAATAATTATTTGTAATGTAGGTCAGACGTTAATCTTCTCATATATAATATTATAGGTTTACAGGGCAGAGTGAGTTGGGCCTTGCGTTTTGATACAGCTATGAGTCTTCCAATAAACATCTGCCTTGAGGTGTTCTTTGTTCTCCTACAACTCTATTAGCAGATATTAACAGCTAATTGTTACAGATGTTACTAAGAAATATATTAATTGACATTTTAAAATGTGAAAGACTGCGGTGGAACAGGGAATGTTTGACTTTTACCCTGTAAAATAAAAAAAAATATATGAATTCATTTTTAAAAAATTTCTCATGACAAAACGAAAGTGGCAATTAGTTACCAGACAGATCTCACCCACAAGAATAATAGAATATAGACCGGAGGTTCTCAAACTTATTTTGTCCACAGTACACTTTGAGAACCAATTATTTTGTAATGCCCCTCAATTTTTTTAACTTTACCACATCTTAAAAATCATAATCGCAATCATTGCTTTAATTTTAGCATGCAATATGAGTCTTCTCCTCGGAGGCTTCGTTGGTTCGCGTTTTCGCTTTCTATGGCGCAACACCGGATTCGATTCCCGGCCGGGACAAAATTATAATTGTGCGTTTTCCTTACAAATGTCTCAGTATCTGTTGCTGTATCTATTGTGACGATGAGAAAGCCCACCCTAAGGTTAAGAAGGTCAATATATATACCAATAAGGAGTGTGTGCTAACTACACGAACCCCTTATCCCATGGCGGAGAGGCTGGGTCACCGCTGGTTGGCCAAGGCCCTTTGCGGGCTGTCGAGCCAAGGGTTAGGACATCAGTGGCGTAGCGTCAGGGGACGCTGAGATGCTGAGCATCCCCGTATATAAGAACCTTAAATACTGTATTGATAATCTTACAAGTGGTCTGTTGAGCGAAACACGTTTTGTATTAATTTAAAATTGATTTCCTATGATTGAATTCGGCGGGCTGTTGAAGCTGGCCTCTGATTGCTTGAAAGCTAAAATACTTCAGCGTCTGCCGCCAGATTGCGACGAGCAATGACGCATGCGCAGATGGCGAGGTCCCCCTCTCACCTCTTCACCCCTGGCCCAGAGAAACCCGACTGCTTTACGCTAGCGTCTACTGCGGAAAGAAGCTCGTTTGTGCACGAGAGCGCAGCACACTTCAGGCGTTCAGTAAATTATCTTTCTCTCTCTCTCACTCGGGAGTCCCTGCTTGATCATGGGTACAAACTGTAGAAATAGTGCCTGACTACTATTTCTTAATTAATATCCAAGAAATTGTATTATCTCTTAAATAGATTACATATTATTTAAGTCTGCAATGTATAAATTAACAAATGGTCTATTGCCATTCGCGTATAAGAATTAAAGCTGAGCCATTGTATAATTTGCTTTCAAGACATCGGCAGCCCTGACTGCTGTGAGGATTTTGTGGGAAGCGCCTACACCGTCGTAAGCAATCGAGATCGTGGAAGTAGTCCCAGTGTATCTGCCTTGTGTTGCGTTCGCCTGTTAGACGAAGTAGTTGATAGTGACATTTTGTGTGTTATTGTTGAGCATCCCCAAACGTGTGAGTCACGCTACGCCCCTGTAGGACATACGTCTTATCCTATTTCTGAGTTCAAACTTACATTTTAAATGAGACTTTCTAATTAATGAGAGCAATTAAAACGAAGCTTTATAATATTCAGAATAACTTTTAGTCAAATTAAAACAAACATTTAAATTTTAAAACTTATCTAACGTGAAGGATGAATCTGATGATTTTTACCAAGTTGTTAAGGTCAAAAATTTACCCCAAAACAGTCGTAAATCTGTCGTAAGGTTAACTAAAATGATTCCTCTTTTTAGTTAGCAATGTAGTAGCACTAAATAGCACTAAACCATAGCACTAAATCCTCGTTCACATAAATATGACGATGGGAACGCAAGGTTGAACAATCGACCACAAACCAGGATACAATTGCGATATTGGCTTTTGTAACCAAAATTCTTGGTAGCTATTTTTTGACTTCGATTATTTCTTCGTTCGTTGTCATTTTATAAGTTCTTCAATCTGGTTATGATCCTGGCGTGTTGACATTTGAAAATCCAACACCCATTCCGGTATTTCCAGTTTTAAAATGTCCTAGAACCGTTCTTTGAAATCATTCTGGAAGTTCTCTAAATGTTGACAGTAAACAAGCAAGTCATTGATGAATACTGCTGGTAAATTAGCGAAATTGTGAAACTCACGTCTGCCGATATTTCTCTTGTGTCTCGGCAATTTGGCTACGAAAGCAGCAACGATATTTTGTTTTAATCAAGTTCAAATCGTCACCTTGAAGTCGGAAACTGAGATCATAGTTTGTTGTGGCGTCGTGGCAACGTTTCCAAGCGAGCGGCATGCCTGAGCCGGAAGCTGTGGTGAAAGGCGCACCTGAGCCAAAAATAAAGGGGCGACCGACAGGATGTGGCTGCTCCAGGAAACATCCCACGCAAACAGTGTTGAGAAAGGTTAGTGGGACGATTGTGCAAGACCCCTGGAATTGGCTAGCCATCGAGCCTGGGAACGCCGACAGCGTGACGCTGGGTGGGGGAGACGGGGGTGTATATAAGGCGGGCGCTTTCTGCGCTCGCGGAGATTCAGATAGATTCATAGAGCTTGTTGTTAGCACATAGGCGAAAATGGGTTTGTTGGATTTTCAATAAATACGTATTTAATATATTCCGCACTGTATTGCCGCCTCTTCTTTTTACCGTGAGTCCGTCCCCTCCCTCCCTCCGTCCCACCCACCCACCCACCCTCCCTCCCTCCGTCCCACCCACCCACCCTCCCTCCCTCCGTCCGTCCGTCCGTCCCACCGTCCCTCCCTCCGTTCGTCCCCACCCTCCCTCCGTTCGTCCCACCCTCCCTCCCTCCGTCCGTCCCACCCTCCCTCCGTCCGTCCCACCCTCCCTCCCCTCCGTCCCACCCTCCCTCCCTCCGTCCGTCCCACCCTCCCTCCCTCCCACCGTCCGTCCTTCCCTCCGTCCGTCCCACCCTCCGTCCGTCCCACCCTCCCTCCGCCCGTCCCACCCTCCCTCCCTCCGTCCCACCCTCCCTCCCTCCCACCGTCCGTCCCTCCCTCCCACCGTCCGTCCCTCCCTCCCACCGTCCGTCCCACCCTCCGTCCGTCCCACCCTCCCTCCGTCCGTCCCACCCTCCCTCCGTCCGTCCCACCCACACACTGTCTCCCTCTCTCTCCCTCCCTCCGTCCGTCCCACCGTCCGCCTGGCCGGCAGCCTGACCGGTCTCCCGTTCTCCACAGCGCTAGTGGCTAAGCCGTAAGCAGAATTTTCTCGACAATTGATATTCGCCTGTAGATCTGAATGATGTCGCGCGGTCCCTTGGTTTTATAATGTAGATTTGATTTTTGCAGTACTTTACATTGAGCATCAATAGTTTCAAAATTTCCTCAAATATGGCTCCAGTTTTTTTTTCCTCTAATGAGCAAAAGACGCTTAAAGAAGTGGTGTAGGCAGAGGCGTATGTACTAGTCGTGCGACTTTTCTTGACGTCTCCCAGCGCGGGTGCGGGGAGAGGACGTTACTGCCTACGTCGCGTCAGACGGGTGTTGCCAATTGTAAAATTATTAACACCTGTTTCGCTGTTAATACAAAATGGCATTATAGACGATAATGTACAACAAATAATAAGGTAATTAATAGCAACCACTAGTGAAAATAATTAATGATAATATTGCTTATTAATGAGATATGATATTAGTATATGTACTTAATTTCCATCTTATGAATAATTTGAAACATCGCTTGAATCCGAAAGCAGCGGTAGGCAGTCCTGATAATCTTGCCGTGCCGTTCCATGTGAGGCCAAGATTTTGACCAGGCCATACTGAGTCGTGCTGGGTTGAGCACTAGGGAGCTCAGACGTCAAGAAAAGTCGGCGACTAGTAGGCGCCCATGGCAAGCACAGAATTTGCGTCCTTGTCAGGATACTTCAAATTATGGCGATTGTTTGTTTTTAGCGGTTATACTCCTAAATAGCGCCCCTCGTTAGTGACGCCCGTGGCATTTGACATGTCTGCCGTACCACAGTTGAGCCTCTGGGAGTAGGTCACATATAACTCCTTGAATTTTTTAAAATTGCAGACGTTGATTATTTTTTCCGCGACTTCCTACAACTACAGTATTGAAGATACAAATTTTTACTTGTCTGAAGTCGGTTTATCAAAAAAAATCTTGAAATAAGGTCATGTACAGTTTTTGTGTGAAACATTGGCAATTTTAAAACAAGTATTTTCTTAAAAAAGTCTCCAATTTTTCATTCGTCGCAAAGAGCGGTAAAGAAAATAGGTGCTGTTTCGATTGTCTGCGAACTGTCTGCATTTTCGAAAATTGCAAAGTATTCGAAATGGCAAATTCTGATTTCTCACTCGCCATTTGACGATTGTCAGTTCGCAAAATGGCAACGCGCCAAACGCCACATTTAAGTTCTTAAATTCTCATTGTTGGTGGATGAACGATAATTAGAGATTATTTAACCTTAATGTTATAATTTCTCTACTTTCAATAAAATGGGACATTTAACTATACTGCAATCAGGAGGATATATACAATATTCAAGTTTTTGGGATGGTTGTCACTATTATAATTTATATTTTCTAATATTTTTCAATCCCTTTTTTATGTATAGAACAACCACAATTAAATAAATCGAAATATATTTCATAAATTTGTTCATTAAATATTTACAACATTTTGGAGACTGTTCTCTCATTAGGTGTTACTGAAATGTATTTAAATGTACATAAAACGTTTCACTTTGAGTTTAGTACATGGAGTGCAGTGCAGTGCAGTGCAGTGCAGCCAGCCTCATGAGCATTTACTATTTAAATATAGCCTGTGCTGATGAAAAAGGGGTAACGGAAGGGAGGGGCAAGTTGAAAGGTGAAATTTTGTGGAAATTGTCCCTGATATTTAAAAGAAGAATGTGTTATTGCTAAAAAAATTTTAATATGTTATAATGAATATTTGTAAATTGATTGGATTCAATTTCTGCATTCAGTGTATTTTTGAGATTTTATATTCAAAGCTTCTAGAATCTCTCATCCTGTTGGGTTCAACCACCAAAATACAAAACTGGTCAAAATTTATTGTGTGATTTAGTTTAATTCTATGCTGGGATATTGAATTCTGCCTATTTGCGTAACTTCTTTGATATTATTTCTGTGTTCTGTTATTCTGTTTATTCTTTTTGTTTGCCCAATATAATTCTATTCACAATCATTACATTTCACTGCATAAACTGTATCTATCAAGTCATGTTTAGGTATTCCATCTTTAACATTTTTTATAATGTTTCATTTTTCTAATTATTGTTACTCTTAATGTTTATATTGTACCTTGATCTTAACTGGTGTGATAACAGTATGGTCAGTGTTTTTACAAAATTTGATTTATTTATTATTACATTGATTCTATGCAACCTCTGCCTAACATATTCATTCCGTTTCTAAAAACACTAACCATACTGTTTACAACGACCCTTTGCATATGAATTCAACTAGCATAATACACCTCCACTAGCCACTACAGCTTGTACATTTGTTGTACATTGTACAACATCTCGGAGATAACACAAGAATAACGGCTACTAGCTTGTATCAGTATGTAACGTAACATGTCCCGCAACTCGTAGGGCATTTCTAAGATGCATATACCAAAATCCCTGATTGACTCATAGGGCATCTTGCAGATTCCCACATATTTTCCTGGTTTGTAAAAGTTTTCATTGTTTGATTTGATTGGGGCTAAATTTACATTTCATCTTTTCTTGGAAACACTTTCATATTTGCCAGAAAACTGGAGAAAAACAAATTTTTTTCTGCAAAATTTGTTCCTGTGAGCCAGCTAAGCATCCTGGAGAATGCTTCCAGCATTCCATACAAAAAAAATTGTACGTTATCATAATATGAATTAATAAATACAAATAAATAATAAAGAAAGAAAACTCTTTAAAAAATGTTTCACTTACAAACTTACGTCTATGAAATTCCAAAATAATGAACCTTTTTATAGAATTTATTTCTTACTTTTATGTCAATGTTCTGGAATATGCTTTTAATAAAGTATTGATTCCTTATAACGGTTTCGTGTATCAATTACACAGAAACTACAAAATAGAAAACTGAATAAAAATAATTATTTATTGGTTGGCTTTGTCTCCTGTGACTGGCAAAATCAGTTACGAACTGGAATGGGGGAACATTAAGTATCTGCTACGAGCTGTGCCGCTATTTTCCATTGTCATCATA